>CM053770.1:48035242-48090316 GCA_028658325.1 Potorous gilbertii | reverse complement strand
ATATATATATATATATATATATATTCAGTAAAGCTATTACTTGTTTGGTATTTCCAATTATTCACAGCATTTACCAGTGCTTAGAAAATAGTATGCTCATAAAAATGTTAATAGTACGAAGAATACAATGAAGAAATATTTTTAAATGTTACGAGAACAAATCATTTTCAAATACTTGCAAGTACTTCTGATGAACTATTTCTGTGTCAATTATAAATCATTTATATTTAGCTGTTAGGTCTCCTAAGGACTTTTACTAGGTAACACTTCATTAGTCAAATTATTATTGTACATAAGAAATATAATTATTTCTTTAAGAAGTCTAGATAGCTTTTTCTTCATAAATTCAAGTTCATCTTTTCCTCAAATAGTCTGAATTAGTGAGGTATTCTGTATCTTAGTTTTTGAAAATTACAAATATTAGTGAATTTCATTTAAAATATTTTATAGTCATCCTCTTTGATATGACCAAACTACTTTTTCCCTTCTAGTTATTGTAAATCAATGAAAGTCTTACACAAGTGATTCTAAGGAGGATTAAAACTTAAACAGTAGAAGTCGCATTTTTTAAGTACCTTAGTTTCAAGAACTTTAAGAAGTTGCTCTAGTCCTTGGCATTCTCTCAGCATTACTCTGCTTTCTCTATCATTGGTAATTATGCCTAAGGTCTTGAGAGCCAGCAGCTGAATAACAGGATATTCAGACTTCAAGAGGTCTAATATAGGAGGGATTGCATTGAAGTCCTGAATTGCCAAACGACACTGAAAGTCCTGCCATGAAGAAAGAGTAAAACCATAAGTAATGCAGAAAAACAAGGCAATAGTGAAGAGATTTTGTTTTCTAACATACAGCAACAAATGAGCATTTTGAAACTTTTAGCTTTCCTTCTAAAATGAGTTATAATTTAAATATGTACCAGTAATTTTATAAAACTAAAAGATTCACTATAACTTGCATATGTTACCTTACCAGGGATAGGGGAGATCACATATTCCACGACCATTTCTGTTACTTACAGCATCTTTATTGTATAGCACATTCTATTACAGATTTGGTTAAAATAATCTGTTAAAAAAAAAGATTTCCAAACTCTATCTTAAAATGACTCATTTACTTAAAATCCAGTGAAATTTCAGTATATTTTTAAAGTGAACAACCCCTTGTAATTTGCGTGGGTCAGGAAGCGGGGTATAAAGAGTACTTGATCTGTTTCTTACTCTACTTGGCTGCTTTCACCTATTTTTTATTCAGCAGATATTCACCAATATTTATAATCCACAGATCATAGATTGAGTTGTCAAAGGAACCTCGGAGGCTATTGAGTTCAATTTCCTCATTTTATGGGGGGAAAATTGAGGCCTCTGAAAGGTGAAGAGACTTCTTCACAGTTAAAAGGGAGGGACAATAAGTCTATTTTTTCCCCATTGCAATATGTTGCCTCTCAACTTGGTAAAATTTGGTCTGGGTATTTATAATGTAATTCAATTAGGAAATCATGTCCTATAGATTATGGACCCTTTTGATCTTAAAAATGAATCATAGTTTATATTTTATAGTCATGGAATTATGGAACATCTGGCCTGGAAGAGTCATTATCTTCTTATTTTACAATAAAATAAAGCCTAAAAAGGTTAGATAAATTGCCCAAAATGACACAGAAAGACTTTAGACATTTTCATCTTCTTAGTCTCAATGAAGAATAGATTTGATGTTGCATTTGGGAAATAGGTTGAGAAATAAAGACATTCCTAAAATTACCATGATGCCTATATGTTGTAGTTAAAATATATATTTCTCAATTGAGAAGAGACAGAGGGTAGGAGATAGAATGTTGACATTAAAAGACAACAAATCTTGCTTCAGATATTGGCTAGCGGTACAATTATGGGAAAGAATTTAATTTCTCAGTGCCTCAATTTCCTCATCCATAAAATGGGAGTAATGTTATTTTAACTAAAGGTTGTTCAGAAAACATTTCATAACCCTGAAAGTATCATATAAATGTGATCTGTTTTTACTGACTTGCCAATCTGCATATTCAGAGCTCTAATGTTGGTACATGGAATGTGTGACAGACTCCTTATAATATAGACAACTGAATAGATTTTTATAAATTCTACCCCAAGAGTGACCTCTTTGGACAGAGTTGGGGGAAGTACGAGGAGGTAGAGAGGGTCTCTATTAGTTCCAGGGAACTGCCAGATTTCAAGGAGGGCAATCAGCTACTTCAGAGTCTTAGAAGTCTTATTTTCTATACCTAGGAATGACTTCTTCCCCCTACTAGATAGTTAATTAGCAAAAGAGTGATCAGCTCCACCACCAATGAATATACTTTTATGTGAAGGTCCATATAAATACATTATCTATGTTTTCAAATGAATTCTATAAACATTTATGAGGTATGATATGAAGGTATGGAGAAATTTTTCTAGCTAAATCTAGAGCTCCTTTAGGGGACACCAAGAATTTCTCTGTAAAATTGTTCATTTCGCTTATATTCATTATTTGATTCACTACTGATGCTAAAAAAAAACTTTTTAAAGATATGTAGAGATCATGGGATTTCTGCTATTAATCAAATTAATTTTTAGCAAGGTCAGTTATGAAAATAATTTCTTTTATTATTGATAGATAAGGATAGCTGCTAGTAAGCATAGTGGGACTAGGCTCTTTGGAGACTCTGAATAGGGAAAAATTCTTTGGAGAGTGTCTGGGTCTGCTAGAAATGATGGAATCTTGATAGTAACTAGACAGGAACTGGGAAAGGGATATTAAGCAGAGCTCCCTTTTTCTAATGGTTTCTTACAGGGAAGGAAGAAAAAGACTTTGGGAAAAGTCACATGGTAGCAAAGACATAACTAGGGCAAGGTGATTAGGGTTTTGTCCCAGGACAAATTTAGAGGGTACTGTCAGCAGTTATAATCCTTAATGAGGTAGGAAAATCCAAAATTAGCACCCAGTTAACAGGAATAATTATGTAAAATAGGAAGGCATGAGATGGCCCACTTTCTCCCCTATCCTACAAGTACACCACGGGTGAGCTTCATGCAGCGTTAAGTTGTCCTAAGGTTTCCATTCATGTGTGTGTGTACAGGCCTCTGTCTCCAAACCCTACAGAAGATGGAATCCCAGTGTCTCTTTCCTCTACCAGACCTCATTAACTGATAACCATTATTTCTCCTCCCCACTTGCTCCTTTAAACTGAATTGGTGTAAAGTGTTGATTTGAGAGAACTTTCTGTTCTGCTTGCCCTATTGTTGAAGCTGTCAGAATTGCGAGTTATGCTTTGATGAGGAGAGTTGTCCAACGACGCTAGGGAAAAGGAAATGAAACATGGAGACATTTCTTGAGATGATAAAAGAAGATTTCAGATTTTTCCAACTTCAGGTGTTAGTCACTCTTTTTCTCTTCTGCCTTTGCTCTCTTGTTACCACTAATTGTCTATCTCTCTTTCTTAGACTTCCGTCACTCTGGAGCAAGTCAAAATGTGGATGATAGCTATGATAGCTCTTTCCTTTATCCCATAAATGTTATATCATAGAAATTTAGTTTAAATCAGATGATCAACCTAATCATTCTAGGTGAAATGTATCCACGGTGATCCATACACAGTGGTTAATGGTCAAAGGTCAAACGAAAAGGATGTCAGGGGAGGAGATAGCTCCAGATTCAGGGACTAGCGTAAAGGTCAAAAGCCAAGAATGATCTTTAAGGCAATAAGGGGACAAGAAGCGATGTTCTGTGGAACTATATTGTAGAGATATAGAGAATAAGTTTTGAATGCGTGGCTATGCCTTCCTACCAGCAAATATGAGGATTAAACAGAGTTTGGTATTAGTATTTAATCTATATATGATCATTACAGTGTTGCATAGTGGATAAGCACAAATGGTGAGAAATCAATATAAATTACTCATTAATATTACTTTTACATAGTCAAACCAACCATTTCTGGAAAAAAGCAAGTAGAAGACTAGGAAGGGCAAGGCATTGCTCTCGGATTCTTCCGAATACTTCACTCACAAGGACCAGGTCTTTCTCTACTCCAGAAAGGAGTACCACGGTGCTCTAAGAATCCATGATCGGCAAATAAATATACTAGTCTCCAGGTAATGAAAACTATGATAGGGCTCCAGAAAGGAGTACCACGGTGCTCTAAGAATCCATGATCGGCAAATAAATACACTAGTCTCCAGGTAATGAAAACCATGATAGGGAGAACACTAAAGCCCTGAGTCACTCTTGTCTTGGGTGGGTCTTCCTCCTTGTGGAAGAACGAAACTCTGACAAAGTAAGACCTTAAGTTTCAGACAAAAGCCAATGAAAGGAAGAGAAGGTTCAACTTTAGAAGAGAAGGGAGAGGGGATATGGGAGAAAGTGTGTTTGCATTATTCCATCTGAGCACTCAGGGGCCCCCAAATCTGCCCTCTTTTACTAATTCATTCTTCAATAAGGGAGGAATTTGAATAGTGTGGTTTAAAAAAAAAGAGTCCTCCCAAAGTTTCTATGAGATACCACCTTAAATTTGACCAAGTGGTTTGATTGGCATGGCATATATATACATGGAAGGGAAAAGAAGTAAGGACAATAGTCAACCGAACAATGCTGAGCGACTGGGAACTTTGGAGAGCAGGAGGGAAGAGAAGAGGGTGACCTGAAGCACAGGGCTCTGCAAAAGGACAGAGACAGAGGGGCTGCAGCTGGAATCTTTGAGCCAGTAAGGAGGTTTGCAGGAGCGGGCACCATGTGCTTGAGAAACCAACAAGAGTGAAGCCATTGGGTCGGAAGTGTCTCAGGGAAAATGGTTCAAAAGGGTAGTAATAAAGGAAACTAAAAGAGAGACGAAAGGAGAAATGGAAAGGGAGACAGGAAAAGCAAAATTCCAAAGGCAATAAAAACAGAGTAGAGAAAGAGGGGTGGGAAAGGGATGGAAGGAAAGGAGGCAACAGTGAAGATGAGAGTAGAAAGATCTGAAATGTATGGGCTGAGGACAGAGACTGATAAGGTTTATGTGGGAATATTTTAAGATGTATGTGACCGCACGTGCACGAAGCGTTGCAGAGACCTTCCCAGAGAGATGTCCAGAGAAAGGATAAGAGGCCAAGAAATTAATCGCATAACGGAAAAAAGGACAAGGATCTGTCCTCCAAGAGACAGCAAGCCAGCCAGGACGTCCAGAGGGTCAACAAGCTTCTTTCTTGGAGCAGGGCTATGTCTCTATTATACATTTAAAGTACATAGGCAGGCATTCGAGTAGCATTTTTCAGTGCCTACTATATGCTGGTCACTGTGCTAAGTGTTGGGGATACAAAGGCAAAAAATAAAAACAAAACAAAATGTCAGTCCTTGCTCTCAAGAAACGAGATGTATAATGGAGAGACAATACGCAAACAATATGTGTGTATATGCACACACATACACACACATGTAACTGGATGAATCAAAGGTAATTTCAGAGGAAGGTTCTAAGATTAAGAAAGATTGGAAAGGCGGGACTTTAGATAAGACTTTAAGAAAATCAGGGAAGTCAGGAGGCAGAGATGAGCAGGGAGAGCGTTCCAGTTGGGAATTTAAAAATGCAGGGAGTCCAGAGGCATTTAGAATAGGAAAGAGGTCACTGTAGATGAGTATGTGGAAGGAGAAGACTGGAAAGATAGGAAGGGGCCAGACAGGGGGTCAAAACATTGGCAAATGCTCCAAATCGGGGCTTGATTTATTGTTTTGTTGATTGTCTAGACTTTAAAAAGCGATAGAGAAAATGTTAATAATAAAGATTAAACTTAAATGTGTGTCATGGATACATTCTCCTCAACGTCCCCAAGAGTAGGTTATTAAACATTCACCAGCATACCCCTGGGGCACTTGAAAAGTCAGAGAATTTCATATTTGATCCTGGAAGTGAGGAGTCAATGGAGTTTACTGAATGGGGGTGGGTTGTTATATGGTCAGACCCTCATTTCAGGAAGGTCAGTTTGACAACTGAGTGGAGGATAGATGGCAGTGGGGATAACAGCCCAAGCACCAGGGCTGGCAATGCCAAAGATCAAAGAGGGCGTTCTACAAGAGAGGTTTCAAAGGCAGAATCACCAGCGACTGACCATCTATTGGATAAGGAGAGAAGGGAGAGAGGGAGGAGTCCAGGATAACACCAAGGTTTTAAGAATGGATGACTGGGAAGACAGTAGTCCCTCAACAGTAATAGGATTAAAGTTTTGGACATGCTGGGTTTAAAATGTCTACAAGACATTCAGTTAGGCACCTGGAGATGAGCAGCATTCATACTGGACAAGTAGATCCGAAAATCACCTGCACAGAGATGACGTTGAAACCATGGGACTTGATGAGATCACCAAGTGAAAACAATATGACATGCCGCATCTAAGCCTTCATTCAGTGGGCTCAGTCCACAGGTGTGCTCCTGTCCGTGGAGATCCTGATCAAATATATCATGCAGTGAACAAGGGACTGATCATGCTCAGTCTATGATATCCGGGTCTGTATAACAGCCATTTATCTACTCAATCATCATGAATAATACCCTAAACCAGTTAGTTGTAGAAGCACAGAACTGTAACCTAGAAGGACTTTCCTCATTTTACGGAGCTGTAGATTTCTAGACTCAGAAGAGATAAAATGTTATCAAAGGCAAATACCTTAATTTACACTGCTATTATATAATTATATATTACTTATATATAATATATAGTTATAGGTATAATTAAAATTATATAATTTTATGTTATGTATGTTATATATAACTATATGTAACTAAAATTATATAATTATATAAGCATATTTTTAAAAAATAAACCTAAGACTGGAAGTATAATGACTTAGGAAACATGGAAACAAAGAACTCCCCAAAATAAAGATCTGTTAATCTGCCTTGATACATGATAATGAGTAGTATCCTAAAATGTATCATTTTAAGTTTCTATATAAATTCTTATAATTAACTTTTCAAAAATTAAAATACATTTGAAAAGCACATTACCTGTACCAGATTGTAAATACATTCAATAGAGTTCTTCTTAACATCAGGGTCTGGGCTCCCAAGTAGTCTGATGAGTGGTTCCAGGCCACCATACTCAAATATTTGTACTTTACTGGTATATTCCACAGACATGTTTGCGAGGCAAAGGCTGGCAAATTCATGGATCACTACCTCTTCTGTATATCAAAAATAAATGATGAATTTATTGTATATGTTCATTTGTTCAGCTACTAAAGATAGTTGGAAAGGCAAACCACCACAAATCTTAAGTTTATTGCAAATGCATTGCTTCGGTCAAATGGGCCTTACACTACTGAAAACAAAATAGAATGACTGCTTTCATGGTTTCTTTTGTTTTATAACAACAAGAAAAAACAAATTCCCCTCCACTCATGTCAGTTATTGATGTCCTTGCCAAGTGTCCCCTAAATGTTATCTAATGCTTAAAAAAAATAGATCTAAATGCCTAAGATCCCCTCCCCCAATTGAGCTTTGATTTGAGATTTTTGTTGTAAATTTTCCATAAATTGTTTTTCCCACTGGGTGGCAACAGTTTCACTTTTTATAAATGCCAAACAAAGTTACCTTCCGGTGCCAGCTGAGCAATAACTGAATTCAGGATATCTAATTCCCTTAATAACTTTTTAACATCATCTATAAAGAGAAAACGAAAATTATTCATGTTTTGTTATTAAAGAAAAACTAAATAGGAAAGCATAAAGAGAATGCCAAGCTTTAAGCAGTATAATAGAAATCTCTGGTTTTGATTTAATATGGAAACAAATATAATTACAAAATTTAAAAATACTTGTAAATTTTCTCTGACATAGGCTTACTAACATTGTATCTTAAAATATTTTACATAAAAATAAATTGAAGAATTATTAAGTTTTATTCCCTGCCTAACTTATTCTTTAGCATCATGTACATCCTAAACCTGAGGAAGGTGATGATATAGGAAAATAGGAATACCATATATTTTGCTTAGTAAAGATTAAAAAGAAGAAAAGGAAATCCACAAGTTGAACATTTACAAATGTAAAGAGGAAATAATATTTTAATATTCAGAGGGACTTTGCTTTAGCTTCTGTGTTTCTTTAAAAAAAAAAGACATTTATTTTTAAATCCTAAAGGCATTAGTTAAATATTATTTTGAGGAAAATATAATTTAAGGAGAGGATCACTGGCTATACTTCTGCCAGTGATGGGTAATAAAGAATATTAAATATGAAAGGCCAAAGGAAGATATGAAGCAAGAAGCGCCTAAGATGGCTCCCTGTGGGTATGGGGGGTTGGCAGAAGGATAAAATAATGTCTGAGTTGAAAGTAAATCTGACCTTCTGGGATGGGGCAGAGAAATTGTAGAAGAAATCTTAAGATAGGGCTTTTATATAGATATATACTTTATTTGGGCAGCTAGGAGAGGCAGTGGATAAAGTGCAGGGCTTATAGTCTGGGAGACCTGAGTTCAAATCCTGCCTCAAATACTTACTAGCAGACACTTAGTAGCTGTGTGACCCTGGGCAAGTCACTTAATCCTATTTTCCTCAGTCTCCTCATCTATAAAATGATCTAGAGAAGGAAATGGCAAACTACTCAAGTATCTTTGCCAAGAAACTCCCCCTAAAAGGGGTTACAAAGACTCGTACACAACTATACAACAATACTTAGCTTGGATTTATGGGTGAAGAATCAGTGGGAAGGGGAAGTCCTATATTGTACTGGAGATGTACTGGAGTGTGATTTTTGTGTTAAATCCAGTCAGACACAAAAATGTAGTACATGATTGCCACTGATAATTTGTTTTCCAATTACAAGTTGTTTAAATATGTATGCTGATGTAATTTTAGGGTTTAAGAGGGGATTAATTTCTGCTCTGTGGGAAACTAATGAATAATGGACAAAAAGGCATCATTCTCTGCATAGATGCCTCAAGCTATCTTTGAACAACATTCAAAGACAGTGGATCCTTGAAACAGCCAGAGCCATGACAGAAGGGATAATGACCATTAGCACACCAGAACTGGACTTTACCAAAAGACTAGGAAATCCACGGTTGGAAGGGAATCTCAAGCCTCCTGGATGGTAGAGCTTCTAGAGTCAACTTGGAAGGGGTATTATCGATAATGTTATTTATGTGACAGTTTACTGAGGAAGTCTCATGTCTACAAGTGGTCAGGGGCTTTTAGAGATCACCCATTTTTAGAGGTAGATAACCACTAACACAGGTTGTAAATTTACCAAAGGGCCTCACAGAACAGGAACTGAGCCTGTGGTAATACAAGATCTTCTAGTGGAATCCTTAACCAATTACACAAATCTTCTCCCTCTGGTAACTGGAGAACATATGCTCTGGGTCCTTCACTCTGATCAACTTGTTCTTTAAAGTTAACGTATGTGTCCTTCAAAAGTTGTGTCTAAATACAATCTAATATACTTAAGGAGCTTACTATATAAAGGAATGCTATAATGCATTCTTTTAGGGTGTTAATATCTGTTGCTTAGTCATTTCAGTCATGTCTGACTCTGCGACCCCATTTAGAGTTTTCTTGGCAAAGATACTAGAAAGGTTAGACATTTCCTTCTCCAGCTTATTTTACAGATTTGGAAACTGAGGCAAACTGGGTTAAGTGACTTGCCCAGGGTCACACAGCTGTCAAATGTCTGAGGCCAAATTTGAACTCAGGAAAAGGTTTTCCCTGGCTCCAGGCTCAGTGCTCTAAGCACTGTGGCACCACCTAGTTATTTGATCTTAATAATCACTCTCTAAATTTTTTGTTTTGGAATTGGGATGTATACAAATTGAACTTCTTAAATGAATGACAGCATATAGTACAACAGGTAGAAAGCCAGCTTCAAAGCCCACCTCTGATACTGTCTGTGTATCTGTATCCTGGTCATGTCACTTAAACCTCTCAATGTTCTAGGCAACCTGCCAAGATGGTAAGTTGCAGAGAAGGGGCTGACCTACATTGGTAGAGAGAGTTTGCTCTGCTAAGGAAACCAATCACAGTCTAGCCCTTGTATCCCTATCCTATAATACATGTATCGATAAATCCCTATAAAAAAGGAAAAGCAAACTAAAAATAGTGACATTGTTTATTTGGCCCTTGGTTTGTGGGTTGATTTCCCCCCACTATGCATCAACAGCCCTCAAAGGAAAAAAGTGCAATAGAGCCAAAGAGTACGCAAAGCCTCTTAATTCAAAATTGTGATTTTCCTTCAATTCTGGAAATTAGAAATCATGTTTCTCCTCCCTCCCCCATACCAGGAGAGATTATTGTAGCTATAACTACATATTACTTGTATACAGTGATGATTTGGTTACCATGCAAGCCTTAAAAGACCTTTTGAAGGAAGCTCTTTCAAAATAAAGATAAAATGAGAATGCATTACATAGGACTTAACATAGCTGAAAAATAGATCCTTACTATTGGAAGCCAGAATTCCAAATACCATGGTGGCGTTTCTTCTCACAATTTTGTCTTCATGTGTGAGCAATTTGGTTAAAGGTTCCACAGCTCCAAGTTCAAGAAGAGTGGCTTTATTTTCCTCACCTGACATGTACATAAATAAGACCATTATAGAATTCCCATTTTATCTTCTGTCTCCTTTGCCTTTATTTCACGTCTTTCCTCTGCTCCCTTTCAAATATCAACTTCAGTTTAGTCTCCTTTTATTCTACCTCCTTCTCATTCTTCCCATTTTTCTGGGTCCATCATCATTTGCTTTCAAACTTATTTCAATATATTCTATAAGCTTTCTATACTATTAGTAGTGCAAAGTTTGGAGGCACAAGACCTAGCTTACCCAAAGCAGGCATCCTCTGCTCTCTAAAGGGAAACTGAGCAGTCACCAGCATGAGGGTTTCCTAGATGGAAGGCAGTGTGACATAATAAGAAAAGCACTGCTTTTGAAGTTAATGGTTCTTGTCCAGATTTTTGCCACTGACTCCCAATCTTGGGGAAGTCACTTAAACTGCTCTGTTTCACCACCAGAAAAACAGGAAGAACACTGCTGACGTCACAGAGTTTTTGGAGAGTTAAGGCAGTTCACGGCTCTGAAAGCACACCACAAGTATTCAGTGGCAAGTAAAATACAAACTCTTGGTGGGCAGCATCTTTATAGGGAGCAAATCCTAGTAAGGAGGTCATGGGATCAATAATAAAATGTTTTATGCTAGAAAGTTACCTTTGGATTGGTTCCTGATAGAACTACTCATTGTGATATCTAAACTGCCATTCAGTTTATACAATAATTTTTGTAAAAAATTGATAACATGTAAATAAATATTCATTAAAAATTCCCTCATTTTGTCTTGCTTTCTTCCCTGCTACTCTTAAGTATTTCTTCTTTCCTTTTATTTCCCATCCCCATCTACTTCATTCTCAGTCACTCAGGACAGTGAAGCAGTTGATCCATAGATCTCCTAGAATACTTTCTGAGTCTCTCTCTCCCACACATCATCTCTAAATTTACTGTTGTGGGCAGCATCATATCCTGACCTCTTCCCTTTAGCCACCTACCTCCTAAACAAAAGAGATAATAAGAGAAGTGACATCTTTTTTCCAAACTCTAATTTAGTTCTTATTTACAAAAAAGAAAATGGAAGAACAGTGAATGGTAGGGTTTGTTGTTTTTTTTTTTCTAATCTAGTCCTTTTTTTCATTTAGCTGAAGACAGGGCTTCATAGAAAAAAACAGTTTATCAGTGGGCAACTAAACTCTCCAGAATGTAGTTACTGGTCCAGAAAGGACGATGGGGCATCCTAACAATTTTCCTTACGCTACCTAAGTAGAGATATTTCAAGAGCTCTACTCAAACACCAATAGGATTATGTAAAAGTTTCTTCACTTCTCACTCTCTCCTAAAGGGTGTGCCCACTTATAGTATCTCTGTAACTCCACTGATTTCATCCTAGGTCTGGTAGTTTGAAATAGCAACCAGAGCTCTGTGGTTGCTTTGGTCTTAACTGTTCCAATCTACAAGTGGGATTTCACTAACCAGAGATGCCTAAGTAAAGGTAGTTGAGATGATCACAAATCATTAGCCTTTCTCTTCCAGAATTCCCTTAGTTGCTAGAATGTAATTTTCTTCAAGATAGAAAAAATGATTTTTTAAATGGTTACTTAGGTCTCTCATTTGATGAGAAAAAAACTTTTTTAAAATGAAAAAAATCAGAAAAATTTAAAATAATTTTAGGTGATTTGAATTATTGCATAAAATATTTTTATTAAAAACTAAACTTACATAGCATATTTGACTGTAAGTTCAAAACCAGTAGTCAAAGATCCAGATCATAGGAATAGGAACAAATCATGTCTGCTATCTGAGAGTAAGCCTAGCTAAGTAAAGAAGGGTTTATCACCACAAAACTGGATATTTGATCTCACTACAGGTGGTAATCATGACAGAACAGGAAAAAAAAAGAAAAGACAAAATGGCCCCAATTCCCATGTGACTGTCTACAGTAATCATGCCAGAGATGGAGAGGAAAAGGGAGAAAAGATTTTAGACAGATTTTAGATAATCTATTAAATATCAAGTTAATTGGTGGTACTCTAAATCAGTAATCTCTGAACTGTTTTGATCATGTTCCCCCATTAAAAGAGAGAGAGAGAGAGAGAGAGAGAGAGAGAGAGAGAAAATATATCCTATATATAACATATGCATATGTACATAAATTAAATAAAGATACTGTGATACAATTATGTTGATCATAAAAGTTACACAAAAAATAACTTTTCAAAAGGATGAGCTAAAGATGCAATAATTGTTTAAATTAGAATCAGATTCCTGATTAGGAGAATGACATGTTCAGACCTGTGCCTAAGGAATTGGCAGCAGTGTGGAGGATGGATTGCATTGGGGAAAAATTTGAAAGAAGGAAGAACATTAGGGGATTATACTCCAGGGAGAGATGACAAGGACCTAAATAAGAGTGGTTGCTACATGAGAGGAACAAAAAAGCAGGGCTATGAGAGGAGAAGCATAGAATCAGCAAGGCTTTGCAATGGGAGGCTGAGGAGTCAACCTAGGTGATTAGAAACATAGTGGAAATAAAGGGAATTGGGGAGTACTGGATGGTAAATGGGAGAGGGTGGAGCGATGTTGGAGCATGATTGGCTACTCTGAGAAGGGTGGGATGCAACCCATCTTCTTGGATTTGTTGTTCAGTTGTTAAGTCATGTCAGACTCTTCATAAGCCCATGGACCATAGCACACCATGTCCCTCTATCCTCCACTAGCTCCCAAACTCTGTCCAGCTCATCTTCATTGCTTCCATGACACTATCTATCCTCATCTTCTACTGTCCCCTTCTACTTTTGTCCTCAATCTTTCCCAACATCAGGGTCTTTTCTAGTGAGTCTCATCTTCTCATTATATGGCCAAACTTTTTAAGCTCTGCTTAAGTATTTGACCTTCCAGTGAACAGCCTGAATTAAGTTCTTTAAGTATAGACTGTTTGATCTCCTTGCTATCCAAAGGACTCTCAAAAGTCTTCTCCAGCACCATAATTTAAAAATGTCGATTCTGTGGCACTCAGCTTGCATTGTAGTCCAATTTTCATGGCCATACACTACTACTTAAAAACCATGTTTACTACATGGAACTTTGTCGGCAAGGTGATGTCTCTGCTTTTTAGTATGCTGTCAGATTTTTCCAGAGCTTTCCTTCCAAGGAGCAAATATTTTTTTAATTTCATGGCTGTGCTAGCTGTCTGAAGTTATCTTTGAGCCTGAGAATATGAAATCTGACCCTGCTTCTATTTCTTCTCCATGTGCTTGGCTGGATGTGATGGGACCAGTTGCCATGATCTTAGTATTTTTTTAATGTTAAACTTCAAGTCAATTTTTACACTCTCCTCTTTCACATTCATTAAGAGGCTTTTAAATTCTTCTTCACTTTCTGCCACCAGAGTGATTATCATCTATATATCCTAGATTATTATTTCTCCAGAAACCTTAATTCTGGTTTTGGATTCATCCAGCTTGGCATTTTGCTTGATGTTCTCTGTATGTAAGTTAAATAAGGCAACAATATACAGCCTTTCCCAGTTTTAAACCAATCTGTTGTTCCAAGTTTAGTTATAACTATTGCTTCTTGACCTACATACAAGTTTCTTAGGGGAGAAGTAAGGTGATTTAGTAATCCCATCTCTTTGAGGACTTGCTACACTTCACTGTGATCCATACAATCAAAGGCTTTAATAGTCAATGAAGCAGAAGCAGATATTTTTCTGGAACTCCCTTGCTTTCTCCACAATCTAGACAATGCTGACAATTTGGTCTTTAGCTCCATTGCCTCTTCAAAAATCAGCCTGCTCTTCTGGTAATCCTCAGTTCACATATTGCTGAAGCCTAGCCTGGAGAATTTTAAGCACAACCTTGTTCTCAAATGAGTACTATTGTTTAGTCATTTCAGGATTCTTTGGTGTTGCTCTTCTTTGGGATTGGGACATAAACTGATATTTTCCAATCCAGGGACCACTGTTGAGTTTTCTAAATTTGCAGACATATTGAGTGCAGCAGCATCTTTTTAGATTCTATATTCCTAAACTGGAATTCCATCACTTCCATTAGTCTTACTGTGATGAGTAGCTTAGCTTTGCTTCCTAAGACCCAGTTGACAATTCTTCAGGATGTCTAGCTCTGGAGCAGTAACACCACCGTTGTGGTTATTGGTGATGTTAAGATCTTTCTTATGTAGTTCTTCTGTATATTCTTGACATCTCTTCTTAATCTCTTATGCTTCTGTTAAGCCCCCATCATTTTGTCATGTCCATTTTTACATGAAACAATCCCTTGATATCTCTATTTTTTTAAGAGTTCCCATATTTCCCATTCTATTGCTTTCTTCTCTTTCTTTGCATTGCTCATTTAAGAAAACTTTATCTCTTCTTGCTATTCTGTGGAATTTTGCATTCAGTTGGGTATATCTTTCCCTTTCTCCTTTCCTTTTCCTTCTTTCCTCAGCTATTTGTAAAGCCTCACCAGACAGTCATTTTGCTTTCTTGTACTTCTTTTGCTTTTGAATATTTTTTGTTGCTGTCTCCTGTACAACATTGCAACCATCTGTATATAGTTCTTCAGGCACACATATCTACCAGATCTAATCCTTTAAATCTAGTCATCACTTCTATTTCATAGTCTTAAGAGATGTTATATAAGTCATACCTCTCCAATCTGATGGTTGCTCCTTTCTTCAATTTAGTCTAAATTTTGCAATAAGAAGCTCATGATCTGAGTCAAAGTCAGCTCCAGGTCTAATTTTAACTGACTGATAGAGCTTTTCCACCTTTGCCTGCAAAGTATATAATCAATCTGATTTCAATATTGACTATCTGATGATGTCCATGTGTAGAGTTACCTTTTGGGTTGTTGAAAAAGAGTACTTGTTATGATCAGTGAGTTATCTTGACAAAACTAGTCTCTGCCCTGTTTAATTTTGTACCAGGCCAGACTTACTTGTTATTTCAGTTATCTTTTCATTTTCTACGTTAGCATGCCAGTCTCTTATGATGTATGTGACAAGTTTTGGTGTTATTTCTAAAAGATATTATAGATCTTCATGAAATTGATTAACCATGGCCTCTTTGACATCAGTGGTTGGAGCATTGACTTGTATTACTATGATGTCGAGGGGATTGCCTTGAATTCAAAAGATTACCATTCTGTCTTTTTAGAAACTATATCCCTGTATTGTTTTTCTCACTCTTTTATTGACTATGTGAGCATTTCATTTCTTCTAACAGATTCTTAGCCATAGTAGTCTATGTAGTGATCACCTGTAGTAAATTTACCCATTCCTTTCCATTTAAGTTCACTTACACCAAAGATGTTGATGTTTAATCTTTTCATCTCCTGTTTGACCACATAGATCTTTTATTCGAGGCTCTTAAGCAACATTGATCTTGACAGCATCAGACTTTCCTTTCATCACCAGACACATCTGCAGCTCAGCTTTCTTTCTGCTTTGTACCAGTCATTTTATTAATACTGGAGATATTTGTGGTTGTCCTCCACTCTTCCCCAGTGTTGTGTTGGACCTTCTGACCTGAAGGGCCTATCTTTTGATGTCATCTCTTTTAATACTGTCCATGGGGTTTTCTTGGCAAAGATAGCAAATGGTTTGCCATTTCTTTCTCCAATGGATCACCTTTTGACAGAATTCTCTACTGTGCTCTGTCCATCTTGGATAGTCCTGCATGGCCCAGCTCATAGTTTCACTGAGTGATGTAAGCCCTTCCACCACAACAAGACAGTGATTGATCCAGGAGGGGATCTGCTATTTTATCCCTATCATATCAATATGTATATAGATACAGAGCCTAATTTGAATACCATTGCTCTAAATGAGAAACTCTAGGAGGAATTAAGTGATAGCAGAAGACATATGTAAGTTTTAACTAAATGGAAGGATGGCTCACAGATTCTCTTTGAAGACAAGGCAAAAAAGTTCATTTTATTGTGTATCCAAAGGCAACAAAAAAACATCACTTCTTGGGAAATTTTATTATCTCATCTTAGATTACTTAGAAGCATAGTTCCCCATAACAATTGAGTACTATTATTTTAAAGTCATATTTTTTGGAATGTTTACACAAACTCTCTTTGGAAGTCATACTCACTAACTGTGGACCCCTGCTTTCCCCCATAAAGTTCTGTCTTGGGCACTCCAATATTCTCCCTCTTTATGTTTTTCATTTGGTGATCTCATCAGTTCCCATAAATTAAACTATCATCTCTATAGAACGTATTATCTATCAGATTTATGAGTAGGAGAAGAATTTATGAATAAACAAGAGATAGAAAACATTGTGGAATGTAAAAAATGGATGCTTGATAACATTAAATTAAAAGGTTTTGAACAAATAAAACCAAAGTAGTCAAGATTAGATGGAAAGTAGAAAATTGGCAGGGGGTAGAATTCTATAGACAGTTTCTCAGGTAAGGGCCTCATATCTCAAATATGTAGAGAACTTTGTCAAATTTATAAGAATTATGAATCATTCCTCAATTGCTAAATGGTCAAAGGACATGAAGAGGCAGCTTTTTTAAATGATGAAATCAAAACTATACATAGTTATCTAACAAAGGACATGAAGAGGCAGCTTTTTTAAATGATGAAATCAAAACTATACATAGTTATCTGACAAAATAAATCATCATTGATTAAAGAAATGCAAATTCAAACGACTTCTCTCACACCTATAAGATTGGTGAAAATGACATCAGAGGAAAAAGACAAATATTGGATGGCACGTAGAAGAATTTAGACACTAATACATTGTTGGTGCAACTGCGAACTGACCCAGCCATTTTGAAAAACAATCTGGAATTGCATCCAAAGAGTTATACAACTATGTCTATCTTTTGACTCAGCAATACCACTATTAGGTATGTTTCTCACAGTGATCAGGGAAAAAGGAAAAGAACCTATATGTTCTAAAATATTTATAGCAGTTCTCTCTGCAGTGGCAAAGAATGTGCACATTAAGGGAATGCCCATCAGTTAGGAAATAGCCAAATAAGTTGTGGTATATGATTGTGATGGACTACTTACTACTAAGGAGCAGGTCAATTTTAGAAAAACATGGAAACACTTGCATGAAATAATGCATATGGAAACAAGCAGAACCAAAAGAACATTGTATGTACTTACAGCAAAATTGTTCAGAAGAATTATTATGAAGGGCTATTCTGAGTAATATGAATATTCAAATCAACTCCAAAGGACTTATGAAGAAAGATGCCACCTACCTCCAGAGAAAGAACTGATATATGGAAGTATATATTGTATGATTTTACATACCACATGTGTGTATATCTGTGTCAGCCTTTTCTAATGCAGTGTTAGGATGAAGGAAGGGAGACAGCTCAGAACTCAAAATATGACCAAAAAATTAAAAAGAAATTAAAAATAAAATAATTAGATCTGTGGTCTCATCAATGTGAGAATTCCCTGCAGTGATACATATCCCAACCATCCTTGCCTGTTCAATGTTCTCCTCCAGTTTTACAGGCATCACAACCATACTAAAAAAAGTCCATTTGTCTGTTACCTTTTGAGCTAAGAGTAATATCCTAACCTCTGCTCCCATGCAAGTTAGGCATTCTTTCCTGAAAAGATATTGAGACCATCCTTGAATCTTGGTTGTCTCCATATATTAAAGCTCCAGACAGCTGACACAACTTCCTTGTTGTCTGAATTCAGAGCAGCCACACAAGACGCTCTCTGATGCTGGCCTGGTGAATCATGATGGTCAACTCAGAGGGAGTTTCACTCAATTGAATCAACTCATCATGTCCTGAATGTCTGTGCTGGTTGAATAAACTTCTTCTGCTATGATTAGTAAGTCTCCTTTTTTAACTCTTGAATGACTAATGAGTTTCTCATTTTGTCCCAAGATTGAACCTAAACTCTCAGAGGAGTCGCCTCAGTTAATTCAGCCCAGAATGTCTCTTATTCTCCCTGTATGACTAGTCTTCCCTTTTTTGCTCATAGACTTTTAATGACTTTCTTTAAACTACTTAAATATGCTGCTGCCTTCTCATTCATGCCATGTGCCCTTTCAGTGCCCTTTGGGTCACTCTTATTTTCAGTTCTTTGGAGTAGTGTTTCATGACTTTTGATCATGCAGTAACACTGTAAGAATGTTGATATTTTTTTAAAAAAATTTTTAGAAAAAGAATGTTGATATTAAAAGGATGGGGCTTTGATTCAGAGAGAAGTTTGGCATCATTAAAAGAAGATGCAATTTCCTAAAGAAAATCCAGCTGCTTTTCTCTTATTTCATTTTAGATCAAATGATTACCCATTTGCAAGATATAGGAACTGATGGACAAGCTAATAGGTTGTCTATTCAACTATATATCATAGTTGAAGCAATAATTACTCTTTATGAACTGTTTTTTCTTTCACAAATAGGCTAAACTATTTGGAGACATTATGGATCTCATTTAGGAGGCTCCACAATGTTTTGAGAGTTGATGCAATTAAAGCAATGTCATATATGCAATTTGGAGCATCTGGAAGGCCTTGCCATCTACAAAGAATCTTTCTCTGGTTCAAAGTAAGGGTTGGAGCTCCTCCACAACAGTTGTGTACAGGGTACACTTTTCCTTATTTTGTGCCTAAATATTACCTTTATTCTTATTTTAATTTTCTTAAAATGTTGTGTAATTTTGATACATGCTTGATAGTCACCTTATTAGAGAAGAAAATATGAAGTGACATTTTGCTGAATTGAATCAAATTCTTTTAAAAAGTAGCTAACAAAGAGTAAGCAGAGTGGGAGCTTATATAATTTGTACCTTTCAGTCAGTTGTGTGACCAAAAAGACGTGATCTAGTCTTCCCTACTCAAGCCTTCATCAAGGATGCCCTCAATATGTATGTAGATTATTCCCATAGATATTTTATAGAGATGGGCAAGTTAGGCATGTGAGCCGATAGGTACTGATTTCTCCATTAACTTAAAAAAATAATAAAGGCTAATATATTTTCTAAGCATTTTATATCTTCATTTTAAATATTATTACTAATATATGTTATAATGAACATTAATAAAATAAACAATTAAAAATGTTTGACATTTAATTTAAAAACTTCAAGAACACACATTTTCTTCAGTGTGACTATTGCATGTATACTTTAATGGATATTCATTATAGTTACTATGGTGGAAAAGAATTTGCCAACTGGTCTCCATCTTTCTGGCCATAAGTCTTTACAGCTGTAACTTGCCTGGTATTCACGTGACAGACTTGCCATCTGTCATTGGGCCTACATTCAAAGCCTTTCACTACGGTTTTTGATCCTCCAGCATCTTTGTTCCCTTAGAATAGTCTTCCAAAACCAAGGGTAAGCTTTGTCTCAATCCGTTTTAATAAAAGACTGAGGTGCAATTGAGCAAGATCAATTTATTAACAGTGGTGCATATAGCTATTAACAAGAGGGTGGGGCAGGGCCAAGATGGCAGAGTAGAAAGATACACATACACTAGCTCTTCCCCCACAGCTCATAAAATATCTGTAAAGAAAGACTCTCAACAAATTCTAAAGTAGGAGAAGTCACAGAACAATGGAGTGGAGGAGATTTTCAGCCCAGGGTCACCTGAAAGGTCAACGGGAAAGGTCTGTTGCATAGGATGTGGAGCAGAGCCTGGTACAGCACCAGGAGGAAAACTCGAGCAGGCCTTGGGGCCAGAATCCCCAGCAGAAGTAGTGTTGGTTTGCATATCTCTCAACCCACAGGCAACAAAGGTCAGTGAGAAGGTTTTTCAGCTGGCTGAGAAGGGAGCAGGGTCTCCCCACATCTCTGGCCTCAGGCAGCAGTGGCAGAGGCTGCATCAGGCAGCAGCAGCTCCCACAGTAGCCTGTATCCATTGATGAATCACAAAACTCCTGGGGGAACTGAGCAGCTGATCCTTACCTCAGCCCTGTGTGGCAGCCCTGCCCCACCAAAAGCCCCTGGGGGAATTGAGCAGCTCATCTGAATCTTAGCCCCCAGTGCTGTCTTGGTAGAACTGGAGGTCAGGTGATTGTGGAGAGAAAATTCTACCTCTCATAGATTCTGCCCACAAAAGTTTATAGTTGTTCCCAAAATCAGTTTATACGCCTGGTTGTGCCACCCTGGAGGAACTGAGATCTGTAAGATCCCCAGAGCATACCCTACTCTTGACAAAGGACTAAAAAGTCAAGGAACTGGTTGAGAAAATGCCCCCCAAAAGGGGAAAAAAAATAAAACTACAGAAGGTTACTTTCTCAGTGAACAGATATCTTCTCCCATCCTTTTGGATGAGGAAGAACAATGCTTACCATCAGGGAAAGGCATAAAAGTTAAGGCTTCTGTATCCCAAGAATCCAAAACAAATATTCAATGATCTCAGGCCATGGAAGAGCTCAAAAAGGATTTTGAAAATCAAGTAAGAGAGGTGGAGGAAAAAATGGGAAGAGAAATGAGAGAGATGCAAGAAAATCATGAAAAATGAGTCAACAACTTACTAAAAGAGACCCAAAAAAATGCTGAAGAAAATCACACTTTTAAAAACCTCAATTCACAAAAGAGGTTCAAAAAACCAATGAGGATAAGAATGCTTTATAAATCAGAATTAGCCAAATGCAAAAGGTTGTTCAAAAGCTCACTGAAGAAAATAGTTCTTTCAAAATTAGAATGGAACAGATGGAGAATGACTTTATGAGAAACCAAGAAATCACAAAACAAAACCAAAAGAATGAAAAAATGGAAGATAATGTAAAATATCTCTTTGAAAAAACAACTGACCTGGAAAACAGATCCAGGAGAGACAATTTAAAAATTATGGGACTACCTGAAAGTCATGACCAAACAGAGCCTAGACATTATCTTTCTTCAAATTATCAAGGAAAACTGCTTTGATATTCTAGAACTAGAGGGCAAAATAAATATTGAAAGAATCCACAGATCACCTCATGAAAGAGATCTAAAAAGAGAAATTCCTAGGAACATTGCAGCCAAATTCCAGAGTTCTCAGGTCAAGAAGAAAATATTGCAGGCAGTTTCCACAAGTATTGTGGAAATACAATCAGGATAACACAAGATCTAGCAGCTTCTACATTAAGGGATTAAAGGGTGTGGAATAGGATATTCCAGAAGTCAAAGGAACTAGGACTAAAACCAAGAATCATCTACTCAGCAAACTGAGTATAATGCTTCGGGGAAAAAATGGTCTTTCAAAAAAATAGAGAACTTTCAAGCACTCATGATGAAAATATCAGAGCTGAAAAGAAAATTTGACTTTCAAACTCAAGAATCTAGAGAAGTATGAAAAGGTAAACAGGAAAGAGAAATCATAAGGGACTTACTAAAGTTGAACTGCTTACATTCCTACATGGAAAGACAATATTTGTAACTCTTAAAACTTTTTTTTAGTATATGGGTAGTTGGTGGGATTATAAACACACACACACACACACACACACATACACACACACACACACACACACACACACACACATATATATATATAGAGAGAGAGAGAGAGAGAGAGAGACAGAGACAGAGACAGAGACAGAGACAGAGAGCACAGGGTGAGTTGAATAGGAAGGGATGATATCTAAAAAATGAAATTAAGGGGTGAGAGGAATATATTTGGAGGAGAAAGGGAGAAATGGAATGGGGCAAATTATCTCTCATAAAAGAGGCAAGAAAAAGACTTTTCAATGGAGGGAAAAAGGGGGGAGTGAGAGAGAAAACATGAAACTTACTCTTATCACATTTGACTCAAGGAAGGAATAAAATGCACAATCATTTTGATATGAAAACCTATCTTACAATACAGGAAAGTAGGAGAGAAGTGGATAAGCAGGGTGGAGGGGATGATGGAAGGGAGGGCACTGGGAGAAGGGAGCAATTAGAAGTCAGCACTCTTGGACAGGGACAAGGTCAAAAGAGAGAACAGAAGAAATGGGGGGGCAGGATAGGATGGAAGGAAATATAGTTAGTCTTATACAACATGACTATTATGGAAGTCATTTGCAAAACTACCTATATATAGTCTATATTGAATTGCTTGCCTTCCCAATGGGGATGGGTGAGGAGGGAAGAAGGAGGAGAAGTTGGAACTCAAAAGTTTAGAAACAACTGTTGAGTATTATTCTTGCATACAACTGGGAAACAAGATATACAGGTAATGGGGTATAGAAATTTATCTTGCCCTACAGGACAAGAGAGAAGATGGGGATAAGGGAAGGGAGGGAGGTTAGAAGGGAGGGCAGATCGATGGTAGGAGTAATTAGAAAGCTCAGCACTTTGGGGCGGGGGGAGGGGAGAGATAGGAAGCAAAGTTGGAACTCAAAATTTTGTGGAAATGAATGTTGAAAACTTAAGTAAATTTAAAAAAAACAAAGAGGGTCAGAGTGGCAACCTCAGCAAAGCCAGCTACTCACCAGAGACATAGGGAATCCTCTTCATTAACACACAACGAAAAGGGGGTTTGGGTAAGTCTAGAGAAATGATGACAATTTGCAGGGTTGAGGCAGAAACATTAGAATTGGTTATGCTGAGAAAGGTGTGTGGGCCTTCGGGCGAGGCTAACCACACCCCTTCAAACACTTAAGGGTTGCTCATTATTTCTGGGACCCATCTGTATCTTGTAGTCTTTGCTAGGGGATCACAGCTAACAGATTCACTGTCTTCTTGGAAGAGATAAAAGCTCCCTTTACAGAGACAAGTAAGGACAGACATATCTTTTGGGGACAGTAATTTTGTGAGGCTAAACAAACATATATCCATGAAGTATTTTAGGGGGCACAGGCAGGAAAGATAACAACCTTTTTTAAAACTAACTTTAAGCTAACTCAGAGGAAGAGCTGGATTTTTCAGCTCAGCTCAAGGATTTAGCAATATAATATGGCTTGAGTAATTATACAAAATTGGGCACTAATACAGAATAGAATCAGTTACAGAGTAGAAGCAATTATAAGATGAGGCACTGGAATAGAACTGCAGTTCATATTTGTTAAGTAAGATTAATGCTAGTCAATACTTTAAAATATGAATACAAGACCATGTAGTGGAAAACACCAATTCAATTCAACACATATTTATTAAGAACCACTCTGGGCAAGGAATTGTGCTAAGGGCTATGGAAACAGTCAAAACTCTCTACCCAAAAGTAACTTCCAACATGAAAAGAGGTAAGTCAACACAAAAGACATACAAAGTAATAAAAAGAAATTTCATTAGGAAAATAACACTAACCATTGGAAGATCAGGAAAGATTTCTTGTCGGTGGTGGCCCCTGAGCTGTGTTTTGGAGATAGTTCTATCTTTCAGAAGTAAGGAAGAAATATATTCCTTTGTGACAAGACAGTGAGATGGGCAATGGAATTCCAGGTGTGAAAACTAGCTATATGGTCAGGCTTACTATAATGGGGAGGGAAATTAAGATTGGAAAGGTTAGTGGGAGTTGTATTGAAGTGTGCCTTTTAAATGTCAGGCAGAGATGTTTTGTATCTTATTCTAAAGAAACAGGGAGCTGTTCAAGATCTTTCCTTAGGGGAGTATTATCTACTTTAGGAGACTCAATTTAGCAACCAGCTTCTACAGAATGTAGGAAGGAGAGAAACTAGGGAAACAGGAACTAATAGGAAATTCTCATAATAGTCCCAATGATAGATAATGAGTCTCCAGTCTAGGGTAGAGGTTATGTAACTAGTGAGAAATGAATGGATAGAAATAACACTGGCAAAAATTGGCAAGTGATGGAATTTGGGAAGTGAGGGAAATAGGAGAGTCAAAGATGAGGACCTGTATAACTGGAAAGATGGTAGTATCCTTTATCAAACAGGGCAGGTGAGATGTGTTTTCATCCAAGTTTCTGATGAGGATGGCAAATTAACTAAGTTTTGTTTTCATATGTTAGATGTAAAGTTTTTTTTAAGTAAATGAAATTCTGAATCCAGTAAAAGAATATTCATTCACACACTGATTTCATTAAAAAAAAATAAACAACTTTGTACAATATAATGAAAAGTCAGTGCTTTTTCAATATTGAAATTGTACCAACTGCTTAGAATTTCAAGTTCTATATCATATAAGCCTAATAACTTTCTAACATGGAACATTTAGTAAGGATATAATCAGTAGTTTAAAATTGTTGATCTTTAATTATGTATACATTATTTCTTGATATTAAATTAATAGGCCTTTAGGGAGACACATTAATTCTGTCAGGTAATATGTTCAAGGAAACCAGATTCTCCTTAAAGAATTAATTTGACAAGGAATAAGTTAAGTGTGGGGTAAAAAATGGAGCTGATCATATTGCAAATACTTCAAAAATAACATAAAACAGAAAGACAGAAAAAACTCAAACCTTTTAAGGCAAATTTATAAATGGCTTCACATGCTTTAGCCAAAATCTCTTCTTCTGTAGAATTAAGCATTAGCACCACTGTTGCTGCCTTTTTACTTTCAATTGTTAATGGATCAAACTGAAATAAAAAACAGTAATATTTTACTAACAATAAACTCTTAGAATGTATCACATAAACAAAATTAGAATGTATCACGTAAACAAAATTAAATCATGTATCCAGAAATATAGGACACATTATAATCTTCAGAGGAGGTAGTCAGTGGTAACTTTCAGTGAATGTTGTCTGTTTAAAAAATAATAATTTTCTTGTTTTACATCCTCATTATTGCTAGAATTAAATCTTTCCTTGTAACAGAGAAAAACCAATCATAAATAATGAACATATGACTGCATTTGATACGAAAAAGCATTCTGTCCTTTTGTTTTCCCACCTCTCTGCCAAGAGGAGGGTGGTGTGTTTCATTTTCTGTTCTCAGACCAAGATTGGTTATTACAGCTCTCCAGAATTCAGTGTTTTTTTATTTACATTATCACAGCAAGTCTGTATAGTATCCTTTTGGTTCTGTTTACCATACCGTGCAACAGAGCATGCAAAATCTTTCTCCATTTCTCTGCTTTCCTCCTATTTGTCATTACTTCCTGCACAGTAATATTCTGTTGTGTTCCTATACCCCCAGTTTGTGCAGCCATTCCCCAATCAATGAGCATCCACTTTCACAGAAATCCCAGAATCTGAGAGTTAGAAGGGACTTCAGGGCACTTCTAGTTTCAGTTTATACACAAAAGCCATTTCTCCTACAATGAGCCCAACATGTCATCATATAGCATCAACTGAAGACCCCCAAAGGGAGGGTCCTCACCACCTGTGGATGCAGTCCGAAGAAAGCTCTGTCGGGAAGCTTTTCTTTACCTCAACCCTCTGCAACTAATTTATACCCATCTTCTAGGTGATGACCCTGTAAATACTTGAAAAAAAGTTATCATGTGTGTCTGTCCTCCTGCATACGCGTTTGGTAAATGTCTAATAATTATTATTAAGGTTTGCAAAGTGCTTTACAAATATTATTCTCATTCTGTCTTCCTAATAATCCTAGAATGGAGGTGCTTTATTTTCTTCATTTTTATTTATGAGGAAAATAAAGCGGACAAAGTTTAAATGACTTGCTCAGGGTGACACAGCTAAGTGTCTGAGGCCAGATTCAAACTCATGACTTTCCTGACTCCATGACCAACGCTGTACTGTCTAGTATGCAACAACACAATGTGCTATTGTAAATCACGGGTATCTGAATATGATCCAAGTAACTGGATATATAATAATATTATTATACGTATAAGCATATTCAGCATAGTTCGATAGATGTTCTAGTGTAGTTTTCAAAAAACAGAAAATTCTTGGATGGGGAGGAAGGGAAAGGGAAGAGGGTGGAGAAGGTTGCAGGCATGAAGAGTGACTTTTAATCTTTTCTCTCTCTCTATTTTTCAGGGCTATAGGAAGGATGCAGTGGAGAAAAGTAAAAGTTATATTTTCTTGAATGCTGTGAACAAGAGGTAGGGGGGAGATGCACAAAGCATTAGCACTAATTAGAAGAGATCAGAGATAGTTGGGAGGAGGGGAGCCACCTGTGTACAGCTAGGAGGGTGAGAGCCAGGGCTGAGGAGCCAAGTTGTAGCCTTGGCTGTGTGATCAATTCCTAAGGATTTCTGCCTGAGCTAAGGTACCACATTTGGGGGTCATGACAACCTCACTGGCTATGAAGTTGAGTGAAGATGGCAGTAATGTTTGGCTAAGAAGCCAAAGGCAGGGAAGACCAGGACTGAGAGGGGATGCTAAAGATGTGGCCATCGAAATTCTAACTCATTTTCTATGCTGCAAGAATTTCCTTATTGATACCAGGAGTCTGTTCTTTACTACTGGACTTGAACTTCAGTCCATATTTATATTGTAATAAATGTTTATGCTCAAAATGCTAATTGGATACTTTGGTTGCCAGCAGATGAGCTGCCTCAAATATGAGAGAAGTAAGCCAATTCAGATATTCTCAGAGAGGAAACTTTCTGGATTTCCATAAGCCTGTATCCAAGATTGAATGCGGTCCATCTGTCCTCATTTAGCACACAGGGTAATAACAAAAGTACTGGCTAATAGAATTATGGTTGATAGAATCCTTGATAATAAAGATTTCAGCAATGTCTGATTCTTTGTGACTCTGTGGACCTTACTGTCTATGGGGTTTTCTTGGCAAAGATACTGGAGTACTTTGCTATTTCCTTCACCAAGAGATTAAGGCAAACAGAGGTTAAGCAACTGACCAGGGGTCACATGGCTAGTACAATCTGAGGCTGGTTCTGCACTTAGGTCTTCCTGATTCCAGGCATAGCATTCTATCCACTGAGTCAGCTAGCTACCTTTCACATATTAGGTTTAAAATGGGATACAAATGAACAAAACAACTAATTTTTTTCAGTGACATATGTAAGCTACATATTCATTTAATGGTGGAGGAAAGAGAGGTATGAGACCACATGGTCTCCATTTTATTTTTAAAATAAGTGAAAAAAGTAAGGAAGGATGTGAGAATTGTAGTATAAAAAATTGTTAAAGGAAGAGAAATACTGTACTTTGCTAGGGTCAGCATGGAGCTATGGGCAGAGAAAGTCAGTATGAAGTCTCTTACTCCTACAGAGTCTATCATATAGTAATTTTTATTTTAAAGAAATTGAAAATAAAATGATAGATATAACACAATGACACATTACTAAACAAATAATATAGTGTGGTAATTACTGATTCCATCTGCTTTCAGATAAGGAAGCCATAGTCATCAAAACGAATGTAGCGAGATTATAATTTCACACTATATACAAAATAAATGATGAACTAAAATTACAAACAGGGCTCAAAAAAAAGAGGTATTCTAGCTAGGCTCAGAATTCTTTAAAAGTCTTATAATTAAAGAAGCTACCAATTAACAAATTTAAAATATAGACATGTGTATGTAATTTTTGATAAATATATTTTCCTCTTCCCTCTACAGAGAGTCATCTCTTGTAATCAAGAATAAAACAATTTATATTTTAAATGTAGATATGTTATTCTCATTGGAAATAAAATATCCACATAGGACACAAATTTAAACTTAGATTAGGAAAAGTTGATAAGTTCTGTAGTATTTACCTCATCAATAGATACAAATAATAGCCTTTTGTTGACTTGAGCTTCTAATTAATCCAAGAAGTAAGAGGCAGTTTGATATAACAGAAAACTAGATTACAACCTTATCTAGAGCATAGCTAGAGATCAATAGAAATCTATTGTAAAATTGAATTGATTCATTCAGGTAAAGTCTAAATAAGTGGCTAAAATTACCTGTGACTAATGTCTAAAGCCATCAGTGCCTTCTCACTCTGTGATTTGTTCATGTTCTCCCATAAATCCACCAGAGCAGATCTACACAGAGTTGGCCTTGTTCTAAGAGTAGTTAGTGATATAGAGTTGAACTGTTTCATCAGTGTGTCAAGACAGGGTAGTTAAGAAGACTGTAGTTAGAGGAGGAGTTTGTGTACTAAGATAATACTGAGGGACTGGAGAGCAAGGATGAAAAATAGGCTTAGAGACAAGATAAAAAATTGTGATCAAATGGTGGAAGGTCATATTTCTTGATTATGGAAGTAGAACATTTGTGAATGACGACACGACCAAGGATTATTTCACTTCTTTACTGATTTTCCCTCTATCATTCTTATTTGGTCTTGAACATCTTTCCTTCAGCTCTTCCAGGAGGTTTTGCTGGGCTTCTATCCAATTGACTTTTTCTGTGAGGCTTTGCTTGTAGCTGTTTTGATATTATTTTCTTCTTCTGAGCTTGGGTCTTCATCTTCCCAGTCACCACAGTAACTTTTTATGGTGAGGTTAGTTTTTGTTGTTTGCTCATTTTTCCAGCCTATTTCTTGACTTAGAATTTCTTTTCTCACGGTGGAGAAAAGGCATTGTCCCAAGCTCCCAGGCACTGCTGTTTTCAGAGCTGGTTCTGGGGGGGTTGAAGTTTTCAGTGCTTCCAGGGTGATGTAATCTAGGGAGAGGTGTGGTCACTGTCTGATCCTTACCCAGAAAGTGCCCCTGATCTCTTGTAGCTGCAAATGATGCTGCACCTCCTTCCCCCTGATCTCTCGTGACTGCAAAGGCCACTGTTCCTTAGGGTTCCTGCTCCTTTGTGACTGCAGATACCTTTGTCTGCCCTGCAACTGTGACTCAGAAGTGGCTATAGCATTGGAGTTACCTAGGAGTTTCTTTTAATCTCTTTCTGATCAGTTGCCAGGTCCCTTTACTATCTCTAGACTGAGAGCTCATAAAGCTGCTTCCATTGCTATTGCCACCTCATGGCCCACAGTTGATGTTGATGCCATGCTGGTTCCAGACAAGGCCCCACCCCAGTATCACAGACATCTCTTTCCAACCTCCAAAGGGCTGGAAAAATGTCTCATCCTGATCTTCTGTTGACTCTGCTGCTCCTAAATTCGATTTCAGGCATTATTTTAAATAAGGCATTTTCAAGCAGAATGTTGTTGGCTACTGCTGCTGCTCTACTACCTTGACTCTACCTCTGCTTCAAGGGTTTGGGGTTTTTTTTTCCTTCCAGGTAATACTGTGCATGGAATGAGAAATACTTCAGCTACCATGAGGAAGCCTATATGGAACTATTATTTGCTCCCAGGATATATGCACAGCAAAAAGGAGTCAAGAAAATTGGCTACAATTCTAGGGTGAATTTTATGTACGATTGGGAGGAGACCCTGTAGGCTCAGTGTGATGTTAGAACTAAAACATTAGATGGAGGTGAGAAATATGAATTTTATCTGTTAGCATTATTGCTAGAGGCTGCTGAGTTATGGTGGATATATGTATTTAGTCTGGATTCAGGAAGACCTGAGTTCAAATCCATTTACTATGTGACCGCTTTTATTGTTTAGTCATTTTTCAGCCATGTCCAACTCCGTTTGGGGCTTTCTTGGCAGAGATACAAATATTTGTCATTCCTTCTCCAGCTCACTTTATGGATGAAAAAACTGAAACAAATAGGGTTAAGTGGCTTGCCCATGATCACAAAGCTAGTGCAAGTGTCTGAGGCTAGATCTGAACTCAGGAACATGAGTCTTCCTGATGCCACCCCTGACACCCGATATGGGCCACCTAGCTGCCCCCTCGGCACCCTCCATCTGCCTCAACTATAAAACATATAATAATAGTATCAGTAATAGAGTTGTTGTTGAGGATCAAATGAGAATACATTTGTAAAGTGCCTTGTATGTAGTAGGCACTTAATAAATGCTTTCTATTCCTTTCCCTAGCCAAAAGGGAGTATGATACTTTTGGTGCTGTGTTAAGGGTGTAAGTTCTACATTAATGACGTGACTAGGACCAGGGTACACAGAGCTCCTTGTTTAAATTGATGGGATTGAATGCAGGAATGCTTCTATGACCAGGTATCATGTAAAAAACTTTTTTTAAACAGATATTACTTTTAGAAGGGAATATCACCATCCTCAAGACAATAGATCACCTCTCCAGACTGTGAATACTAAGTTGACATTTATATAGCACTTTCCCCACATACGTCCTGTGAGGCAGGTAGAGAAAAATAATTAGCCTCATTTTACAGATGAAGAAACTGAGGCACAGAGTGTGTTCTTTTAATGACTTGGCTAGGGTCAGAGCTAGGAAGCATTGTCAGATGCTGGCAATAGAACCTAGGACTCCTGGCTCCAAGTCCAGAATTCTCTCTATTGTGTGATATTTTATTCAAGGTTCTAAGTTGCCAGCTGATCTTTTCAGGTAATCTGTGAATTCTCCTCATATGCATATCTGGTAAACATGCCAAAGGCTCAGTAAATGCCAGCCTTGGTGATCTAGAAGGGAATCCAAGACACTTCACAAATCTTAAGGTTTAAGGTTGCTACAGTTACAGGGAAGGCAAGAGAGGGTCCATGAAAAACAGTCTCTGTTACTAGAATCATGGGACAAGGTGATATCACACTTAGTTAGCTCCTTGTATGCAGGCTTTTTTAGAGTTTTAAATGGAAGTTGCATCGACTCATTCACTATTTTCCAGTGACTGAACCATATGCATTAGTGCTACCACAAATATGGAAGATTTGTCCAATTTTCCATGTCTCACACCTCTTAACTAGTATGTTGCTCAGACTTTTCCCTGGCAGTCATGGGAACACTCTGTGCAGCTGGGGGATCTAGAGAAGGATCTGAAATGCATTCGACTTTAAATAACAGATAGAAATGAGTGTGGTTCTATTGTCTGGTCAGTTGAAAGGATTATAATAAAGAAGATGGCCATGTCCCCTCCAGGCCCATGGAGAGGAGGGAGAGGGAGGAAGGGAGGAATAAACTTTATCACAATAACTGGGGGAAAGAGAACCATAAGTAAGTGATCTGTGCAACACTGCTATTTGACGTTATCATTTACCACTATGTAAGGAGGTCTGAGGGGTTTCCCTAAGTTCAGTGCATTTAGTTGTTTACTGACAAACTTTAAGGTAAATATATTTATTCAGGTATTGGTTTAGCTCTCTGACTTCTGAGGTTCCTTCCAACTATGAAATTCTATAATTCCGTGAAAATATGTATCAAATACAAGGTACACCTCTAGGATTGTGGTAGAGGCTGTCATTCAGTTTTGTCTGACTCTTCCTGGCCCCACGGACCATAGCTTGCCCATACTGTCCATGGAGGTTTTTTGGCAAAAATACTGGAGTGGATTGGCATTTCCTTCTCCAGTGAAGTATTTCAGAAGAGTGTATAGGACTTAGGAAGAGTATTATTTTCTTAGCTTCCTAGAGAGTTTCTCTTACATGAGAATTGTTCTGAATGTTTCTGCAGTAGAACGATCAGCAAGGAGACAGCTAGAGGTGCAAGTATTTATGCCTCTTTCTACTCCAGATATTCTGTGTGCTGCAGATATACCTGGTATATTTGTAGGTTATAAGGAGAGTTGTCTTATCAGTAACATTAAGTCTACAATAATAATTCTACTAAGATGCAGGGCAGGCTTCTTTCTGGTATGGCTACCGTTCTGAGACTCTGCCTCAGCATAATATGGGGAAATATAAAAATTCTAGATATAATATTTTACCCCAGTCACAAAAAGTGTTCATTATGCCACTGTATGTATACTATATTCTAAGAAGTCTAATTATAAAGCTCTAAGATATGAGTGGATCAGTCAAAGATCTTTGTTCCAAACATAGTCCCAAATCTCTAATCTCAGATGGGACAAGTTCTCCCTAAAGAATTTTTATTTTTAAAAATAGGCTACCATCTTCCAGGAAACTATTCAGTATGAGTAAATGGTATGATATGGCCTCTAACAAAGCTAATGCAATTTTATCTTGTATTAATGGAAATTTAATATCCAGACAAAGGATACAATAATCCCCTTTTATCCTGTATTGGTCAGACTACATCTAGAGTACAGTGTTTTGCTCCAGACCCAGGGCCAGGGGGAGGTTGTAGCAGTACTGTGATGGTAAGGAGTCAGCAAAACATCTAAAATAAGGAATGGTTGAAGGACTCAGAATTATTAAGACTGGAAAAGAGATGCCTTAAGGGTCACATGATAACCATTTTAAAATGTTTATTAATATATTTTACATTTACAATTTTCTAAAAATTTCTCCCCTCTCTTACTCAGAGAACCATTCTTTATTACAAACAAAAATTAAGAAAAACAGTTCAACAAAACTAACCAACGTACATATAAAGAGAGACAGTGTATGCCGTACTCTACTTCCACAGTTCCTTATGTCTCCAAAGAAGAAATGAAATTATCATATTCTTTCTTTGGGCCAGGCTGAGTCATAATAATTGAACTCAACAACATCCACTTTCAATGTCTGGTGGTATTCTTCCATTGATTTTGTAGTCATTGTAGATATTGTTTCTTCATTCTTCTTACTTTGCTTTTTACCAACCAGTTCATATATATCTTATCAATTTCTTCAAATTTACCATTTCCAACAGCACAGCTATATTCCACGTATGTGTAATAATTTGCTTAGCCATGCTCTGACAGAGGGCTATCTATTTTGTTTCTAATTCTTTGCTAGTATAAATAGTACTGCTATATACAGTTTGGTATTTACAAGATCTTTCATATGTCAGCAGAGGCATCTCTGGGTCAAAGAATATTGATATTTTAGTCACTTTCTTAGCATGTTTCCAGATTCCTTTCCTTAATGTTTGGACCAACTCATAGTTCCACAAACAGGAGATTAGTGTACCCATCTTCCTACAACCCCACCAGCAATCAATATTTATCTTTTTTCATCTTTGCCAGTTTACTGAATCTGAGATGAAACTTTAGAGGTTGCTTTGATGTGCAGTTATTATTAGTGGTTTGGAACAGTCTTTCACATGGCTGTTAATAGCCTGTAAATCTTTTGAAAACAGTTTATTCTTATCCTTTGACCACTTTCTTTGGTGAATTTCAGGTTTTGATATTATATATCTATAGTAATTCCATATATGTACACATATATGTGTTTGTATATGGCATAGATGTATATCTAGGTACATATCTTAGATATCAGACCTTTGTCAAATATATCTCATACAAAACAGGTTTTTTCCCCTCAATCAATCATTTTCCTCTTCCTCCAAATCAAACTCTTTTTTTATCCTAATTGTGAACTCAAAACCTAGTGTTCAATAATTCCAACAATATAAACTAATCAGTCAGCTAGCATCTATTAAGTGTTTTCTGTATGCCAGGCACTATGTGAAGCATAGGGGATACAAAAAGAGGCAAAAAACAGTCCCTGCCATCCAGGAGTTCACAGTCTAATGGGGATAAATCTTTATTTGACAATAAATGCTGGGAAAACTGAAAGAGAGTTGGTGGAAATTAGGTTTAGTTTAGCATCTTATCCCATATAACAAAATAAGCTCAACATAAACAAATGACTTGTATATTTTAAACATCTCACCATAAAAATAATAGAAGAAAACAAGATCAAGTACTTTTCATAGCTCTGGAAAGAAAGGATAACAGTGATCAAAAAGAATAAAATAGGTCATTTAAGTTACATGAAATTGACAAGTTTTACACATAAGAATACTGGCTTTGGAGCCAGAGAACCTGGGTTCAAATTCTGTTTCTCTCACTACCAGTGTGACGTAGGGCAGGTCATCTCCCCCTCAGGCCTCTGTTTCTTCATCAATAAAACAAGCAGTGATGGACCAGATGGCCTACTAGGGTTCCTTTCATTATATTAATCTATCATCCTATGATGGCCATTTTCAAATAGTTCATGATTTTTTTTCTCATAACAGCTCCAGATGGTATAACTAGATCCAAGGCATTAGATAAAACTGGTAAAAATAAATTTCTTTTCTACTTTTTAGTAAGTAATTAAATTCTATTTAGTTAAATGCAGCAGATATCCATCGAACTGACTCCAGTAACACTATTCAAATAGAATGGGATGTCGTATACACTTGTTACTCTTCCATCACTGGACTCTTCATGTAGAGGCTGTTGTCAAAGAAAATGTTCCAAATGTGAGTGGGATGTTGGATTAGATGAGGCCATCTAAGGGCTCTTCCAACTCTAAGATTATATTAAATATACAATCCTATCTCTTCATTTTTCTTAAAAGAGGAAAATCACATCTATGGCTGTTTCAAAAACAGTTTTATTTCACGCTTTATTCATATCTACTTCACAAGCCTGAAGTTTGATACATGAACAGCCCAAGGGATTCCCTCTAGCTTGAACAAACAGAATCTTTCAGTTTTTTGTATACTTTAAAAAGAAAAAATAACTTTTTTTTGAAAGAAAGAGATATCAATAGCTATATGACCTATGTAACAAAAAAATGCCTAAATGATGTAGTGGTGAAGTATTGATATCCTTCATAATTCTGGGTAAATAATGTAATATTTCTGATATCCAGAGGTCTGAGTCAATTTTTAGTCAGCTTTATTTAGTTCAAATTCTGATTTTTGTCAATATTAACTGGCTTATAGTGAACATCAGACAGTAAATTTTGACTAAATATTTCAAAAAAAGAGCTTGCTCATTAACATGATATATCATTCATACTTAAAATGAAAATAATTGTGGATTTCTAATCTTGTAATTAAGTGATCACAATGTTTCAAATTTCTATTCCAAGATATAATACTATATTAGAACTGGTTAATTTAAACATTAGCCAGGCTTTGGACTTATGTAATCATATATCTCCATGTACATAACAATACAGTTCATACTGCTTCCAAGGTACCTTTTACAGATACAGCTGTCGAAAACTCAATAGTCAAAGTGCCATTAAATGAAGAATTTTCTTATAGTATATTGCAAATCAGAAAACTTACCACATCCTTAGGAGGAGGTTCTACTTCCTTCTTTATTTTTTTACCCATCCTAAAAGGATAGACCAAAAAATATAAAGCATCACTCTGTTTTTCTCTACTACTTACTATTCCTATATATATTTGAGAGGTTTATTGAGAATGATGTTGAGCCCTGACTTTGTGGGTGCAATGCAGGCAACAATGATGCTAAAAACCAATGACTGATTCTGTAACAAAGGGTCACTGAATAGACAGAAGAATCAAGTCGTTTATGGTACTAATCCAGCATATTCATATTCTCTTTCTTTCTCTTTTTCCTCTCTCTCTTCTTTCATCCTGTGGATTGATCTAAATTACTTTGTGGGAATGCCCCTTTCATGGAATATATACAGAAGTTAATTCTGAGGTTTTTTTTAAATCTGCTCAGCATGGTCATTTATGGTGGGGACAATAGAATTTTTTTTTAAATGAAAGCTATGTGTCAAGAAGCTGTAATTATATTGGTGTGGATACTCCTTCAGTGGAGATCACAAGCTCTTTATAGCTTAGTAAAAATAAAATTAGATTTATCATGGCTTAAAAATTCATCACCTCATAGATCTAATAGGTACTGTTGTCAAGTGGGAAAGGTTTTAAATATAGGCTATATATCTTTTCATCTGAGGACCATCCTCAGCTCAGCAGAGGGTAGAGGATAAGTTGGACTTCATGTTAAGAGACTTGCCTCAGATATTAACCAGGTATGTCATCATGGACAAATCATTTAAAAAGGGCGTTAGGTTCTCGGACACAAGATGACACTTGTACTACCATCCCTTCAGGGTGGTTGTGTTAAAGAATCACATAAACAACTGTATTATTAGTATTATTATTAAATTGATATACTTCAGGGCAGAATTTTATTCAATCAGTCAATAGTTAACATTTCTTATGCACCTGCTATGTGCCAGGGATTATGCTTTGTGTTTAGAATACAGATACAAAAGAATTAAATAATCCCTGCAGGCAAGAAACTTACATTCCAATAAGGAAAGCAAGAAATATATCTATAAATAAAGACATAAAGAGAAAAATACATAGTTTTTCAAAAAGTTAGAATGAGAAAAGAGGTAGAATGTGTTGGGGGATCAGGAAAGGCTTCATGTACAAGCTGAAGGGAGGGATTCTAGGAGGGGGTGATGAAAACAGTGTATATTCCAGATGTGGCTATGGCATCTAGAAGATCATGAGTTAGGGAGAACGGCTGAATTCCAGAGTGCAGGAGAAGGGGCAACAGACAATAAAATTGGAAGAGAGTTTGGGGCAAGCCTGTAAAGTACTTTAAAAACTAAAGAGAGGAGTCTATCTTTTGTCCTAGAGAACCACAGGGAACACCAGAATTAAGTAGGCAAGTAAGAGGGTCAGATCTGCATTTTGGAAATATTCCTTTGTCCAGAGTGTAGGATGGGCTAGAGTGGGGACAGATGAGGTAATAATTAAGAGAAGAGGTGACGAGGGCCTGAACTAAGCTACTAGCTGTGTGTCAGATGTGACTTAGTCAATCAATAAGGATTTAGGTGACTACTATGTGCCAGGCATTGAGCACCATACTGAGTACCTCTTGGGGAAACCCCTTAACAAATCCTCTAGGCCATATCAATACTTTTAGGAAAAGCCTATATCACCTAGGAAAAGTGTCATTTAAATTTTTATTTTTTTATTGTGAACTTAACTAAACACAATCATTTCAATAAACATAGAACAAGAAATAGACGTGTTTCTTTTGTTTTTTTGTTATAAAATATGTGTACATGTATGTAATTTAATAAGATCATAAAAATTGATCTGTCTCCTATAAATTGAGTGATCCTAATACATTTTTGTTTAAGAACAAGTAACACCTGAGAAACAACTCACATATTCAAATTGTTGTGGTACCTGACTTCCAAAGGTTTCTTTGTATTTCCATCACTTAGCACATAGTTACTGGTGCATAGTAGGTTCTTAATCAATGCCTGTTGACTGACTGGGGACCAGTGAGGCAAAGGATTTCTACTCTGCAAAAGCTTGAGGCTCCCTCAACTCCCTGCTCTTATGAGACCTTTGGAGCACCTCCATGGCATTCCACTCAGAGGACCAGTGTGACAATAGTAAATAAAACCCCAGCCTCCACCAAATCCGTGTGCCTGTGTTGTCCCCAGAGCCTCTATTAAGTCAGTGTTTGCCTGACAGCTCCCTATGGATGTGCCCTGGGCTCAGAGCCAGGGGTTACAGGCCCTTCCTCCTCCTTTCCTAGTCCCTGTTCTGGCCTTAAAGGGAAAGTGAATGTTCTGGAAAGAACATTGGATTTCGAGTCAGAGAACTGTAAGATGTGGACTTATATCCATCGGGTCTTCTAATGCTAAGTCTTAGTATCTATTTTTCTTATTTCCATATTAGTGATTTGTAGTGGTGAGTAAAGAGGAAAATTACACAAAGACAGGAATAGCAGCTCTGAGAGTACCACAATAACATTCTGGTTTGGACATGAATTGAGACCCATGATTTCACTGCTATAGAGAAATTGTGAAGAAATGTCCTCTGCCAATCAAGGAATCAAGAATTAAGTGCCCCCTATGTGCAAGGCACTATTTTGGGTGCTGGGGATACAGATACAAAAATTGAAATTATCTCTATGTATTTACCTTTTAATTACTTTTACTAAAGTACATGTAAAATATGTATAGCATAACTATAAGGTGAATAAATATAAATATATGTGTGTATATATACAAAACTATATATGCTCTATATAATGTGCGTGTATGCATGCATACATTATATATACATACATTTTATACATACACATACACACATACATAGTAGGTTAAATACATTAGCTGGGGAAAGGAGGATACTAGAAGTTGGGAAGGATTGGATTGGCTTTGTGCAGAGGTGATGCTTGAGGTACAGCTAGAAGAAAAGGACTCTCTGATAAAGAGTAAGGGAGAGAATGAATTCCAGACAAAAGAAAGAGCCAGTACAAAACCATGGAGATAGACAATGGAAGGTCAAATGTAAGGATTAGACAAAATGCCAGTTTTGTCTGGACTTGCAGGGTGTAGGAAAGGGGATCATGTCCAGTAAGGCCATTAAGATGGGTTGGGCCAGGTTGTATAGGGCTTTGAAAGCTAACCAGGATTTTTCACATGTGATTCTTGAGAAAACAGGAAAGCACTGAAGTTGACTAAGTAGGGGAGTCACATGGTCAGATCTTTGCTTGGAAAAATTACTTTGGCAGCAGTATGTAAGATACACTAGAATGAATGGTGAGAGGTCTTGAGGGCCAGAATTGAGGAATTAGGTAGTTGTGTCCTGAGTGGGGAGAAGGGGTCAGATGCAAGAGATGTTATGATGGCAGAAATGGCATCTGGCTAGATACGTGGGGTGAGGGAAAATGAAAATCCAGGATAATTCTGAGGTAGTGAATCTGGGAAATTAGAAGGATAGTGGTGCTTTCGACAGAAATAAAGAAGTTTGGAAAAGAGGGAGGAACTCACTCTGAGACATCTCTGGGATATCAGGTTTGAAATAGGCTCATTAAATCAATGGCAGCTAATGGGAGGTAAGTAGAGAGAGAGACAGACAAAAGGACAGAAGCAAAGAGATACAGCAACAGAAAGAAACTGAAGATAAATGAGATAGGAAAGAAGAAATATAGAAGAGAAAGAAGAGGGAGAAGAAAAGACATATTTAGGATAGAAACTTAACACCCATGGGGAAACATATATGTTTAGGATACAAGTTAGTATGTTCTCTATGTTACATAGTCTTAAAGAGTAGCCACCTAGAGCACCTGACTTGCCAGGGTCACATAATTACTATGTGTCAGTGGGACTTGAGCCCAGATCTTCCTGGTTCTGGGTCGGTTTTTTATTCTTTACTCCAAGATGTCTCTCCCTTCTGATTTGGACCTAAGTAAAACTGTATTGAAAACAATTTCTATTTGAGGCTCTTAGCTCCCTTTTTTGGCTATGTTTTCTTCTCCCTTCTCTTCTTTGTTTATTCATTTTTATGCCTTATTAAAACCAGGAGGAATTTGATTAATTCATCACTGCTTTTTATAAGGGGGGAGAAGTGTGGGAGAAGGATCAGTTCTAGACATGTAATGGTGTCATAAGTGGGAACTCCTGATGTGTATCTGGCAAACTTCCCACACTGTACCTTGTAGTCTTGGAGAATTGCCTGGGGGCATTGAGATGTTAAGGTATTTGCCTACAGTTAGTATATGAATTCAGGTCTTCCTGATTCCAAGGCTTGCCAGTACATTGCAGGAAGAAGGAAGAAAAGGATGAAGGAGGCAGAAAATGACAAAAAAGGAGAGGAGAAGGGAGAAAGACAAGGATAAGGAAAGAAGAGAAGAGTAGTGGGAGAGAAAGGAAAAGAGTAAAGAAGAGGTGAAGGGGGGAGGCAGAGGCAAATAAAATGAAAGAATTTGAGGTGAAGGAAAAGCAAGAAGGATGATGAAAGAGAAGGGAAAAGAGGGAAGGGAGCTAAAGGAAAAGGAAAACAAAACCCAAACCCCTGCGCCAGCCAGGCCAGCCTCTGGAGATGGTCAGCTCAGCGTGGGGGGAGGGGAATTGCCTGAGAACTCTTGGTCCTGCCCGGAACGTTTCCTCCGAGCCAGCCTCGAGTCTCCCGGGACTCCACCTGCCTCCTGGCACTCTACACTTCTCCAAGCTCTCCCTTCCTTCCCAGCCTTGGCCTTACCTGCCCGTGAACCTGGAGCAACAGCTCCCTCCGCTCCCTCCCTCACTCCTCTGGGCTTTGGCTTCTGGTTGTTTTCAGTTGCTAGGAGACGAGGGAAGGGGGGGGGTATGAGGAGGAGGAGAGCGAAAACACGCTTAGGCGCATGCGCCTTCAGGAGGAGGCCTAGGCCCCGCCCCCGTCCCGCCCTTCTGGTACAGTGCGTTGCATCCCAGCGCATCCTACAGCATTGCATCCCTTGGAGCCTGGACCAGGTGCACCCTGGACCAGTACCGCTTCTTTTCTTTCCTTTTTAAAGAATTAAATAAATCCCCGCTCTGCTTTTAGTAAGAGTGATAGTATGTCCCTTTAACATTTCATTTTAACAACGGCTGCAGAGCCCCACAGACCCACGGCTGCTTCGGCTTCGCCTGCGCTTTCAGAAACGCTTTGCGTGCCCTGGTAGCGCTTGGCAGTTGTCAGGGCTCTGACCCCGCCCGCATCGCGACTTCTCCTAACAGTCATCCGCATCCGACCTCAGCAGACAAGCTGCAGCCCTCGGAAAATCAGCGGTTAATTGGCGATTAGTAATTCACCTCCCGGTGATTGTCCTTTGTACTATTGGGCAATAATAACAGTTCTGTTTCTGACCTCCTCACTAATGCTCAACCGCCCTTTTTTATTCCTCTCTTGTTTACTCTACATTGTGTTCTTCTCCAAAGGAGCCACCAACATACACGTGTCCCCTATCCTTAAAAGCAAAACAAACAAAAGACGCAATACAACCCACTGTCTTCTTGCTTCTCCCTTCCATGCCAAACTGCTAGAAAGAGTATTTTATACTCTGCCAAACGCAGGCAGAACAAAGGGGAAGCAACTAGCTTCAACTGAGTGTATACAGAAGAAATCTGTGCTGGCAGTGATAGGGTTATGAGAGTGTCGAGGGAAGGAGAGTCCCAGATCCAATCCTGGGAGAAATTCTGGGAGGAGGAAATCTCAGATTTTATTAATCCTGAAAAAAGACTATTTAGAAAATCAGTCATTTCCAACCTATGTAGACACCCACTTTCCAACTCTTGCTGTGGTTTAGTCTTTTTCAGTGATGACCCTATTTGAGATTTTCTTTGGCAAAGATGTTGGAATATTTTGCCATTTCCTTCTCCATCTCATTTTGCAACTGAGGCAACTGAGGCAAATAGGGTTAAGCTGATTTGCCAGGGCTTAGATTTGCACAAAAATCTTTCTTAATCTAGCGTAGGCATTCTATTGCAACACAGACAAAAGGGGTATTAGTAGACAGGCAGACTTTTCACAAGTGAATCTATAAGTCACATAACAAAATTGACAGAGATATAGAGCATATAAAATCCAATCTTTATTGCTTTTTAAAAAAATGATTGCATTCAGTAAATATATTGTCTCCAGCATACCTCAAAATTACTCAGAATTCCTTGAAAGACAACTGTCTTTAATATCAGGCAAAACATAAAATGGGGAGACATATGCTCACCAAAGTTCTTTCACAGGATCATGAAGGAGATTCAAAGTAGGGTCCAAATTAAAGAACGACTTAGCTGGTTCTGTAAAACCCAAGGACATTACAGAATCTCTTGGATGAGTTCTGTTTGGTCTAAGAAACAACGCAGGGAAAAACCAGTAGATCAGATTATAATATGCAGGTAGATGGAAAATCCATAGCTCTTGTCCAACATTGTGTGCACGTGTGTGTATGTACATATCTTGGATAGACAGTCAAACCAACAACAAATCAGACCCAGAATTAAAAAGGAAAGCTGGTTACAAATTGCAAGTCTCCCTTAATGATCACAGACTTCTCCCAGAAACGAAAGACCAATTTTTAATACCAATGCTTTGCTACTATTGTGTGTCTATGAGTCATGGGAGACCGTATTGCAAAAAGGATAGAACAGGGCTTTGGAGTTGCAGAATCTGAGTTCGAATCCTATCCCTTAATCTCCATAGACCTCAGTATCCCCATCTATAAATGACGAGATGGAGTGGGCTGCAAGGCACCTTATAATTCTCAGTCTATGATTCTAAAACAATATTACAGTCTCTAGTCTAAAGAATTAAAAAAGACCACCACTCACACGCATTACAAGTGTGCATCACTTCACAACTGTAAGCTAAAGAATAGGTGGCTACATTAGTAGAGGCAGTTTCTTCAACTCCATTCTTTCTTCAACAAAAGAGCAAGTACTCCAACTTGCAAATAGACCATGGTCAAAAAGAGAAAGAGAAGGGAAAATTATAGGGTAATCCTTTGAAATTTCTAGTAAAAATCACTAGAAATGTAAAAGTGAAAACTACTTAAATTTTTTTATCTGCCCCTATACTGCAGTTTTAAATAAATAGGCTTTCCTCTTTTTGATTTTGAATTTAGGTGTGTTTTTAATGAGTCAAGAAAAATATAGTTAAACATTTTGGCTTAAATTTCAGAGAGAAGAGCTGCTACTGAACACTTGTGGGAAAATAATAATCATGTTATGCACTCACCTGCAGTGCTGGTGTCAACTGTCAGCATCAGGAAGCAACAAGCTTCCAGAGATTTCAAGCCCTCTTTATGCGATGATGTCTTCCTGAAAACTTGTATATAAAAGGGATTTTGTCAACCAATTTTTAAAGTATACTAGTGGAACTGATTATTTAAAGAAATCCTGGGAAAAAATTCTTTGACAAAGGAAATAATCACCTCTGAATGTATCTGTATCTATCTGCACATGTAGAATCTATATCAAATTGCTTGCTTTCTCAAGAAAGGGGGGATGGAAGAGAGAGGTGAAGGATTTTTTATTTATTTTTAAATTAATCAATTCAGTTTTTGTTTTCAACATTTTTTAAAAAAATTTTTATTTACATGTAAAAACAATTTTTAAAGTTCATTTAAAAATTTTTAGTTTCAAATTCTTTCCCTCCTTTCCCTCACCCTTTTCTGAGACAACAAGCAAATTGATATAGGTTATACGTGTGCAATCATGCAAAACATATTTCCATATTGGTCGTGGTGTAAAAGAAAATACAGATCAAAAAAAACTATGAAAAAATAAAAAGTAAAAAAGTCTGCTTTGATTTGCATTCAGACTCCATCAATTCTTTCTCTGGAGGTGGACAGCATTTTTGATCATGAGTCCTTTGGAATTGTCTTGGATAATTACACTGCTAAAAATTGCTAAGTTATTCACATTTGATCATCACACAGTATTGCTGTTTACTGTGTACGAAGTTCTCCTGGTTCTGTTCACTTCACTTTGAATTGATTCACGTTAAGTTAGTTCAGGTTTTTCTGAAATCATGCTATTTATAATTTCTTTATACCACAGTATATTCCATGACAATCATATACTGTTCAGTCATTCCCTAATTAATTGATGGATTGATGAGCATCCACTCAATTTCCAATTCTTTGCTATCATGAGAAGAGCTGCTACATTTTTGTAGAAATAGGTCCTTTTCCTTTTTAAAAAATCTTTCTGGTACTAGTGTGCTGGGTCAAAGGGTACACACAGTTTTATGACCCTTTGGGCATAGTTCCAAATTGCTGTCCAGAATGGTTGGATCAATTTACAACTCTACTTATAGTGCATTAATGTCCCAGTTTTCCCATATTCCCACCAACATTTATCATTTTCATTTTCTCTCCTATTACCCAATCTGATAGGTGGCACCTCAGAGTTGTTTTAACTTGCATTTCCTCTAATTCATAGTGATTTAGAGATTTTTATATGACTACAGATAGTTTTGATTGATTTTTATCTGAAAACTGCCTGTTCATATCCTTTAACCATTTATCAATTGGGGAATGATTTGTACTTTTATAAATTTGACTCAGTTCCCTATATATTTGAGAAATGAAGCCTTTATCAGAGAAACTTTCTGTAAAAAAAAATTCCCAGCTTTCTTTCTAACCTTGGTTACATTGGTTTTGTTTGTGCGAAATCTTTTTAATTAATATAATCACAATCATTCATTTTACACTTCGTTATGTTTTCTATCTTTTGTTTGGTCATGAATTCTTTCCTTGTCCATTGATCTAACAGGTAAACAATTCCATGCTCCTCTAATTTTCTTATGGTATCACCTTTTATGTCTAAATCATGTACCCATTTTGATATCTTGGGATACAGTGTGAGAAATTGGTCTATACCTAGTTTCTGCCAAGCTGCTTTCCAGTTTTCCCAACAGTTTTTGTCAAATAGCAATTTTTTTGGGTCTTTGGGTTTCTATGACACTAGGTTACTATGAGCATTTACTCCTGTGTATTGTGTACTTAATCTATTCTACTGATCCATCACTTTGTTCCTTAGCTAGTACCAGATTGTTTTGATGATTACCACCGTATAATACAATATGAAAACTGATACAATGAGGCCACCTTCTTTTATATTTTTTCATTAGTTCCCTTGACTTTTGTTCTTTGTGATGAATTTTATTTTTCTAGCTCTATAAACAATTTTTGGAAGTAAATTTGAATAAAATCATTTTAGGTATAATTGTCATTTTTATTATATTGGCTTGGCATACCCATGAGAAATTTATATTTTTCCAGTTATTTAGATCTGACTATACTCATGTGAAAAATGTTTTGTAATTATGCTTATATCATTCCTGGATCTGTCTTGGCAGGAAGACTCCCAGATATTTTATATTGTCTATGATTATTTTAAATGGAATTTCTCTATCTCTTGGTGTTGGGCTTTGTTGGTAACACATAGAAGTGCTAATGATTTATATGAATTTATTTTACATCCTGCAACTTTGCTAAAGTTCATTATTTCAACTAGTTTTTAAGTTGATTCTCAAAGTATGATACTATCGTATCATCTGCAAAGACTCATAGTTTTATATCCTCATTGTCTACTATAATTCCTTCATTTTTCTTTGTTGTTGCTATAGTTAGTATTTCTAGAACAATATTAAATATAGTGGTGATAGTGGATATCCTTGCTTCACTCCTGATGTTTGGGAATGCCTCTTAGCTTATCTCCATTACAGATAATATTTGCTGATGGTTTTAGATAAATACTTACCTAAAGAAAGCTCCATTAATTCCTGTGCTTTCTAGTGTTTTAAATAGGAATAGGAATTGTATTTTGTCAAAAACTTTTCCTGCATCTATTCATATTTTATCATGATTTCTGTTGGTTTTGCATTGATCAGGTCAATTATACTGATAGTTTTCCTAATATTGAATCAGCCCTGAATTCCTAGTATAAATTCCACCTGGTTATAGTGCATGACTTTTGTGATAGTTTCCTTTAATCTCCTTACTAGTATTTTATTTAAAATTTTTCCATCAATATTCATGAAGGAAATTAGACTATAGATTTCTTTCTGGGTTTGCTCTTCTCTGATTTAGGTTGTTGTAAAATCCCCAGATTTTTTTATAAAAGGAATTTGGAAGGATTCCTTCTTTCTTTGCCTATTTTTACAAATAGTTTATATAGTATTGGAATTATTTATTCTTATATGTTTAAATTCACTTGTGACTCCACTTGGCCCTGGGGATTTTTTCTTAGACAGTCCATTGATGACTTGTTCAATTTGCTTTTCTACAGTAGGATTGTTTAAGTATTCTATTTCCTCTTCTGTTAATCTGGGCAATTTATATTTTTGTTAACATTTGTCAGTTTCACTTAGATTGTCATACTTATTGTCATATAATTATTATGTCATATATTATTGTCATAATTGCTCTTAATAATTGATTTAATTTCATCTTCATTGGTCAATTCACCCTTTTTATTTTTGATACTGGTAATTTGGTTTTCTTTTTTTAAATCAAATCAAGCAGTGGTTTATGCATTTTCTTCATAAAAACTAGTTTTTAGTTTTATTTTTTCATTATTTTTGATTTTTTTATTAATCTCTCCTTTGATCTTCAGGGTTTACAATTTGATGCTTAACCAGATTTTTAATTTGCTCTTTTTCTAATTTTTTTCCATTGCATGACCTGTTCTTTATTTTATTGATTTAAGTATTTAGAGATATAAAATTTCACCTTAGTACTGTTTTGGCTACATCCCATAAATTTTGGTATATTGTCATATTGTTGTTATTCCTTTTAATGAAATTATTGATTGTTTCTATGATTTGTCCTTTGCTCTATTATTTCTTTAGGATTAGATTATTTTCTTTCCAATTAATTTTTAATCTGTTTCCACAGTCCCTTATTGAATAAATTTTTTATTACTTTATGATCTGAAAAGGATGCATTTAATATTTCTGATTCTCTGAATTTGGTTGTGAGGATTATATGCCTTAATACATGGTCATTGTTTGTGTAGGTGCCAAGTGCTGAGAAAAAAATGTAATTCTTTCTGTTGCCATTCAGTTTTCTCCAGAGGTCTCTCATATCTAACTTTTCGAAAATTCTACTTATTTCCTTAGCTTATTTTTTGCTTATTTTGGAGGGTTTATCTAGTTTGAAAGAGGTAAGTTGTGGTCTCTCACTAGTATGGTTTTACTATCTATTTCCTCCTATAACTCATTTAATATTAATTTTAGGAAACTGGATGCTATTTCATTTGGTACATACATGTTTAGTATTGATATAACTTCATTGTCTATGGTATCATTTAGCAAAATGTAGTTTCCATGATTATGTCTTTTAATTAGATCTATTTTTGCTTTTGCTTTGTCCAAGATCATAATTGCTACCCCTACTGTTTTTTATTTCAGCTGAAGCATAATCCAGTCCTTAACCTTTACTTTGTGTGTGTCCTTCTGCTTCAAAAGTGTTTCCTGTAAACATGTTTGGTAGAATTCTGATTTTCAGTCCACTCTTCTTTCTGTTTCCAATTTGTGAGGCTCATCCCATTCATATCCACAATTAATATTACTGTTTTTTTCTCCTGCGTTCTGCTTTTTTATATTTATCCTTCCCACTGTCTCCTTTAATCCTGTCCTTCCTTAAGGCCATTTTCCTTTTGACCATCATGTTCCCTAACCCACCCTTTCTTCAATCAGTAGCCCACTCCATTCCCACTTTCCTATAGGAAAAGATAATATTTATATGCTCTACTGAGTACATATGTTATTCCCTCTTTAAGGCAATTGTAAGTAAAGCAAGATTCAAACATTGCCCACCACCCTACTATATTCCCCTCTACTGTAAAAGCTCTTTTGTACTTCTTTTATGTGAGATAATTTACCCCCATTCTACCTCTCCCTTTCCCCTTCTCCCAGTGCATTTCTCTTTCTCACCTCTTAACTTTATATTTTTAGGTAAAAATCCTACCATAGTTAGCTCACATTTGTGTACTCTATTTATGTATACTCTTTCGAATTGCTTTAATAATGACAAAGTTCTTAGGAGTTACAAATATTTTTTCACGTAGGAATGTAAAGAGTTTAACCTTATTGAATCCCTTATGATTTCTCTTTCCTGTTTACCATTTCAATGTTTCGCTTGAGCCTTGTATTTGAAAGTCAGATTTTCTATTCAGTTCTGAGTCTTTTCATCAAAAAATGCTTGGAAGTCCAGAATTTCATTAAATGTCCATTTTGCCCCTTGAAGGATCATATCAGTTTTGCAGGATAGGTGATTCTTGGTTGTAATCTTAGCTCTTTTGCCCTCTAAAATATTATATTACAAGCCCTCCAATCCTTTGATGTAGAAACTGCTAAATCTTATGTTATTCTGACTATCACTCCATGATATTTGAATTGTTTCTTTTTGACTGTTTGTGATATTTTCTTCTTGACCTGGGAACTCTCAAACTTGGCTATAATATTCTGAGGGTTTTCATTTTGGGATATCTTTCAGGAAATGACCAGTGGGTTCTTTCAGTTTTTATTTTGCCATCTGGTTCTAGGATATCAGGACAATTTTCCTTAATTTCTTGAAATAGTGTGGAGCCAAGATGGCAGAGTAGAAAGATGCACCTATTCTGGCTCTCCCCCCATAGCACATAAAATATCTGTAAAAAATGACCCTAAACAAATTGAATAAGTCACAAAAAAATAGAGTGAAAGAGATTTCCAGTCTGTAAGGCAGACAGGAATCATACTGGGCTTGGAGCAGAGTGCAGCCCTTGGAGTGTAGCCTGGTCTTGGCCACATGGCATGAGCAGGCCTCAGAGGTAGAATATCCAGTAGAAGCTGGATCCCCAGATTACTCAACCCACAAATGCCAAAGACAACTTCAAAGATCCTGGGCAGAAAAACTTCTGGTATTTCTCAAACCAGAGCATGGTCCAAGAGAGAAGTAATCCTTCTCCCTTGATTATGCCACATTGGAAGAACTGAGAACTTACAGATCCTCAGAGTATACCTTCCTCTTGACAAAGGACTCAAAAGTCAAGTAACTGGCTGGGAAAATGCTCAAAAAGGGGAAAAATAAGACTATAAAAGGTTACTTTTTTAGCAAACAATGTATTTTCTTCCATTCTTTCAGGTTGAGGAAGAACAATGTTTTCCATCAGAGGAAGACCTAAAAGTCAAGGCTTCTGCGTCCAAGACCTCAAAAATAAATATGCAAAGGACTCAAGCCATGGAAGAGCTCAAAAAGGATTTTGAAAATCAAGTAAGAGAGGTGGAGGAAAAATTGGGAAGAAAAATTAGAATGATGCAAGAAAATCATGAAAAGCAAGTCAACTTGCTAAATAAGACCCTAAAAAATACTGAAGAAAGTAACACCTTTAAAAACAGGCTAACTCAGTTGGCAAACGAGGTCCAATGAAGAGAATGCTTTAAAAAGCAGAATTAGCCAAACGGAAAAGGAGGTTCAAAAGCTTGCCGAAGAAAATAATTCTTTAAAACTTAGAATGGAGCTTATGGAAGCTAATGACTTTATGAGAAACCAAGAAGTTACAAAACAAAACCAAAAGAATGAAAAATAGAAGATAATGTGAAATATCTCATTGAAAAAACAACTGACCTGGAAAACAGACTCAGGAGAGACAATTAAAAAGCTTTGGGACTACTTGAAAGCCATGACCAAAAAAGAGCCTAGATATCATCTTTCATGAAATTATCAAGGAAAACTACCCTGATATTTTATAACCAGAGGGTAAAATAAATATTAAAAGAATCTACCAATCACCTCCTGAAAGAGATCCAAAAAGAGAAACTCCTAGGAATATTGTAGCCAAATTCTAGGGTTCCCAGATCAAGGAGAAAATAGTGCAAGCAACTAGAAAGAAACAATTCAAGTGTTGTGGAAATGCAATCAGGATAACACAAGATCTAGCAGCTTCTAAATTAAGAGATTTAAGGGCTTAGAATATGATATTCCAGAAGTCAAAGGAACTAGGATTAAAACCAAGAATCACCTACTCAGTAAAACTGAGTATAATACTTCAGGGGAAAAAATGGTCATTCAGTGAAATAGAGGACTTTCAAGCATTTATGATGGAAAGACCAGAACTGAATAGAAAATTTGACTTTCAAACACAAGAATCAAGAGAAGTATGAAAAGGTAAACAGGAATCATAAGGGACTTACTAAAGTTGACCTGTTTATGTTCCTACATGGAAAGATAATATTTGTAATTATTGAAACTTTTCTCAGTATTTAGGTAGCTGAAGGGATTACACACACACACACACACACACACACATACACACACACTATATACATATATATATATATATATATATATATATATATATATATATATATATATATGGAGAGAGAGTGCACAAGGTGAGTTGAATAGGAAGGGAGGATATCTAAAAATTAAATTAAGGGGTGAGAAAGGAATATATTGGGAGAATAAAGGGAAAAATGGAATGGGACAAATTATCTCTTATAAAAGAGGCAAGAAAAAGTTTTTTCAATGGAAAGGAAAAGGGGAGAGGTGAGAGAAAAAGTGAAGCTTACTCTGATCACATTTAGCATAAGGAGGGAATAACATGAACACTCAATTTGGTATGAAAATCTATGTTACACTATAGAAAAGTAAAGGAGAAGGGGATAAGTGAGGTGGAGGATGATAGAAGGGAGGGCAAATGAGAGGAGGGAGTAATTAGAAGTAAACACTTTTGAGAAGGGACAAGGTCAAAAGAGAGAATAGAATAAACGGGGAGCAAGATAGGATAGAGGGAAATATAGTTAGTCTTACACAACATGACTACTATGGAAGTCTTTTGCAAAACTACACATATATAGCCTATATTCAATTACTTGCCTTCTCACTGGGGATGTGTGGGGAGGGAGGAAGGGAGAGAAATTGAAACTCAAAGTTTTAGGAACAAATGCTGAGAATTATTTTTGCATGCAACTGGGAAATAAGAAATACAGGGAATGGGGTATAGAAATCTATCTTGCCCTATAAGAAAAGATAGAAGATGGGGATAAGGGAAGGGAGGGGTGTGATAGAAGGGAGGGAAGTTTGGGGAAAAGGGTAATCAGAATGCACGGTGTCTTTTGGTGGGGGAGGGGAGAGATGGGGAGAAAATTTGGAACTCAAAATTTTGTGGAAATGAATATTGAAAGCTAAAAACAAATAAACATTTTTAAAAAATTATTTCTTGAAATGTGGTGTCCAGGCTCTTTTCTTATCATGGCTTTCAAGTAGTCCAATAATTTTAAAATTATCTGATTAGCTTCCACTTGCCCAATTATAATTTTTAAGGAATTCTTTTCTTCAGTAAGCTTTTGTACCTCCTTTGCCATTTGGTCAATTCTACTTTTTAGAGTTCTTTCGTACAGTAAATTTTTCTACCTCTTTTTCCTTTTGGTGAATTTTGCTTTGTAAGGAATTCTTTTTTTCAGTGGATTTTGTACTCTTTTTTAACATTTTGACCTAATATGTTCGTAAGATGTTATTTCTTCTGTGTTTTTGTGCTTCTTTTACCAAGCTATTAACTTTTTTTACATTATATCCATTTTTCCCTCATTTTTTTGTCTTCCTCTCTGATTTTTAAAATCTTTTTGGAATTCTTCCAGGAATTCTTTTTTTAGGCCCGAGACCAATTCACATTTTTCTCTGAGGCTTTGCATGTAGCTGTTCTGATCTCATTATAACTTTCCACAGATACATTGTTTTTTGTTGTTTGTTTATTTTTCCATCCTTTTTCTTGACTTTTAACTTTATGTTAAAGTTGAGTTGTGTTCCCAGGATGCAAAGGGCACTGTCTGAAGCTTCAGGTTTTTCATGTTGCTGTGCTCAGAGCTAGCTCTGGAGGTGTCTTTTAAATTTTCAGTGTTTCCAAGGTAGTGTGTTCTGGGGAGAGGTGTGGTCACTGCTCTCATGGCCTTCTCTTTGCTCTGTGAGTGACCACAAGTACTTTTTTTCACTCTGAAACAGTGCCCAAGGTCCTTGACTTTGCTAGTGCTCTTCCTTGCCCTAGGAATTTGACCCAGAACCACATATGAACAATGAAACAGAGTCCTACACCCAGTGCCAGTAAAGGTTGTTTTGACATCTCTTCCTGACCAGGTTTCTAACTCCCTTATTGTCTGTGGACTGAGAACTCTAGAAGTCACCCAATGGTCACTGATTCAGTTGCTGCCAAAGGACTGCTGCTGATTTGCTGGGAGATGCCCTGTGCTGGCACAGCTTGTGCTGAACTGTGCTTCACTCTCACCCCTTTGATATGGGCCTTTCTTGCCAACCTTCTCAGTTGTCTTGGGCTGGAAAAGTGTTTCACCTCATCCTTCTTTTGGTTCTGCTACTCCAGAATTAGTTTTGAGGCATTATTTTAACATTATTTGGAGGGGAATTTGAGAAAGCTCAGGTGGGTTTTGAAATTTATTCCACCATCTTTGGAACTCAAAATTTTAAAAAGTGATGCTAAAAATTTTTGCTTGCATGTAATTGAGGAAAAGTTAATTATTTTTTAAAACATGTCTGCATCTTAATCTGTTTATAGAACAAGTTATTCCTATATATAATATTGTGCAAAGTTTGTTTACTGAGAGACAGCACAGTTTGGATAAAATCCTGTGATAATGGGAGTTAGATGTATTTGAATCCCGGGCCCTCGAGCCACTAATTATGTGAACTTAGGCAAGTTAATCAAACTCTCTGGGCTTCAGTTACCTCATCTATAAAAGGAAAGTTATGGATAAGACGATAAATTATAAAACTACAGGATTTAGAATTGGAAGGGGACCTCAAAGATGTTCTAATTTAACCCACTCACTTATTTTATAGACCAGGATGATTTCTCCTGCCTTTTTAACTTTTCCTTTAGATGTTCTATATTCGATTTGCTCCCATACACAATACTTGTAAACAAGTTGTTCTAGAAATGGATTTCCACAAGGCAATTTCCTCCATTGCAGTGCTATTCAAAAATTATCTGAGTTGGGTGGTTTTGTTTTATTTTTTGGCTTCTGTTCAAGGGAGTTCTCCACTTATAAATCCCCCTCATCTCCCATACTGTAGTGTATACAGAGCTTTGGAACAGTTTCAGAGCATTTGTCTTGTACCATGGGAAAAAAAAATCTGTTCACCAGAGACACTGACTTTTTGAATAGTACATGGTCTCCAAACTGTGGAAAGTCCTATTTGTTATGCCAAAGAGCATTCCTACTAAGGGTCCTATGTGTGAAAATGTTAGATTTACTAAAGAGATTATTAAAGAGTTAAATAGATAGCTAAAAAGTAAATAATGAAAAGCTTTTGACTGGTCACTCTGTCCTTACATCAATGTGACTTCCCCCTCCTTTCTACTCCACTCACATAGCCCTACTCTTTTAACCGATAAATCTGCACTTTTAAAATGGTCTCTTATTCAGTTTCCCTGCTTCCAGAATCATCTCAAACTTCTTCTTCACAAAGCTATCAAGTTGAGTTTCCTAAAACATAAATCTGATCCTAAAACTGCCACTCCCCTACTCAAAAGGCATAAAACCTTCAGCCTGGTATTTAAAGCCCTCTGTGATATGCCTCTTCTCTTCCTGTTCAATCTTATTTTATATTGCTCTCCTTCTTGTCTCATTCCAGTCTAACCTTCTCACTGTTCCTAATCATCACTCTCCAAACTACCTCCTGTAAGTTCACAGTACTGATCCTCATGTCTGAAAGATGCTCTTTTCTCCCTGTAACTTCACAGACTCCCTGGCTTCCTCCCAGACCCAACTCAGGTCACACATCCAAAAGGGGCTCTCCTTGACACTTGCATTTATTAACACAATCTCATTTTGTGTCACTTTGAATATATTTGTATATACTTACTTGGGTAAGGGTGAACTCAAATCTCTTTAAACTTTGACTATCTGTATCTACCAAGGAAAGACCGAGAATATGGCTAACTAGCTAGGAGAAATGATGCCTTTGTCCATTGTGTCTCTGGGACTTTATCCTGCCCACTGATCTACATGGGAGAGTAGGAGGGTTTAGGAACTGGGAAACATAGAAATCCCAAACTCCAGAACTGTTTGGCACATACTGGGAAAATAGCCTCAACAGAAGTGCAGTTATAGTTTTCAGAGATAGCTCCAAGTGTAGTCTAGCTTTCAGAGATAAAAATCAAAAGAGTTTTTTGAAGTGCTCATCTTAAGAGTGAAGTCACCCACAGAGACCCCAAGCACTGTAGACAAAAATGTACTCCAAAGAAAAGATTAAGTTTGAGGCCATTAGCTAGCTGAAGGGACCTTGCCCTGTATCCTGGAGAGCTTAGAACTTGAAGAAAAGAATTTCTCCAAGACTCTAGGAGGGAACAGATACTCCATAAAGGAAAAAAACCAACTCAGGAGAATTTCCCTCTGGGGGGGCTATTGATGGTCACAGGACTGAATCAGGGAGAGAAGCTTTTCTAAAAAGCCTCTGTCTTTGGTCCAATCTCCCACTGAGGCAGCGAGAACTCCTTAGACAAAGACTTCAGCTGAATTCAGGAGCTGGAAGCAGGGAGAAACACCATACACAAGTACCTAGTGGCACTTGCCTGACAATATCCACCCAGCAGAGCAGTGCCCATCTGGGCAGCATCTGATAAAGCAGTTTCTGGTGAAGACTATGTCCTACACAACAGTCCAGCTGAGCAGCACATGGAAGAAACTATACATATAGTCAAATCCCAGGTGATACAGGCCCTGTGGGAGTAACCTAATCAATTAATTAATCAATAAGCATTCGTTAAGGATGCTTATGCCAGAAACATAGGTGCTTGTGATATTAAACATCTTCTGTGTGCCACAGAGCTTGGTGCTGGAGATATAAAGGCAAAAGTGAATGTCTCTGTCCTTAAGGAGTTATAGTCTAGTGAGGAGAGTTTATACACACATCAGACACATACATAAAAAACAGTGGCATAATGGATGGACAGCAATGGGAAGACCCACCTCTGACACATACTGACTGTGTGATCTTGGGCAAGTCACCTAACTTCTCGATGCTCTAGGCCACTGGTACCAAAGGCAAGTTGATAAACATCTATGTAGGTCACCTATTGACTTAGAAAATAACAAATTAACATTGTGTTCTATTATATTTTTATTTATTTTGTTAAACATTTCCCAATTACATTTTAATCTGATTCAGGCTACACTCAGGAGTTTTGCTGGCCCCTTTTTTCCTTCAGCACCTAGAGGTGGGGTTGACCTTTTCCATCTTCCCTCTCAAAGCTGCAAGTGAGAGGTACCCGAAGTGACTCACAGTTTGAAGAGTCCCAAAGGGACGTGGAGCTCTCTCACCCCTTACCAACTCTACCCTGCGCCTGCAGGGCCAGGCATCCATCTCCACCCATAAGGAGAGAGACCCACACCAATGGACTTTGGGCAGGGGTTACATATGTGCAAGGGAGAACATCAGATCACTATGAAAGAGAAATTCCTCCATGTCAGAGCCAGGCTACCCACAGGATACAGAAGCCCTTACATAGATCTGACTCATAGGGAGAATATCTTGAGCTATACTACATACACTATTTATATTCTGTGACTTATTTTAATAGTCTTTTATCAGAAAGAAAATTTATTATTATTTAAGTATATTACTTAAAAATTAAATAGTACTTTGATATTTAAAGCATTTATTAACATTTATTAAGTGCCTACTATGTGCCAGGCATTGTGCCAAACAGCAATAATACAAATGCAAACAAAAAACCAAACTCTTTTCAAGGAGCTTACATCCTACTGGAGGCAGCTGAAAAGGCAGGGGAGGGAAGATACCTACTCTGGAGCATTGAAATTTGCAGTCAGATGTGTGTGTGTGTGTGTGTGTGTGTGT
>CM053770.1:47959422-48034742 GCA_028658325.1 Potorous gilbertii | reverse complement strand
GTGCAATCATCTGGTCCCCAAGAAAATAACCTTCTATGGTCTTATTTTTTTTCCCTTTTCTTGGCATTTTCCCAGCCAGTTACTTGAGTTCTGAGAGTCCTCTCCAGCCCCGGCCTAGGTCAGCCCAGCTAGTGCTTGGGGTCTGAGATTCAAATGCTGCTCCCCAGCCTCAGGGCTTTTGGCAGCAGGCCTGGCTGCTATTCATGGGAGCTTAATTTCTGGTGCTCAGGTGGGGGCAGGGCCGCCTCCCAGGCTCAGTTCCCTCAGGGGGTTTATGCAGAGACCTTTTGTCATGGAGCTCCTGCTGAGCTCCTGCCTGCTCCAGGAGCCTCTGGCCACTTGCTGCTGCCTCCCGATGGAGCCTGTGTCCCAGAGACACCCCGCTCCCCTCTCAGCCTGTCCAGATGTCTCTCTCACTGACCTGTGAGTCTGTGGGTGGAGGGAACCTACGTGGCCGCTGGAGATTCCATCCCTGAAGCCTGCTCGGATCTGCTTGCTCCTCTCAGTGCTGAGGGGCCAGGGCAGGGGAGGGCTCCGCTCCCATCCGGTGTGTGATGGACCTTTGGGATCGGTTTTTCAGGGCTCTCTGAAACGGAAATCTCCTTCACTGTGTTGCTATGTGGCTTCCACTGTTCCAGAATTTGTTGGGAGTTCTTTTTAGAGGAAATCCATGGGCTGTGGGTTCACACTAGCATATGTGAGTCTTTCTACTCTGCCATCTTGGCTCTGCCCCCGAGAAAACATTTTTTAAAAGAAGAAAAGAAAGGTAGCTGAAGTTAAAAGACTTCTAAAGGTTTTTCATTGCATTTTTGCTATATTGTAACTCAAAAATATTTTAACTTCCCTTCTCAAATTTAGTTTATAATTATTCCCATTTATCTACTCTGTTGAGTGTGCATCACCTGGCAATAAATTATTCTATAATCAAGTAAAGTCACCTCAAAAGACATTTATTAAATATTTGTTATTTTACAGGCACCATGCTAAGTCTTGGTAATAAAAATATAAACAAAAAGAAAAACAATTCCTGTCCTCAAACTTCCATTCCAATCAGACAAGTCCACATACAGAAGGACTTCAAGAGAATTCTGGGTATTTGTGTTTTTTAAAAATAATCTTACTAAAGTCTCTTAAGTCTGGATTCTCATTGAATTAAACTGAGATTACAGTACTTGGTTAACTAGAAATGTCTTTTCTGCTACTGGATTGTAATTCTTTCTCTATTTCTCCTTGACTCTATTTTTCTCCTTATCTTTGTTCTATTTTACTTTTTTGTTTATCTTTGTATTAGCTTTGTTAAGTCCTGAGAGAGTAGCATTAAAGCTTCCTATAATTGCTCTAATACTACATAGGGATTTTTGGAAACCAATCAACATTTAATGAACACCTATTGCATCCAAGGCACTGCAATAAACCCTGAGAGTTCAGTTAACTTTTTGTTTGTGATAATAGATGCTACATATTTGATGTATTTATGTTTAATGTTGGTAGTGATTCATTGTCTGTGGTTTTTTTAAACATTAGTTTCCCAATTTCTCTTGTTATTGTGAATTTTTATTTTTGCTTTGACTAAAAACATAATTGCAAATCCTTCTCTCTTTTTTTAATTTATCTGATGTCCAGCAAATATCTTTTCCAAGCTTTCATTTTTGTGCTGTTATTTATATTTATTTTTCAGATGCATTTCTAGATACCTTTCTACTGACCTGTTGTGATCCATGATTTACAGATATACAACAACAGAAATACTTGGTGGGTCTGAGAAGGCAGCACCATATAATCAAGGAGGAATTTGGTAGAAGAGCAAGACTAAGACACATTCTCATGAAAATATGTGATAAAAAAAAGACGGACTTCTCACATGGTGAGAATAGATCATTCTTCACTAGAGTTGCACTCTGATGCTTCATCACAGTAGGTTTGGGGTTTCAAAGGCTTCAACAACACAACACAAACCCTGGTCCATCCTACCTGGTAGTGGGACTGCCAGGACTACCAGGAACTTCAAGTCCAGGTCCAGTGATCCACTGGATGTTTGTTGTCTGAGTCAGTCAGGGGCAAATGGCAAACATTTAATAAGCCAGGCACGATGGGGTAAGCCAAAACAAAAATGAAAATGAAAAGTCCCTGCTATTATGTTCTGCTAGAGAGAAGACAGTGTAGATGAATTCAGCAAAGCTCGTGCCTAGGACAGCTGTATGGTGATGAGTATTTTACTCACTAGAAAAGTCTAGGGTACCATGTCATAAGTTATAGTAAGGTTGTAATCTATAATATGGAGCTCACATCCATACCTACAAGACTATATTTTTTTCTTTTTGGAGACAATCAGGCCTAAGTGACTTGCCCAGGATCACACAGTTAGTATGTTCTGATGTCAAATTTGAACTCAGATCCTCCTGATTCCAGGACTGATGCTCTATCCACTGTACCACCTAACTGCCCCAAAATTATAGGTTCTTAAAAAGGATTCAAAAGAATACTAGTGGAGACAGAGGACCTGATTAGAATCTTAGTGCTGTCTGACTTTGGGCAAGTCACTTAATTCTTCTTGACTTCATTTACCTTATCTGTAAAAAAAAAATCATGGAAGTGGGGGGAGAGCATCCTTCATGATACCTAATGGCCTTTTAGTTGTTAAAGCCATGACCTAATATATCTGGTCTTAATACATGCTTTTCAACCTTTCTTGATCCTGAAGATTTTTCATGTTTTCAGCCAACTGGGATCTTACTATCTCATGGAGTTTCTTTTAAAGATGTTTATGGTTGTTTAACCTCCTGGCCAAAGGAAATTGAAGGAAGGGAAGGGAATAGTGCCTAGTATTAATTACTATTATTAAGTGCCTACATTGTTCCAAGCATTGTGTGAAATGCCTTACAAATATCATCTCCTTTGATTACCGAAAGAAACGTTTTTAAAAGAAAGGGAAAAGAGAATTGTGAAAATTATTCAAATTCCCCAAGAAAGAAAGGGTGAGCAATTTGGAGTCATAGAACCTGGGTTCAAATCATACCTTATCTACTTCCTACTTATATAACCTTGGACAGGTCAGCCCCTGTGAAACTTATTTGTTTTCCTCAGTTGGAAAAGTGACAAAGTTGGACCAGATGACCTCTGAGATCCCTTTTCGGTGAACATGTAAAGCATATTGCAAGAGTTCCTTGGATTATAAATGGTTAGGAATTTAGGAGCTTTGCCCTTTGTGAAAGTGGATCTTGTTACCAGACTATGCAAAGTGAGTGTTCAATGTTACTAACCCCACTTAATGGGTTGACTCTCATATTGCAAAAGAAGTAAAAATGATTCTCTTCATGAGTTTTGAGTAGCTTCCTACACACAATGTATACATGCTCTATGGGAAAGCTCCTAAGAGAAGGTTTGTTAAACATAGTCTATACAAGCCCCAACTTCTAGTAGTGCTAACTGAATAGAGAAATTCGATTATTTCTCAAGTTACTTCCCTCTCTTGTCTCGTCTTTTCCCTTACTTCTTTTGTTTTTTTTTCTGACACAAAAGTCTGTTTTCTTTTGCTTTAGTTCTAGCTTCCACCCCATCTCTCAACTTTCTGGTTCCAGAACTATAATCAGTACTGTTTCTGCTGCTAGAAAGAATCTGTTAATCTACTCCCTCCACCCCCACCATAACTCCACACACCATCTCTGAAAACTTCTATTTTTTTCTCTAAGTTTCCAAACCAAAATATCCTTCCAGGAACCACCACCACCACCACACAACCACTACCACACCACCATACTACCACAGCACGCCCATACCACCACCACCACCACACCACTACTACCACCACACCACCACCATCACCACACCACCATCATCATCATCTCTATCTTTTTCTCTTCATATATATGTATGTATGTCTGTGTGTATATATACATATGTATACACACATATATACATATACATACACACATACAATGATATTACTCATTAGAATTTATGCTTTTTAAGGCCAAGGATTTTCTCTGCTTTTGTATTTGTATCCTTAGCACTTAGCACAGTGTTTGGCACATGTTGTTTAATCATTTTTAGTCATGTACAACTCTTCCTGACCCCATTTGGAGTTTTCTTGGCAAAGATACTTGAGTGGTTTGCCATTTCCTTCTCCAGTTCATTTTACAGATGAGGAAATTGAAACACACAGGGTTAAGTGACTTACCCAGAGTCACACAGCTAGTGTCTGAGGCAGGATTTGACCTCAGGTCTTCCTGACTTCAGGTCAGGCATACCATCCGCTACATCACCTAGCTTTCCCACCATACTTGTTTGGCACATAGTAAACCTTTAATAAGTGTCTTCTTATTCATTTATAAAACTAACTGTATCTCTGTTGTTGGGTCCATAAAGTTCATTCAAAATAATTTAATGGTGTTAAGGGGCATAGGTTTGATGGCTAAGACATTATTTTTGGCATTTCTGACCTTTGTAAGGTTATCTTGAAAATTGTTTTGGCAGAATGATATAAATGGATAGAGAATAATGTGTTAATAACAATCTTTAATAGTAGTCCTAATAATTACAGTACATAATAGCTCACAGCCCAGGATATGTCAGCCAAGGCCACTCTGCCCATGTAGGAACAACAAAGTAAACTTTCACATTTACAGATGTACCTTGACTTAATTGCTGACTAAATTTGCCTTGTTCATTTTTTGAAAAATGTGCGCTCTGCCAAGAAATATTTGCTTACATGTGATTTTTGCTGTCGGTCATAAAATTTTGGGGAAATGCCTAGTAGACTCTTGGCCTAAAGTGCTTTGTTATTTGCTGTTTCTGGAGGCTATTTTAGGCAGCTGAGTGGTTGAGTTGACCAAATAACCATACCAGAACCAAAGAGGTGCTAGGGAGTTACAGATTTACTACTCTATTTTTTCCCAAAAATTAAAGTATTTTTCGCAAGCTCATAAGCATTTCCTGTTCTCTTCCTAGACATTTGTCATTTCTAGTGCATTAAATGGGTTTTTGAATCTTTTTATCATTTATGATGATCAGTTAACATTTGTGTTTATAATAAGAAAAGGAAAATAATTTGTTTAAAAATGAAATGACTTTACTGCTACCTTTGACAGAAGTCCCTAAAATCTTTTTTTTTTGTCTTGAGAAACACATTTACTTTAAATGAAATCTACCATTTAATGTCATTAGTCTTTAAGAGAAAGCATCCCAACAGTCTATGTTTCTTTACTAATATAGTGATTGTTTCTAGGCTTAGTCCCAAGGAAATTTATGTAGAGGCTGTTTACAATCTACCCTGTTTTTCTAGTATTCTGTATTTTCCTTTCCCTATTGCCTCCTTGCTTATTTCTCTAAGACATCCCTAAGGAATCTGGGGCTCTCATCCCTCAATCTTTATTAAATAACTTTCATAAAAGGGTCAAAAATTCATAGTTAAGCGTAAATGATAAAGGAGACTTACTCATTATCCCTTCCAAAGAGACTGGTTTTTTTTTAACTGAAAACAGTTTAAGCCTTTAAGCCAAAGAATGAATCTGGAATACAAGAATTTCAGGGATCAATTAATTAGGGAGAGTGAATTTTGAGAGGGTGAAGAGCTTTTCCAAATTCCTCTGAAATTATGGCATGTAGGCTACTAGCCATGACACGCAAGTCCTACTTTTGTGAATTATCCAATTAAAAACATCACATTGAAAAACAAAAGCAACTTAAAATATTAGATCAATTGTCTTGTTGACTATATTGTAACACTGTTGACACAATCCATCACGCTATTTAAGATACCTTAAAAAGTCAATTGAAAAAGAGTTTATTTAATGGCCGTATATGGTGGTGATATCACCAGGAAAATGTGTGATAGGAGGAGAAGATGGGCTGGTCATTTGGCAGGGATGAGAGAAGGGAAGGGAAGGAGAAAGCAAAGAAAGCCTCCACCATGTTGGGTGAGCCTGATCTGGTGAATGTAGGGGATGTCATAGACAAGAGATGCACAGGATGAGCAAGTATAGATAGACTGTGATCTACAAAATTGGAGGAAACATTCAAATCAGTGAGAACATAGCCCATTTGGGAATTTGAATGGGAAAAACAGCCAGTTGTCCATTGTTGACAGACACAATTCTAAGGGGAATAAGTGAGTGATCATGGATGCACAGGAAAAAAGAGATCACGTCAACCCAAGGGTTGTATGATAGAGTGCTCAGTAGGGAGTCAAGAAAATCTGACTTGAAATCTGACCTACAACCTTTATTAGTTGTGTAACCCTGGACAAGTTGACTTCAGTCTGCCTGTTTCCTCAGTTATGAAATGGAGCTAATAATATACGTCCCTCGCGGAGTTGTTGTAAGGGTCAAATTAGATAACCTTTGTAAAGTGCTCAGCACAGCATTTGGTGCATCGGTGGCAATATGTGAATGCTAGATATTATTGTTGGTATATCAAAGGCACAGAAAACCATCTCAGACCCCTCCCCTAAAAAATGGGAGGAGGTGGGCTTTGAGAGAGCATCAGAAAATACTGTCCTACATGACTAATTTCTCACTCAAATGAAATTTCCATAAGAAAGAAAATACACAAGCATCAAGGGTATCTCCAAAGAGAGAGTGAAAAGGAAACAGGTATTTTGCAAGGGACAGGTACAGTAACTCACATTGTTACAGAAGATGCTCAATGGGCTGCTTAGACCAGTAATTCATTGGTCAATACAATCGCAGACAGTTACAGTCACTTTCCCCTTTTGATCTTATTTTTAAATTACTATCTGGTTTTGAATACAAAGGCCTCCTGAAGTTCTGCCTGTTATTAAAGCAGTCTTGGATCTGTCTGCAGAATGAAAAACACTACATTAACAAGTTGTTGATCTGGTGTAACAGGCACTAAATGGAAGTTTTGGCTAAGTACTGACTAATAAAATGTCATCATTAACCAATAAGTTGCCTATATAACTTGTTACTTTTTGCTACATTCTAATTCGTGTTATCTAGTCATGAGAAAGGATAGTCTCTCATGTCAGGAAGACGTATTCAGATCCCACCTCTGACACCAAGCATATGAACTGTACTTGTTCTGAGCCTCAGTTTACTCATCTATGAAATGTGCATAGTAATAATTGCAACCACTTTGCTATTATTAATTATTATTAATGAAGGTTCTTTTTATTTCTGACCACTTCTCCAATTTAGCAAAGGTTATGGGCATCAAGTAAGATATTGAATGCTTTGTAAACCGTAACACTCTATCTCAATGTGTGCCATCGTTTTTTATTTGTATTCTGCTTTTCCTCTTCTTTAGTCTGTGGTTCCTTATAGTGTTGTACATCACTCAAAATAGACAATATATGAAAAATACAATTTACTATTTGAGTAAATTAAAGATTAATTGCCTTGCAAAAGGTTTCTTCACTCTTCTAGCAGAACATTCCCTTCATACTATGTTTAATACTAAATAAATGTATGATAATCTAGAAATGCAATTATCTTGAAATACAATATAGTTTTTTAATTGAATAAAAAGCTGCTGTATGACTTTTTCATTATTTCTCTCACCTTCCCTCCTTTTCTTCATTCATGTTTTTAATCCTTTTTTAATCTTTTTCTACTCATATCCATCTTCTTTTTCTCATATTTCCCCCTCCATCCCCTATTTATTTACTAGACTCATCTCTCCCACTTTCTCCCCTTCTATCTTTTTCAATTTCTTCTCATCTCACTGTGCCTTCTTTCTTTATTTTCCCTTTCCTCTGTTTTCCTTCTTCCCATCTCCTCTCATTCCTTTCTTCCCCTTTTATTCTTTTCTTTAGGCTCTTCCTTGATATTATTTGGAAAGAATATAATTTTTTCAAAGCTTCACTGGAGTTATTAGAAGCATACAACTTTTGCTGTCATATACCAAGGAAGGAAAGCCAAGTTTTTGTTGTTTTACTGGTTTTTTTAACAGTCAACAAGATATTATGTTATGCTGTTATTTTACAATAGGCTGTATCTTTTAGCACAGAGAAGGAAAAATATGAGTAAGAGACTTTCTTTGGTTGATTAATGCCTTTTGAATGTGCCCTAGTTCCATCTCTCAAGCCAACCAAAAATCCTTCTCTTTGCCATATGGTTAGTGAAGCAGAACCAGGTACAGAATGTCTGTGTGGGGTCCAGATAAGGGAGTAGGGCTTTTTTGTTATGTGGCAAGCTCACACCTTTCCAGCAGCAGGCTCCTCAGCCTCTTCTATGTGGGCTGAAAGCATCAGGCAGGGCACACAAGGCCTGCTCTGAGAACAGAGCTCCCACTGGTCAGGGCCCCATGACAGATTTAACCTCAAATCCTCATGATGCAGCATTAAAATGTTTCCACTGTCCTCAGTGGAAAAGGAGAGAGCAGCTGGCCAGTCTCTCTATGTGGCTCTTTATATAATTAAAGATCATGATTTCATCACTTTTAGGACTTCTCTTTTCCAGACTATTCTTCTACTGTTATTTAAGAGTCAAGGAAATGATCTATTGCACTTTACTCTGTTCTACTCATTTCAGTCTCTTTCCCTCACCTTCTAGCACAAAGGGGGAGTCAGAGCAGCTGAAAGCAACTGGGGCTTAAGGGACCCATAGACAAAAAGTGATCATTCCCCCAGCCATGGTAGGGAAGAAAATTCAAATTATATTAGTCACTCTCCAAATTAGAAGAACAGGGAAGGGCCTGGGCATCTTGTGGGATAAGATCAGAATTTAAAATAACCTTTGCTAAATTGGAGAAGTGGTCAGAAATAAAAAAGAACCTTCATTAAGGACAATCACAGGGCACGATCTCAAGAGGGAAGAAAGAAAGAACGCCAGCCCCAAATAGGAACTGACTGGCTATCTTCAGGTCTGACCGAAAGGGACCTTGCCATGGAAACTGGTGATAAGCTGACCAAGACTCAGGAATAATGTTGACGTTTAAAAAGGAAGCATGTTATTAGGATACACAAATAAGAATGTCACATGTAGCAAACATGAGATGGTCATCCGGCTATACTTAGGGTTAGGCAAACTTTTACTGGAGCACCATGTTCTGTTCTGGGCTCCCTAAATGAAGAAGGATATTAGGAGCTTTATTAGGATCCATGGGACCATAGTGTGGCATCATGGATTGAGCATTGAACTTGGAACCAGAAGACCCAAGCTTGGGTCCAGGTTCTGCACTTACCAGCAGGGTGATGGAAAGCAAATCACCTAGCCTCACTGAGCCCCAACTTTCTCATCTGCAAATTGGAAATAATAACACTTGCAGTTTTCCACCATACAGATGTATCCTGAGGAAAGTATTTTGTAAATCTATATAGAACCATATAAATAAGAGCAATTACTAACTCATAATCCAAGGCTTGGAAAACACAAAGCATCCAAAAAGTGAAGGGAACCAGGTCATTTAAACTGGGTGAGAGAGACATGCTGTAAATCTGTGCATGGGACCCTCCCCGTCTTAAAGCCGACATGCAGCCTGTGAATATCAGCCTTCATTCCTGGAATCAGGAAGATCTAAGTTCAAGTCTGGTCTCAGATACTTATTAACTGTGTGACTCTGGGAAAGTCACTTGACTCCTGTCAGCCTTGGTTCCCTCATCTTCAAAATGGGAATTATAACACACCTAACCCCCAGGTTGTTGTAAGAATCAAATGAGATAATATTTATAAAGTGCTTACTTAACATAGGGTCATGGAAGGTGCTTAATAATGGCTCATTTCTTTCCTTACTTCTTTGCTATGTGCCAGGTACCATGTTAAGCACTGGAGATACAAAGAAAGGAGGGGAAATCACTACCCTCAAGGAGCTCATATTCTAACGAGAAAGGTAATGGTAAATAATTATCTATGTACAAGATACATATAGAGCATGTAGAAAGTAACCCAGGAAATAGGAGGACCAGGAGAAACATTCCACTAAAGGTGTGATTTGAACTGAAACATGAAGGAAGCCAGGGAAACCAGGAGGCAGAGGTGAGGGGGTAAAGCATTAAAAGCATGGGGAATAGCCAACATAAAATAGAAGATGGATGCCATATTTGAGGAACCACAAGCAGACCAGTATTACTGATGTTAGAGTGCGTGGAGGAAAGTCATGTGTAAGAAGAATGGAAAAGTTAGAAAGGGATTTGAAAGGGTTTGAAAAGCCAAACAAGACTTTATATTTGATCCTGGAGAAAATCAAGATTCATTGAAACTGATTAGCAGAGGGAAATGGCATGGTCAAGTATTTTGGAAAAATGACTTTGGCAACTGAGTAGAGGGTGAATTGGAAAGGGGGAAATGGGAGGAGACTTGAAGCAGGTAGATACATGAAAAGGCTATTGCATTCATCCAAATGAAAACAAGGGCCTGAACTAGCATTATAGTTGTGTGAGCTGAGAATAAGGGATGCATATGGAGATGTTGTTGGGTATGTATGATGAGAGAGAGCAAGATTTTGAGAAGGATGACAGTTTCAGGAGGCTGGGTGACTGGGAGGATGGGAATGTCCTCTATATTAACAGGAAAGCTGGAGAGAGTTTGAGGGAGAAAGATAATGAGCTCTGTTCTGAACATGTTGTGTTTCAGATCTTCAAAAGGCTGGATATTTAATGTGGGAATCATCTGCAGAGAGAAGATAATTGAACCCATGGGAACCAATGAGAACACCATATGAGATGGTATAAAGCGAAGAAAGAAAAGGACCCAGGACGGTGCTCTGAGGGATAATCACAGTTAGTGAGCATCACATGAATAAAGAACCTGCAAAGGAGACAGGGAATCAGTGGTCATTCAGGAAGGGAGCCATGAGAAGCAGCCTTACAAATCCATAGTGGAGATGGTATCCAGTAGGAGAAGACCACAGAGAGACCAAGAAAGATGGAGAGAGTAAAAATGCCATTCAATTTATTGTTTAAAAGATAATTTGGTAACTTTAGACATATTACTGTCAGTTCAATGATAAGCCAGACTCCAGAGATGTAGGCTGGGAATCAGGAGGACTTATTAACTGTGTGACCATGGGCATGGCATTTAGACTCTCTGAACCCTTAATTTTTTTCCATAAAGTGGGACTCACTATCTACATCACTGTATTACTGTATTACCTATGTTGCAGACATTCAAATGAGAAAAAAAACATGTAAAATGTTATATGTGTGTATGTACTATTTTTCCTCTACCTAAAGATTTATCTATTACTTTGCAAGTACAGTTTTGATTTCCTTGTTTTTATTTTTTAATTTCTTTTCTTTTATTATGAATTAGCCTGAATGCAAACTTCTCCTTTATCTTGTCCTCTCCCTCCAATTTTATTCCCTTGGTTCTTTTCCTGAGCCTTCTAGCCGATGAAGGCTCCCCCTTGTCTGGGCTCTGTCCCTTCAGCCACTGACTAACACAGTCGTCGTATTGTATATTTTGGCACCTGTCATTGTCAGTACCCACAGATAGTGCTAGCCTCCGGTTTCTGGTACATACTGTTCTTTTTGGCATTTCTCTGATTAGTTGTTTCCCGATTCTAAACTTGTCTTTGCATTCTCAGTTATTTCCTTTTTTAACATCATGCCCATCCCTTGCCTGGGACTGTCAAGGAGCAGTTTTCAAAAATACAGAATGTGTCAGGCAGTACTGTGCTAAAGGGTTTTAGCCTTCTTGCTTTCCTTCCCTTGATAGTGGTGTAAGAGATTAAGTAAGATTAAGTAAAGGAAAATAATTAGTAATAGTGTAAGATTAAGTAGGATAAAGGAGTCAGACTTTTTTAATATAGATGATTCAGGGTCAGCACTAGGAAAATAACGTTAAGTAGTGGTTTGTTGTAGACAAGCCACCTATTTCTTTGTCTTTAAAGATATTTCCATCTTTCGAGGCCCAGCTTGGGCCTTGATGACAACTCCTATGCCCCTCACCCCCATGGCATTGATCTCTGTGCCTGAATATCTCATGTCTCCACGCTCAGACTTCTTTGCACTCATTAAACTGGCCTTGGCATCCTAAGTATTTGTTTTCCTTCTCCATGTTAGATGGTAAGACCCTGGATATTAGGCTTTGTACTATATCTAACTTTGCACAGTGTCTGACAATAAGAGACCCTTAATGTTGAATTAATGAGCATCCATCCCTGACACCCAACATACCTGTATACATAGTACTCTGTCCCCTTCAGTGCCCTCCCCTACCAATACCATCATGTGGGTTCTTGGCCCAAAGTCCACTTTCATTAAGGGCTACCTTTCCAGGTCTAAGTTCTCCAGGTGAAGAAGATCCAATACTGTTCCCTGACCATCCAGAGTTTACTCCTGCTGTGCCTTTTTCCCTTCCTTCCCTAATAATAGCTATCATTCTTACAATGCATTACAGTTTGCAAAGTGATTTACATTTGTTTTCTCATGTGATCCTCACAACAAGCCTTTGAAGTAGGCACTAGTATTATCCCCATTTTACAGATGAGGAAACTGAGACTAAAAGGGTAAGTGGCTAGCAAGGATTACACCGCTCATATCTGGGAAGGAATTAAAACCTAGGTTTTCCTGACCTTAAGTTCCCTTCCCTACCCACTGCAACTCCAACCTCCAATGAAACTGTCTTCTTACCTCATTTCTTTTGGGTCAGGCTCTTGGCATCTCCATGTTGACAGGTAGCTAATCTAGTAAACTAAAGGACACTAATGGGAGAAACTCTCCATCTCTTTTAGATAATATAGATTAGAACAGTGGCCTTCTGGAGTCATCCTGAACACTCAAAGGATTAACTGTAATAAAATCTCACCAAGGTAGGAAGGTATACAAGCCCTGTGGTAAGCATCAGGGGTACTACTTTGGGATAGGCAGAGCTTTGCATCACCTTCCAAAATACAATGTGTAGGTGGCTACCTAGTCTACTTACCAGATGTGGGCTATAATAAGCCTCCATAAGACAGGGAATGAGAATGCAATAACTTCACCTCCTCATGGTGGTATGGTTCTAAAGTTGTCTTTAGGGAGAGATGCACACAGAGCAAATAATATTAAGAATTCTCTTTGGAATGAAACAAAGATACTTTTCCTGGCGATATTGGACTATTCCAATAATAGTAGTTGGTAAAAATGTATATGTACATATATATAATACATATATATGTGATTCTTACTCACCTGAATTATTTCATTGTCTTTGTAAATTCAGTGACTTTAAATTTTCTGAAATAGCACAAAAGACATGTTGATTCTTTGTTTTTATTGGTTTAAGTAATAAATCATAAATACTTAAGTAATAATCATTCAGAAAGCATGCTACAGCGAAGAGATTGCAGAACTTGGGAGCCAAGATATCTGGGTTCAAATGTGACCTTTAATGACAGCTGTGTGACTTCTGAGAAGTCTCTAAGTCTTATCCAATTCCGTAAGACTTATCTCCCAAGTTAAAAGACAGTTCAGCTGTGCGTTGGTGGACAGAATTTCCAACACCAACAAAATCAGTACTCCTTTGAGAATTTCTGTGCAGATTTAAAACTGCTCACACTGACCAAGATTTGGGGTATGCAAAGGGAAAATGTCAAAATGGAGACCATAAAATGAATATGCTTGGGTATATTGTAGTGGGAATTCCTTTCAGGTTTGTGTTAGACTGCATGGATTCTGAAGTCTCTTGTGAGTGTAAAATTCTATGATTTCTAACATCCTTTGAATAATGGTGTTATCTCCAAAATGTAAATATTAAGGACTTAAGTCTTCATTAACTTGATGGAGTCTGAACACTGACCCCTTCAAAAAAATTTTGCTTGGTCTTGTAATTCTACAAATTGAATTTCTTATTTATAAGCATCACTTGGGGAAAAAGTCATTTCAAAAGCAAGGGTACAAAGGAATATTTACTATTTTAAATTTTTTAAATAAAAGACAACTCACTTTTTCTTCAGAAATTCTGAATCACTTTATAGTAAATTAACTGTCTTAAAATAAAGTTACATAACCATTTTAATAGTTGATTATAATAGAGATTTCCCCTGACATTGTCTTAGGCTCTTAAATCTAGAAAACTCATGTTTACCCTAGTGCAACATTGGAACAGGTCTTTTGTGAGAGACTCCATGACATATCATACTTAAATAACATCAGTTTAAGTATTGAATCATATATTATAATTGATCAATGTATCCCAAGTTAAAGGTAAAGTTTATAACATCCATGCAATTAAAAATAATAAAATATAAATATTGTATAAAATATATTTTTAAAAATATTTAAAAAGTTAAGCAAATGAACAGAACCTATAGACATTAAATCCTACTAGGCTGAAAGAAGGTAGGAACTATCATTTTGCTCAGCTCTTGATAACTTTCCTTACTTTGAATGATGTTGATAACTGTTTCTCAGTTGTTTTCAGTTATGTCCACTGCTTTGTGACCCCATATGGGGTTTTCCTGGCAAAGATACAGGAGGGATTTGCCATTTCCTACTCCAGCTCATTTTACAGATGAGCAAACTGAGGAAAACAGGGTTAAATGACTTGCCCAGGGGTCACATATATAATACATATTTAAGGTCAGATTTGAGCACGTCTTCCTGACTCTAAGTCCAGCTCTTGTTAGCCCCATTTCACAGATGAAGAAGCTTAGAGGGTCTAGTTGCACTCTACACCTAGACTCAAGAAAACCTGAGTTCAAATTCAGACTCAGATATTTACTAGCTGTGTAACCATAGGCAGTCACTTAACATCTGTCAGCCTCACTTTCCTCGACTGTAAAATGGCGCTAACTATAGTACCTACCTCTTCAGGTTGTTTTGAGGATCAAATAGCTTCTGACTGGTAAGGTACACCCTATCAATATTAGCTATTATATGTCTAAGGACCTACAACCCTCCCCTCTGTCTAAGCATCCATAATCCTGGATTCTTACAAAGCCTGCAGAGTTCCAACCTCTCCAAGGCAATAATTTGACTTACCGAAGTACTGAGAAAATTATAATAGACAGTCCCCCTTTAAAGAAACAGGACTGATTCTAACATGTAACTTAGAGAATCTGCCTCATTCATTTTCACTTGTGTCCCAGAAATGTGTTCATGAATGTATGCGTATTTCCTGGATCTATGATCTCATTGATATTTACTTCTTTGGTGCTTCTCATAATCCATTCAGGCTTTATATGGAGGTCTTACTCAAAGCTTTTGTATGTTTAGGTGGCTATCAGAATAGCATTGACTTCCCATATATTCATTATCCCTTGTTCTTGCCATATGATGGATTTACCTCCTTTTCCCATCATACATGACCTTGCCATGTATCATATGTAAATTGTCATTGGAAATATTCCATGACTTGCTGGTGCCCACCACACATTCCTCTGGGTCACAGACTCATTTGACTGTATGGAGACTGTAGTGTCCTAAGATTTGCAACCATTCAGTCTTTCCAAGAAAACGTTTGTATAAAAAAATATAGATTCTTGCATAGGGGAGCAGCTTGACATCATTAAAATCATGGCATAATTTCCCAAATTCATTCCAGCCTGTTATCTTCTTCGTATTCAATTCCCAATCCAATTTACTATCCATCTGTGGTGCCTATCCTAGATGTAGATATTGATGCACTAACTCAATGGACCAGTCAACCAACTGCATGTCATGTACCAAAGCCTATCACAATGGGCATTATATTCCATTTTTTTAATGTGAATTGTCAGAGTGACCTCTTGAGTAATATTGGCATTCAGTAAGAAGTTGCTGTAGTACTACAGGGTTTGATGTAATTACCACATTGTCTCTTTAAAAGGGAACATCTGGAGGACTCCACCATCTTAAGGAAGTTCCCCTTCCATTTGGACCCTTGTAGGACATCACCATTCATTAGCACATCTATTGTCACATAAACACAGTACAGCCTAGTGGATAGAGGGATGATCATGGAGCCAGGAAGACATGAATTCAAACTCCATCTCTAACATTTCCTTGCTATGTAACCCCTGCCAGACCACTCCCTAGATAGGTTGGGATCTGGAGTGGTGGGGGGAGTTCTCATTCCAGGAATTCCTTACGCTGACAAAATCACAGATGCTAACTCTTTATACATAGTGGGATTTTGATAGTGGTGGTGGTGGTGGTGGTGTTTTAGACTTATGATTCCAAACTCCTTCTACTGATGCAAATCAGTAATTCATAGTCTTAGAGACTTGCCCTGGGGGAATTTAGGGCTTAAGAGACTTCATGGTTACATAGTATATGTCAGAGGCAAGACTTTAACCCCTGACTTTTTTATTTTTTCATTATGCTACATTTATGTGTGCATGAATGCATATGTATGTGTATATAAGTAATAAATATTTTATGATACCTTTCAGGTGGAGTCAAGTTTCTAGCCAGCTTCCCCTAAACAGAAGAAGCAGTTAAAGTATGATCTGGAGGTTCCCCTGATCCCCTGTGAATATTTGTCCTGCAAATAAGCATTTGTCCTTTGCATTTTCTAACTGTGTCATATTTTAACCAAGTCTAGTTTTGCCAAGTACCAACTGTTTGTCTTCTCAATTACAGAGGTGCAAGGAATGACTGAGGCTAAAGTGCCTTCCCACGAGAGAGTAAATGTGAAGGACTAGTCGATGTTGAGGCTTTTAACTACGCAAATTGGCCGCAGTTCCAATTCACCTCCCTGAGAGACTCCAAATAGAGAGTGGAGACAGAATGCAGCCTTTCATGATCAGATTTATAAATGTCATTTGCTTTAGTGAACAGATGTGGTTTTTGAGTGTTTTGGCCACAGACAGACCAAAGAGGCAGGGGAGATTCCAATCACTAGGAAAATTCACATCAAAGCAACAGAGACATCTGATAGCCTTTCATACTTCCCCATGACAACCCCAAAATTCAGCAAGTCATGCTAAAAAGTATTTATACCCCATTTCAATTGAGTGTGTAAATTTAAAAGATTATCCTCCAAGGTGATTCAAGGGAAGATCTACTGGTCTTGTGTTTGACATGAAAGTCCTTTGGACAGTTGGTAGACTTTTGTCCCTTTTGGTTTGGAAGTATACCAGATCACACAGTGTTAACTAATCACTTTCCACACTGTGTACAGCCTTGAGAAGTAGCAATGGCATTAGAGTCAGAAAGGCGTGAGTTCAAATTCAGCCTTGGACACATACATTCTATGACCCAGTGCAAGTCACGTAGTCCTCTCAGTCTCAGTTTTCTCAGCGGCACATTGGGCATAATGATAGCACCTGCCTCCTAGGGTTGTTTAGAGAGTCAGATGAGGTATTTGTAAAGCCCTTAGCTTTGCTGTGTGCCAGGCACTATGCCAGGTGCTATACAGATGCTAATTTTATTTTTGTTGTTTTGGTTGATGTGTTTGTCTTTGTTTTCCAAGAGGACCAGGACATCAGGGAAATGTTGACATGACTTACAGTTGACTTTGATTTAAGTGAGGCAGTGCTATGTGAGGCCACCAGCCTCACTTTCTCCACCAGACTCATCAGGGTCCAGTGGCCTGATATTCATCCGGATGCAAAAGGCCCAGGATGCAATGAGAGATCCTGACCCTTTTAGGCTAAGATCTTTTCAGGTTCTCATTCTGAGTGAGGAAATGAGTTAAGGAATGGCCCTTTTAATTTAAAAAGAAAAAAAATAAAGTGGGAGAGGAAGACCCTTAGGATTACTGGTCAAAAGAGAAACAGTTACTATTGACATTCACTTTGAGACAGGAGGGCCCAAAATATAGCCACTTTGAAGCTCATACATTGGACCACAGTAGGTCCCTGCCCAAGTTCCACTTTTGTTGTTATCCCCAGAAGGATCAAAAGTCCTAGGCTTGAGACCTTAGCCTCCACCCTGCACTATGTAAACAGGGCCAGATAACCAAACCTCTCTGGGCTCAAGTTTCTTCATCTGCTAAATATGAATGATAATAAGGACACTTTCCCTACCTGCTGCAGTGGGTTGTTGAGAAAATCAAATAATATAAAATATATTAATCTCTTTGTAAGCCATTAACTTCCACATGAATGTCAGATGTTTTTATTGGAATATACAAACCAAATCTGTACTTGGTTCTCAGATTTTTAGAAATTAAAACTGACTGGGGAGAAAAAAGTTGTAAGATACTGCCCCAAACTCCCCTCCAGTGCCTGGAGATAGTGCATTCTTTGGAGCAAAAGAGATGGACAGGTCAGTTGTGCATAATCCTCAAGCCTGACCGTCAGTGCCCATCAGAAGGAATCAAGCACTTCTAAGTGGTGGTCAATTACATTTGCCATTGATTCGCTGAGTAGTTTCAGGAGAGTTAACCTTCTTCATGTGTAAAGCAGAAGAAAGAATATTGACCACAAGGGACTCATAAAAATTAATCTCTCTGTTCTATGCTAGGAAATCCACCGATGTCAGGTTTATAGAGAAGCAAAATGCCGTAGCTATTACATGAATGCACTTGTGCCATTTATTGCTCATAAAACTCACCATCAAATATTCATCAGTGGTCAGGGTAGAGTGTTCTCTTTTAACCTAAAAAATGAAACCTTGGAATGCAGCCTTTTTTAAGTGAGCATAAAATCCAACTAACAGGGCTACATGTTTTAACAGAGAGGTCTTTGAGATGATGAAGGATATTCACCTGGGAAGTATGTGTTGTAAACAAGTCATTCGTAGGATTCAATACTGTGGCAAGAAACTATAGCACATTCCCTTAAATGAAGGACTATCCCCCCCACCCCCACCCCGCCCCAATCTTTGTCTTTTGAAAATAGATTCTCTGTAATGTAGCTTTGGGCAAAGGTGAGCCACCTTGTGGATTCCAGGATCAGGAGGGCCTCAGCTATTTCAGTATGGAAAACAGTGAATTCATTTAAAATTAATCCTCATTGATCAGTCTGACCATGAGTAATATGCTATTATGGAAGGCATGTTTACTTATGTTAACACAAACTCATGAAGTTTGAAAAAGAGAAAAAATATTTTAATGTAAAAAAAGTATCCTTTATTGATGAAAATCAGATTAATATGAGGACTTCAGTGAAGCGGTTGATATCTAGTTGTTTTTTATTTAGGTATTCAGTTTCTAAACTTTCATCATTTTCATGGAATTGTAGGATTTCAGATTTGCAAAGAACCTCAGTAACCATCTAATTAGTGAAAAAGAATCCTACATGCAACACACTCAGCAAGAGTCTTGCTTGAAGTGTCTTCAATGAGGGAAAATGCCCTATATAAAAAAATTCCCTTACATCCAGCCTAGGAAAAGGCATCGAAGTATAGTGGGGAAACCACTGACTTTGGAGTCCTAGGAGCTAGATTCAAATTCTAACTAAGTCAGTTACTGTTTGTGTGTTCTTAGGCAAGTCATAACTTTTATTGACTTCAATTCCTTCATCTGTAGAGTGAGAGGGATCAACCAGGTGACCTCTAAGGTCCCTTCCAGTTTAAGATCTATCTCTTCACTTTCATCTATTATTTCTTCTGCCTCTTAAGCCAAGCAGAAAAAGTGCTGCCCCAGAGGGGTGATGGAGCTAGAAATGGCTCATAAGAGCTAATTGTTTCATTTTTCAACATAAGCATTTATACTTCGGAAATTGGTGACTCCTCAAATCCCACCCCTTTTCTGTTGATGACATCATCATCCTACAAGTCACCAAGTCTCAATACCTCAAAATCCTAAGTTATCTTTCTTCTGCCCAATACCACTGCTCCCCCGCAAAAAAAATGCGTCATTTGCTGAGTCCTCTCACTTCTACATTGACGTCAACAATGTCACTTGCACTTCTCTTATGACAAAGCATTCCTCCCTCTATCCAAGTTCTTACCACCTCATTCCCAGCTATTGTAGAGGACTTCCTGCTTCTAGGATCTTCCCTTGCTAATCCGTTCTTAATGCAACTGTACAGTTAGCTTTCCAAATGCAATAGGTCTGAAAACTTCTCAATCACTACCTAATTCAAAAACTTTCGATGATTTCCTTTTGCTTATAGGATAAAATATGAATTTCCCAGACTATCACCTATGGTCTTCTATATTCTGGATTCCTGATTCCCAGGCCAATTGTCTTATTATATAATATAGTTTGGAGTAATCCATTTAAGATAAAGAAGAGTGTAATGTGTTTGTAAAGATTTACATAAAATGATTAAAATTATGTTTTGTTTGGGGCTTAGTTTTGAAAGAAGGTTAATGCACCAGATGAGACTCTAGGCAGCCATGTCTGTTGATATTGATTTGTCTATATTTTCTCTGCTTTTTCCCTGAACTAAGTGAATGATACATGTGCTTGATTAAAGTGATTGTTGACCCCTCAAAAAAAATTATGTTTTGGTGCTCAAAAGTATAAGTTTTAGTTATTTGTGGTTATGTGGGATACCTATTCCATAATGATGCCCTGGGGTGTATTGATTCCTTGCTTTTGCCTCCAGACTAAAAAGAGGCAAGGGGCAAAAAAAGGAGAACCCTCAGATACTTGGCTTAGGACAAAAGAGGAGGATGAAACCACTCTTTATACACACACACACACACCCCATTTATCTCACTAGCCTCCTTATTTCCACAGGGTAGATGTGTGTTTGGGGGTAACTCAGCATATAGTGTTAGTTGATATCTTTGGCATTTCAGGAGCTGTGAAATGGTTGAACCATTCTGGGAAACAATTATGAATTTGTGAGAAACTGTTCATACCATTGACCAGAAGTTCTTCACCAGGGCATATATCCCAAAAATGTCAAAGATAAACAAAAAGAAGAAGAAAGGATCTCACATATATCAAAATATTCAGAAAATCGATTTTCTGTGGGAGAAAAAAAAACTAAAACAGTGTTCATTGATTAGGAAGTGGTTGAATATGCTGTTGCATACAAATATACAAGAATAAGGTTACATTCTGAAAAGTGACAAAAATAAAGAATTCAGAGAAGTATAGGAAGATTTGTAGGAGCTGATGCAGAGTGAAGTAAATGGAACCAGGAAAATAATGCAATGGTAATAATGTAAATAAAAACCAAACTGGAAAGCAGCTGAATACTGATAAATTATAGTGATTAATCTTTTACAGAAAAACAGATGATGAAACACATTTCCTTCCTCTCTGTAAAAATGGGCTGGGGTGAGAATGTGGGTACAGAAGATTGCATATGCTGTCAGATATTGTTGCTATGTTGTTGGTTTGTTTAACTGTTTGTTTTTTGTTATAAAATCTGGTTTCATGTTGGAGGGAGGGTATATTGGGAAATCACTGGTATAACAAGAGACAGAAGTAAAGCTGTCTATCTAAAAAAAGAAGAAAAATAGAGTATTTTTCTACTTTCCACACATTTGGGAGGTAAGGTTTTTTTCTGTATCTCTATAAAACCTGCAATCTATGCTATTTCCTTTTCCTATGATGATAGCTGCTGCTTTTAGTAGAAAGTAAGCTCCCTGAATACAGCAACTCTCCCATTTCTGTTACTGTATACCCAGCAAGCACAAAGCACATTGCCAGGCACATAACAGGCCCTTAAGAAATTCTTGTTGAATTAAACTGTGTTATCACTAGAACATCCATTCCTAAATCTTCTTCCTACCAAACATAATCAATAATCTTTTGTAGTCTTTGATCTGTATTCAGTGGGTCTCTGGGAATCCTAAAAAATATTCAAGTCAACCACTGTTGCTGACATGATTGATAATGAGCAAATTGCAGATGATGGTGAAAAATACAGTTGATACCGTTCTCTGGCAACAGGACATAAACCTCTGCTATTTGACACCCATTTATAAAAAACTCCAAGACTGCATAAAAGAATGCTCCAGTATTGGAAGACTGCCTGAATCAAAGCGAAGTCTTGAGTCCTGTAACATATTTTTCGTAAATTAAACTATATGACATAGTACTAATTACACATAGGAAATTAAGTAGATTCTTTATCTGTAAACCCCTCTCAAAACAAATTGGAACAGATTTTAGATTTATTGTAATAAACCTCATTTTGAAGGTTTTCTTTTCAAACAAACTCAAAACACAGTCTAAACTTTTGTCACAGTTTTAGCAGATGAGGAAATTTCTGTTAGGAAACTGGGCATTTGTGAAGGACCCAGAGACTGTAGGGTTTGTTGCCCAGACATGCCAGACTATCATTCAGAGGGCCTTTGTATCTGTTACTTGGTATTACTGATCTGGGACTTTTCCCACAGTCACTTTCATTTAGGAAGCTACAAAACACATGAATGCCCCAGGGCTGGAGTTTATGAGTTCGGCTGATGCATTAGTTCTGCAGAAATTTGATTAAAATTTCCTGTAGGTAGATCATTTTCACAAAACATGTTACATTATAATGCTTGTCATTTAAAAATGTGCTTACTTGTAATCTGGGCTTTTAAAACACTTTTTTTAATTTTAATTTTATTTTTTCAGTTAATTCAAATTTATTTTTCTCTCCTCAATTTGTCCCCCCACCAATGGAGGAAAAAATTTAAAAAAAACAAAACCTTCGTAACAAATATTCATAGTCAAGCTAAAGAAAATTCCCAAAATATATTTTCTGTTCTGCACCTTGCATTTGCCCCCTTTGTGAAGACAAGTAGCACTCTTCATCAGTGATCTTCTGCAAATGTGGGTGGTCCTTATGGTGATCCACATTCTTAAATGTTTCCATGTTATTGGCCTATGATGTTTTTGCTTTTATGTAAATTATTATTCCACTTCAATTCTCTCTGAATCCATTCATCTTAGTCTTTCTAGGATTCTCTAAAACAATCCCTTTCATCTTTTCTTAAAACAAAATAGCATTACATCACGTTCATATACCATGACTTGTTCAGCCATGTTGGCATCTTTTCAACTAGCCCTTCCTCCACCATCACCTCCAACTTCTCATCTTGTGGTTGAGAATCTCTGATTTCTTTCCACATATGGCGGGAATAATCAAATACAAATTTGATTGTATTCAACAAGCATTTTTTAAAAAATCTACTACATGCCAGGATCTGCATGAGGTACTGAGGACACAGAGAAAAATGCCACAACCCATACCTTCAGTCGAGGAACTTAGCTTCTGTTAGGGAACATGAGCTGTTAGAGATTTCCCTATGAGTTGGCATTGATCTATCAATAAACTCTGTGGTTACTATTGTTCAGTCAGTCATGACTCAAACTAATTGTGAGCTCCTATTAGACTGGGACTGTCTTTTACCTTTCTTTGTATCCCTAGCGCTTAATACAATGTCTGGCACATGGTAGGCTTTAATAAATGCTCATTGACTATCATCATGCATTTGGTTCATGTTTCTCCATTTTATCCACAAAGATATCATGAAAGTTTAACTTAAATCTCTGTTTTATGATTACAACTACCGGTATAAAAATTTTTCCCAAAAAGAAGATAGTCTTAGTTTGGCATAACTTCTTCTCACGTGAACTCCTAGTGATTACCCTGTTCTAAGTGTCCACAATAATGTGCTCTTGAATTTTACTGAAGAGTAAGGTCAAACTGAAGAACAAACTTGAGTGTGTCAGTATATAGTTTCTATAATTTACCTTTTGGAAAATTGTGACCCTGGCTCATCTGTTGTCTTTTAGCACCTCTTCTAGTCTCTAAAATTTCTCAAAGACTACTAACAGTGAATTAATAATTAAATCTGTGGCTAGGTGGTGCAGTGGATAAAGCAGTGGGCTTCGAATTGGGAAATCTCATCTTCATGAGTTCAAATCTGGTCTCAGACACTTACTAGTTATGTCACCCTGGGCAAGTCATTTAACTCTGTTTGCCTCAGTTTCCTCATCTGTGAAATGAGCTGGAGAGGGAAATGCAAACCACTCCAGTGTCTTGGCCAAGAAAACCCCAAAGTCATGAAGAGTCAGACATGACTGACAACAACTCAAAAACAAAGCTCTTTTAGGACAATGATATGACATTCTTCTGGTTCCAGAAACTTCAACTTCATCAGATTTGGTGGGTATTCATTTTATAGAAGCATAGAACTCCAGAGATGGATTATATGAGTCCAAACAAGTCCTTGTACCATATGAGAACTTTTCAAGTTCTTGAATATAGCCATCACTTTCCTGTCCCCAGCCCCTCCTCCATCAGCACCTACAGCTTCTCTTCTTGAGGCTAAGAATTTCCAGTTTCTTCAGTTGATTCACATATGGCAGAAACTTGAGGCCCTCTATGGCTTTTAGATATTCTTCTAAAATGCATTGCCACCAAATGAACAAGATCATTCAGCTAAAGCCTAACCAGGGCAGGGGAGTGCAGCAGAATCATCATTCCTGGTCTTATGCTTTCATGAAAGAATCTAAGCTCACATTAACTTGCTTGGTGGACATATCACATTTGTGAATCTTACTGAACTTAGAGTCTGCTAAAAATCCCCAGATCTTCTTCAGATAAATTATTGTGTAGTCATACCATATCCGTCTTATGCTTCCAAGGTTGGTTTTTTTAATTCAAAGGTAAGATTGATTTTACATTTCTTCCTTAGTGACATGACCAAGATTGAAGACGTTTTCTCTGATCTCCACAACCTCTTAAATTTATTCTAAATAAGAATCAAAAGCCAAGATACAAAGCAATTTCAATGGTCTTCATGACCCAAGATGCCAAAAACCCTAAGAAGGTAGCAACTTAAAGAATTTACGAAGAAGCTTAATCCCTATCCCCTAACCCCTAAAATGATCACTCAGTAACCACTCCTTACCCACCCTTTTTGGTGGGACCTGCAGGCTTTGAACAGAGCAAAATTCTGCTTACCCACCAGTTGGCGTGGCAGAAATGGAAGTCCAGAAAAGTGGAAAGCTTGTTCTACTTGGGCCTGAAGTATGGCCATGTGCTCTGCTATAGTAGTGCTTGATCAGAGAACTAAGGTACAGGGCATGGTATCAACATATCTGGGGCTCCATGATTCCTGAAGGAAAGAGAATTGGCATTCGGCAGAGACCAGTTTGGTACCTTCTCTGTAAATGATAGATTCTAGAAGAATAATTAATATACTCTACATAATCAGGTACCAAAAGGAGTTAGATGATGGCAGAATGGCAGCAAGTTGCTAATGACATGTAATTTAACAGGAATAAATTTATGACACGTCACTTAACGTCTGAGTAATCCCAGGCAACTCTCTTAAGACTACGATAGCTGCATGTTATGTAACACTTGACGTTCACTGCAACCCTGTGAAGGAGACCTACTATTATTCCCATTTTTCAGATAAAGAAATTGAGTTTTGTAGAAGTTAAACATCTTGCCCAAGAGTCTATAGCTAGTAACAAAGGTGAACTCTGAACCCATGTTTTCTGACACCAAGTTCAATGTTCTCTCTGTTATACTTCCCTACCTCTACAGATGAGTTATCTATGTTCATTGATGATGAGAATTTCCCCATTAAGTCTCCTACACACCATGATGAAATTACAAGTCTACACAAATACCTTTCCCTTAAAAAAACAAACAAGTTAGCTTATAGAGTGAAGTCATAGGTAGTGTTCCCCTCTTTAGAATGTACTATATGCATAAAATTATCAAAGGCATTCTAGAAATTGTAGAAGAGTGAGATGATATTTTGGCAAGGCCATCTAATATAGACAATTGAAATATATTTCTTCATTGCTAAGATATTTCATTCCTTTAGGTAATTTTTACTATATACTTGGAAAGGCTTGAGTTTTATTTTAATAAACATTTTTAATAAATTGTTATAATCTTGGGCATTAAGGTCTTACTCCCTTTCTATCCAAAACAGATGGTGTAGTGCCCATAGTGTGCATGGAAAACTTTGTCTAGGACTTGATTGCTATCTGGAACATGGGCAGAACTTGTCTCCTTTTCTTCTCTAATTCCATGACAGCTATAATCACAAGACCAAAGAGAGGCTAGTCATATGAGAATCTCCATCTCTTCCATTCTTTTAGTCTTCTTTGGACAGATAAAATTTAAAAACCAATCCTATCCCCTGAATATTGAATAGGGGCCATGGGAGATTTATGACTGTGGTGTCAGATGAATTAAAGCTTCCATTGTTATTTCTTATTCTGAGTTTAAGCAACATCAGAAGGGACATTTTATTAGGATGCTGGTCTGCCGACTCAGAGACTTTGTAATCACACAGTCAGAACAGATATCCAAACACAGTAAAAATAAACATGTATACGTTATTTTCTTCCCAGAAGTAGTCCAATGGGCTTGACAGAAGATAAAGCCAGCTTTGTAACAGATATCAAGTTATTTTAATCCTCTTATGTCACCCCTGTTTTCCAGATCGACTTAGTCAAATGGCTTACTATTTGTTAATGGTGCATTCTTCCTATGTTCTTTTATTTGATGCCTCCTATGAAATTCATAAATTCTGCATAAAAAGTAAGAAGGCCTGGAACACATATGTCCTCATTTCAAAGGTATGTTCCGAAGCTTTTTCCTCTAACCCACAGCATAAAATGATGTATTTAATCATCTCATTCTGCAGTAGAAACTGCCTTTTTCTTTTTAGATTATAAGTACAATAAATATTCTAATCATTTCTCTCTGCTTTCCAAATGGAGAAGTTTATGCTGTGGAATTATAGAAGAGAGAAAAACCTCCCCTCTGGCAATGTGAAAAGGGAAATGAAACAATCATCCACATAAATTTGAAACGCAGAGGGTAAAAGAGTTGCTTCAATTTCAGGAAAAGTGGTACTTTGGACCTAGAAGGATGCCTTCATTATGAGTATGGACAATGTGTCTGTGTGAGAAGTTAAAGGACACAGAAAAAAGGCAATGGACAAAACGTATTTATTAAACTCTACCAAATATTTTGTCCAACCCATTTTTTTTATCCCTTAGTCCAAAAAACTTGTCAATCGAAAAGTTGTATTTCCTACCTGAGGGCACATTGAGTTTGAATCTCAGGATCATCAGAATGTAATTTTTCTGTTTACACGCAGTACAACATTCCTCCAGAGATGGGGGGTGGGGTGGGGCATAAAAATGAGGCTTCTTTCAGCCCAGGAGGTCACCAATTCATCTGCATCCTAAAGGCAAAAGCCTTTTGGAAATAATCATTCCATTGTCCTTTTAACATTAAGACACTACAATACTCTCATTTGTTTTTATGGTATCAGAGATTTATCCAACAAAAAATACTGCAGCCTGAGGGAAAGAAATATACCAATGTAAATATGGCTTTGAAAACTTTCCCACAGAGAAATGCGGAAGTGGAGAGCATATGCACAAAATCGTGAATTATGATGGGTATTATTTAGATCATGCTTGAGAAAATTAGAATCAAATAAAGTAGGTCTCTTCCCTCCAATGTGCTTACTCTGCGCTTCAGGTGCCCATCACTCGGGTCCCTGATTCTGTCTCTGCGACTCCTCAGGCTCACCGATCTTCCCAAAGTTGTTTTTGTGGTTGTTTATCCTTCATTTGTGACGTGAGCCAATGACATTATGAGACTGATGTCTTGACTTGTGGTGAATTGATTTAATTGAGACACAGCTGCACAGAGCTGTCAAACTCATTCTCTCTTCCAGCGTCATTAAAGCCCAGGAGAAAAACAAAAATCAAGATACTGATTCCCCAATTGATAAATGGTCAATGGATATGAACAGGCAATTTTCAGAGGAAGAAATTAAAGCTGTCTATAGTCATATGAAAAAATGCTCTAAATCACTATTGATTAGAGAGATGCAAATCAAAACAATTCTGAGGTATCACATCACACCTATTAGATTGGCAAACATGACAGAACAGGAAGATGATAAATGATGGAGAGAATGTGGGAGAGTTGGAACACCAATACACTGTTGGTGGAGCTGTGAGCTCATCCAACCATTCTGGAGAATGGTTTGGAACTATGCCCAAAGGTGTAAAAAATGTGCATACCCTTTGACCCAGCAATATCGCTATTAGGACTGTATCCTCAAGAGATTATAAAAATGGGAAAAGGTCCCACATGTACAAAAATATTTATAGAAGCTCTCTTTGTGGTGGCCAAAAACTGGAAATCAAGGGGATGCCCATCAATTGGGGAATGGCTGAATAAATTATGGTATATGAATGTAATGGAATACTATTATGCTATAAGAAATGATGAACAGGAAGACTTTAGAGAGGCTTGGCAAGACTTCTATGATCTGATGCTGAGTGAAAGGAGCAGAACCAAGAGAACTTTGTGCACAGCAATGACCACAGTGTAAGAGTTTTTTCTGATAGACTTGTAACTTCATTGCAATGCAAGGACTTAAAAAAAACTCCCAATGGTCTTCTAAGCAAAATGCATTCCACATCAAGAGAAAGAACTATTGAATTCAATCACAGAATGTAAATCATTTTGTGTGTATGTGTGTGTGTGTGTGTGTGTGTGTGTATTGCATTTTGGTTTGTTAGATGATTTCTCCCACTCATTTTAATTCTTCAGCACAGCATGATTATATGAAAATATCCTTAATAGGAATGTACGTGTAGAACCTATACAAAATTGTATGCCGTCTCGAGGAGGGAGTGGGGAGTGAGGGGGCAGGGAGGGGAAAATAATAATCTAAGTTATATGGTAAAAAAAAAAATCAAGATACTGGCGATGGCCCAAGATACAATAGATGACCTCAACATCTTTGATTTAAACCCCATGGAATTACATCATAGTGTAAGCCTCTCCATCACTTTTCATTGCTTACCTAATTCCCTTGGCCTAATCCCTAACTTCTTGATAAGCAGGATAAAAACTAGTTTTGTCCTCTTGGTTTCCCCACTCATTTAACAATGCAGGCATTATAACATGACTGTAAGAAAAACAGATCCTCTACCAAAGTCATTTCCAATTTCAGCCAGGGTCTTTGGGTTGATTCTTACCAGTATTTTTTCTGTCCTCAATGCATGCTGATTCATCAAGTGGTTAATCTAATTAGTTGATATAAATGGGCACCAGATCAGTCACCTTTTTTGACCCAGTCTTAATTGGAGCTGTGAAATTGTTTTTGGAAAAATAAATATTTTGGCTTACCTCAAACTTACTGTTTGCATTGTTTTCCTGTCCCTAGCACCTATTCCAGTACCTGACACATAGTAGGCACTTAATACATGTTTGTTACCTCTTTTCAAACCCAAATTACACTAAGTTTTTGGCTTCTTGAATCTTAGGATCACTTGATCAAGTAATTCTAGTATCCTGATGAAATGATGAGAAAGAAGTCAAGTCAAAACCAATATGGCATCACAGCCATGGCAGGGGTGATCATGGCAAAGAGATATCTGGTCCAGTTCATTTCTACTCGACAGAGTTGAGCTCTGGTAACAGAGTAACAAACTTGGTTGAATCTTAAAGCTCACAGAGTCATTAAAAAAGTAGAGTTAGAAGGGAACTCAAAAGCCATCTTGTCCAACTCATAGCTGACTAACATAACTTCTACAATATGGCACAACAGAAATAGTTGGTTTGAAATCAAAGGACCTGGATTCCTGGCACTGTCATTTACTATCTGTGTGGCCCTAAAGCAGGTTGTTTGATGTCTCTAGTCCTTGGTCTTCTTGTCAAATTAGAGGTTGAACTAGTTTAGCAATAAATCAAAATCTATGTTCCAATTATGATCCAACATCCTAACAAATAGTAATCTGGCCTCTCTATAAGAATCTCCAGTGGGGGGAGAAGATTCTATTTATCCAATTTTGAGCCTAGGAATTTATGTATCTCTTTAGTTCCCAGATCTTCCTTTATATGACATGCTTATAGCCACCCTAAAAACTCAGCATGGGAGTTGTTACTAAGTACGGACCAGCTCTAGGACTTAATGACATTTCACAGTTTCTGGTCCTGAAAAGTACTGTGATGTTAGAAGGGAGAAAGCTATAAAGTAAAACATGGAGTCTGGTCTTACTTCTTAATGGTATCCAGGGTCAGCGAAAGCCTTTTGATGGGCTTAAGGATCAATCTTTTATGTTAGCTGGTGTGTTCTTTTGCTGTGGTTGAATTACTGACATTCTTTTCCTCTCAAATTTGCCTAACATCTCAAAAATACCAAGAAAAGTTTGGGTAGCTGCTAGAGATAATTTTGTTAGACTTAGAGTGAGGAAGACCAGAGTTTGAAATCCTACCTCAGACGTTTATGACTGTATTACCCTGGTCAAATCACTTAATCTCTCTCAGCCTAGGTTTTCTTATCTGTAAAATGGTAAAGATAGTCACACGACCCAAACAGGTTTATGTGAAGTATCAAATGAGCTAACACACATGTATATATGTGTAAACACAAACTTTAAAATGTCATATAACTGACAGTTTTTATTATTCAAAGTTTATAATTCGTCTGTTATTTTCCATTGCAAATTTTAAGCCTGAAATTTTCTCATTGCTCAGAAAAGACATATCAGGAATCCATTGCCAGAGCTTTCTATAGAATTTTCTTCTTAGTATTGCACAACATATCATGTGAAATAATTGTTAGCTATAATTAGTTATTTAGATAATTGCTGTCCTCTTCAGTTGACAGGTGAAAAAACGGAGTCGTCTCAAGAGACAAGTCATGTCTGCTTGAGATAAAAAATGCCATCCACAATGTATTATTTAGGTCAAAATATTTTTTTCCCTGTTCACTTTAACTTGTTTTCACTGAATACAATGAAACGTGAAGGAGACAAATAATCGATATACTTGTCCTTCTTTTACTCCCTAAACAGTTTACTAATTCACACAGATTATATACCAGGCCAGTGTTTACCTTGCTTCATTCTAAACCACATGCATATGGGGGCCCTGTGTTAGACAAATCTCAGTGAATCTTTTTATTGGATCAGGTGGCCAAACTGGTAAGTACCTACCTCTTACTACCTCATTTTCAGGCAGTTTGAGAAATGTTATTGCAAGTCTCTACTAATAACCTTTTATGAGAGAATATTGGATGAAACAGTGCCTAATAATCTACATTAAGTCCCCATGATCTGGAGATCTGACATCTAGGGTGTAGTTTTAAGATAGGCCCATCCCTCCTTAGTACCGAATTGGAGGGGCAGTGGAACCCAGTACAACACTCCACTATCCAACCTTGAGGTCATAGCTGAAGAACCCAGTAAGAGGTGATTCACCTAAACTCATGCTTTTGGGTAGCTATTTGTCTATCCCTCCATTCATCAGTACAGATGACAGCTAGCAAGAACTTGGCTCACCAAAAAGTAAAATTTGTTTAACACATAACATCTGTTAGGTCGGTTATAAGGCATTCACAAGGCCAAGGGCAGACTCCTAAGCTAAAAACTTATTGCAATTTTTTCCCTCTTAAATTTTTGGGTAACCATCTCTTTCCTCACTCCCCCAGTATGACAAATAAGGGTATTCAAAAACAAATACGTTGCATAGTTGATTTGACTCATCCATTCAATTCAGTCCATACTTATATTTCCTCCAGTTTACTTTTTGATAACACATGGAATTTGGGGTTGGATAACGCAGCAGGGATGAAGTAGTGTTAACGTATAATTGTGTAGACCTTCTGATTTACTCAACATCATATACAGAATTAGTGATGGAGCCAAGAAGAAAATGACTGACTCTTCTGATTCCAAATGAGTATTTTACCTATTAGATGTCCTTGCTAATATGAAATTGGATAGAAATAGTTGTTGACTTGCTAAGGAAGCTGGCTGTTTTACTTGATATATGGACACTGGGGACACAAAGAAAAAGATCTTTTCCTCAAGGATCTTATGTCACAGCTGGAAAAACAACATGTACACATATTATTGTATTATAAGTAGAATCATATGGGTAGATTTTTTTCCCACTAGTAAGGTAACAGTAGTAACATTTCCAGTAACATTTTACTTTTGTAACAGGGCAGCAACCATCCCTCCCCAATTTTATGTAAAGTAACAAACTAATGAAGAGAACATTCTTGGAGTTAGGAGAATAGGTAACGTGTGTATGTGCATGCATGCGCATGCACTGTCACCTAATTCCACACCAGAATATAAATCTTTTGAGGGTAGTGACAGTTTTGTCTTCATATCCCCAACAGAATACTATAAAGGGCTCAGCAAAGGATATGTCATATCCCAGATGCTTAATAAATATGTGTTGTTGGCTTGGTCTTGGTACACATTGCTCATTGTACTTATTAGGTTTCTTTTTCTCACACATACTCCCTTCTGAATATATTATTCTACAGGAATTATTTAGGCTTATTTAGTAACCTCTCAAACATTGACAGCAAATCTTAAAAACTGCTTGACTTCTCAAAGAATTCAAATGAGTTAAGTGTGTAGGAAAAACATCTCTGCCCAACAAACAATTCCCTGAAGAGGTAAAGTGGGGAATTACTAATTCGGGACAGGTGGATCAGCGATGCCCAGTATAGGAATTTGGTTATGTTTCCTTCTTCCAGATTCCATCCACTGTTGAATTGAACTTTGATGTTAACTAGAAGAGGAAGAACAGGATAATCTGCTGTTTCATTACTTAAGAGTTTCCAGTAAAATGAATTTAGCCTCAGCCACAAAAGGTTAGGGGGTTAACTAGAGATAAATATAAATGTAAAGTTAGGTATATATAGAGTCCACCCACTGCCTGAATGTTGGGAATTTTCCTAAGATCCAGGAGCAATTATGACTGAACTCATCATTCCTGGTTTAAAATATGCTCCCTAAAGCCAAAGAAAAAGGAACCATGTGGACCTTGATAGCCAATATGTTGTCCCCCAGGCTTAAAACAAACTATGTTGTTATTGTTGTTGAGATTGAGTTGTCTAACACTTCATGACCCCATTTGGGGTTTTCTTGGCAAAGATACTGGAATGGTTTGCATTTCCTTCTTTAACTCATTTTACAGATGAGGAAACTGAGGTAAAAAAGTATAAGTGACTTGACCAGGGTCACACAGTTAGTGAGTGTCTGAAGCCAGATTTGAACTTAGGAACATGAATCTTTCTGACTCCAAGTCTGACACTCTATCCACTGTGCTACCTAAATAAACTTGGGAGAGAAAAAAGTTGTTTGTTAGTTGTTTGCCACAAAATGTAAGATAGTCGAACAGATGGTAATCACAATCAAATGTCAGAATGAAATGGAATTTCCTTTTCATCACTACCTTCAGTTTCCTTCTGACTATATATAATAAGCACATGACAAATCATCAGATTTGGATCACAAAAGCATTTTTTTCTCCATATCCTATCCAACTATATGTACCCTACAACTGCAGTCTTGGCTTCAAGCACTTTTGCTTGAAGGGTGTTACACTTATTTCATTGGTTCTTACAACAGTCTTAGAACTGAGACCTGGGAAAGACCTTAATTTAAAAAGACCAAGATCACTCACAGCATCCTGGACCAGCACCAGTTGTCTTGACCTTTGTCCTGCCACTGGACTTTGATGACTCTGGAGGAGACAGTGAAACTGATGACCTTAGGCAACTCTGCCCCACTTATCTCCAATTCACCCATAAGCCAAGACATCCCCCTCATGATGTCATTGAGAATGAAGGGCCAACTACAGTGATAGCAACAACTGAAGGAGATCAGAACCAAAAATATGACTATCCCATTTTCATAAATAGGGAAAATGAAGCTTAGAATAATTAGGTGACTTGCCCCTGACCACCTAACCAACAATTCCCTGAGGCATAATTCATATCCAGATCTCCATAATTCTAAGCCCAGCACTTTATACATTCTGTCTTGCTACTCTGAGCAAAAGAAAAGCATCTTTTCCTGCCGTCAAACTCCCTTCCAACTTACATATTTCCCTTAATGACACCACAATTTTTCCAATCCCCCAAGCTCGTAACTCCAGTGTTAACTTTGGCTCTTTCCTCTTCCACAATTGATTAAATGCTAGACCCTATTGAGTTCACATCCTCAGCACATCTTCTTGTTGTTATTCAATCATTTTTCAGTCATGTCCATCTCTTCATGACCCCATTTGGGTTTTTTTTGGCAAAGATACTGGAGAGATTTGCCATTTTCTTACAGGTGATGAAACTGAGGCAAACTGGGTCAAGTGAATTGCCCATGGTCACGCAGCTAGTAAATATCTGAGGTCAGAGTTGAATTCATGAACATGTGTCTTCCTGACTTGAGACACAGGCCTCTATCCTCTGGGCCATCTGGCTATCCCTCAGTATCTCTTTCATATTTCCAAAAAGAGAATAAATACGTGTGTGTTGGGGGGAAGGGAGAGGTTTGCTGCGAATATCTTGACAATTGAGATCTAGGTAACTGGGGGAATCAGATGATCCCTTTTTTCCCCCTGGTTCTAATTTCTTCCTCTATTCTATACTAGAGTTTCAAAGCAATCTCTGGAATGAGGAAGATTTTGAAAAAGTGTAAGGGAAAGGATAAAAGTGTTAAATTACTTTGAATGAATTAGAAAAGGATTAAAAAAGTGCTTGAAGCCAAGGCGGCAGTTGTAGGGTACATATAGTTGGATAGGATATGGAGAAAAAAATGTTTTTGTGATCCAGATCTGATGATTTGTCATGTGCTTATTATATATAGTCAGAAGGAAACTGAAGGAAGTGATGAAAAGGAAATTCCATTTCATTCTGACATTTGATTGTGATTACCATCTGTTCGACTATCTTACATTTTGTGGCAAACAACTAACAAACAACTTTTTTCTCTCCCAAGTTTATCCAAGCACTTTGTACAAAACCAAAAAGGCTGAGAATTTAAAGCTCTGATCACAGACTGTTGGGCTGGCAGTATCTTCTAAAAAAAGGAGTGAAAGGCATAAAGAAGTAAATCATAGGGAGACTGAAATGAGGACTTTTCTAAAAGCAAAAATGAAATTTGTCCCTATTTCAAAACCTGGTAAGATTTCCTGTTGTGGACTTGATCGTTATAGAATAACACTATAAAGAATCAGTAGAAATGTAAAGCTATTTGAGGGCAGGGAACACCTCATTTTTGTCTGTATCCCTAGCAGCTAGGCTACTGTCTTATGCAGAATACAGACTTACCAAATGTATATTGAATTGAAGGAAGGAATGACTTTTAGACATGTTATCCTTTTCATTTATTATATTCATTTATTATTATAAAATATATTAAATATGAAGTGATGAAGCAAGGTTGCTGACATATTGGGAACCAAAAATATATAAATCACAATTTTTGGAGTGAATTGTTATCTTTTCAAATGTAGTTTCAAATTCTATTTTCTTATTTTTTGAAATCTCCATATCCTCTGACACTTATCTGCCCTTTTCAAAATCATCTGTTGCAGTACAGACTAAATTTATTAGATGAACATCCAGAATTTGTTCACTGTAGAAGTGCCAGTGTCTGACATACTACTTTCAATTTTTTAAACAGGTTGGATTTTCTTTCAGATCATGGCTATAACTAGAGATTTTGGATGCCCAAACAAAAAATTCCAGAATGAGTTCCTTATCCTTTGCTGAGTGAAAAATAAGATTATGTATCTGTGTGGGATCATGTCTTTATTAATGTCCTCCTTTGATGCCTCATCATGGCATGGTCATTCATGTGGGTCCTTAAAGGCTAACTGCAGTACAATTCAAGCTCTGACTAGTTGTACCCAGGTTGGAAAGTTTTGACATACAGTTTGGCATCTCTGTTCTCTGAAGATCAACCTACACAAGCTCTGTGCCATGAGAAATTTATCATAAATGGTTCTGTCTTTTCCAACTGAAGAAATATTGAATGTGAGAATATTCATAACTTCATTTTCCCCCTTTCTAGTGGTCAGATTTCCACTACATTTTAGTCATATAGGACAAAGTCATGACCCAAAGTAAGCAGAAGAGAAGGAAATAATCGTAAAATTCATATACATTAAAGGAGACATGAAGGCATTGTCAGGTGTAGATAATTGTGTATAAAAGAAGACAGTTAATTAGAAACGGAAAGTAGATAGCTGTGGGAAAGAACAGAACTATGACCTAAAACGTTGGGGACATTTATTGTGAAGATAAATTGCAAGCAACACCTCTGTTGTCCCTGGAGACATCAAAGTGTACCACAAGAATGGGTCTAAAATGATGACCCTTTTTCATCAAGAAAAAGTTTGAACTATGTTTTGTATTAGTTGTTTAAGAAGGTAGCAAGGTGTGAGACATTTAAGAAAGACCCCATCAAGATAGAAAAATTAAAATTATTTCAGTGTTTACAATGCTAAATTTTAGTTACTCAGAAAATTACCATGAGGAGCTCTTCATTCATCAATGAAGTTGAGAGAGGTATTATTGTGTGCAATAATTAGTATAACAAATGAACATTCATTGACTTTTATTTTTATAGCTCACCTTTCATTCAAAAACTTAAGGACCTTGCAAGATATCACCTAACACACCTATAAAGAAAGTAAAATAATAAACATTATTATTTCTCTCTTATTGATAGATAATTCTCCAACTGCTTAAGGTTAATGCCTTAAACTTACGTCCACCAGACTTTTATGTCAGCTAGACAAATGTCAGTGACATATTAAAGATTTTGAAACTCAAGGATACACCCCTTTCAGTTTTTTGTTTTAGATTAAAATACCTTGAAATTTGGGGTCTCTGAGAATCATCATTATGACCCTGGCTATGTAATTCTTTTTTTCCCTCCTCAATTAGGTTGAGATGATCACATTTCAAAATTCTGAACATGAATTTATATGATACCTAAAGATTATAGAAAATTTCCTTTGCTAATGGAGATGGATAGATTTCTTAAAAGAGAAAATTATCCTTCTCTTAAGGTATGAATAAAGGTCATTTCAGTAATTTATGCATCCAAGTGTCTATTTTCTACATTTTTTGTGGGCATCAAAGTACTCTTTTTCTTGGAGTATTACTTGACAGTACACATTCTTAAATTCTTCCAAATGTCATTTCTACAGAGTTATTAGTTTTGTTTGCAGTTTGATCTCTCAGTTTTAGGCTTTCTCAAACAAAAAAAATAACTTTGAGGTAAGTTAAGGGAGAAAAGCTAGTATTAGACTTATAAGAACTTGGAAAAGTGACAAAATAATTGAACAATTTAAATGAAAGTGAAATTATCTATCTTAAAAGTTATAGATTTTGGAAAATGAGTTCCTGCAAACCTAGAAATCGTACAATTAGTGTACAGAGGGTTGGCCCAGAAAAATTAATGATGTTGCACAGAATATTTAGAATACTCTTCCATGTTAGGTTAAGGTCTTAAATTTTTTTTCCAACTAGTGACTTATGTCAAAGAGGAGTTTGCAGTCAGAGAGGTTCTTGAAGAATTGGACCCAGCATGAAGACAAACTACTAAGATATTCTGCATCACTTAACAGATTTGAAATTGCCCGGCCAGCCTTGTGAAAGGAGCTAATTAATTCTGACTAGACAATCTGCTTGCACTTTGGATGGCTGCCACCAGGGGATGCCTATTTTCAGATACATACGTCTGTGGTTAGGCTCTCCATCCTCAGACATAGAAAACCGAAAGAAGCAAACGTAGCTCCAAATCCACTCAAGGAATTACCTATAAAATATAACTATTAAGCTATTATGGAGCACACATCTTTTGATTAAATTCTAATTTCTACCTTGCCAGAATATACAACTTAGAGCAAAGTACAAAATAATATAAAAATCTAAGCATATCTTAAGTATGCCTGTCTTTGAATGTTACTGTTCAACCTTCACTTGAATCCATTTTTATTTAAATGTCTTTTCTCACCTATTGGATTGTCACATAGCTCTTTCTTCCTCCTGGCTTCTTATCAGAGTATAGATGTTAATTGCCTCCTAAGGGTCTTCTCTTAACTCTGAGCAGCTCCTGCTTTATTTGCGTTGTCACTAACAGAATGCTTTTCTTTCCATTTTTCCTGGAGAAGGCAAGACTTTGAGTCTCTCACCTTTTCTATGCTATCACATCTAGTAACTCACCCAAGCAATTCCCTCAGAGGAACCATTTCATATCTTTGCATCAAAGCTATGATATCCCATCATGATGCCTTTTATAACCTGCTCCTGTGAATCTTATGCAGCTACTTGACAGAAACATGGGACAAATAATTGAGAATCAAAAGGGAGTTGAGAAGCCATTGAGTAATAAGATATGTAAGAACTGAAAGTGACCAGAGTAGAACCCAATCAGTGTAACGTTTATTAAGCACCTATGTGCTAGGCACTATGCCAAGTGCTAGGGATACAAAGAAAGGCATGTGACCATCCTTGCCTTCAAGGAGTTCACTACCTGATTATGGAAGAAAATACATTAAAAAGAAGCAGCAAAGTGGGAGGAGGAGTATAACCATCTTGGGAGCATGGTAAAGTCCTGCCACCAGGGTGGGAAATGATCTGAGGAGGTGTGAATTACAGAGGTGAATATAGCTTGCAGAATGATGAGTTTTTAGAGATCATGAAATCCAGGAGAGCAACTGGTAGAAAATGATGAAGTGAATTCCCTGAGAATCCTCCTTAAATGATGGAGGATCTGAGTTGAGCTCTCCAATGTCCTTCTTCTACTCTCACCAATCAGAAGGAGGGAGGACCCCGGAGGTAGAGGATGCTGAGGACGTTAATTTCACCTTGCAAAATGTTGAGTTTCTCAAAATCATGAAATCTAAAAATGGGACCTAATGTTCCCTCCACGTATGGTGAAGAAGTGGTCGGACAGCCTTTACTATACACACTCTTGCAAGGGGCAGTGGGTGGAAAATTCAGCTATCTTACAAGGTAGTCAATTGCATTTTTGGAAAGTTTAAGTAGTTAAGAATGTTTTCCTTATATCAATCCAAAGCCTGCTTCTGAACTTCAAATTCAATTCATATCTAAGTCTGAATTCATCATCTTTTACCCTCTACCAAATCAAATCAGCTCCCCTTTGTGATCTGCCATTTCTGATAATAGCACAACCATTGTTTTGAAAACTTGTAATATCTTTGAAATATAATATTACAAGGATGTTCATGTTTCCATGAAAATCTATACAAACAGAATTCTTACTCTCAAGTTATCTGTCAAAAATTAATACAGAATCATACAAATTTGACATAAGAACCATAAAGATTGCCACTTTTCAAGTATTCTGTTTGTAAGAGCCTTTTTACATAGCCCTTCTGAAGGGTCATCCCACAGGGTGATAAACAAAACTTTCTAATTCAAGAAAGGGCAGTATAGAATAAAAACAAGTCTTACTGTTGCATTCATTTGAACTTCATAATAACAGATATTTATGGAGCATGTTAAGATTTGCCAAATATTTATGTGTATTATTTCTTTTTAAACTCTATGAGTTAGAAACTACATCTATTAATATACACTCTTACAGAGAGGTAATGGAGATATGGGAAGGTTTAATACCTTGCCCAAAGTCATGCAGCTAGTGGAGGTTGGATTCAAACTCATCTTAAGTGACAGGACTAGATTTATCACTAGAAGGGAACATGGACTCCTTCAAGTTGAACATCCTCAACTTACAGACAGGGAAACTGAGTCACAAAGAGATTAAGTGATTTGCCCAAGGTCACACAAATAGTATCCGAGTCAGAATTTGGAGGTCCTCCTGAATCCAAGTCCAGGCTACCTCACTAGCACTCTATCCATTATCATGTTATCACTCAACTTAACATGGGAAAATGAAGAAAGCAGGAATACAATTTCCTCCACAGGAAAACTGAGAAAATGAATTACAAATTCAATTCATTTTTGTAGTTCTAAATCAATATGGAGATGCAGTTTTATTTTGTAGGTGTAATTATTTTACTTGCAATTTTTTCTACACTTACACCTTTGGGTCAGTCTTATACAGAATCCTTTCGGTGTTCCTCTTCCATACTTCATTGTACATGTCACTCAATAAACATTACTACAATTATTGACGTTTTCCAGATTTTGTTGCTTTTATATTTATGATGGATATGTTATTTCATCAATGTGGATATTCCCTCTGATTACAGATGGTAAGCTATCCATGATTTTGCATTCTGAGAAACTTTTGTCCATGTTATCCTAATAAAACTGTTATAAGCATGTAAACAATTTACTAAGAATATTTTTGTTGATTTCTTGACAATTCCCATATACCAATAAAGCATCCATCAATAAGCATGCATTCATTAAATGTTTACTATGTGGTAGATACCACACCGAACTCCCTCTCCCCCCACCCCCGACACACAAATTTGCCCTTCTCTCAAGGAGTTGAACATCAATTTTCACTCAAGTTACTCCTCTTTTCCATCCTATTTTCCCCTTAAGCTTATCTGTGTCAATTGGGTGTTAATCATTAAAATCCTACTACAGGTTTTCTTATCAGTCTTATTATTGAAATAACAACTAGCTAATCACAGTTATAAAGATTTTGCTGCTTAACTTGATGATTCAGTATTGGCCTCGTGCTACTTATTTTAGATATCAAAAGCTCTCCACAAATTGCTCAAACTCCCTTAAATGACTACTTTTGATTTCAGAAGGAATACTGACCTTTGCAGGAAAATAGATTTGAAGATGAAATTCCATGGGTATATAGAATGTGGATATACCATATTCTACATTTTTAAAAAACCATTATGCAATTTGAATTTATGTATCTTTTGAAAATATATGCTGCTTTTTTCTTGAATAATAATCAATTATTTATCATTGAAGTCTTGAAGATAAACAAATGTATCTAGATGAGTTGAATTTGGGGTTCATCTCTCAGCCTGATCATGTCACGCCTATCTTGTGCTCATGAATTTGATTTTTTAAAATCCAAACTAAAAATTTTACTCTGTGTTCCTTTTAAGTCTTTATATTTCATCTTTTTAAATTCAGTCCAATATTTTAGCCTATCAAGAGATCCTGAGATCGCAATTCCTTAATCTCTTCCACTTCACTTTATTTTTAACTAATAAATCTTTAGCCTCTTTTCTAAGAGCCTAAAGAGTAGCAGAAACAATAAGGAAGAAATCCCTATTAACAACACCACATAACATAATGCAATACAATAAACATTATGCACTTACTATGATCCAGACACTGTGTAAGAACTGGGGATGCAAATAAGAAAAAAAAAGACAATCCCTAATCTCAAAGAGCTTGCAATATAATTGGGCTATCTAATAGGGAAAGACACACAAAAGTAAGTGATGTACTCTGTCTGCTATCTGCAGATTTGATTATTATGTCATCTATGCCTTTATCCAAGTCATTGGCCGAAAAAGAGGTTAAGCAGCTGAGGATCAAGGACAGGTCCATAGGGAATTCCACTAGGAATTTCCACTTGGAAATACCTTTCCAAGTTAACATCAGACTATTAATGAGTTATCTTTGGCTTCAGTCATTCAATCATTTCTGAATCTACCTAATCATACTAATGTTGAGTCAACATCTCTCCACCTAATTTGTAACAATAATACCAGTACCTCTGTCAAATGCATTGCTAAAATCTTGGTAACTTCCTTTCATGTCTATATGAAATTATTAACGATTTACCTTTGACTTCAGTCATTCAACCTCTATGGAATCCACCTAATACTACTAATGTCTGGACCAAATTTCTCTATGCCATCCATAAGAACAGTAGAAGAATCTTTACCAAATGTTTGAAAATATCTGGGTAAGTCATATATATTCTGTTCTACCTGTCTGTTAATACTGTTATTTAAAAAGGACATCTGTTTAGTCTGGCATAACTTCATTTCCCTGAATCGATGTTGGCTCTTTGTGATCATGGCTTCCTTTTCTGGGTGTTCTCTAACCACCCTTTTAATGACACATTTCAGAATTTTTCCAGGAATTTGAAATCAAGTTTATGAACTATAGTTTTTACTCTATACCCTTCAATCTACAAACATTTACAAAATGACAATATTTTTCACTGCTCTCCTTTGTGTTACACACTTTTACTAAAGTCATTGAATATAATGTATATGTTGGCTTTGTTTTGAAGGTCTTATAGAATTTCTCTACTTCATTCTCAGTTGCCTTAAGCTGCCACTTTCTGTGAAGGCTACTGTGAAGGGTTCACTACTGTGAATAGTTATTTTGCCTATTCTGGTCATGAGCAAGCTAACAAAATCTCTCATGAACTAATATTTCTTGTTGCTCTTGGGTACATGAAACTAACTCTCCCAATTCTGGTTCATCTCTCTGAGGAGAACTTTGGAGCTACTCTTGTGGTTAACTGAAATTTCTTTATGCATTCCAATTTCAGGGGAAAAGTATGGTAGTAGTAGTAGTAGTAGTAGTAGTAGTAGTAGTAAGCCTCTTTCCAAAAAAACCTGAATAGTAGCAGAAGAAATAGAGGTTAATTGAACAGGAATTCCTATTAATTTTGCAACACAATACAATAAACACAACAAACATGTATGAAGCACCTACTGGGGGTTTCCAAGGGCAGAGCCAAAATGGCAGAGTAAAGACAGCAGTCAATTGAGCTCTCCCAAATATTACCCTCCTAACAATTTAAACATAATTTCTCAACTTGAATTCTGGAGTGCCAGAACCAACAAAAGGCTAGGGTGAGACACTTTTTAAACTCAAGACAAAATGGAAGATCAGAAAGAGAGTTCTGCGATACGTGAAACACCTGTGTTGGGACTAAGCAGTGGTGATAGACACATCAGTAGCTTTGAAAGCACTCAAGCCAGAGATGATAAGGGGAACTGACAAATGGTCAGAAAGACCACAGTACCCCTGTGATAGCCCTGGATGCAAGACAAAATGCTGTTTGGCAATTCTATTACCTATATTCACTTCTGGGTCATATTTCATGGATGGGGACCCACTTTTGGACAAGAGGGAGTAAAAAATCCTGAGGGGCAGTATTGCTTCTGGTCCAAAGGGATTAGGGATCCTGAGAAACAGTATCATGTTTGGTCTAAGGGCGCAGGGGCCCTGAGGAGAAATACAAATTGCAATCTCAAAGGATGAGGGACCCTTCCAGGATAAGGACCAGAGTGCAGAATAAGAGAGTAGTGACCACACCTGTCCTCAGATCACATACAGTATCAAAAATTTCCACAACCCTAGAACTAGCTCTAAAAACAGCAGTGTGAAAAAGCCTGAAATTTGGGACAGTGCCCTTCCTACCCTCCTCCAGGCTGAGAAAAGAACCCAACACAAATATTAAGCTCCAAATCAAGAAATAAGGTAGAAAACTGAGAAAATAACAAACAAAAAAAGAACTTGACCATAAAAAGCTACTATGGTGAAAGATCAAGATATAAGTTCAGAAGACAAGGAAGTCAAAATAGCTGTAAGCAAGGCCTCAAAGAAAAAAATACGTGAATTAGACAAAAGCATAACAAGAAATCTTGAAAGAGCTAAAAACTTATTTTCAAAATCAAATAAGCGCAGTGGATGAAAAATAAGTAAAGAAATGAAAGCAAAGGAAGAAAACTGAAAAGACAACAGCTTGGTTGGCATAAAAACAGTTCTGAAGAAAATTACACCTTAAAAAGATAATTGGCCAAATAGAAAAAAGTGGAAAAACTTACTGATGAAAATTACTTCTTTAAAAAACAGAAATGGCCATGCATAAAAAAGAGGTACAAAAGCTCACTGAAGAAAATAATTCCTTAAAAAAATAGAACTGGGCAAGTGGAAACTAATGACTCCATAAGACATCAAGAAACAATAAAACAAAGTCAAAAGAATGAAAAAAGGAAAAAATTTGAAATATAGGAAAAACAACTGACCTGGAAAATAGATGGAAGAGAGATAATTTAATAATTATTAATTACCTGAAAGTCATGTTCAAAGAAAGAACCTAGACATCATATTTCAAAAAATCATCAAGGAAAATTGCAACAATATTTTAGAACCAGAGAGTAAAATAAAAATGGAAAGAATTCACTGACCACTGCCTGAAAGTGATCACACAAAGGGAGATCAAAACTATTGGAAAAATATTAATTTGTTTATGGGTAGACTGAGCCAATGTAATAAATATTATTCTTCTACCTAACTCAATTTACTTATTCAGTGCCATAATAATCAAGTTAGGGTAGGTAACTAAGTAGCACAGTGGATAGAATGCCAGCCTCAGAGTCAGAAAGACCTGAGCTCAAATCTAGCCTCCATCATGTAGAAGCTGTGTGAGCCTGGTCAAATCCCTTCGCCCTGTTTGCCTCAGTTTCCTCATCTAACTCATCTGCAAAGAGTGATTTTTTTGTTTCCTCATTGCCTATTTTTATTTCTTCAACTTCTTTTTCTCATCTTATTTCTATAGCTAACATTTCTAGAACAACATTGAATGATAGTAATGACAATAGAAATCCCTGCTTCACTCCTGATTTTATTGGAAAGACTTCAAGCTTATCCCTGTTACAGATAATGCTCTTGGTTTTAGATATGCTATTTAGGAACTCCCCAGACCTTTACAGAAAGGTCCACTGATTCCTATGGTTCCTGCTGATTTTAGTAGTAATGAGTTTAGTGTTTTGTCAAGGCTTTTTGTGCATCTGTTAATAAAACCATGTGATTTTTGTAGTTATTGCTATTGATATGGTCAATTATACTGATAGTTTTTCCTAACATGGAACCAGTCCTGGTATAAATTCCACCTAGGTATAGTGTATGCTCTTCATGACATATTTCTATATTTACCTTGCTACTATTTTATTTAAATTTTTTGCATCAATATTCATCAAGCAAATTGGTCTATAGTTTTATTTCTCTGTTATGCTCTCTCTCTGGGTTAGGCATCAAAAACTCCCAGGAATATGATAGCCAAATTCCAGAGTTCCCAGATCAAAGAAAAAAATATTTCAAGCAGTCAGAAAGAAACCATTCAAATACTGTGGAGCCCTAGTCAGAATTATGCAAGATTTAGTAGCTACCACTCTAAAGGAGCAGTGGGTTTAGACTATGATATTCTGGAAGGGAAAAGAGCTGAGATTACAGCCAAGAATAAGATTTAATCTAATGCTAAAGAATGAGTGAGTCAAAGAATGTAGAATCAACAAAAGAACTAGTCAAAATAATGAACAACTTCAGCAAAGTTACCATAAGAAACCCATACCAATCATCAGCATTTCGATATGCTACCAACAAAATCCAGCAAGAAAAGATAAATTCCATTTAAAATAACTGCAGATGGCATAAAATACTTGGGAGTGTACCTACTGAGAATAACTCGGGGATTATATGAACACAATTATGAAACACTTTTCACACAAAGGGAGATCTAAACTATTGGAAAAATATTAATTGTTTATGGGTAGACTGAGCCAATGTAATAAATATTATTCTTCTACCTAACTCAATTTACTTATTCAGTGCCATAATAACCAAACTAGGTAACTAGGTAGCACAATGGATAGAATACCAGTCTCGGAGTCGGAAGGATCTGAGTTTAAATCTAGCCTCAGACATGTAGAAGCTGTGTGATCCTGGTCAAGTCTCTTCACCCTGTTTGCCTCAGTTTCCTCATCTATACAGTGAGCTAGATTAGAAAATGACAAATTTGTTATTTTTTCCAAGAAAACCCTAAATAGAGTCACAAGAGTCAGAAACAACTGAACAACAATAAAAAATAAGAACAACAAAAAATAGGTACCGGAGTTCTTTTAGGAAACTTTGTAACAAAATTTATCTGAAAGAACAAAAGATCAAGATTGCCAAATTATCAAATCAAGGGAATAAAAAAACTGTTAAGGAAGGCAGCCAGTTCTAGATTTCAAACTATATTACAGCACGGTAACTATCAAACTAACCTGATACTAGATAAGAAATAGTGATGGATCAGTAGAATAAATTAGATACACAATACACAGTAGTAAAATAACCAAGGAAATGTAGTGTTTGATATACTCAAAGATTCAAACTTTTAGGGTAAGAACTCAACATCTGACAAAAATTGCTGAGAAAACTAGAAAGCAATGTGGCAGAAATGAGGCATAGCCCAACATCTCACACCATTTACCACGAAAAGGTCAAAATGGACAAATGATTTAGACATGAAGGGTGACATCATAAATAAACTAGGAAAACAAAGAAAAATGTACATGTCATATCCATGGATAAGGAAAGAGTTTATGACCCAAAAAGTGACAGAGGATTACAGAAAGTAAAATTGATTGATTTGATTCCATGCAATTAAGAAGCTTTTGCACAAACAAAATTAATACAGCCAAAATTAGAAGGAAAATAAGAAATTGGGGGGAAATTTTCATAGCAAGTTTCTCTCACAGATGCTTTAATTTTTTCAAATATATAGTGAACTGAGCCAAATTTATAAAAGTAAGAACTATTCCAGATTAATAAATGTCAAAGGATATGAACAAACCAGTTTCCAGAGGAAGAAATCAAAGCTATCAATGGTCACATGAAAAAATGCTCGGAATCATTACTTAGAGAAATGCAAATTAAAATGCCTCTGAGGTGCCACTTTGTACCTGATTAGCTAACATAAGAGAGAAGAAAAATGACAAATACCGGAGAGAATGTGAAAAATTGGAACACTAAGGTACTATTGGTGCAATTGTGAACTAACTGAACCATTCTGGAGAACCATTTGGAACTATGCCCAAAGGGCTATAAAACCATGTACAAAATTTGACCCAGCAATACCACTACTAGGTCTGTATCCTAAAGAGATTTAAAGGGAAAAGGACATATGTGGACTTATAGAAGCTTTTCTTTTGGTGGCAAAGAATTGAAAATCAAGAGGATGCCCATCAATTGGGCTGTGGCATATGATTTTATTTTATTTTATTTTATTTTTTGCTAGGCAATTGGGGTTAAGTGGCTTGCTCAGGGTACACAGCTTGTACCTGTCAAACGTGTGAGGCCAAATTTGAACTCAGGTTCTACCAACTTCAGGGCCAGTGCTCTCTCTATCCATTGCACCACCTATCTCGTTCTGTAGCATACATTTGTTACAGAATGTGTGTGTTCGTCCTTCATTGCCAAAGAAGACCATGCCATCAGAGAAATAATGACATGACTTGCACTTGACTTTGTTTTGAGCGAGGGAGGGCTGTGCAGGTCACTAGCTTCACTTCTCCTCCAGAGCCATTTGAATCCAGTGACCAGATATTCATCAAGATGACTGGAGATGACCCAAGATAAGGCAAATGGGGATAAGTGACTTGCCCAAAGTCACACAGCTCGTGAGTGTCAAGTGCCTGAGGTGAGATTTGAACTCAGGTCCTCCTAACTCCTGCACTGGTTCTCTATCTACTGCACCACCTAGCTACCCCTTGTGATGGAATACTATAGTGCTAGAAGAAATCATGAGCAGGATAGTTTCAGAAAAGTCTGGGTAGACTTATAAGAACTCATGCAAAGTGAACTCAGCAAAACTGGGAGAACATTATATATGGTAACAGCAGTATACTAAGGATGCTATAGCTACTCTGATCAAGACAGCAATCCAAGGCGATTCCAAAGCAAAATACTATCCACCTCCAGAGAGAGAACTGATGAACTCTGAAAGCAAATTGAAGCATCTTTTTTTTTAAAAAAGATTATTTATTTATTATTACTATTTTTTTAAACTTTATTTTTGTTGTTTCATTTTGTGTTTTCTTTTGCAACATGGCTAATATGAAAATATGTTACATTATATGTTATATTACATGCGTAATCAGTATCAAAGGGTTTGCCTTCTCAAGAAGGGAGGAAGGGCCTTAGGGAGGGATAGAATTTGGAACTCAAAATTTTAAAAATGACTGTCAAAAATTTTACACATAATTGGGAAATATTTAATGAAACAAAAATAATTAAAAATTTTTAAAAGCACCTGTCAGTCAATTCCTGCCCTCAAATGGCGGAAGACATTCCAAGGGAATACTAATTAGTAGAGGGGAGAAGAAGGTACCTGACATAAGGGGATGATACCTAAATAGGGTAGCTAGTATGAAATGAAAAGTTACTTGAGTTTCTGAGCCCTCATTAAATGGAGGCTTTGGGAGGAGTTTTTGCTCCAATCAAAAGAGCAAAGGCAATTCAAGCTACTGATGAGGTTTAGGTACTTAAATAATGGTCCCATTACATTTAGGTAGGTTCGGGCATTCATTTCTTCCTTTGGAAATAAGGGCTGCATTTGTGAACATGCCAATATTTCTGTTTCTGTCCATGTCTCCTCTCTTTCCTTGGGGGAAGAGATCTACTCTTCTATGAGTCTGCATCTATCAGTAAAATGATCCATGTTTCAAATGATACAGCACGTTTTATCTGAAATCCAAATAAGAACCATTCATTTTCTACTTATATTCTCACATTTGATCTATGAATAACAAGAATTACTTGACTATTCCCACGGCTGTGGTGACTGGAGGTATCCTAGAGTACATGTCACTGTTTTCATGGACCTATATATCAGATTGAGACAGGTAGGGACCACTCACTGCTATCATAAAAAATAAAATGAAAAATGAAAAATGAAAAAGAAAATAAAGGCTGAGGTTTGAGAGACTAATGTCTTTAGACCCTCAGCAGCCCACCCTTCTGGTGCTATCCATCCTGATCTCCTTATAGACTTCCCTTGCTTGAGAGCACTTTTCTCTAGTTGCCTGATTTCTGCTTTTGTCTGGTTTCTTTGAATTGAACAGACCTGAGACACTCTTGGGGCTGACCTTTTCTGGTGCTTCATTTGTGCTCACATTTTGAAGCCCTGTCACTCTTTCCCCAGGGCTTCTCCCTCAAACCTGGTGATTGCCCTAATGACTGGCCAATGTCAGACACCCCCCATCTTAGCAAAATCTGACAGCACCAGGCAAGTGCTGGTACAGGAAAGGTCTAGTAATATTGTGAAAGTATATATTATAATATGTATATATAAAATTAATATATAGTGATATATACATATGTATATATCTCTGTGTGTATATACACACACACACACAAATACACTTATCAGCACGACCAGGAATGCAGGCCGATAAGATAAAGTTAAAGAAGCAAGTAGAAACCAGAAGAAAGTATCAGCAGTCAAGGTAAGCAAAAAGTCCCAAGTCCAGGTAAAGAAGCAAAGTCAGGTCAAGATAACAGGCCTCTAAGCATCGTGATTGGAACATCAGTCTTCCTCATCAAGAGATTCCCTATGGAAAAGAGTTTTTACATTCACTGCAGAGACACCCTAAACAGCAGGACTTTTTGTCTTCCTGTTTTTGCTACATAATAAACAAAACTCAGAGTAGGGATATTGAAATAGAAAATACATTCTGAAAGAGGCATTTCCTGCTACCCTTCAGTGGCTAGCACAGCTCCCCCCATTATTTTATACACACACACACACATATACATATGTATATATACACATACATATATATATATTGTATTTAAGTATACATATATGTGTTCTTTCCCCCAATAGATTGCTCCTCTGTTCCTTGATAATAGATTCATTTTTGTCTTTGTATACCCAGAATCTAGCACTATGCCTGTCAGTTGGGAGAAATTAGTTCCTAGGTAGGTCAATAGATAGAGTACCATGCCTAGAATAAGGAAGACCTGAGTTCAAATTCAGCCTCAGACACCACATGTGTGACCTGGTGTGAGTCACTTAATTGCTATCTGCCTCAATTTATTAAAACTGGGTGTTAAAATTATTTTTTACATGTAATTGGGAAAAAATGAAATATTAAATGTTTTAGCTTCATTTTCTAATCTGCAAAATGAGGGGGTTTTGCTCTCAAAGGTCTCTTCCAGCTCTAAAGTCAGGGTGCTACGACAACTTTGGGGCTGCTGGAAGCTTTAACCAGACCTCCAGAGCTAAAGAGGAAGGAAAAAGAAGCTTAAGTCTCTCAGAGGGTAATCAGAAAGGAAGAAGGTGTGAGAGGCATGCTTAACATAAGCATTAGCATCTTTTGAGTTAGTGAGGGAATATGGGTTACGAAGGGGCTTTGGTTTTGGAGGACATCCTGTGATTACTGCTGAAAGGAAGAAAAACAGTCCTTATCTCAGGAAGTGAAAAACTGACATACTGTCTTGGCTTCCTTCCTGGGACATATGAAGAATCTGGCCTGGATTTTCTGGGCTCGTCTGTTAAAGTAGGGATTTTATGTGTGCCGAAAGTGTGTTCTTCCTCTGGGCCTGAGGTGACAGACAGTCATATCACATGCCATCTCTCTTTTCTTCTATCTGAGTTCCAAGCTGGCAACAAACGAAATCATCACCCAGTCTGTCTGAGCCATGTGGTTTCCTTAGCCAGCTGAACAAAATATTTGCAGAATGTGGAATGTAAACAAGGTTCCTACTGTTAGCAATCCCATGCAATTTACTTGTGGTTTATTTTATTTTACTTTAAGTCCAATTTAAATCCAAAAGATTGCCAGTCTGAATGTTGCATGTAAACAAATCAGAAATATAGATTAGAATTTGCAAGTGATTAGTTAGCTGTGAAAGCTTCTGTGTAAAAGCAAGGAAGGAAAACTATTACGCTCTTGGGATATTGCTTCTCCCCAGGAAATTCAATTGTGAAGGTGGTTTTGAGAGCAACAGCTTCAGTCGCTTCATGTTTTTGACACACTGGTTGCAAGAAATGGCCAAAAAGAATACTTGGGTAGATCCTCTGTTATTGCTGAAAGGATAGTGCCTCACAAAGAGGACACTACATGGTGAGAAATTTTTGGAAGAAAAAAATCCCTTCAAAGAGACATTAATCTGTAAGCACCAACGTATAGACTTGAAGGCATTGCAGTCCTTTTTAAAGACTACTACACAATTTCCCATTTCCATCCATTGCTGTTATTTGAAAGTGTCTACCTAGAGTGTATGGTGCTGGGTGATCATAGTTGCATGAATACCCAGGGTCCTTAACTAAAACTACATCATCAATCAAATCAGAATCTGACTTTCTTTCTAAGTCATCCTGGAAGAAAAAAAACATCCTGCCTCCCCACTGACAGAGAACTAAATGAGGTATGACAATTCTCTCATTTACTGAGCACCTAGTATTGCTACTGTTACTTGCATAATGATAGAATGTTAATATTTCCTAAATTTTAATAGGTCTTTATTCTATCCCCACCTTTCTGTATTGTCTGGAAAGTGATCACATTGGACTGAAATTATCACATTTCTTTGCATCTCTCTCTCTTTTTCTCTGTCTGTCTCTGTCAACGAGAAGTTCCTAGTGTTAGATACCAGACAACCAGAGGCAGATGTACACCTGTTAGCTGGTTTCATTCTGCCTAGAGTTGCTACTTCCTCCTTCATTCAAGAGTCCTTGGGTGCCAGATCAGCCTATTAGTCTCATCACACATTCTGAAGTGATACCAGCTGTATCTTAATTCAAGCAGGACTCTTCTTTAATAGAAACCCTATGGAATAATGCTCTATGCCCTGCTGGATTAGACACCTGGAGGATAGGATGAACAATCATCTTGAACCACAAATCACTGAGTGATTTGGCAAAGGAAAAGCAATTTCTTCAACCTGATGAAACTTGAAAAAATAGTAATAAAAGTGAAAAGAAGAAATAGATATCCTAAAAGAAAATTTAAGTCAAACTGTGGGTGGGAGAAGGAGGATAATCCATGTTTTGAGTTCATTTGAGTTTTAGGTTTATTCTTTATCTATAAGCTTTGGATGAAGCATAACGAAATTTCATACCTAAAAATGCTGAGCCCCTTAAATTAATCATAATATGGACCCTATGTGTGCAAGTGGAAGTCTGAATCTTCTAATACCTTTATATACCATTTTGTGATCACAATGATTATAAAATGTCCATTGAAGATGTTTGGGAAATGGATCGTTTATGATCAGCTGAATTGTTGATGAAGTTGGTTTTTTTTAAAAGGTTTCTCCTTTTTCTATAGAATCTCAATTATCTGCTTTTGTCCTATCTGGTTTCCCGCTCCCTCTCATATTATTCTACCTAATTTAGAGGCAGCAGTGCTGGGTAGATAGAGGACTGGCCCTGGAATCAGGAAGAACTGGGTTGCAGGCCTGCCCCTGACATATAATAGTGTGGTTTAGCCTGATCAAATCTGCTCACAAGAAGCATGTTCATGTAAACAGATACCCTTGGAAATCAGCAAATGTTGCAAATCAGGACATGATTTATTGTTTTGTTGACTGTCAGGGGTGTAGACTGGAGGCCACATGTGGCCCTCTAGGTCCTGAAAAGCCACACCCGAGGACCTAGAGGGCCACATGTAGCCTCCAGACTGCAGGTTACTCTCCCCTGGTCTAGACTAGAGAACATGATAGAGAAAATGTTAATAACAGATTTAACTTAAAAGTTCTTTTGGCCATTTATTTCAATATCTAAATATGTGTGATATAAATTTCCTGGCTTCACATCAAAAGAATTTTTCCTTGTTCTATTCTTAGGGAAGAATTTTGCTTTTGTACATGTTCCTATGTGTAACTGAAAGCTATTTTGCTTTCTCCAAGACAAACAACGTCAACGACTCAAGCATTTATTTCCCTTGGATCTTATTTTCTGACACTCTTAAGTGTCTTTAGCTTATCTCTGAGGTATTTGTAATATCTAAACCATGGACTTCAATACTAGACTTTGCAGTCCACAAAGATCTTAGTAATATAAAATAATTATTCATGATATTATATGATTAATACTTTCCTTTTATTGTATTTTCAAAACTACTGAGCACTACAAAATTCTCCCCTTCCCCATTCATCAGCTCATTGCACAGCAGCCCATTTGTGTATTCTGCTGTCATCTACTTTCATACATTTTCTGGTGTAGCCAAGCTATATGGTAGCAAGTATGACTGCAAAGTACACATACTGAGAGCATTTCAGTATCCTAACTATCCTTTCTTGTTATTTACTGTTATAAGGGTGACTCACAGGTCATGGTGCTGAAAATATGGAAGAAACTCTATTTGGTGTTTTTGGCAAGTCAAAGTCTCATAACCCATAAAGATCGTCATTGTACCCTACTGTTACTATAGGTTTTTCATTCAGTTTTAGTCATGCTGACACCACATTCTACCAATTTCCTAAAAGAGATGCTGGCTTTGGAAATTTGGTTTTCAACTTCTTTTGCCCATTGACCAATTGGAAAGTGTGCTATTTAGGGACAGTGGAAGAAATAAGTAGGGGTGTGAAAAATCTTTCAAATCCACAAGTTAAATAAGTCTACAATTGCAAAAATAAAAAGCAACTCATTTTGTGTTTTTTTTCCTTTAGGAAAGAGTCAGGGAGAAAAGCATTCTACTCATCAAATTTTAAATTTAAATTATTTAAAACACTGTAATCAATAATACAACAAATAATTTTTCTTGAGAAAGATGCTCGGAGAAGGAGAAATGAAGAAGGAAAAGAATGCAATAGAAAATGAAGAATGAAGGATACACAGTAAAATGAAGAATGATCCACAGAGAAAACTAAATGTTCATGGACTGAAATCTCCATCCTATTGTGATTTAAAATATTGCTTCTAAAAATCTTTAAAATTGTGTATCTTTGCAACTACAGACATAAATGGAGATTTGCCATTTGGTGATTTCTACACAAAGAACTGACCATTACCCTCTGAAACTTATTTTTAATTCTTTGGAGACTGGAAAGTTTCAGGACTTATAGAAATATACCGATAAGTGGAAAAATGGTTATAATTGGTGTTAAGATGAGCCATTGTCTCAGAAAAAAAGTTTATGATCATTAAAGGAGCTTTGTAATTTCCTGAAGGCAATTCAGCCCCCTCTGCTCTTCCTGTTTAGTTTTGGATCCAGATCATTGCTGATATATGATGCCTGTCCCAGGTGTTTGTACTGGAAGATAGATTCACTATCTTCTCCATCCAACTGCTTATCACAGTCTGGACCAGAAACATTCTTTATCTATTTTTTATTCTCTATGTATCCAAGACAGATTTGGGTGTTACTGGATTTGATTTGGTAAGATCTGTAATACTCCAGTGTTGGACAGAATGAACACAATGTTGTCCACAAACATGAACTTCAGGAAGATGCTGGACTTCCTCTGTGTCTGTGGCAAATACCTTGGTGAATATCTATCCCCCTGTTGTTTACATTACTTGATCATAGCAACCAGAAGATGTCAAGTGTTATTACATCTTGCAAGATTTATTATAATAGCTGATTCCTAACATATATCGCATGTTGTGAGTTGCCTTATGGGAATAGATACCCAAAGGTGGCATGTATCTGTAACATATTTGAACTATTTTTTAGTCAACAAACAGGAAATCTATTGGATCTTTGGTTCTCTACATCTTTCAATTAATTGATTGCAAAGATGTTTTCTACTGTGGAATTAAAACTTGCAAGAAGACCTATGATGAAAAGCAAAACAAAAGGTAGAGTATGAAGCCTCCTGTACCAGCAATCATATTTGTATGAGCATTCAGAAGAAATAGAGACTTTTAATAATAAAAATATCTTTTATGCAAAACTACGTATCATTCAACACTCACATTTTATAGACAAGAAAACTGACACCCAGAGCAATTATGTAATTGACAAAGAGGTTAGAAAAAAATTAAAATGTGATAGACCTGGGATTCAAGCCCAGTTCATTTGATCATAAATCCAATATTCCTTCCCCTATATGTGATTATTTCCTGATGTGTATGTGTGGGTTGGGAGGAGGCAGGGGGATGTGCATGCTCGTATGAATGGATAATGCTGATAGAAGAGATCCTGAAAAAGGAGACATGGTGTGCAAAGGCACAAGAGGGGAAACCTTTCCAGGTTCACCTTAATACTCCTGACTCTAATTCAAATGTTCTCCTCTAAATGGGGAAATTTTTCCTTTGGAAAATCAGCATCCTTCTTAAGGATGCTACAAGCAACCATATACCCTTCAATCTACCTTGACTTGAAGCAGCCTTGTGATGTATAGATGAAATCAAAGTCTTATTATATAAAAAGTTGAACTTACCTCTATAAGAAAGTAGACCCCATGGACATGAAGGGATCAACCCAGAACCATATTACCATGTTGTCTGACAAAGCAATTCACCCTGGATCAATGCCCAGCCAATGGGGTATCCCCCTAAATGCAGGGAAAGTGTAGTGGTTCTTAGAGAGTGTGAGGTTTGGTTCTTGCTGCTTCCTATTTGTCTGTCTAAGGGAGAGATACACACCTCAAAGGGCTCCCTTTTTCTTTGCAATGCTATAACAGTCAGCCCAAGTGAAGCTTCCCATAGCTTATCAGAGGTGGAAGACACAGTCATATATATGTATACATGCTTTTGCTAAAATTCATTTCATTCATTTTTAGGTCTTTAAACATCTCTGCTTTTTCTAATCTGAAGTCATAGAGAAAGGAAATATCATCATGCAATTTTGAAAGGCCAGATTTATTCCCCTTCCATTCCTCCTTTTCTCCATCTCCAATTTTCACAAGTCTCTCTCCACCCTTGAATGTTGTGTCTTGTCTCCTGGAAGTGGTAGTATTTCATTTTCAGAACTAATTTTTCTTAGAACATATATTAGATTTGGAAGAACTGCTATGAAATGTCTTTGCACATACAAAGACCAACTCCAGAAGTGGAAGACCTCTATGCTCTGAGATTTTAGATCAAAAAGGGAACAACATTAAGACATCCTCTAGTCCAGGGCACTCATTTCAGAGATAAGAACTTTGAGGTGGCCAAAGTTGTCATGACTTATTCAAGGTCATACCAGTAGCAAGCAGCAGACCTGGGAGTCTAACCACAGTCTCCTGAGTGGAGATCCATCCAGCATTCTCTATCTTGCAACAAACATTCCATCTGTAATCCTTACATATTGCCCAAATGTTTTCCCATTTTTAATTTTTCATTTCTTCTCTAGTTCACAAGTTAACAATAATCCAACTTAGAAAATTAGCCTAGACTCTCAAAATCAAGATCTGAAAGAAATAAGACTGTGGATGAATAATTTTTTAAAAATGAAACGTGGACATAATCTCTAATTTCATAATTTGGTTTTGGTCAGTTCTTGACACTCACTTTAAATCACTTAGAAGACAGAAATAAATAGATGAGATACTGAGCTGCTGAGCATTTTGAAGACAATATGTTTTTGGCAGGGCAGGAGACTTTCAGAAGCTCTCTGCCAGGTTTAATTCAGTTTAGCCAACATTTTAAAGTATCTTCTACATTCCAGGAAGGCACTGTGATAGAAGCTGAGGAAGCAAATCCAAAAATGGGGCCATCATTGTTCCTTCCAGGACCGCACTTCCTATGAAGGGATAGTAGGAATTAGTGGAAATTGATTAAATACTGTGTTACACACTAGGGATACAAATATAAAGAAACAATACCTGCCCTCAAGGGGTATACAGTCTAACAGGGGGAAACAACACATATGGGAAGAGGAGGGATGGCCAGGGAAGTGTATTTGGGTCTGGGAAGTCACAGCAGGGTGTAGATTTCTATGACATACACACCAAGTGGCATGCGTTTCCCAGATGCAACACTAGGGTTGATTTCACTATAGTCTTCTGAGAAAGGAGAAGAAAGCAAGGCATTGTGGGAGAAAGTGGTGGTGGTTATGAGTGTAATGACATGGTAGGAAGATGTTTGTGGAACAGGATTGGGTGGCTAGGCCAGTCAAAACATGGGGGATTATCACCAATCCAGCAGGATGATGTCAGGGGAGGAACCAGAAGTTGGGGTAAGGGGGGAAGGGGCAAGGGGGGATGGACAAGATAGGTATAGCAGTAGCACTGCTCAAATTTATTCAGTAATTTGGAGTTTTATAGTATTATAAATAATATATATGTATATATAGTTATAACTATATATAAGTAAGTAATATATATGGTTATAAGTTATATATAGTATTACTAGAAAGGTACATAAACATTAACTTCTATTTGAAAAACTAAAGGAAAGTAACGAATATTTTTTGAAAATGCTTTCTAGCAAACTAAAATTCAGTCATCAAATTTGTGATCCTGTGGTCTTGGGATTTGAATAGCTCTCTGAAACATTTCTCCCACTTCTGTAATTACTGAAATCTTCAGGGAGGTATCACTTCCTTCATAATTCTTTCCCTAATTCCCTCCTCTCTATATGCACACTAAAAGTTATTCTCCTGCCTTTTTCTATTTGGCCTCTTCCATGTCCTTAATAATATTCTATCATGTATTATGACTTTTAACATCCAGAGGTGTATTAGTAAATGTTTAACAATTGACTCTCCCTCTAGGAAAAAAAATGAACAAATGATACATTTTAAAATTTGGTCTGCTTTATTAACATTTTCTCTATCTCTTAAATCTAGACTATCGGCAGAGTAACAAATCAAGCCCTGATTCGAAGCATTTGCCAATTTCTAAAGTGTAAATGCTCACACTGAAAATTTAACAATCTGCTCCTGAGCCCTTTGGAGCAGGCTTCAGAACACTCCTATCTGTATCCATCCATCTCTTCACTGCCTAATAAATAGTCAACTCTTTGAGAATAGATTTTCATCTTTGTCTCTCCCCCAGTGTCTAGCCTTACATATTGTGAGTCCTTAATAAGCATTTGTCATTAATTCTAATGTTCAGAAGAGATCTCTGAAAGTATTAGAACTGCAGCTTGTGGTCCCAGAAATATATTACAAAGTATTGCTTGAAGACGAAACACACACGTGTGCGCGCGCGCACACACACACATATCCTGTATCCAAAAGCTGAGAGTATAACTACATGTGCCAAATGTGGATGATTTCCTTGATCCTCTTAAAATTCCCCAATTTAATCAATCAATCAAATCATGGAAAGTCATTGTTACAGCTGACTTCCAAGAAACCTTTGGGGTTGATGCACCCAAAGCTAAAACAGGGCCCCAGAAATCAATCTCTGAGTCACCCTTTAGGACTCAGCTCACAGATCTTCATTCTCTTTGTCACATGAGAAGAGACATGGGCCACATTATAAGAAACTTTGATAGCTGCATGAAGCACTAACGTTTGTGGACAAGATTTACACTCTGTCTGGAGTCACAAGCCAGAAGACCTGACTCTGAAACCTGATTCAGCTAGTTGCTCCTGAATGACCCTGAGCCAATCGCTTAATGTTTCCTCATCTGGAAAATGAGGGGATTGAACAAGATGACCTTTAAGGTTTCTTCCAGCTCTAAACATTCTTTACCCTTTAGTGCCTGGTATCCTGTTTATTAAAATTTAGTTTCTTTGGTTTTAAAGAATAATTGCTACTATGGTTCATATTTGCATGGAGAAGTAGCAAATACTATTTTTTTCTTTCCATAGGCATAAATACTGTGAATTTGATCACATATGACTTTTATTCCGCATTCAGATTGCAAGGGTAGTAAAACTGTGTAATTAAACATAGGGTTAGATAGTTTGGAAGGCAGGGAAGGAGGAAGGGAGGAGAAAAGAAAATAAGGAGGGAAGGAAAGAAGAAAGAAGAGAAGGAAGGAAGGGACAGAGAAAGAAAGGAAGAAAAGAAAGAGAAAGGAGAGATATAAAGAAGGCAAAGAAGAGGGGAGGGAGGAAAGAAAATAAGGGAAAGAAGGAAGAGAAAGAAAGAAAAAAGGAAGGAAAGGAAGGAAGGAAGAAAAAAGTGAGGGATATAAAGAAGGAAGGGAAGGAGGGAGGAAATAAAAAATAAGGAAGCAGGGAGAAAAGGAAAGGAGAGAAAGGAAAGAAAAAAGGAAGGAAGGAAGGATTCACTACCTACCATAAAGGGTTGTTGAAGTACTTGAGTAGTTTTGCAAACTAGAATATATTATGTAAATAGACACAATTTTGAGTTGTGGTGAGCATCATTCCATGTATAACACAAAACGTTAGCTGAGTTCTATGTGCTATTTTATTAATCTGAGTAACTGTTATATAGACTTTGATAACATGTGATAGAGAGTAACACTATTATAGTAGCCTATCAGAGATGCTGGGTAATGTTTTTTATGGACCAGTACTATTTCCACCTATCTATTGCTTGAGCTCATATCATGCTAATATGGCATTTACTATCCAGTCTACAAATTCAATTAATATAATAATATTAGCAGTACCATGAAAGCAGAAGCAGAGTTCGTATGTGTGTATATATGGGCATGTGTATGTATATGTGTATACAAACATGCATATATAGACACATTCATTCTATAATACATGTGACATATACATACATGTATATGTCACATGTATGTGAACATGTGTGATATTAGGGAATGTTTTATATTAAATAGATTATTTGGAATAAAAGTGTATCAGCTTTGAGGAAGCAAATAAATTGTGGTGCTCACTTTTCATATGAATTTATGTATAAACAATTTGTATGTATCATGAAACCATGTTAAAGGAATAGCTCTTACAAAATTGAAACTAGCTTTCAATCTTGGGTTCTTTGTGGCAATTATTTTTTCTGAAATGTTTTGCCCCATAGTTTTCTGTGCCTATTTCAGGTCACTTTCAAGTTGCTGTAATACTTTTTTATATTTCACTGTAGCATTGCTTCAAAAGGATTATTTAGTCAATTCAACAAATATTTAAAAAGCCTATTACATGGAAGGCACATTACACCAAGGAAGACTACTAGCTGATGACTATAGTAAAAGAGAATGAACTGATGTCCACAAAAAGAGAACAGTCAATAAACTCATTGTTTAAAGTTTCTCTTTACTTTACTATTGCCAAGGCTAATTTTTTGTTACTCTCTTCTGCCTTGATGGGAACTTTTAGTCCATGATGTGATTTTGCTGACCCTAATTTTCTGGCATCAATTTTAAAACAAGAAATTCAAATGCATTTTTTAAAATGGAAGTCACTTATTTTCTTTGGCCTTTACCCAAAACAGAAGGCCTACCTGTGGCAACAGAAAGCTAACTAGAAACACAATTCATGATATTTCTAACTGTTTTGTCATCATTAAAAATATTGGCTGACATTACATCTTTATCAGAAGCATAGATGTGATATTTTTGAAGCAGTATAAACAAGAAAGCACAGAACTTTATTACAAAATTTTACAGATTAGAATAGAAACTCTAAGTAGACAGTTTAAGAAGAAACCATTCTTAAGAGAGAATAACATAGACTCATTCTTAATTTTAGGAAGCTAAAATAAAATGAGATTCATTAATTTATGAAAAATGAAAATACAAATTAAGAGTATTCTTTCAACCCAGGAAATATAGCCAGTATTCAGTCATTAGATATGAATTATATAAAATGAACAACTTAAAAAAACAAGCTTCTCCTTTCCCCTTTTCTTCTCCTTTCCTCTGTAAAGCAGAGGTTTCTAACTTGTAGGGACCACATGAAGCCCACAAAGACCCCAGTGTGGACTGACCAGATTAAAATGTAATTGGGAAACATTTAACAAAATAAATTAAAATACAATAAAACACAGAAAATGTTAACTTATGGTTTTCTAAGTCAATATGTGTCCCACAGGAATCCATTGCTTTTTGAGTTTAACCCCATTTAAATAAAGTATACACACACATACACATGTACATGAACATACATACACATTAAATACATGCATATATACATATATTAACTTTAAATTCTTATGTGTATATTATGTGTGCATGCATACATTATGCATGTAAATATATGTGTATATGAAATGTATGTACATATGTTTCATATCTACTCTTCCCTTTCTTGTAGTTTAAGCTCCATTTTCTCCCTTAACAAACTTTTTTTTCTTTGATATCTTTCTAAATACATGTATGATTTTATAAGATAACTGGGGCATATGTGTTAAAAACAATATTGGTAACTTACCTGCCCTTTTCTTTAGACTCATTTTACCCTATTCTACATTTCCATATCATAGTTTTTTTCAACAATTCCCCCAATTGATAGGCACGCACTTTTTTTTTTCTAATTCTTTGCTAAAACAAAGTGCACTGCTCTGAATATTACACTACATCATGGCCTTTGTTTCTGTCCCTGACTCTTCGGGGCATAAACCCAGCAGTGTGAGTTTTTGGTCTAAAGGATGTTGACCACAATCAACATATTTCTTGTATAATTCCAAATTAATATTCTGAAGAATTGAACACATTCACAACTTTCACCACGCTGTATTGTAGGCTTATCATGTTAAGGTGACCTCCAACATTGATTGTTCCTGGCGTTTGCCATCTTTGTTAATTTTTAAGATATGATGTAAAACTTTTAAATCATTTTAGTTTCCATTTGTCTTACTTTTTGTGATTTGAAGCATGTTTCCATATGTCCATCTACTTATTTATAATTCTTCTTTTGAAAATAGTTTCTTCATTGTGTCATTTTTTTTTAATTTATGTTTTCCGAATCTAGAACAATACCTGGTACATAGTAGGTGCTTGTTCATTAACTGATTCATTGATTCATATCCATGGGCTATATACATATACACATATAAACACATATGGTTAAAATATAGTGCAAGGTATTATGTATGGGTGTCAGTTCCCTATATTTCTTAGTCATCACATCAGTTTTATACAAATATTTTATCTACTCTCAAGTTAGCTGCTGTTCTCTTCATTCATATTATTAATTCAAAATATATTCAATTTTATTTAATCGAAACTATGCATTCTGTACTTTACGATCTTATCTAGCCTCCATTTACTTAAAGATTTTCCTTCTAGCCAAAAGTATGAAAGATACCTCCTCTTCTTCTCTTTAAATTGTTTTTATAAAATAACCATCTATAGTTAGGTTGTAAATTCATTTTAATATATTATAGTATTTGGTGTATGATGTTGGTGTACACATAATTTATGCCAAATTGCTTTTCAGTTTTCCTGGTAGTTCATGTCAGAAAGGGAGTCTTTAATAATTTATGTTCTTGGGTTTATAAAATATTAGGACATAGTTTCTTTAGTTTATCTCAGTTTCTATTCAATACAAGATAGTTTTGACAATTAGTGCTTTGTAATACAGCCTGAGGTCTGTTTTGTAATTAATAAATAAATAATAAAAGAGGCAAACCACTGGTTAATTTGATTTGCTTTAAAAAAAAAAACAGAACAAAACCATATCACCAGCATCAAAAATGAAATTCACCACCAATGAAGAGGAAATTAAAATAATCTTTATGAGATATTTTGCCCAATTATATGTCAGTAAATTTGACAATCTAAGTGATACACATGAATATTTGCAAAAATACAAGTTGCCCAGATTAACAGAAGAGGAAATGAAATACTTAAATAACCCTATTTTAGAAAAAAAGAAATTAAACAAGCCCTCAGATGAGTTGCCTGAGAAAATCCCCCCAGGACCAAATGGATTCACTGCTGAATTCTACCACATATTTAAAGAATAATTAATTCTAATACTATGTAAAACTATTTGAGGAAAAATAGGCAAAGAAGGAATTCTTCCATATTCCCTTTACAACACAAATATTGTGCTGATACCTGAATGATGAATGAAAACCGAAAAAATTATATACCAATTTCCCTTATGAATATTGAAGCAAAAATTTTAAATAAAATCCTAGCAAGGAGATTACAGTAATATATCACAAGGATCAAACCAGGTAGGATTTATACAAAGAATGTAGGACTGGTTTAATATCAGGAAAAATATCAGCATGATTGGCCATATCAATAACAAAACCAATAGAAATCATACAATTATATTTATAGATGTAGAAAAACTTCTGACCAAGTATGACATCATTCCTATTAAAACCACTGATAATGGTTAAAAAAATGGAATGGTAGATCGATGGAATAGATTAGGTACACAATACAAAGTAATAAATGATCAAAGTAATCTAGTGTTTGATAAACCCAAAGACCCAAGTTTTGTGAACAAGAATTCACTATTCAATAATAACTGCTGCAAAAACTAGAAAGCAGTTTGGCAGAAACTAGGTATGAATCAACGTCTCACACTGTATGCCAAGATAAAGTTAAAAGGGGTACGTGATTTAGACATAAAAGGTGATGCCATAAGCAAATTAGGGAAGCATTAAATAGTTTATCTGTCAGATCTATGAATAAGGAAAGAATTCATGACCAAACAAAACCTAGAGAGCATTATGAGGTATAAAATAAATGATTGTGATTATATTAATTTAAAAGGTTTTGCATAAACAAAACCAATGCAACCAACATTCGAAGGAAAGCAGAAACTCAGGAAAATTTTTACAGAAAGTTTCTCCAGTAAAGGCTTCACTTCTCAAATATATGGGGAACTGAGTCAATTTTAAAAAGTAGAAATTATTCCCCAATTGATAAATGGTTAAAGGATACGAACAGAAGTTTGGGGATGAAGAAATCAAAGTTATCATCATGTGAAAAGTCTAAATCACTATTTATTAAAGAAATGCAAATTAGAAAAAATTCTGAGGTTCCACCTCACACCTATCAGATTGGCTAATATGAAAGTTAAGGAAAATAACAAATGTTGGAGGGGATGTGGGAAAATTAGAACACTAATGCACCATTAGTGGAGTTGAGGAGTTATGCTCTGATATAGATGGCAACCCATATATACCCCATCCTATGTTAACTCTCATCCATGTTTTTGGATCAGTACTTCAAGGGGATCTGCCGAGTGGATTGGGATATCTCAACATTATGTTCATACCAGTATAAGATAATGGCTGTTCATTTCTCATCCCTTGATGTCACTATCTGACTGGACTTTCTCCTTCTCTAAGTCCCTCCTGATTTCCAGTCTAGTGCTCACCAATTTCAAATGAAGGAGCAAAACATGGCAGGTTATGTGCCTTATTCTTAAGCAGAGAAGTTTCTTTGTACCTTTCTAAAGTATCACACATCTCTCCAATCTGGGGCAGACATTTCAGATAAATATTGAGTTAAGCTGAAATTGAGAGGTCCTAGTAACTCTTTTAGTGCCACATATAGCCCTGCAATCAATTGCGCCAAAGTCTAAAGAAGCCTTGCATGGTTCCTTTCCTTATTTTGGTAAGATGTCAACTGCCTGCACCCTAAATTGAACACCACATCCAATGGAAGAAGGGTTTTATTTTCCAAGAATTTAAAATGTATTGTGACCTGAACTTGCCGTGGATGCTCTTGAATCAGAATAATGAAATTTGCTGTCTCCTGCTCCCTGGCTTCTCATACAAAGTATGGGGCCCAACCTCATGATTGCAGAACTGTGCAGAAAGTCTGTTATTATTTAATGCAGTTACTGAAATTATCTCTGCAGTAAAAATGTGCTTCCTCTTCAGGATGCAAATTTTGGCAACTGATCCTTTAACTTGTCTTAAAAGGGCAGCTTTGCAACAAGAGAAAAGGAAGTAGAGGTGGCAACCTTGTCTTCATTTGTAGCAACATAGAAATATGCCAAGTGTAAGCTTAAAATTGGAATGGGGAGACAAGGTGGGTCTATTTTTATATTCTATCTTTGTTATTTGCTCTATGAACTCAATCCAAATTTGCGCATTTATAAATTAACTCTCTTGCATATATATACTAAGATGTTACAGCTGCAGACACTTTATGACATGAGAGGGGAATTTTCTGGTACCTAAATATGTTCTCTATGTAAATTTTATACTTCTCCCTAATCTTCTCATTGATTGTAAGCTTTGCAGTTTGGAATGTGACAACTAAAATGTGTACTTCATTGAAATAACATGTAAGTATTTCATAAATGAGTCCCAAATATTCATAAGCTATTTTCAGGGATGATATTTATGAGACTATTAACAATAACTCATTACTTCAGCAATTCCTCTCATAAGTTGACAGTTAAGCAGAGGTTATTTCTATCAATGCCCTCAAGAAAATAATAATTTTAGTTTGGAAAACATTTGCATTTAAGATACATCATACAACTGGTATCATATTGGTGATTTTTTTAAAAAAAATTATACTGTATTTCTATAACATGTGTGATTAGATCTAGTTCTAATAAAGAGCCATAATGAAGGAACATTATTAGGTTTGTTTTTGAGATGACTACTTAATATGTTTAAAGTGTTGTGCTTTAAAGAAACAAACATAATACCTATAAGAATTCTCTTTTCTACAGAGACAGTATATGCTGTAATGGAAAGAACACAGGATTCAAGCATTGACTTTGCCCCATGTCATCCCATCCAAGCCACTTCCTGTCTCTGAAAATTTCCTTTCTTTTCATCATCTATAAAACTGGCACAATACTACTTAACATTCCAACTTTTGAATATTATTGTGAGAAAATTGCTTTATGAACTGGAAAATCTTAGAGAAATGAGAATTATCATCATTAATACTATTATTGACAGGTATGGCTTCCATGCTAAAGGTCTAGTCAGACCGGTAAGGAAAAGGGTCCAGAATCAAACCTAGTTTGAGAATTCTCTGTTCTATATGAGAGAGAAGAGGAGACGGAGGGAAAAGCAAAGCTGGTGACTGCACAGTCCTCCCTCATTTCAAATTCAATCCACTTGCATGTAACGACATCATCATCTTGATATCATGGTTGATCTCAAGGACAAAGGACAAACAACAATTCTACACGAGACCTTAAAATCAGCCCCATTCTCCCCACCCCATCATTACAGATGAAAAAAATTGGGAAAAGGTTAGAATGAACAGGTATTTATCAGACACAGATTTCTCTGTGCTATAAACCTAGTGAGAATCTTCCCAATTGCCCTAGCATTAGTAATTAATTAAAAGTTCTGCACCCATACTGTCCCTGCATTCTTCAAGAAAGGACAGAAAGACACAAGTTCAAATCAGCTTCAGATTTGGTGCTTACACCTTGTCAGTACCCCCAATTGCCTTTATCCCTCTGACTGGAGGGATGGAGGGAGGGAAAAACAAACAAACTTCCTCCTAATGCCTTCCTTAAAACAGAGCCCAGAGGCTCAGCCAACTTCTCATTTCCCACCAGCTGAAATGCTTGGTTCCCTCTCCACTATCACTATGCTCCCCCAGGGTAATTTCATCACCAGGAAATGCATCACCATAGAGATTGCTTCCCTGTAATCTCAGTGGCTTCTGTCCCACTAATTGGAGAGCTGGAGGGTGAATCAAAAACTGTTCCCAAAGCCTTCCTTAAAAGGGGCTCAGAAGCTCAGCCAATTCTTCACTTTCTTCCAGGCACACTGAAATTTCAGCTCTACTATCATTATGGGTGGAGGGGGAGGAAAAGGAGTTAATGGGGAGTCTTTCTTCTCCCACCCCACTCCCCAGTTTCCTTTCAGTTTCTTTTTGTGTATTGTCTTGCCTCATTAGATTGGAAGATCCTTGAAAGCAGGGACAATCTTTTTCTTATTTGTATCTTCTTCACACAATCCCTGGCACAGAGTTGACTCTTAATAAGTCTTTATTATATTATATTGTATTCAAATCCAGCCTCAGATGTGTATTGGCTGTATGATCCATTTAATCTCTCTTTTCTTTCATATCCTCAAATGTAAAATGGTACCTACTTCTCAGATTTGTTGTGAAAATCAAATTAGATAGCATCTGTAAAAGCATATCAGGCCACTGGACCCAGATGGCTCAGGAGAAGAAAGTGAGGTTGGTGACCTTGCACAGCCCTCCCTCCCTAAAATCAAAGACAACTGCAAGTCATGGCATCATCTTGATGTCATGGTCCTCTTCAAGAGTGAAGGACAAACACAAACACAGTGCCTAGTACATAGTAGGCACTTCCCCTTCAAGAAGTCTTTCCCAATTCCATTAATGCTAGTGGGAAATCATCTTGCATCTACCCTGTGTATTTTATATATATATGTAGTTTTTTGCACATTCTCTCCCTTATCAACTCTTTGAAAGCAAAGACTGTTTTTGCCTTTCTTTTTATCCCCAGAGCTTGGCACAGTGCCAGAAACATAGCATGTACTTACTATATGGTTGTTGACTGATTGAATAACATTGCTTTCCATCAGCTTGATTTGAAATGATGAACAAAAATTTGCTTTTGTTTTTCAGAAGCTCTTGGCCAATCCCCTTAAGACAACACTAATAACTCATCTGCACCTATCCAACCATAAATGCTCCCCAAGTACCTTTAGTGAACAACGGCACCCATTTGTAAGAGCAATGATAGGAACCAAGACTGCATATAGAACGTTAGCACAGCTCACACATCAGCAGCTAGATTAAAAAAAAACAAACAACTAAAATTCTTCTGTCATTAAAATCTACAAAGAATAAATGACTTCTAAATGCTTAAGAAACCAAAGGAATTTTTAAGCTTTCAGAAAGGAGAATCTCCTAGCTGTGCTTCTCATTTTGAGATCCCATTTCCTGTGCTACAGTAAATCATTCCCATAAGATCTTATAGTTCTTTTCAGGGCTAAGTGCTTCTATAATTCCAGAATGATGACAAGATTGTACATTAGCTATCTAGGCAATTGCAAAAATAAAAGACTAGCACTTTCCCCAACAAACAAAAGGTTACAGAAGAGGCAGTGTGGCACCGTACAGAAAACATTGGATTTGGAGGCAGAAGACGGATTGGCAACTCAACTTCACTCTTTTTTGGCTTTGTGGCTCCATAGACCAGCCACTTAATTACTCTCTGTCTCAGTTTCCTTATCTGTTAAGTGAAGATAAAAATATTCACACTAGCTACTTCCATAGTTTCTTGTTAGTAGCATCTAGTGGCTGGAGTTAGGAAGACAGGATTTCAGACCCTTAATGGCTGTGACCCTGAACATGTCCCTTAATTTCATTTGAAAATTGAATGAGATAATACTTGTTAAAAGCGCCTTGCACAGGACCCAGCATGTCATAAGCACTATTTAAATGCTTCTCCCTTTTGCTTATTTCCTTTTGCCATGAAAAAATATTTTGTAATCTTCAGAGTGCTGTATAGACTTGAGTTATTACTCTCTGCATCAGAGATGCAGTGTGATGCAATGGACAGAGGGTCGGGAAGACCCGGGTTCACATCCAGCCTCTGACATATACTAGTAATAGGTCATAATCTCTCATAACCTTCAAGAACTCTTTAAGAGTTTGAGTTCCACAAGAGAACATTGTACACAGTAACAGCAAAATTGTGTGATGATTAACTATGTTAGATTTAGCTCTTCTCATCAATACAATGATCCAAGACAATTCTAAAAGAATCATGATAGAAAATGCTATCCATATCCAGAGAAAGAACTGTGGAGTCTGAATGCAGATCAAATGATTCCATTTTCACTTTTTTGTGGAAATATGTTTAATTGATTACACATGTATAACCTATATCAGATTGCTTGCTGTCTTGGGAGGGGGAGACAAGAAGGATGGAGGGAAAAAATTTGGAATTCAAAATCTTGTATAAAATGAATGTTTATAACTCTCTTTCCATACAATTGAAAAAAATAAAATACTATTTACCAAAAAAAAAGGCTTTAAGTTCCAGAATGGCTAAGTTATGACATAAGAATGATATGAACATGATGCCATACTACTGTGCTATAAGAAATGATGGGACACTTTCAGAGAAACCTGAGAAGATTTGTATGGACTGATGCAAAGTAAAGTGAGTAGAGCCAGAAAAATTTATACAATAATAGTAATATTGTGGGGCAGCTGGGTGGTGCAATGGATAAAGCACTGGCCCTGGAGTCAGGAGGACTTGATTTTAAGTCTGGCCTCAAACACTAGTTGGGTGACCCTGCACTTAACCCTGATCACCTCCCAAAAAAACCCAACCCTCCAAAAATAATAGTGTAAAGACAAACAACCTTGAAAGACTTAGGAACTTGAATTGATGCAATGACCAACTACAATTCCAAAGGATTCATAATAAAACCTGTTAACCCCACTGTTTGACAGTGAGGTGATGGGCTAAAAGTGCAGATTGAGACATGGTTTATTTTGGACACAGCCAAAGCCCAAAACAAAGCAATTTGTTTTGCTTGACTACACATGTGTTGTAACAGGGATTGTTTTTCTTTATTTCTCAATGGATATAGGTAGGAGAGAAATAAAAGGGATTTCCATTGACTGAAAAAGTAAAATTTAATTTAAAAATAAGCATTCTTACCCTTCCCCAATTAAAAGACTACAAATTTTTGAGGACATTCTGGTCTGAATTGACAGAAGGACTTTCACCAGAAATTTCATACATCAATGAGATCTTGGGTTCATTGCTAAACAAAAACTTAATGATTTATCTATGGTTATACCTACTTCAATGTGGTATGTTGAGGGCTGAACTTGGAGTCAAGAAGATCTGAGTTCAAATCCTACCTGTGTGATCCTGAGCAAGTAACTTATTGTCTCTCAGTCTCAGTTTCCTATTCTGTACAATGTGGATAACAATAAAGCAGGAGTTATAATGAAAGTCAAATACTGTGCAAACTTTGCAATTAGGGAAGCATACAAACATTAGCTATCATACCATTACTAACCATAACTAACCATAACATAACTACACATTTTTTAAAACTACACTAATAATAACTGTTAACATATTTATAGTGTTTACCATGTGCCAGACACTGTGATAAGCACTTTTACAAATATTATCTCATTTGATGACTTATAGTTGGGAGTTCAATATTTAATCCTCTTTTTATTTGTATATTGGAATGTTAAATTTGTTGATGTTCATAATAAAAAATAAGAAAAAAATTAAAAGCTCAAATGGAAGTTTTAAATATTTGTTCAGCCCTTACTGCCCTAGGGGCAGCTAGGAGGCACAGTGGATAGAATGCCAACCCTGGAGTCAGAGGGACCTGAGTTCAAATCTGGCCTCAGATACTTAGTAGCTGTCACTTAACTCTGTTTGCCTCAGTTTCCTCATTTGTAAAATGAGTTGGAGAAGGAAATAGCAAACCATCCTAGTATCTTTGCCAAGAAAACCCCAAATGGGGTCATGAAGAGCTGAGCACAACTGAAACGACTCAACAATAACTATATCCAAGGTACTGTGTTGGGCCCTGACTTGGGTTTCCAATATCTCCTCCCTGGATTGCTGCCACAACTTCCTAAATGATTGCCTGCTGTTCTCTTTCCTCTACCCCACCCCCATCTCAGAGACCTTTGCCCTTCAATGTCTCCTGCACACAGCTGCCAGAGTAACTATCTTAAAGCACAGCTGTGATCATGTTATTTCTGTCATCCTTGTGTCACTCTCTCACATGACACAGAGGGTTTTGAGATACTTGGGAAAACTTCTCACCCCAGTGACCACTCACAGCCACCACCCAGAAAACCTGGGAGTCTCCCGAGATGACCCAATGCCCTTTACAAGAACTCAGTTTGTGAAATTTAAATGAAAAAAGTTTTATCTTAGCGCAGTGCCTGGCACAAAGTAAACATTTAATAAATACTTGTTTTCTGCCTTCCTTTCTGTTTATAGGTTGCAGAAAACAAATAGTATTCACTACAGAAGCTATGGAAAAGAACATCAGCTAATGTACTCCCCTAGGCCTGTTCAGCTTCAGTCATTCTCTTGCCGCCCTGGGTTAGGCTAGGGAGGGGTTCCAGTTGGTGGTTCCTCTCACAGGTGCTCAGAGGGTGTCTCCTCCTGAAGTTCTGGGCAGTCTCCAGCAGGTGTTGATGGTGTTATTCTGGATTCTTCTCTTGATCACCTTTCTGTGTCTTAAGCCAGAAGAAAACCTTTTGCTGTGCTGGTTCTGGTTCTGGTATTGCATGGGAAAATAGCCCCATGTTCCCCAGCCTTGACAGGAGATAAGAGTTCCCACCTGTCACAACCTGAATCCATGGATACACAACAGGCTTGCTTTCTAGAGTGGTTCTCTTCTAATATGGTTCTTGCCAAGCTCTGGTCTCACTCTCAGGGATTAAGAGCACACCACCCCTCTCAGCTCCTGTCATGGAGGAGATTCTGTCATGGTTGTTAGGTTCAGACTTGGTGACTCCAGACTTGATGTCTTCTCTCTCTCCAGCATTCGAGCTATAGGTTCTTCTCACTCTCCAATGAATGCTTCCCAAGAATTGTTGTTCCTGAGTTGTCTCTAGGACCCCCAAGAGTTTCCCTAGCAGCAATTGGGAGGGCTTATTCACCTCAGATGCTGAGGGGGGAGCCATTCCCACCCACCCAACTGGAAGCTGAGTGAATATAGGCAGGAGGACAGTCTATATTCCTTTGACCAGAAATCTGCAAAGGCATTGACCCTTCCCCTCCCCGCAAAAAGCAGATTAAGATAATTTTTGTCCTCATACTTTTTATCTCAATCTATGCCCTTTTTGTTGTTGTTCAGTCATTTCAGTCATACCTGACTCTCTGTGACCCCATTTGGGATTTTCTTGACAGAGATACTGGAGTGGTTTGCCATTTCCATCTCCAGCTCACTTTACAGATGAGGAAACTGAGACAAACAGACTGAAGTGATTTGCCCAGGGTCACACAGCTAGTAAGTAAGGCCAAACTTGAACTCAGGTCTTCCTGATTCCAGGCTTGATGTTGTATCCACAGTGTGACCTAGCTGCCCCAATCTATATCTTCATCCCCCACCCCCAAAGCCTAAATAACCAAATGGAATTATTTATCTTTCCTTAAATGTGCTTTTCTACCTCTTTGACTTAGAGTTTTCTTTCATTGCCTTTCCTCCTTTTCTTTCCACCACATTTCTACCTTTTGACATCCTACCTGTTCTTTAATTCTAGCTGAAATTCTGCCTCCTGCATGTAGTCTTCTAGATGCCCTCCTCCCATGTTCCTGGCCACTCTGTTTGTACTTTTATGGAATTAGAGATGCCTTATAGTTATTTATTTAAATGCCCTACTGTCAGACTGCATGCTCTCTGAGATTTTTATTCCTCTAAAACAAATAGCTAACATCTTAAAAGGTTGTAAGGCATTTTCCACTTCCCATCTCATTTGAGCCTCAGCAGCCCCATGAGATGGGGGCTACAGGTGCTATTATTCCCATTTTATAGATGGGGCCACCAAGTATCAGAGACCTTCTAAGCTCAGAGAAGCTAGTTCATATCAGAAGCAGAATTCAAAACCAACTCTCTTCTAACTCCAAGTTCAGCATTGTTTCCAAGCCACCATATTATCCCTTCCACTTCAGTGCCTAACATGTTGCCTTCCACACAATGGGCAATGAATAAATGTTGGCTGAATTGAATATTTATAAAACATAATTGAAGTGTTTATAGAGTAGTCCTTTTGAAGAAAAAAGTTATATTTCTCTAATCAAAAATCAGGGACATTAAGTAGCTAAAAAGTTAGGCATCTAGAAGGCTGCCTTAGGAAAACACCTACATGAAGAGGATAGTAAACTTAGACACTTTTAACTCCACTCATTCTTGCCTTCTAAAGAGTACTGTATAAACTGGGAAAACCTGGTTTAGCATCCTACCTCCAGTATTTACGACCTAAATAACCCACAGCAAATCACATAACATTTTTCTCAGACTCAGTTTCTTCATCTGTAAAAGGAGAATAAGAATAACACTCAGATCACATAGGGTTATTCTAAGAATCAATTAAGATAATATATGCAAGGTTCTTTGTCCATCTCAAGGCACCATAAAAATGTTAGCTATTATTTTGATTATTGCCTCCTCCATCAGGGTCCCTAACTCTTCACAGGACTTGACTATAAACTTGGATCAAACCAATGAAACAGCAAAGAAAACACAAGGTAAGGAAGCCCATGGGAGAGTGAAAGAGGGAGTCATGCCGGTGCCCAGGGAAACCTCACAGCTCCAAGTCTCATGGTCAGGGTAAGAGGGGAACGTTGGGCAGAGCCAGGAAGCGAGATCCATTTAAGCATCTTTAGAGAGGAGTGAGGGCAAAATTGCTTTTTTATCCTGCAGTCCCAACCAACTCATCATTGCAAGTAGCTACCTGCTCTTGTCTAGACCAATCTCTACAACATTGTCATTATCTGGGAGAATGAATCTTGTTATAGGGAAAATATTGTTCCTAATTGTCCTCAAAATGTACAGGGTACATACATGTAAACAAGGAAATACATAGGAAAGTATAGTCATGATCCACCCTAAAATACCCAGCTTGCTTCAGAGGAATAGAGAAAATCTGCTCAGTGATTCAGTTTAGGGTAGGGCTTGATTTCAGAGAAGTGACAACATTGTGTGCCATGTTTTTCAAACTTTACTGATCCCATGGCATCACTGCATTATTGGTGCATATGATACAATATAATGGCAGGTAGACAGCCAGTCCTAGAGAGAGAAAGGCCTGGGTTCAAGCCCTACCTCTGACACTTGCTGATTTTTTGTGGTGTGGGGCAAGTCATTTAAATTCTCAGGGTCCCAAGTTACTCTCAAAGAATCTAAATGACAGAGAATTAGCAATATGCAAGTGGGGAGGGGCTCCCACAGCACCCAAATCACAGGTTAGTACTAAAGTAAGGAAAATGAGAACCATTTTGGTGATTAATCACCAAGACTTGTATCATGCTCATTGTTCGGTCATTTTCATTTGTATCCAACTCTTCATGACCCCATTAGGGATCTCCTTGGCAAAGATACTAGGTTGGTTTGCCATTTCCTTCTCCCACTTATTTTACAGATGAAGAAACTGAGGCAAACAAGGTTAAGAGGATGGATCTTCCTGATTCCAGGACTGGCACTCTATCCACCAAGTTACCTAGATGCCCAGTTATGCTGGGCATTAGTATTAGCGTTAAGCAAATTTGCCAACACTAGGTCTTTCTCCCTCTTCCCTTACTATCAAATAATGCCTTCTTCCTGCTTACCATATCTCTAGGCTCAGAAAATAATCTTCTGCCCAGATCAGATTAAAATGAAGTTCCCCCTACTAAGACAATGAGTTCTTAGGAAAATCAAGCAAAAAGAATGAATTTCTCTGTTTCTCAGTCAACTGCCTGATTGCTCCTAGGGGAAGGTATTACATGTGGATTTTCATGGTTATAGAATATAATTACTATTAATGAACAGCAAGTGCTGCTTCATAAAGTGTTTAATTTGTCACTTGACAAACCTAAATCCTGTCACAGGAAGCTTTTAAGTAGCAGATCTATTAACCCCCTTTAAGAATCATTTACATACCAAAGAGAGGAGTTTAGCATCATGGACAGAGTTGTCCTCACAGCCAGGAAGATGTCAGCTCAAGTTCAGCCTCTGACACATAAAGGCTGTATGGCCCTAAGCAAGTCATTTCCCAGTGTGCTAGTCAAATCTAAGACTATAAGTTGTACACCTTTGTTGGTTGATAAAGTGTCTCCATATGTGATTTCTATATCCACTAATGAGATAACAGGTTGAGTCCCTATCCTGTTATATACCAAAACTCAGATTTGTGACAATTTCATCATAACATAGTAGAATTTTATTAAGCAAAAACTGTAGTTAAAAACTCTTGGGCTTATCAGTATATAAGATCTCAAAATTGAAGCAATGCCTTCTTTCTTAGTTTAAGGAAAGAAGTCTGAAAAGACTATAAAAATATATTTTAAAAATATATGCTATTATGCCAGTTTTCTAAAAGAAGTATTTAATAAAACAAATCTATCATTTTATTAGCTAAAGAAATATAAAAATTAAGGTACAAAAACCAAAAAAAGAATCCTTGATTATAATCTTTAATATTTTAATTTGTACACTGTTTCTATGTTTTTCACTTATGAATTCCTAGTGTTTTCTGTTATTAAAGAATGTTTAACATTTCTATTCTAAGTCTTCATTAAGTCTTGATATATTGGCATAAATTTTTATATACCTGCACACAATTTTACAAATATTTATTGGACACCTATTATGTGCAAGAAAAGGTAACATTATGGAAGTAAAATCAGGGAGATTTGACAGTTTATTAAAGAGACAGAGAGAAACAGAAAGAGACAGAGTAACTGTCACACAAGAGCATAGCAGTGTCAGTGCAAAGCTTTGTAGAAAAACACATGCAGGGCTGAGCCAAGATGGCTGAGTAGAAAGACTCACCTATGCTAGCTCCGAACCCACAGCCCATGGATTTCCTCTAAAAAGAACTCCCAACAAATTCTGGAACAGTGGAAGCCACACAGCAACACAGTGAAGGAGATTTCCGTTCCAGAGAGCCCTGAAAAACTGATCCCAAAGGTCCATCACGCACCGGATGGGAGCAGAGCCCTCCCCTGCCCTAGCCGCGCAGCACTGAGAGGAGCAAGCAGATCTGAGCAGGCTTCAGGGACGGAATCTCCAGCTGCCACAAAGGTCCCTCCACCCACAGATGCACAGGTCAGTGAGAGAGACGTCTGGACAGGCTGAGAGGGGAGCAAGGTGCCTCCGGGACTCAGGCCCCCTTGGGAGGGAGCGGCAGCAGCAGAGGCAGGAGGCAGCCAGAGGCTCCCAGAGCAGGCAGGAGCTCAGCAGCAGCTCCATTACAAAAGGTCTCTACATAAAGCCCCTGAGGGAACTGAGCCTGGGAGGCAGCCCTGCCCCCCACCTGAGTACCAGGAATTAAGCTCCCATTGAATAGCAGCTAGGCCTGCTGCCAAAAGCTCTGAGGAATCCACCAATCACCGCCTGAAAGAGATCCAAAAAGAGAAACTCCTAGGAACATTGTGGCCAAATTCCAGAGTTCCCAGGACAAGGAGAAAATATTACAAGCAGCTAGAAAGAAACAATTCCAGTATTGTGGAAATACAATCAGGATAACACAAGATCTAGCAGCTTCAACATTAAGGGATTGAAGGGCATGGAATAGGATATTCCAGAAGTCAAAGGAACTAGGTCTAAAACCAAGAATCACCTACCCAGCAACACTGAGCATAATGCTTCAGGGGAAAATATGGTTTTTCAATGAAATTGAGGACTTTCAAGCATTCTTGATGAAAAGACCAGAGCTGAAAAGAAAATTTGACTTTCAAACACAAGAATGAGAAGAAGCATG
>CM053770.1:47888560-47958922 GCA_028658325.1 Potorous gilbertii | reverse complement strand
GGATGAAAGAAGAGAGGGCAGATTGGTTATAGGGGTAATTAGAATGCTCAGTGTATTGGGGAGGGAGGAGGGGACAAATGGGGAGAAAATTTTGGAACCCAAAATCTTGTGAAAATGAATGTAAAAAGTTAAATAAATAAATTTATAAAAAAAAAACATTGAATATCTATGGAAGTTCTAATAAAAGTTATAAACAGACACAAAAAAAAAGAAAAAAGAAAAACACATGCATATTTTAGATGGAGTCAGTGGATGAGGTATTAAAGATCTACAAATGATGAGAGATGATCAATAGTGAAGGGTTCTATAAAAGGTGAAATAGGATAAAATCAAGAGCAAATATTACCCCTAGAAATAAAAAGGGAGATATCCAGCCAAGATGCTTGTCTGAATAGGAGGCAAATCATCCAGCTCCCAAACACATACTCCAGCAAAAACATGAAACTCGTACCAGACTAAAAAATTATCAAGAAAACCAATGAGAAATGAAAATGAACTGTATAAAACTTCAGGCAGAAGTCCATAGGCAATGTGAAAGAGGGCCACCAGCAAGACAAACTCTAGTGGAATGGGTCAGGGATACATAGAGCCTGTAAGAACCTCTGACAAGAGGCAGTAGTAATACTGGAAATCTTTTTCACAAATGCCTTGGGGTGGTCACAAATCCTCAGGATAGTCAGAAATTTGTAACTTGAATATCAATAGTTCTGTGCTTTATTTCTCATTGCTACTGCTGGTGACTTCCCAGGTCCCTGATATGCATTAGTAGAATAGACTACTTTTAAGAATTTGTAATGAAAAGAGCAAGGCCAAGTAGGAATTTTAAAATACAAACACAAGAATTAGAAAAGTTGATGTCTTTGAGCAATTTAAAGGGGCTATATAAGAGAAGGAGAAGTAAGTGCCCCATCAAAACCTAAAGATCTTCAAAATGTATGGAGAAGGTTAAATAACAGAACAGAGAACCTGGGGATGGACTAGTTCTGAGGAGAGAGAAAAAGGAAAATAGAAGAAACACTAGCATAGACAGGCAAAAGGAAAGGTAGAACTTGATATTTCTCATAATTGGCGTGAACCATGTTACCTCTCTCCTGACAGACAGATGGTAGATATAAGGCCTATAAAGGGTATACATACTTGGACATGTCCATTCTGTAAAATCTTTTCGTGTGACTGTATATTGAGGTTTTATTTTCTCTTTGGTTTTAAATGGAAGATTTTTGCAGAGAGGAGAGAGAGGTTAATAGTGATGCCAGTTTAGAAAAAGAGACATTGAAACATTTGCTTTAATACACAGGAGAGGATTCTGGGAAGACAGCAAAGTACATCAGAAAACTTTCAGTTCTCTAATCCTCCACCAAAAAAGACAGAAAACCCCCTCAGAGCAGCAGAAATAAACATGGGGTAAAGCAACTCTCCTCTTAAAATAATTTGAGAAGACCCCAGGAAAGACCTGACCTCCAGGGGTGGAGGTTTGGCTCAAGTGAGGTGAAAACAACTCTAGGCTGACTGCAGAATCAACAAACAACAAGCCCTGTGACAGTTGGGTTGAGAGAAAGCCTTAGTGTTAGAAAATTTCTTTTCCAAGACAGTGAGGGACTCTGGCAGCTGAGTAGGAGAAAATTGAAGGACCTTCCACATTGTTGAGGGACACCAAGCACAGCAGTGCTGAGCAGACATGACCCAGGCTGTGGCTGCGGGGAGAAGGGGCTAGCACACACCTGCTAAGTGCAGTAGTGGGGCCTTGTTGGCTGTAGGCACCTGAAGGAGGGCAGAGTCCCTGGTTGCAGTTCCCAGGAAGAGAGGAAAACTGTAGTTGGCAGCCACCTGAGGGACTGCAGGGAGGAAGAGCATTTGCAAGACTGTGTGGCTAGGGGCCCTAGCTGTGGTTTAGAAGTGAGGAGGAGAGCCCAAGGTTGGGCCCTAAGATAGACCTCAGAAAATAACAGTAAGAAGGACCTGAGGCTTAGGGCATCACTCCCCATACCTCTGGACTACAACTTGATTACTTACACTAATAACTGCTAAAAAAACAAACTAAAACAAAAATTAATAAATAAAGGTAGGTAAGTAAAGGAGAAAGAACCCAACCATAAATAATTACTATAGGAATAGAGAAGATCTGAGTTTGTATTCAGAGGAAAGTAATGGAGTTAAAACAAAAAAAACACCCCATTTTCAATAAAAAACATCAAATGATCCCAAGCACAAAAAGAATTCTTGGAAGAACTTAAAAAGGACTTTAAAAATTAAATGAGAGATCAAGGAAAAATTAGAAAAAAAAAAGAAGAGCAATCCAAGAAAATCAAGAAAATTATAAAGAGAGTCAACCAACTGGAAATATAGTATCAAAAATCCAAGGAAGAAAATAATTCCTTAAAAACTAGAATTGGGTAACAAGAGGTTAATGACATTTTAAGAGACTAAGAAATCATGAAACAAAATCAAAAGAATGAAAAAATAAAACAGAAAGTGAAACATGTCATCAAAAAAACAACCATATAGAGGAGAAATAGTATTAAAATTTACTATTTAAAAAAAGATCTTGATACAATTTTACAAGGAATTATCAAAGATTCCCCAATTGATAAATAGTCAAAGGATATGAACAAGCAGTTTTCAGAGGAAGAAATCAAAGCTATCTATAGTCAAATGAAAAAATAATCTAAATCACTATTGATTAGAGAGATGCAAATCAAAACAATTCTGAGATACCACATCACACCTATCAGACTGGCTAATATGACAAAACAGGATGATGATAACTATTGGAGAAGATGTGGGAGAGTTGGAACACATTCATTGTTGGTGGAGCTGTGAGCTGATCCAGACGTTCTGGAGAGCAATTTGGAACTATGCCCAAAGGGCTACAAAAATGTACACACCCTTTGACCCAGCAATACCACTTCTAGGACTGTATTCCCAAGGGATCATATAAATGGGAAAGGGTCCTACATGTATGAAAATATTTATAGTAGCAGTCTTTGTGGTGGCTAAAAACTGGAAATCAAGGGATGCCCATTAATTGGGGAATGGCTGGACAAATTGTGGTATATGAATGTAATGGAATACTATTGTGCTATAAGAAATGATGAACAGGAAGCCTTCAGAGAGACTCGGAAAGACTTACATGAACTGATGCTGAGTGAAAGGAGCAGAATCAGGAGAACTTTATACACAGCAACAACCACAGCGTGCAAGGACTTTTTCTGATAGACTTCGAACTTCATTGCAATACAAGGACATAAAAAATTTCCAATGGTTTCTTAAGGTAAAATGCCTTCCACATCCAGAAAAAGAACTATGCAATTTGATTGCAGAATAGAGCAAATCATTTCCTTTTGTATTACACTTTGGTTTGTTTTATGATTTCTCCCATTCATTTTAATTCTTCTATGCAACATGACTAAGGTGAAAATGTATTTAATAGGAATGTATGTGTAGAACCTCTATAAAATTGTATGCCATCTCAGGGAGGGAGTAGGGAGGTAGAGAGCAAGGAAGGAGAATAAGGGAAAAAAATTTAGGATATATGGAAATGATTGTAGAACACTGAAAACAAATAAAATTTAACAAAAGAAATATCAAGGAACATTGCCCTGAACTTGCATAATAAGAAGGCAAAGTAGAAATAGAAAAAAATCCATCAATTGCTTTTTATAAGAGATTCCAGGAGGAAAACTTACAGGAATAGCATAGCCAAGTTTCAAAACTCTCAGGTTAAGGAAAAAATATTGGAAGCAACAAGAAACAAAAAACAATTTGCATATCATGGAGCTACAATAAGGATTAAATAAGACCTACTATGTTGAAGGACTACAGGTTTTAGAAAACTATATTCTGCAGAGCAAAAAAGTTTGGGATATGATCAAGGGTAACTTAACCTAATCCTAAATGACAAAAAAGAAATGGATATTTAATGAACTCAAAGACTTCCAGGTTTTTGTGACAAAAACTCCAAAACTTAAGGGAAAATTTGACTTATAATATCCAGGAGAAATATGAGGTAAACACTAAATACTAGTTATAAGGTCAAATTGTTTATTTTGTATATGTGAAAATATTGGCAGTACTCTCATAATGGTCATCACTATTTGGGTAGTTTGAAAGAAAAGATATGGGCCAAACTTAACACGATGGGGTGATTCTAAGAAATAAAACTGTATAGGGAGAGATAAAAAGGAGTAATTATCTCATATAAAATGAAGCATAAAAGGAAAAATTGATACAGAAGAAGTTAGCAGGGGACAGTGGTTAGTGTTGGAACCTTACTCTTCTAGGGAATGAGTTAAAAAGAGAACAATACATACATCACACATACACACAGAAACACACATATATAAGGATATAAAAGTCTTCTAAATTCAAAAAAAAATAAGAGGTCAAGGGAATAGGGTAGGTGGAGGGACTCTAAAAGGGGTGGGTAGCTTAAGGAATAGGAAGGCAAGGTAGCAGGCAGAAGTAAAGCAGAGGAGTAAGCAGGGATAGAATAAATAGGGTGAGAAGGATAGTAAGAAAAAACATGAAGGAGGAAATACACAATTTGTAATTGTAGCTTAGAATGTGAATGGGATGAATTTACCCACAAAATGGAAAAAGCAAATTAAAAATTTGAATTCAACAATATATTGATTTCAGGAAACATAAAAATGAGAGATACACACAAAGATAAAATAAAAGGCAAGAATAAAATTTAGTAGTTGAAAAAAGATAGGGATAGTAAACATGATCTCAAAGTTCAATTTAAAATAGATTTAACCAAAAGTGAAAAACAGAGAAACTACACTATGTGTCAGCACTATTAGTCAATACTTTTTAGACCATTTAAAATGCCTGAGTTATATACTTGAGCATATAATACCTCAGTACCTGCCAAAACACACATAGAAATTATATAAAAATGAACATAAAACACTTTTTATACAAATAAACACAAATCTAGACAATTGAAGTAATATTTATTGTTTATAGGTAGGTAAAGTCAATATTTTTAAAATGACAGTTTTACCTATTTATTCAATATCATCCCAATAAAATTACTAAAACAATTTACTGAGAGAAAAAAATAAAATTCATTTGGAAGAACAAAAGGTCAGGAATTTCAAAGGAATCAAAGGGAAAAGATGTAAAGGAAGTAGATTCAACAGTATCAGTCCTTAAACTGCATTGTAAGATCAGAGCATTTTTGAAGTATAAAAAGGATAATTTTGATTATTTTCGATTTAAAATGACTCATGTAAATAAAACATATGTAGCCAATAATAGAAGGAATGCAGAAAAATTAAGCAGGGGGACCTTTCATGGAAAATCTCTCAGCATGTGATTGAGTTGGAATATTGCTGGAGTGTAGGAAATGATGAGCTGATTGATTTAGAAAAACATGGAAAGACTTGACTTATGAAGACACTACCCATCTTTGGAGAAATAGATGAAAGGAGGAAATAAACACACTATAGTCTTACATACATGTGTATGAGTGCATATGTGTACATATGTATATGTTTATAGATATCTATGTGTGTGTGTGTATATATATATATATGTATGTATGTATATATATATATATATATATATATATATATATATACATACATACATATATATATATATATCCACACTTAATTGTAGCCTTCTTTAAGGTGGTAGGGGAGATATAAGAAAAAAACAAAGTGAAAAGTGCACTGCAGAAAACAAACAGGGAAGCAAAGAAAAGCCTGGCAGCTTTGAAAACAATGTATAGTATTTATTATATAAGTTTTCTTGAAATGAAAATTTATTGCTTTATCTTGAATCCTCTCTTGTGGGCTGCTGTGCACATGGCATTTTTTTCCTTTTCTCATTTTGTATTTAAGTTTAAAATAACACAGAAGAGAATGCACAGAAGAGAATAGCAGGAAGTTCAGAAGGAAACACAGATAAGCAGGATATTTTTGAAAGCAATATGTGGAATTTGTGATATACTTTTAAAAAAAGAAAGCGGTATGAAATAGAAATTCATGGCTTCATATATAGTCTTTTATTCTACTGTAGATATGGAAATGCTTGTTTTTTGGTATAAAATTAAATAAGAAATGTATAAATTAAGTAAAATTAAGAAAGGAAAAAGGACATGAGGGAGTAGGAAAGAAGTAAAGAAGATACTAACATTTTGAGATGGAAAGGAGGGAAATTTATGGAGTTTCTACTTGATGATCAAGCTTGTGTTTTTTTTTAATTAAAGTAGGAGATTTTTCTACTCTTTGCAGAGATGGGGAATTATGGGTGCAGAACACTACATAGAATGTTGCACTTTGTTGATGTGCTGGCTAGTTTTATGGAACTGATTTTTTTCCTATTTTTTTAAATTCTTCATTACAAGGAAAAAATGTCTCTTTGATAGCGAGAGGGAAGATGTACACTAGATAATGTATATGATATAAGAACAAAATGTATCAATATTTTTTAAAAACAAAAATAATATAAAATTAGGGATAAAAAATTTGGGAAGAGCTGCTTCAAGTAATACGAAAAAGAGTAAACTAGACATGAATTATAGTTAAGGCTATTGAAAATAATTGATATAATATTTTTAATTGATAATTTTCAGTTATAAGACTAATTCTCAAAATGAATTATAAATGATTGCAAAATGCACAGGTTTCCTTTATGTTCTGATACTATAACTTAAAGGTCTAACACACACAAAAAGAATAACTGGAGTATAGCTAAACAGAGTTCCATTATTTTAAAAAGTTATCAAATACTTCCTGCAATATTCTGCAGCAAGATAAGGTTGTTTGATTCCATGTGAATGCTTCTCCTGTTGCTAGCACCAAGGTCAGCCACCTAAATGCTATGGCCACAGAAACACCAGGAAGATCCCACCAGCTTGCCTGTCATTTGACATAACTGGGGCAAAAGAAATATTGCCAAGTAATTGAATTTTTTGAGGCACAATTCATGTTTCAAAATTCTACTTTATTACAGGATTTCATTAATATTTTATGTGTACTTATCTTGAAATTTATTGCATTTTCCTAAAATATTACAAATGTCTTCATCTTATTACACAATTTTGATATTACAGGGTTTTTTTTTTTATTTTGTAGAATTCCTGATCTTACCTGCTTTAAAAATTTCTTTAAAATATAAATGATGGCAAAAAATTCTGAATGTTCCATAAGTGAACCTGGAAAATGGGGAGTGGTATTATTACATGTATACATATACACACATATATACATACACATACATACACACATATGTATGTGTATATATTTATGTATATACGTGCTATTATTTTACAGAGATTTTTCTAGTTTTGCTTTTTTGAGGTATTGTTCAAGTGATTTATCAATCAACAAATATACATTCAATACTTTCTACGTGCCAAGCACTGTGCTAAGTATGGGAGATTAAAAAGACATTAAGGAAACAGACCCTGCATCCAAGGAGCTTACATCTTATTAGGGGAGACAACAGATTTACATGTAAGTGTGTGCCTATTTGTAAAATATGGACAAATTTCTCATTAAGATAATGAGTATTTTTCCAGCCTCTGCAAACTCTGGCAAAGAGACAGCATGATGTAGTGGATAGAGTGCTGAATTCGTAATCAGGAAGTTTCACAACTTCTCTAAGCCTCCATTTCCTCATCTGTAAAATGGGAGGGGCTGCTCTAGACGACCTTCCAACTCTAAATCTATGATGCTAAGAGCTGGCTACAAGGGAGAATTTAGGGGACCAAAATAACATTTATTTTGCCAAGATTAATAAGATTTTCTTCCCTGTCCTATGTCTCAGTTTCTCATTAATATTTGCTGAGTATTCACAAAGAACACTTAAGTACAGTGAGCATTTAATTTTTGGTTGTATTTTTTTTGTTGACCCAAAAAGATATGTAACATTCTACCACAAAGAGACTAATTACTTGATTAGTAGCAAAGAGTTTGCCTTTTTTCACAAGAATAGCCATGTCCTTAGACTCTTTTGAATGTTGATACAACAATATGAAGTTAAATCTGATCAAAATTAAATTATCAGGTAATTGATCCAAGGAATCCTGGTGTTTTGTAGTTCTAGAGAAAAACTGCAGTGTACCACTTGGAGCATTCTATCTCTAGGGGTGATTTCCTACTTGGTCAGTCATTTGGGGGCAAGGTTCCAATCAAGGACCTTGACTGTACTTGTGCCCACTTTTTATGACATCAGATTTTTTGAAGAGGAGGACATCATTGGACTGAAAGTGCCTTGTTCAGTGTTACCAAGGATTTCATAGTTGCCATTTCTAATGTCCTTTTCTCAGTCCTTATTCTTCTTGGCCTCTTTGCACTCTCTGCCACTATTGATCCCTTTCTTCTGGATACTACCTCCTCTCTGATCTTTGTGACTGTGGTGTTTAATTTCTCCTCTTTGTTTGACTGCTGTTTCTTAGGCTGCTTACCTAGCTTTTCTTCCACATCAAAGCCACTAACCACAAGTCTCTCCCAAGGCTATGCCCGGAGCCATCTTTTCTTTTCCTTCTATACCAGGGATTCTTAACTCCTTTGTATTTTCTGGACCCCTTTGGCAACCTGTTGAAATCTCTGGGTCTCTTTTCAGAATAATGTTTTTAAAAGCAAAAAATACATAGAATTACAAAGAAAATAAATTATGTTGAAGTAAATTCATCAAAATGTTTTCTAAAAACTTCACACAACCCATGTTAAGAACCTCTACTCTATACTACCTCACTTGGTGATCTCATCAGCTCCCATGGGTGCAATAATAATCTTTAAGCAGATGATTCCTGGAGGTATACGTCTAATTCTCGTCTCTCTTCAGAAATAGTCCCATATCACCAACTGCCATCTGAACATCTCAAAATGAACTAAACATATCCAAAAAAGAGCTCGTTATCTTTATAAACCCCTCCAAAAAAAAAAAACCACTCTTCCTCTCTCCCTTCTCCTCTTTCCAATTACCGTCAAAGGTACTGTCTTCATGTTACCCTCAACTCTTCACTTAGGTTCACCCTTCACATCCAACTTGCTTTCAAGTCTTGTCATATCTACTTCACATCATTTTCCATAATCAGCCCCTCTTACTTCATATAGCTGCCCTCCTGATGCAGACCCTCATCAATGCTCAGCCAGACTATTGTAAGAGCCTTCTGGTTGGTTTCCATGCCTCAGACTTCTTCACACTGCTGTACATCTTGCATTCAGTTATTTAACTGCCAGAATGATTTGGCTAAACTGTGGGTCTGTTCTTGTCAACCTCCCCCACCCTCCAATTCAAGTCAAATCTGCATTCAGGAGTGCTTCTCCTCCATCCTTCATTCTTGAAAAGGATCAATGATATCTGGAGCATGATGTCTAGACTCCTGCAGGAGTTAGATTTGAGTGAAGCATTGTTAAGCAAAGTCATCAGCCTCCCTTTCTCCTCCCCATTCAGGTGTGCAGCCTGGAAAGAAGTGAAGACATTCCTGAGCTGGGTATCTACCTTAAAACCGAGGTTCTGGGAAGGGACTAGTCAATCAGAAGAAGAAGTTGAAGGGGCAGAGGCTACTTCCAGTCTAAGAAGTCCAGGGTGGAGTGAGCTTCTAGGGTAAAAAGGTTTCTCTAAGTTCCTTAAAGACACAGACTATCTTTCGCCTCTCCAGAGCTAAGTGTAGTGCCTGGTACACAGTATGCAGTATGCACTTAATATATGCTTATTGATTGATTAGTAGAGAAAGTCCATGAGGAGTCAGGGATACAACCTGGAGAAGAATGAAGGAGAGAATATTTAATTAACTCTAGTGATACCTTATTAGCTCCAAAATGAAATATAAACCCTTCCGTTTGGCATTTAAAAGTTTTCAAAATGCCACTCTCCTATTCTATAAACTCCAGTGGCTCCCTATTGCCTTTAAGACAAATATAAAATCCTCTGGCTTTTAAAGCCCTTTGTAACTTGATGCCTTTCTCCCTTAAACCTTCCATCCCTCCATTTACTCAGAGATTCAGTGACCCTGTCTTCCCAACAGTTTCTTATACAGGACATCTCATCTCCCATGTCTGCACATTTTCTCTGGGTGTCCTCAGGCCTGTAATTCTGTCCTCCTCACCTCCACCTCCTTACCTTCTCTACCTCCCTTCTAATCTCAGATAAAGCCTCACCTTCTGCAAAAGGCCTTTGCTGGTTCTCCCAATACTAGTGCCTTTTCTCTAAGATTGTCTCTGATTTATCCTATATAGATCTTATTTGGACATGGTTGTTTGCTTGTCTCCCCAAATAGATGCTGAGTACCTTGAAGGCAGGGGGTGTTCTTGCTTATCTTTGCATCCTAGCACTAAGCGCAATGCCTGAAACCTCATGGGTACTTAATAAATGCTTGTTGAAGACCTCTAAATTTGGCTTATTTGCAGCTTTTCATTATTCCTACACTTACTTGACTGTCCCCCAAGTCTGGAATGATCTGCCTCTCACTGCTGCCTCTTGAGTTCCTTCATTTCCTTCATGACTCAGCTAGCATTGCATCTTCAACAGGAGGGACTTTCCTGGTAGCCGCTACTGCCTTCCTTCTGAGATCACCTCCCACCTACTCTGTAGTTATCTAGTCATTAACATGTTGTCACACCTATTAAAATAGGAGCACCTTGAGGGCAAGGACTGTTTTTGTCCCTCCATGTATCACCAGTGCCAGCATGCAGTAAGCACTTCATAAATGTTTGTTGACTGATGGGCTGACAAGGGGATTTTTCTGTGAAGAGTGGCCCAGCATGGACAGACATGGATAAGTTTCCATCTATATCACTGACAGGAATAGTCACATCAAAAAGATTCCTACTCTGCTGGAGTGATTGATGTGTGAGCCAAGGCTCAAGTCCATTGTGCTTGACTCCTCTTTGGTGGAGAATAAGAATAAGAACTCAGTGCCTGTGTGAAAGGCAAAGTGGACCAGAGCTTGGGAGAGGAGAGGTCCTAGTCCTTTGGCTTTAAGAGTCCCAGGTTCTCTTTGGGATTAGGTCCCCGGAGGGAAAGACTCTGAGAAGAAGCCAACGTGGAGAGGAACTGGTACACAGATGCACACTTGCCCAATGAGAAAGATAGCAGAGAACCAAAAGTGTTAGGTAGCATAAGGAACAGGTAATATAAATTAGAGGTGAATATGTTTGACAGAAGCTGAAGAAGTCCAAGAAGGTAGCAAAAAGAAACATCAAAAGTCATAATTCTCCTAAGTTGATGAGAATAGCTTTTGCTAGTACATTAGCTGCTTGGAAGTAGGGAGAAGGGGTAGGACGAAGAGACAAGAGGAGATTCTTTTTGAACCTGAAAATTAAGAAACAATCATTGTGCAAGATTGACTGTGACCCATGTAAAGGCATCTTGACCTAGGAGTAACGTCATCAAATCATGACAATAACAATCCTAACTTGCATTAAGCTCTATTTTAAAAAGTTCTTCCCTAAAAACAACCTTGTCAGGAAGGCAGTGAAAGTATAAAATCCCCAGTTACCAGATGTGGAAACTGAACCCAGGGGTTAAGTGACTTGCCAATGTTCACACAAATCCAACTGAATTGTAAGGGCTACTTTACGAAAATGGTCAAGGATGACCTTTTGTTTAGCTGTAGCTAATAAACAGCATGTAAACCAATATTTCTTCATCTTTTTTGTATGTTATAAACTGTTTTGGAAATCTGAGAAAGCCTACAGATTACTTCTCAGTAAAATGTTCTTATATGCATAAAACATATCAGTTTGCAAAGGAAACCAATTATATTGAAGTGGTTAAAAACAAGTTTACTAAGGGCCACAGTAGATAGAGCACTGGCCCTGAAGTAAGGAGGTTCTGAATTCAAGTATGGCCTCAGACATTTACAAGTTGTGTAACCCTGGCCAAGTCACTTAACTACAAATGCCCCCCAAAACAAAACAAAAAACAAGTTCACAGATTGTGAATCCCTGTAGGAACCCAGGGGAAAGAACATTCAGGCAGACTAGAGCATCTGACAAAGCCGGACATCATCCAATAAATGGAACAAAAAAAAACCCATAACAGCAACAACTCACCCAATTTGGTAGAGGCAGAAATTAGCTGGTCAATTCCATGTACCATATATGTGTGTATATATATATATGTGTGTGTGTATATACACATATATGTATATATACATACATTATGTATGTGGATATTCATATATGTAAGTGCATGTTAAACTTTTAGATGTCCTCAAATATTCTGGAAATGCATTCATTGAGTTGAACAATTAGTGATTGGCTGGTTTAGAGGTGGAGAGGTCAATTTCAAGGGTAACACAGATCCATGCATAAATCTCCCAATATGAAAGGAAAAAGAGTTGAGAGGCAAGCCACATAAGAAAAGGGTATCAGTGACATCTGAACACAGTAAAAGCTTCTGAAAGAATCGCTAAGGCTCTAGTGACTCTAGAGAAGTTCCCCATTGGGATTCTATTTACAAATTTTGCTGTGTACAACAGGCTAGTTCCATTTTCACCATGTTTTAAGGCTAATTATAACGATATTTTATTTCAATTTCCACATGTTAGGGCAGGCACAGTAGCCTCCAAGTCCCACACTCACTTATCAAGAGCAGCCATGCTCTCTTACATTTAGAGGAAGGAAGCCTGAAAGAGGATAAGAACCTCTCAGAAAGGGGGAAGCAGAAACATTCAGGGGAATAGGGAAGTGGTAAATTGAGACTAAATTCTCACAAAAGGAAGAGAAAGAAAAGGCATACAAATAAGAACAAAATTAGACAGACATTTTTGGATTATAAGAATTTATAGTTTAAGAAAAAAGCAGACTTATGAAGGCAATTAAAATGTTCTTCAACTAAATTAGCCATTTTTGTCCATTCATTTATCACCTGTTACCTTTAGACTTTTAAATTAAATTTTTAAATAGTACTACTACTGCTACTACTAGTAACAGTTAGTGGGACATTTATGCAACACTTCACTCTGGTAAACTCAGAAAACAAAGTGTTTGCCTAGAGTGATATGGTGGAAAAGGCATTGGATGCTGAGTCAAAAGGTCTGGGTCCTAGTCCTAGGCCTGCTATCCACAGTGTGACCATGGGAAAGTCAATGAATTTTTGTGTTTCTCAGTTTCCTCCTCAATAAATGAAGGGTTTAAATGAAGGGTTTACATGACATGATCTCTATTGCCCCTTTTAACTTCAACATTCTATGAACTTTTGAAGGAATCCAGATATGTGTATGGTTTACATTCCATTGATATAAGCAATGTAGGAGATGGGAAAGTTGTCACCATTGATTCTGCACTATTAAAGCTGGAGACACTTTCTCCTCTGTTTGAGTTAAGAGGGTAATAGAACATTTATTTACTTGGAGTATGTCTGGGAAAGTATGTGCTAGACTTTTTTGTCTCTTCCTTCTTTTCTTTTTTCTTTTCTACCTCTTACCCTCTTAAAATCTTTAAATGAGAAATAGTTTTTAAATATTGTGATATTTTATTTTATGTTGGAAGCAACGGGTGACTTGCCCAGGGATCACATAGCTAGTAAGTGTCTGAGGTAGGATTTGAACTCGGGTCCTCCTGACTTCAAGACCAGGGCTTTATTCACTATGCTACCTAGCTACCCCATGGCAATATTTTAAAAATCAACCTGTCCTCCCAGATTTGAGATCAATGACTACTCTCTAAAATTCAAAATTTGTTTTAGGAAATCAAAATAACATACTCAGAGTATGGTTGTTAGATCTGACTAACTTTTGTTTCTTTCCTGCTCATCCTGAAAAAGACAAAGGTGCCAAGACCTTGAAAAGAAGAAATAAGGAAGAGAGCTTCCTCTGTCCTGCTTGGTTGAGGATGGATTGTGGCTGCAAAAGATGGGCCCTGGTGAGTTGTGGGAAGGTCTATATGCTGCAGCTGTGGGAAGGGCTTTCCTTTGTTTACTTTGTAAATGAGCCTCTGTGTCATCCTGACCTTACTGCAGAAAAGGTTTACAGGTCATGAAAACAGGATCTGCAACTTTCCAGACCTTAAGTAAATCATTGGATCCTGGGCCATGTCCTCAGTTACTTAATTTATATCTGCTTTTATACTCCTTCAGAATACAATTATGATCAAAATCTGAAGGGAATCTTGTATCTGTTTCACATATAACTACAAAGGTATAGGTCATCTTCTCTGATCAAATATAATCTCCTTGAAGGCAGAAATCATTTCATGTCTGTTTCAGTGTCCCTGGTGCCTAGTACAGTGCTCAGTACATAGGAAGTGCTTTATAAATGTTTGTTGAATTATGAAAGGACCGACTTTGTTAGACTTAGCTCTTCTGAGAAATACAATGATCTAAGACATAACTGAAAGACTCATGGTGGAAAATACTATGTATATCCAGAAAAAAAACTATGGAGTCTGAATGAAGATTGAAGCATACTGTTTTCTCTTTTTTTGTTTTTTCTTTCCCATGGATACTTCTTTCACAATGTGAGTAATATGGAAATATGTTTAATGTGATCATACATGTATAACCTATGTCAGATTGCTTGCCATCTTGGGCAGGGGAAAGGGGAAGGAAGGGGGAAACTTTAGAACTCAAAATCTTATAAAAGTTTATATTGAAAATGAAAAATAAATAAATTTCAAAAATAAATATATGTTTATTGATTCATTGCCTTGATTTTGGTTTTCCTATGGAATGCCATACAAGATGGGAAAGAAAAACAAAGTTATATAGTGCCAGTGTACACAGGAGAGCAGTCAATGTTCAATGAAGTTTGGAAACAGAAAGCAGGTTAAACACTGAGGCAAAATTAGGTGAGCTCTCTTCTAAACTTGAGATGAAAACTCCGCCTGGGGTAGATATTTCCACAGGAGGGAACAAAAGGACCAATTACTGCCAAAATCACACTCTTGCAAGAATAAAAATTACAACTTTGAAAGTCAACCCTACAAAGCTATTTACACCAAATTCAAAAATCGTTACCTAAATGACTGTCAACAAAAAGTAAAAAGTATAAATTACTGTGTCTCACAATCTAAATTGAGGTCTTATTTATCAAACTAAAACAGCATTCCCCTTAGGGTTTAACAAAGGTTATCTTAGCAAAAGACCCTCACAAATAACTAACACACGTACTTATAAATGCATGCATGCGTCATACTCTGAAGTCCTGAGGGCTAAGGTTGGATGGTTCATGAGTCAAATGCTCCTTATAACTTCAAAGTTTGAAGGCTATCTTTAGGGTAATTCTGTAGAAGTTCCCTGAGGCCAGGGCCTACTTTTTATAACTTTGTATCTTCTGGTGACAGTATGTATCTATTAATCATAAAATAACAGTATCACAAAAGAATCAAAACTGTCAGTCACCCAAAGGGTAATAGGCAGTGGGTATAAATAGTAACTAATGAAGAAACACATATACAGAATTGCATAGAAGATATCTGCAGAGAAATGGATGATTGGAAAAGGAAGGTCAGTCATGTAGCAATAGTGAGTGATAACGGATGGACAAACTACATCCTGCATTGTTGCTGAAGTGAGGTCGAGAGATCTAGAGAAAGACTCCCATCAGAGGCCCCCTTAGGGAGATTTGTGATACAGGATAGAAGACAGTCACACAAGATGAGAAGGTGTGGACAGGTTATAACATGAACCTATGGAGGTATCTCACGTTGATGAGACCATAGAGAGGTAAATACTATAATATCCATAGGACTTTGCATATGTTCTTTGGTCTAGATTAGAGGTTAGTAATTCCTCTGTAGCTTGTGATCTTTGAGAGTTGCCAGGGACCACAGAGAAGTTCAGGGAATCATTCATGGTCATACATCTAAGATGGGACAGAGGCAGAATTTGAACCTAGAACTTTCTGAATCTTAGGTTGCCCCTCTAGTCCCTACACTCCAATGATTTTTAGAGAATAATAAGTATTGAATTGTCAAACCAAATTCTATACTTGCATAGAAAAAAAGAACTGCAGACTATGAAAACTATATTCTTACTGCATGTTCGATATAGCTTTTCTCCCATCCAGGAAGAGGATTGTGACATCTTCAGAAAAACACATGATTGGTTTGGCTTGGGAGGCAGCATGGCACTGTAGTAAGTTTAGTGGCCCAGGAATCAGAGGACATGGGTTCAAATCCTCCTTCTGATGTTAAAGGCCTAGCTCAAGTTCTACCTCTTCCACAAAGCCTTCCCTGGTCTCTTCCCCCTACACCTGCATTGCCACACTGGGATGAGATCTTTCCTTCATCTGATCTCACATACTAATTTGTACCTCTCTCAAAGCCGAATTCTATTTTAGTCCATTTTATAGCTATTGTACATTTCTTATATATGAAATGCTTCCTCTGGGCCTGCTCCTCCCAGTCACACCAACGCTGGTGGGCTGGGTTTCCTAGAGGGCAATTATTACTGTGAGTTCTATGTTATCCTGTGTGTGCCAACTCCCAACATTATATATTCTAGGTACCCATCAGTGAACTTCCTCTTAAAAAGAAGCTATGTCTATAGCCAGTAGACATAACTAATGGGACAAAGGCCATCACTAATATGGTAAAGAAGAATAGTTATGAAATATAAACCTGAGGTACACTCTCCTACAATTACACACATTATCTTTGAGAAGAGTGGGCACAAACTTAGAGTGTAATAATATGGAAGCATCTGTAGGGAATAAATTAGAGGCATCTAGGGGCGCCACAAGGCGTAGATCACTAAATCTGGAGTCAGAAAGGTCTGAATTTAAATCCAGACTCAGACAGCTTAGTAGATGGAAAAGCCATTTAACATCTGTTTGCCTCAGTTTCTCCAACTGTAGAATGGGTATAATAATAGTGTCTACCTCCCAGGGTTATGGTTAAAAAGGATAAAATGAAATAATATTTATAAAACATTTAGTACAGTGTCTTATACAAATCCTATCTGATAAGGATGATGATGATGATGCCAAGTCAACTCATAAGTCCATACATGGAGCACATTGATATCTTTTCTTGGCCTATGGAGTCTTCATAAAGCTCACTTGTAAGGGCATCTTTCTTGCAAGGGTCACACACTGCTGTGTTTCCAGCTTGACTCTAGCTGCTGAGTCCATACTTGTCTCTCCTCTTTATATCTAGAATTCACATTCCTTGAAACAGTTTCAGGCCTTGAGTGATGGCTTCTCTGTATCTCTGTCTGGAGAATACAATTCTCTGCTCCTTCCATTGTGTCTCAAATTCTCTTAAACTGACTTTCCAGCTGTAGGATGGGCTGTTTTCTTCTGAGCTCAGGGCTACATACCATGGCCAGCGGGGGCAGGGTGGAATGAGAGAAAATTCCCAACCCGTCCATACCACACTCTCTCCCCACCCCACCCAAGAGGTGAAAAGCTAAATTCTTCCCTGACTGCTGGCTCTTGACAAAACTGACTGGATTGTTTTCCAAAGGTCACCCCTGGGTATGGCCAATCATTGTACATCCTGTGGCTGTTCACTTTCTAACTCCCTCAAGGGACTTGTTCATACCGCATAAGGAGATCATCTGGTATGGCCTTATTTTTACAGTTGGTCAAATGCCTCTCTGTCAGCTCCTTTTCTGTGTTTAGGTTCTAGGCTTACAGAGAACCACTCCATTACATATGGTATTCAAAATGATGAAATCAAAGGTTCTGACAAAAACGGCATATTTATGTAGATGACATATACTCAATGCCTAAACTATCCTTGTATGGTTTACATATACTGTTTTTCTATCCATACGTATATGTAAACACCTGCATGCTGAGCAGTGAGGTCAGTGCTCTGTACATTTGTTGTTGTTTGGTCCTTTCAGTCATGTTTGACTATTTGTGACCCCATTTGGGGTTTTCCTGGCAAAGATACTGGAATGGTTCACCATTTCCTTCTCCTGCTCATTTTACAGATGAGGAAACTGGAGCAAACAGGGTTAAGTGACTTCCCCAGGGTCATATAGCTAATAAGTATCTGAGGTCAGATTTGAACTCAGGTATTCCTGGCTCTAGGCCTGGTGTTCTATCCACTAAACCACCTATCTGAACCACTACTCTGTCAGTGCTTATTAAGTGGTGAAGGAAGATGAGAAGGAAGGAAGGAAGGATTATTCACTCTGGGTGTAATTATGAACAGTGCCTGGCATATAGCAGGCACTTACTAAATTCTCATTGATTTTGAAGTTACCCAATAATTGCATTTTTTAAATGGCATTAATGCTAAAAAGCTATTCATAGAATCATACACTTAGAGCTACAAGGAACCTTTGAAGACTAGTTCAATCTCCTCTTTTTATAGATAAGGAAACTGAAAGGCTTAGAGAAGTAAAGTAATTCCCCAATCATCACAAAGAAGCAAAATGGCAAAACCCAGAATCTGAACTCAGGTCTTTTGCTCCAAATTCATTCCTCTTTTTCAGTGTGCCAGACTGACTAAGCACCATGCCTTGTACTTGATAATTATATAATAAATGTTTGATCAATGAATGAAGGATGTGCTTTGAAATGGACCAAAATCCCCATACACCTCAAAGTATCACTGGCGCCCGAAACTTCTGTCTTTTTATTAACTCTTTGGGGTTAAGACACTAACCATTGGTGGAACAACAAATATGAAGACAAAAGGACAGAGCACAGTAGTCAATGACATGTTAGCCCAGAGGCTATTTTTTTTTGTTCAGCTCCCTAAAAAAGAGAGACCCTGGGTCCAGGAGATATTATTAATAGACTTTTGGGTAGGAGAAGGTTCAGAGTAGAAGCTCCTGCTTTGCCCAAAGAGACAACACAAGGGGAAGACTCAGAAAAGGCCAAAGATGACTTGAGGCATTGGGTATCTGAGGCAGGAAGTCTGGTACCTAACCCTTAGGAAGTGGGAGTACCAAAGACAAATTCCAATTCTGTCCCAATTTTACTGAATGTCTACACTCATAAAGGCACTTTGGATTTTCCTGATGAGATATAACTAAAGTTAACTGGAGAAAAAAGAATATGGATATGTTTGATTCACATCTATGGTAATATAACTTCCTCTGTTAAATGCATTGCAGTGAGGGTGATTTCCTATTCTTGTCCTTGTCCTGAATAGAATAGAAGGTACTGGGGTGGGGGGTGGGAGTGGAGGTTGAGGGTGAAATCTTGAAAACTAAGAAAGTACTTCTTTTGCTTGTGGTGGCATATGGCTGAATAATATGACCCATCCCTTAGCTGGGGAGGGCTGTGTGCAAAGAGGAAGGAAAGAGGACAAGGGAGACTCCCACTGCTACCCAGGCTTTTCCCACTTCCTTCTCCTCCCTTTCAGTTCTTGAAACGTGCTATTGCAGCACTATTGTCAAACAATTGTAGCTCTGGAGGAGCCAGTATGGCCCAGTGTAAAGATGGTTCTAAACCCTGTTTTTGTGCCTCAAGGTTACACTCTGAAATCTATCATTCATTCAACAGCCATTAAGTCAATGAATTGTTTGAGACGGTAAGGATGACAGGAAGATAATTCTGACATAGCCCTATCTTCAAGGAGTCTATGATCTAATTCAGAGATACAAGATGTATATTGAATAAATATAAGACAAATTAATTAAAATATGATTAGGGGTGGGCACAAACATCTCCAACTCAACACATCCAAAACAGAACTCATTATATCCTTCCCTCAATCCTATCCTTCTTTGGAATTTCCCTATTATTTTTTAGAGTACTACCATCATTCCAGGGACACTTGATGGCAGTCTCAGTGCCATACTCAAATCCTCTTTCTTTCACTACCCAACATAAGCAAGCAGTAGCCAAATTTTGTCATTTCATTCTCCCCAATACTTCTTATATACACCACCATCTCCCCATTCCTATAGCCATTGCTGTACTTCAAGCCTTCATCACCTCTCACTTAAATTATCCCAATGGTCTCCCAAGTGGTCTCCCTGTCTCAAATCTTTCCCTACTCTCCTCTACTTTGCTCCATTCTCCACCCAGTTGCCAAAATTATTTTCTTAAAGTGTAAATCTGACCATGTCACACTTCCCATCCCACCCTACCCCCACCTAATAAGCTCCAATGGTCCTCTTTCACCTCTTGGATCAAAGATCAATCACCAGGCATTTACTCAGCACCAGGCACAGTGCTAGGAACTGGGGAGACCAATACAAAGAATGAAATAATCCCTCTGCTTAAAGAATATACATTCTATTAACTCCAGTTTGGCATTCAAAGCTCCTGATAGCCTTTGCCCCCTTCTGCCTTTCTGACCTTCTTTCTCATGATTCCCTACCACACACCGTACAATTCACACACAGTGGCTCACTTGTTGTTTCTCACACACAACACAAAGTTTCTAATTTCCATTTTCATAATCTCTAATCCGTTCCTCATACACAATACATCATTTCTAACTTCTGTCTATTTTGCATATTGTTTTTAAAATTTAATTTAATTTTAAATTGTTATTTATTTTACTTTTAATTTATGGAATAAAACAAGCACTTCCATAACATATTTTTTTTAAGATGATTGCACATGAAACTGCAAATCTATTATGTACAACTTGCTATTCCTTCTAAATATATAATAAAGTTACAATGTAATTTTTTTCTTTTCTCTACCTCTACCCTAGAGATGGCTACCCTGAGACATAAATATATTATTTATATACTTCTATACATATTTCTATTTTTCAGTTCTTTCTCTGGATGTAGATCCTTATATCCTAAATGTTCTCCCTCCTCTCCTTTACCTCTTGCAATCCTTGGTTCCTTTCAAGATTTGGCTCAAGGCTTACTTTCTGCAGCAGACCTTTCCTGTTTCTGGCATTGGGGAGTGCCTTCTCACTAAGACTACCTTGTCTCTACTTTCTATATATCTATTTACATATATAATGGCCTTGAAGGCAAGGCTGGTTTCATCTTGTTTTTTTGTCATCAAGCATGGTGCCGAGCATGTGGTAAACTCTTAGTAAGAGCTTGTCCATTGAGACTATAGTGTTAGATTAGAGAGAAATCCTCTAATTTTAGACATCTCTAGTGGGTGTCTCCATGTACCTAAGGAGTTTATGTTCATTTGTTCATGTACCAAGCCCTAAAAATGATGGCCCTGACCTTGACTTTTCCTCTAATAATGATAACTCTCTAATAAAATATTTGACAGGACAATCTACAGTTCTAGTTCCTGCAGTCACAGCCCTTACAGCACTCTCAAGAAATGTCCATGTCAGAGTTATGCCACATCACATCACTGTCTTTTCTGTCACTTCTAGACATGAATTAGGTGCCATTTTCTCTTGTGTTGTGGTATAGTTGTAGACATCTTAGGCTATGAGTTGTCCTTTTGGGACTCTCTTCCCTCTTCAAGGCCACTTTTGGTACCCATTTTAACCTGATTCCATTAGCATATAATCACTGTGGATTGTGACTGGGGATGGGAACCACCACATGCTACAATTTTCCTTGGGTTCTGACCTCTATTGTATCAAGTGGGAAACTGTCCAACTTTTTCCATTTTACTGAAGAGAAAACTAGGGCTCAGAGAGGTAATTGGCCTAAATTTGCACAGTAGCTTTTCTGACTATCTGGGATTAGAATCTCCCAGAGATAGTTCAGGGGATGGATAGTCTTTTGGAAGAAAAAGATTATGTGTTCTTGGAAAAGACAGGGTCCTCTAGGGCTGTTTGTAATATTGCAGAGAAGAGTCTGCTTGGGGCCGGTGGGAGATAGGGAGCATTCCTGAGATCTAAAAAAGGGACATTTTCATAACTTCTTCTTTTGCACTGTCTGCTTTCCCTCCTTCATAAATGCAATAGCCTAGGATGTTTTGAGCTGGTCCTGGTGTTTCAATTTCCCTATAATCTTATAGGAATTAAATTTCTTCCAGTGTTATTTCAGACCTTGGTATCCTCTGTAGGATTTAAAGATACACTTTAGTCTAGGATTTCTAGCACAAATTTAGGCTATACACATATAGATGTAAGGTATAAATTGAGGTAAAGTAAGGCCACATAAGGGTGAAACAACACCTTATATCAGCCTTAGAGCTAAACTTGGTTTCCTAAAGACCTACAGCCAGAAATGGACCAGAGACGATTAAGACCATCTGGCCCACAAAACAGCTTCTTTGCTGAGACAGAAAAGGGCTATAAACTAAATTCATTCAATGTCAAAATCTATTTTTAAATCCAAGATTGCTTTCCTGCACTTATAAAACTGATGATAGAGTTTAGCCAAATGCAGACAAACATTTAAAACCATAACAACTCTGACAAGCTAAGACCAAAACAACTCCTACCATAAGCTTCTTTGTGTATCACATGAGGGGACTGAAGTAGACTGTCAGTGAAACACAGCTGAAGTTTGACTGACTCTACCTCCCCAACTGAAGAATTACATATTTATCTGGGTAGGGGGTAGCTAGCTGGCACAGTAGCCATAATGCCAGGCCTTCAGGTGGAAGACTTGAGTTCACATCTGGCCTCAGACACTTACTAACTTGTGACCCTGGGCAAGTCATTTAACCCTGTTTGCCTCAGTTTCCTCATCTGTAAAATGAGCTGGAGAAGGAAATGGCAAATTACTTCAGTATCTCTGCCAAGAAATACTACCTCTCCCTACCAAAAGGGATCACAAAGAATTGAACAAGACTGAAATGACTAACAAATGGGTATGCTACATCCCCCAGGAGCATGAAGACTCTTTGCCGCCAAGTACCATTTTTCAGTTTGTCTTTACATATCCCTAGCTCTTGGAATTTAGGGTTCTTTGAATATTGTGAGAACTTAACAAATGTTTGTTGAATTGGATTGGAAGCTACCAGATGACCTGCAGGGTTAAGACCCATCCTTCCTGCTGTTATCCAGGGTCACCATTACTTCCCTGACTCTCCCCATCCCACAAACAAACATACAATTCTAGTCTCTTTTTCCTAAGTGCAAAAATTACTAGGCATCGTCCCTGCCCTCAAGGAACTTACATTATAGTGGGGAGGACGTTGGGGCAGATCAGGTAGCCAACATCACATGAGAACTTGTTGGAAGTAACTGGAGATATACAGTATAATCTTTAGAGAAAACTAAGGAATGAGATGATACCTATCTTCAATTACTTGAAGGAATGTCCTATGGGACGAGAGTTGAATTTGTTCTGTTGGGCTCCACAGGGCAGAAAAAAGACCAATGGGGGACCTTGTAAAGAAGTGACTGTGGGTTGGATGTGAGGAGAGGTTTCTGGACAAGGAGGGCAGGCTGTTCCAAACCTTTCTGAAAATGAGTGATCAGAAAGGGAGATAATACTTGTAATACTTACCTCACAGGCTTGTGAGACATACATGAAATAATATATTCCAAGTGTTTTGAAAACTTTAAAGAAGTATATAAATTGCATTTTTATTATTATGCAATGAATACAATGACCTTGGAAACATTGATCATGGCTAAAGGAAGAAACAGAATGTGGATTGGGAAAGGGATCATCATCACATTATCCAGGGCATTGGATTCATCAGATGTTCATGTGGACAGAAAAGCTGTGTAACTCAACAGCAGAGGAGCCCTGACTCAGGTCATTTGTCCTAACACTTTATTTCCACTCCTATTGAAACTGAGGCTTCTAAAAGAGAATATTTACAGGAGGATATAATTTGGGAACTTGCCTGCAATGTTGGGAGTCCTTCCCTTATCCTCCGTCTGTGTTCATCGTTGTTGTTTGGAGGAATTTACCTTAGCTCAGGGACTCAGAAGAAGAGACTTTTCTTGGTGCTTTCTGAGGGAGAAATCACCTGAACTGGGTCCCTGTTCATTGGATCCTTTCATGAGTAACTAGAGGAAATTGATCGTGGTTCATCAGTTTAGCAAGGGAAATCCACACTAAAGAGAATGGACCCAGAATGCTCTACTTCGTCCCGTGGGTGAAAGAACATTAATATAAAGTCAAGATATCACTCTGGTGATGTCACTGGTCCTCTTTGAGAACAAAGGGCAAACAACATTCCTCCAGGCATCCCCTAGCTGTAGCATATTTTAGAGTAACCTGGGGAAGAAGCTCCCTTGAAGAGAAGATCTATATACATATCTTAACGTTTCAAAATTCTATGATCCTCAGATAGCTAATTTATTCTATTTTCTAAATTATTAACTAAAATTACGAATATCTGTTCCCCAAGTACCTTTCAATGAGGGGTTATTTTGGTTTATTCCGTTTTTGCTAAAGAGAACTCCGGATGCTTTTCTAGTCATAGTGTTCTGAGTAGCTCTAAATAATAATAAAAATACTGGTTGATGACGATGATGATGGTTAAAGCATTCCCAAAGAGCATGAAGTTTTTAAAGGGAAAAAAATGACCAAGTCAAATAGACTGATCTATACAAATGAAAGACTTTGCTCGCTTGTCTATTATCTGCTACTGAAGACTTAATATCACCTGAAAAACACATTCCTAATCAGAGGAACTGGCAACTCTCTAGGAATAAAGGATGCAAGAGTCAGATAGTAATGAATCTGCCCTTCTGTAAGGATAAGCCCATGCTGACAGCAGGATGAGGAATATCCACATACCTGGCCCCTACTGGATCCCTGATAATCAGACTCATTAAATTTATCATGCATCTTAGAAACTAGTAACATGTGCCTGGTAGATGGCAAACTTCAAGAGAACACGATCTGATCCAACCAATATCCCTTTTTGCTTTTCCCACCTCTGCTCCTTTGTACTAGCTGTCCCCCATGCAGCGAATGTCCTCTCACCTCAACGCTGCCTCTTACAATCATAAATTTAGAGCTGAAAGGCACCTCACAGGGCATTGAATCCATCATTTGAGAAATGAGGAAACTGAGACCCACTGAGGTGAAATGATTAGCTCAGAGCCACACAGGTAGTGTCTTAGGTCTAATTCAAATCCAGGTCCTCTGACTCCAGAGCCATTGCTTTTTTTTTTTCTTCTTCTTCTTCAGTCTACCATGGGTGGCTAAGTGGTACATTATCTACAGTCAGAAATGACAGAGTTCAAATCTGGCTTCAGATACTTACTAGCTGTGTGATCCTGGGCAAATCACTTTGCCTGCTTGCCTCAGTTTCCCCATTTGTCAAATAGGGATAATGATAGCACCTACCCACCAGGGTTTTTGTGAGGATCGAATGAAATAATAATTATAAAGTGCTTGGTGAAGTGCCTGGTGCATAGTAAATGATATACGTTACATATACATATACTTAATGTATATCTATATATAATTGTCTATTGCTATTATTGTATCATGCTGCCTCTTAAAATCCATTATTTCATTCAGATCCCTAAGACACCACTCCCATGAAGCTTTTCCTAATTATCTCCCAGCTGCTAATATTTTCCCTAGCTCCAAATTACCTCATATCTATTTTGTGTGCATATACTTATTTGCATATGTATTGGTTCTCTCAATAGAATATAAACTCCTTGAGGGCAGTGCTGGCTTTATTTTTGTCTTTATGTTACCAGTGCCTAGTGCCACAGTGCCTCTTAGATGCCTAATAAATGCTTTTTGAATATGAGCCTGGAGTGCTTTATGATTCAAAAAGAGTTATATTTACGTTCATTCCTATGATTTGTACATTGACCACCTTATGAAGTGGGTCATTCAAGTATTTTTTGGCAGGGTCTACTGGGGGGAGGACATCAGTATTGGATAGTCTCTGTGTGGCAACTCCTTCTACTTATCCAGATTGGCAACTCATCAGTAATTTATCATTTTAGAGACTTTACTGCTGCATGGAGTGGGCAGTATTATATTATACACAGATGTTGTGAATTAGAGGAATAACTGGAACCCTGTCTTACTGCCTCCTTCTGCCTCCTGCTACCTCTGCGTCCAAGTATTACCATCCCATTTTACAGATGGGAAAGCTAGGGACTAGAAATTAAGATTACCTAGCTCAAGGTCACTCAGCTGGTAAGTGGTAGAGTCAGCTTTTTGTCATTTTAGAGCATTTCAGATATTAAGTAGGAATAATCCATAGGGCTCATCTAATCCAATCTTCTTGTTTTATAAATGATGAATTGAGGAAAGGTAATTTGACCAAGGTCATTCAGGTAGTAAGAAGAGCTAATATTTGAGTCCAGATCAGGGGATTCTAGATGCCCAATTCTTTTCACCAAATCACATTGCCTTGGCAAGATAAGTTGGCCCTTCAAAATAGGTAGAAATGGGTAGGTTTCTATATATGTCATAACATACACATAGAGTGTTTATAAAATCTTGGTACAATTTGTACAATTTTAGTTATACATGTTAAAGCCAACTGCAAACAATGCCCTGAAGCATAATTTGTAACACTGGAACAGAATGAATTGCAGATTTCTAGGCTTTAACACAAACACCATCTTTTGGGAGCCATTTTTCAAGCTTGTTTCCAAGTCACTGGAATCATTTTTCAGTTACTGCTGAGCGATTTCATAAATTACATGCATACTCTTGAACCGACGTTGCTTCAAGTAATGTGGTTTTTGAAAGTAAACAGTATTAGCAGGACCCTCTAAAAGTAGTTCAATGGGACTATGCCAAGGGAAAGAGTTTCACTGGGACTTTAAAAAATACCCTATAAAAAGGGTTCAGAATTTTTTGGACCTGACAATTATTTGGTATGGATGGTAATTTCAAAATCTTTTAAGTGGATTTAGAAATCATGTTGCTTCAATGAGATTGTTGATATACTTTTTTTAAAAAGCTGTATTAACTATATTATTGTATGTAATTGCATGTAATTATATTGCAAATAAAGAAATGACTTTAGATGACTGTTTTAGCTAGAAATCAGCATGTTGATATATTATGTACGTATGTGTACATCTATATGTAAGTTACATATATATGCACACATATTAATATTGACATATGATGAATGGAAAGGACCCATGTAACTTTTCAAAGTTGCTTTTTCAGGTTAACCAAATGTCAGTTCTACACTATTCACTATGTCTTTGTCTCAAGCATTGCTGTGAAACTATCAATTGCAGAACAGTTTTAGGTATGTATTGGCAGATACAATTTTTTTCATTGGAGTTCTCTATACCTATGAAATGACAGGTCCAGGTTAAGATGAATTAAAATAAAATTATAAGCAACAATAATATTTATTGGATTTAATATTTTTCCTGTATGAAGTTTTAGATATAATAAAATGAAAACCTTCTGTTGACTGATTAATGACATAATTAGGTTTTTGGGAGCCTCTTTCTAAGGCTATCTTTGGCTTTCATAATACACACTCTCCACTTGTGGAAGATCATTTGATGATATCATGGTTTTAGTTATCCTCCATGCCTGGTATATGTGTCTTCCTCACTTCCCTTTCTTCCAGTCCTTCATTTCCTTTGAAATTCAGCTCAAGTGCTGCCTTCTACCTGAAACCTTCTCTTTCTCTTCAGCTGCTTGTGCCCACCCCACCAGAAATCACCTTGCATTAATTTCATATATATTTTGATTTCTTTATATATGTGCATATTATCCCTGTGATAAGAGTCAGGACCTGTTTCATCTTTATATTGCCTCTCTAGCACACAGCATAATGTTTGTCCCATAGCTGCTGCTTAATAAATGTTTATGATTGTGGTTAATTAAACTCCTGATCTTAGGATCCAAGGAAAACCTACTTTCTCTATAGTCATCTCAGTAGATAATAAACAAAGTTTTGAGGTGGAGAGTTCAGCAATGTTAATGAACACTGTTCCTAGAGTCACAAGACCTAGACTGGAGTCAGGGCTGGGAAATTACCTCTGGAATCCTGAGAAAATCATTTAACTAGTCTCAATTTTCTTATCTGTAAAATGGAAAAAATAATATTTACACTATCTTCAGGACAGGGTTGTTTTGGGGAGGAATATAATGTGTATACTGTAAAGTCATTTGATTAGATATTTGTAACATGAATGAATGACTTCAGAATGCCAATATTACTCCTATAACTATGTATAATATACTCCTAAAATAGCAACGCCAAAGGAAAGAAGTACTATGCTTTTTTTAAAATGTTAATTTAATTCAATAAACAAGGAGTCAATGTAGTATCTGAAATCATAAGACCTAGCTTGAAGACCAGCTTTATTGCTTGCTATCTGTATGACTTCAGGAGCATCATTTAACCTCTCAGAAACTCAGACTCTTCTGAATGAATGACAGTTCCATCAAACTCTAAATCTATGATTTATTTAGTGTGTACTATGTCCAAGGAGGAAATCAACTAGAACGTTCTTGCTCTTCTGCCTCTTCCTCCTCCTAAAATAGTACAGCTTGGCCAACATGAGTTTCCTACACTTTAAGTGGGATGATGCTGGTCACCTGGTTAATTTATTGAAAGAAAAAGAAAACAGAAAATACTGAGTAACTTTCAACCATAAAGTATGAGGATCCCCATCTTTTCTTGGTGATGAGCTACTGGAGTATTGCTTGTAAGCTCTAGCACCCTGGGCATTCTTCTAGGGTGGCAGCATAACACACTTTATGCCAAGAGGTTCAATAGCAGGGGGTAAAATGCCAGTCTTTTTTGACTCATTTCCATATCCTTCTAGATATGGCTTTCTTGTTCTATATTTTCTTCCTTTCGATTCTCTTTAAAGGAATCCCCTTGCTCCATTTCCTTTTCCACTGTGCCCTCCTAGAAGGAAAATTCAGAAACTTTTTTGATTATTGACAGCTCTATTGCCCAACTTTTACTTCTTCCATTGCTGGAATAAGTGCCTGCATTAGGGTCAGTTCACAGGATTGATTTATCACTTCACACTCATAAAATATAGGTAAGAAAGCAGAGAAGGCAATATAGTTCTGGCTGTCACTTAAAAGCTATACCATTTGAAAAAACTCACATTGTCCACGTGAACTTCAGTTTCCTCATCTGTAAAATGAGGCTAATTTACTTAGACTATCTCCCTCCTCACTAGTTGTTACAAAGGGCTTTGCAATTAGGAAGTACTAAGTTAATGTTAGTGACTATGATGACTCAATAATTAAGCTTAATATATATAGCATATTCAACCTTCCTGATGAGGTGTCAGACAAAAGAACCCTGAACTCAGTCTAAGTACCCAAGAAAAAATTTTTGAATTGATAACAGCTCACAAAATGTTTCCATGTGTAGAAAACCTATATATGCTACATGAATTAAGGGATTCTTAACAAGGTGTCTGGGAACTTTTAAAAAATAATTTAATAAAAGCATTTCACTATAATTTGTTTCCTTTGTACTCCTATGTGTTTAGTTTTATGCATTTAAAAACATTATTCTGAGAAAGGGTTCATATGCTTCATAAGACCTCCAAAGAGGTTCATGATACAGAAAGGTTAAGAACTCCTATATTATCAGATTAGATGAGAAATAGTATGAAACAGTAATGTTATTACACTGACAGTCTTGTTTTAAAGATGCTTTTGTTTCTGTTAACTTCTAAGGATGGTCCTCATCTTTCCCAGCCTCTGCACTAGCAAATACTTTCTCTTCTCCTCACTCTCTGCATCAGAAGTGCAACTAGGAATTCTTGGACCTAGGGCAGAAGGTTTGAAAGAAAGGAACAGGCTTTGACCACACCTATGTGTAAGTGAGAAACTGGAGACAGAGGTCATGGGAGCTAAGGGAGTGTGATATGGATGATAAGCTATCAAAGAATACTTAAGAGTGGTCAGACAGGTAAAAGATCCAATAGAGAACTGTGACATGAAAACTCAGAGAAAAAGCATCCAGCAGGGAAGGGCACTTGACAGTGTCAAATGCTGCAGAGAGATGAAGAATGACAACTGAGAAAAGATCAAACTTGTCAACTAAGAGATCATTGGTAACTTCATAGGGAGCAGTTTTAGTTGAGTGATGAGGTTGGAAGTCTGAATGCAAAAGGGCTGCAGAGTGAGTGAGACTAGAGGAAATGGAAGCACAGAACGTGTTAGCTTTTTCTACTAGTTTGATTGTGAAAGAAAAGGGAGAGGAGAGCTCCCGAGAAGATGGTAAAGTCTGGTGAAAGTTTTTAAACTACTAAATGGAAGGTTCAATATAGTAGGAGCTCTGGTGGTGGTCAGAAGTGGCTGCCCAGTCAGTAAGACGTAATGAGTTTTGAGATATGATCTGTAAAGAAGTTCATTTTTAGAGTTATTAAGGACAATACAACAAATATTTATGAAATGTCAACCGGGAATAACAAAGACAAAAACTGAGATGGTCGGTCCTCTACCGAGCTTAGTGGATCCAACGATCATCCACAAATAGAACATACACTACCAAGTTAAAAGAAGCAGTAAGGCCTAGGGGACTGGACAGCACACTAACAAGTGGGGGGATTAAAGTTGTCTTTGAGGAGATTGTGCCTGAAGCTAGTCTCTGAAGGAAGTTAGGAATTCTATCAGGCAGGAGGAGAGAGGAAGGAGTATAGCTTAAACATGGGGTATCATTTGTGCGAAAGCAAAAGAAGTGGGAGATGAACACTGTACTTGGTATAGGGGATGCCTAAGAGTCCAGATGACTAGAACGTGGAAGGAGGTAAAAGGGAAGTAAAATTAAATAGACCAGAAAGGTCAGCGGGAGTCCGCCCGTCTTTGGTCCAGCCAGATATCAGGAAAACCCCCATTGCTCATACTTGCCACGATCCTGGTCTTGGCCACTCTGACATCTTATGAAGGAGGCAGAGGCTTATCTAAAAGGGCAGTGAACTTGGGGTCACGAAAGAACTGGGCCCGACTGCTGCCTCTGAGCTTTCTCGCGTGTAAAGCAGAGAAGGATGCTCATACCTGTACCCTGGTCCTCGGAGATGGTGGCCGATAATTATGTAAAGCCCTATAATAAAGGTGCCGGCTGCGATGCCTGCGCCCCGTTTCTTCTCCCCTCTCGGGCAGACAGGCCCCTCTCTGGTGGCTTTTCTTTCCCGGACTTGCCCGAGAGCTGGGGGTTTCCTTCTTGTTGCGTCCCCCTCCCCTCCAAGCCTCACACCCCAGCCCAGGGCCGCGCTCGCGCTCGCGCCCGCTCCTCTCCCCGCCCCGCCCCGGGGGCGCGCCCCCAGCCAGGAGCGCCTGGGATCGGCCCCCCCCTCACTCCCCTCGGGCCCCCCCACGCCCCCACCCCGTAGCGGCCCCGCTTCCCGCCCGCCTCGTGCGTCATGACGCCAGCGCCCAACGCGGAAGCCGCTCTCGGCGCGCCTGGTCCAGCCGCGGGCTGAGAGAGGAGCGAGCGGGCGGGCGGCGGACGCGGCGGCGGCGGCGGCGACTCCTCGGTGGCTGCGGGGCCCCAGTGCGCGCGGGCGCCCGGCGCGGGAGCCGGAGCGGGAGCGGGCGGCGGCGGCGGCCGTGGAGAGCGGCGGCGGGGCCGGCATGCGGCCGCGGCTCCCGGCCGGCGGCGTGTGAGCGAGGGCGGCTCCCCGGCCTCGGCGGTGCGGCGCTGGAGGGGCCCGAGGCGGCGGCGGCCATGGCGACCCCCGGCAACCTGGTGTCCTCGGTCATGGCGAGCAAGACCAAGACCAAGAAGAAGCACTTCGTCGCGCAGAAAGTGAAGCTGTTCCGAGCCAGCGACCCGCTGCTCAGCGTCCTCATGTGGGGGGTGAACCACTCGGTAAGGGCTCCGGCCGCGGGGGCGGCAGCCGCGCCCCCCTCGGTCTTCCCGCCGTCCGCCCTCCGCCCCCCGGCTGCTGGGGGACACCCTTTCCTCCCCTCCCCTCCCCCCGCCTGGCCCGCGCCTCCCGGCCCCTGACGCGGCTGCAGATAACGGGGCCGGGAGGGCTGCGCCCGCCGCGCCGGACACGCACACTCCCGGAGCCGGGGGGGCGCGGGGCTCCGTGGAAGTGGGACTGGGGGCTGCTTGGCACGGGGGAAGTTAGCAGGCGGCGCTTAACGCCCCCCCGCAGTGTGCGTGTGCGCCCCCACCCCGCCACCCCAGCTGCGGGGGTGGGAGCCTGCGCCCACCCTGTGGGCGCTGGTCCCCATACGGATGGAGAGGCGGCCAGCCTGGGCGCAGTGGAAGCTGCTCCAAGGGAAGGTAGAGAGATACCTGTCATTGCTCCGGGTGCGCTCTGTGGCTTCCTTGCGAGAAGGAAATACCGAAGTCTGGGAAGACGGGGCTCATTTCTTCAGTTTAAGAGCAGTACTGTTTAACATAATGCGGTTGGGGGAGGGGGAGTGCGGAGAAGTGAGGCAAAGAAAAAGACAGCATAGTTGTGGCAACTGTGTTTTGAGACCCTTTCCATCCTCCACCGCCTCCCCAAATTACGTTGTCCTGCTGTTGACCCAAGACATGCATAGCTAAGTATTCTCTCTCTCCCCAGACCCTTCCTCCTCTCTCTCTTCCCTTTTTTTCTCTTCCCTCTCTCATTTCCTCCTCTTTTTGGCCCCTCTCTTGCTCCCCCCTTTTTCTTTCCTCCTTTCCTCTTACCTTCTGGCCTTCCTCAAATAACTGCACCTAAGTCACGAGTTACAGAAGATCTGTATAGAGGGGTAAGGGTCTTGAGGGAATGGCTCCAGACTTAACCAGCATTCTGCTTGTTAAATATTTGTTAAATTGTTATCCCTTCAGCAAAATGCTTTAATGTCTCACTTTAAGAGGTAGCCAAGAGAGTTGAAGATGCACTGCTGTGGGCTATGCGGACTGCGGTTTGAGGGTCTGAAATAAGCCTCATACTGATCTTAGAGTGTGAAACTCCTGCAGTTTTAATCTACTTAGAGTGGATCAGGAAACATGATAGTAGCTGTTGACAGAGCCAGGCAAGTTTAAATGTCTGAATTTTGTTCCTCAAATAATCATCTGAGGTGGAAAGTGAAAGAAAGCTCTCCAGAGTTTGAATTTGGGTTGATTTTATATGCAATTAGACTCCTTGAGTCTAATTGAAAGAAAAAGTAAACAACTTCTTTAGATTGCAAGTCTTTTTAAACGACCCCAAATTACTGAGTTTTTAGCTTGCCTTTTTAAGTCGAGGATAGGGAAAGGTGATTTTATGTATACAGGTATAGGTTCTGAAGCATATATGAATTAATGTCGTGGAATTTAGTGTTAAAGAGGTCAAGTAGAATGGTGACTTCTTTTTAGAAGCTGAAGATCTGATATATGATTAAATCCATTTTAGCCTGACAACTTCTTTTGGTGTTACAGGTGCAAGGTGTCCTCGCTTAGAACAGAAAATACACTATTACACAAAAACTCTCCGGTTTCTTCGCGAAAAAGTTCCTCTGAGATGAATATAATTTTCTGGGATGATATATTTTTGGTGGCTGGTCCCTTAGTGCCGTAGGAGTATCTTGACGGCTGTGTGGGACTGTGAAGTTTCTACTCATGAGTTTCTAGAGTCTACACATAGACTATATTGTGGTTTCGGTTGTTTGTTGATATATTTCTCTTTCACAAAGGTTATATTTTTCTGGTTGAGATTGACAGTGTGAATTGGCTTGTTTAACATAGTAAAATGGTAGTAATTTTACTTTGTACTTTGAAGCAATGTTCTTTCGTCCTGCCTCCTTTAATGGAAGGCAAGTATGCTAGGGAAACATTGTAACAATAGTTATAGCAAGTATGTTGTAACTATTTATATTGTTACTTTGTATTCATATGACTGCTACCTTTATTTTGTGGTAAGAGATCAGCTTGAAAACAATTGGACACGCTGGGTTTTTTGGGAAAATAATTTAGCCTTAGGCATTTGTTTCTAGGGATCAGATATACAGTATGCCATAATTGAGGTATAGAAAAATTAATTTTGCCTGTTCATTAAAAACAGTCACATATTTGCATCTACTACTTAAAAATTAAAAAAAAATTACTATGAACGCTTACATTTCTTCATATACAATGTTTTTGTTCTGAAAACTTAATATCAACCTAAGAAGAGTTCTTGGTTTATTTGGTCTTAGTTCTTTTTAGCAATGTCAGACGATTTTCTTTAATTGTATTAAAAAATAGATGAACATACATTTGAAATAGAACCACTCTAATGCCAATTTTATGTCAGTGGACAAAGGCCTGTACGATATTTTGTATTAAAAGTAATTAGTTTTTATAAGCTACTATGCATAAAATTGTATAGTGAGAACTAAATGGCAAGTGTCAACAGTATGAATAAAAGAGTAAGAATAGCACTGTCAGTTCGTGCAGGATAATGACTGGAAAAAATAGAGCAAGGAAAGACGGATGGGTCTGAGCAGTCCCTTCTCTACTTTTCTAACATAATTGATATTGGTAGAAAATATATTCACTTTAATTGTTTTAATTTGACTGTATTTTAGCAGCCCTGATCCATGTTAGTTTGGATTACTAAAGGAAAATGCATGTTTGTTTTTCTGCTCTCATCAGGCATCAAGTTACAATAAAAAGTTCAGTATACCTGAGCCCTTATGCAGTCTTTGCTAATTAGTTTTGCAAATGCCTGGGAAAGCCATTGTGCCTATCTACCCTTATTTATAAAAAAAAGAGTATTGAACTGGATTATTGATAAAGTCCTTTCCAGTTCTGAAATTCTTTGTATAATTTGATAGTCCTAGGTATACATAGTATTATACTAGAAGCCATAGAATACAGATCCCAATCTGTCCTGCTATTTTGAAGTGTTGCTTGGTTATTTGATATTATCTTGCAACTACAGTATCTTTAGAAGAATTTGTAAGTCATTAAAAAAAAGTTGAAGGAAAAGAAGGAAAAATTTGATAGATTGAAATAGAAGCAACATCCTAGCAGGACAGTGATAGTGTCTATTGACTTAGAAACAATTTGAAATGTAAATTGAAATGTAAAAATTGAAATGCAAATTTATTTAAACATTTAGTAGCAAGAATAAATATGGTATTATATTCACTTTGTATGTAACTGCATTCTAACTTAAAGTAGCCGCCAGAGAAAAGATCAGTGCCAACTTTTAAGTATTTCAAAATTTAAAGGAAAAGATAACTTGTGGTATTTGTTTTATGTTTAATTTTGAATTAAAGCACAAATGATCTGAGAATTGAACTTTTGAAAACATCTTAGTAGTATGTGAAATGTGTGAGTGCGGCAATATGAATGAAATTTAAAAGCTGACTTAAAAATAGAATTTAAATATTTGTATGCAAGGTAATCCAAGGTACTTAGTAATTGGAATTTTAATGAGATTCTTGGTGATTAAACAAAGAGAAGAAATCCATTAGCATGGTAGATATTTTAAAATATTGACATACAACTTAGAACAAATATAAACAATGACAATATTTAGAAATGGTTAAATAAATAGGGAATTTTTATTTACTAATATTTGTTTAATTTTTATAGACTAATTTTTCTGTTAGGTCTATTACCTTGCATTGGGCACTGTAAAAGTATGAGCAGAGTGTGAAGATTTTAGAGCATTATAATAACCATTAACTAATTCATAGGAAAAAGAAAAACAACTAGTCATTATGTGAGAGACGGAAGGAAATACCCTGGGAAAAAATGACTATTATAATGAAACATTTGGTCTGACTTAATAAAATCTTAACTGGAATCAGACTAACCAGGACTCTCAAATAGAACATTTCTGTACTCCATTTTTCCCCCCCTTTGGAAAAAGTGGCACAATACAAAAGAAGTTCTTATAATGGATTTAGTTTAAAAAATAAAATAAAATAAATAAGAGTATGCCCTGGTGTCATCACATACTTTTCTATATTAGCAATAGAGAAAGATGAAAATTGATGGTCTGAAATAGTCTCATCAAATAATAATAATAGCTGGTTTGTAAAGCACTTTATAAACATTATCTAATTTGATCCTCATAACAACCCTGCTTAGGTGCTGTTACTATTACCCTCATTTTGAGGGAAGACTAGATGAGCAGGTGAGGCAGACAGAGCTTACTTGTCCAAAATCATACAACTAGTAAGTGTCTGAGCTGGATTTGAACTCAGGTCTTCCTTTCTCCTAGAGTACTGCTTCATCTAAAGAAACTGTCATACAGGGTATTCATATGCTTAGATCAAGAAAAATCTGCTTAGCATTTTCATTGAGTGTCAGGCCTTCAGTTATTTCTGAAAATTCAATGAATCAGAATATCCTAAGCCAAACCTTTCATTTGACCGAAATTATCTGGCATGTAGTCATTTCCCTAACCACTCAAAATGCAAAGGAAAAAGAAAAATGATCACTGACAAGACTTTCCTTAGTTACTTCTCAAGGCAGTGTGCTTGGTGTAGTGGGAAGAAAACAGGATTTGTCATGAGGACCTGGGTTGACATACTAGCTCTGCTGCTTGGTTACCTATGTGACAGCCCTTGAGCAAGTAAGGCCCTTCATCTCTCTGAGCCTCTAGTTGCCTAATCTTTAGCATGAGGAGGCTGAACTACATAACTTACAAGGTTCTTTTCAGCTCAAAATACTGTTAAAATTCATCAGATGTCATGCAGATTTGAGGCTCCTTAGTGAATTTGGGAAAAGACTGAGTCCAAATTCAGATGTAGGACATATGATAGAACATTAACAATAATTTCTTACAAGCTTATTAATGTGGTTGTGAATGATTTTGGCCTAGGACATTTAGTATACTAACAGAAATGGATTTTGGAACGTGAAATGGGGATGATAAATTTAACCTGATGTAGTGGAAAGAGCATTGGACTTGGAGTAAGACTATTTGAGTCCTTTCTCTGCCAATTAGCTAATCTAATCTCTTCATTTTATAGATGATGAACCTTTAAATTATATCAAATTAGTATTTATATAGCACCACAAGTTTAATGGTGTTTTCTTTTGTGCAGGATTCAAAACCTGCCTCTGATACTTAGTACCTATATGTCCTTGGGCAAGTCACTTAACTTCTATTTCTTAATTTCTCAGTCTCCTCAGCTGCAAAATGAGAGGATTAAACTAGATATCTCTAAGGTCCTTTCTCATCTTAGATCTGTGAAAGTTGATATATTTTAAATTGATATTATTGTTAAATAAGGGCAATTGATCAAAACTATGTTAGGGTAACATGTAGTAGAACTTGTACTGAGAAAAGTAGTGTAGTGTAGTAGAAAGAGCCCTTGAAGACTCTGGAATGATAGGACCTGCAGTCAGTTCCTGCCTGTGATATTTCCTATCTAGTGGGTGAGTTACCGAATCTACCAGGCCTCAGTTTCATCATCTATAAAGTGAAGAGATTAGATATTTTTAGAAGTTCCTTCCAGTTCTACATCTATGATTTTATAATCCTATGAAGTTTGGCATTCATTCAACAAGTTTTTATTGAAGGCTTATTATGTACAGGGTATTGATACTAGTGGCTGTGTTCAAGTTGCACAGAATTGATCATGGGGAGAATAGTAAGGAAGCAGGAACACTAGTATACTACAAATAATTTAGAGATGCAGTGTGAAGACCCCAAATTGCCATAATAGTAATGGGGGAAGGGAAAAAGATTCGAAAGAAATTGGTAAGGAACAATTGACAGATCTGGGTAACTGGAAGAGGGGAGGAGAAATCTTGAGAAGGCAAACCATTTTCATTTTGAATATCAGTGACTAGGAATTGGTGGCATCATTAACAGAAGCAGGGAAGTCAGGAGAAGAAACTGGCTTTAAGAGGAATGTGGTACTAAATGTATTTGAGGTCATGCTGCATTTGGTTGAAAGTGACTGTTAATTGAGGGAGAGAAATCAGAGATGGAGATAAAAATTTAGAAATTCTCTGCATTAGTAATAATACTTGAAGCTATGGGAGAAAGAAGGCTGGAGATATTTCACATTCTTTACCTTCACCTATAAATACTAACACTATAGTATTTGGAGTCATCAGACTTGGGTTTGAATCCTCCAATTCTGTCACTATTTTATCTATGTGAAAAATCACCTCATCTCTCTGGCCTCTGTTTGCTAGAAGAGAGAGAGCTAGAGAGTGGAAAAGAGAAGACTGGCAAACAACCAACCAAATGATATGTAGAAATTGAGCCATTACCACTTTGAATAGCTGGGAGAGGGAAAAAAAATGGAAGCTGGGAGAGGGAAAAAAAATGGAAAGTGGCATGGGAAATCTTTGCTATGACCTTCCAGTATTGCCCATACAAAACTGAAAGCCTGTATACTTTTCTCCCCTGGGTTAGTCAAATCTACTAAAACTGTAATTAAGTTTACTTTTGCTAGTCTTTGTAGTCTGTTTCTTCTACTGTGAATTTGAATTGAATTTTCTGCATTTCAAGCTAAATACTAGATTTGAGGTTCATTGTTCCACCCCCCTACCCCCTCAAGAGAAAGGACAGTTATTGAAACAGGAAGGTCCTGCTGTTTTAAAAGTTTGCTCAGTTTATAGTTACATGGCTCATAGCTTCCTGTCTTCTTGACACACAGTAAGTACTTAAATGCTGTATATCTATCTTTAGAGGTGGTGTGTGTGTGTGTGTGTGTGTGTGTGTGTGTGTGTGTGTATTATCACCCATCTATCTCCCCCATTCCAGATATCTAGAAGGTAAAAGAAGCATTTATTGATACTTAAAATATTAGGAACCTCTCAAGAGAATTCAAAGACTGAGCTTTAAGACACCCTTATATTTAGGGGGCAGGAGGAAGAAGAGAACCCAAGTAAGGAGGAAGTAGTCAGAAATGTGGCAGAAGACTCAGGATGGACATAATGGAGTTTTAAGAAAGAGTGAGATAGAGAACTGACTGTGCTCCAGAGAGCTGTGATGGATAAGGACTGCTGGGAAAGACCAGATGTTGTGAAGGGGTCATTGGTGACCTCTGAGAGCAGTCTCTGGTGATCAGGGTAGAAGGGGTTAAGGAATCCTTGAGTGATGAGGAAGTAAGTATGATAAGGGGAGGAAATGAATGCATAGGTGACTTGAACAAGCTTGACACAGAAGAGACAGAAAAGCACTAGGTCATAGGATAGCAAGTTTAAAGGAAGCTTTTGGTTGGTTTTAGTTTGAGGCGATCCTCAGTCCTTCCTAATGTATCAACACTAATATGCAAGCTCTGTTCCTAGACTAATGCAGTGTTCACCTAGCTGATTCTTTGCCTTCATTCTCTGCATCCCTGATCAACCAACTCTATAATTTGTGGAGAAAAGGAGAATGAAGTTAGAAAAAATTGTGAAATGCTTTCAACTTGAATCAGATTAACTCAGTGATGTCAACTACATGTGTGAACTATTTTACCAGTACCCCCAAACTGCCCTATATTGTAATAAAGTTCCCCTGTGCATTTGACCACATATCCATGTCAGATTATAGTAGACAAAAGAATTGTCATAAAAGTAGGAGGAAAGGCTGAGAATCCAGCCTAATCTTTGGGAGAAATCTATCCTAATAACTCTAAACCCTGCCTTTTTAACCCTTAGATGGTGACAACACAAGGTCTTTCAGGCTCAAAATAGTTCTATGCCTAGTGTTGCTAAAAACACTTAAGTAAAACTGAATTTCTTTCTCCCTGAAATCTAAATAGTAACAACTGTCTTTGTTCTGATATTTTTCTTCCTTTGTTTGTAAGAACTGTGCTTAAGCAGACTATCTTTAATTAAAATAGAAGAAAAATAATGTTTGACCTACTGTTTTTCCCTTTCAACCTGGAGAAAAAACACATTCTCTATTTTTAGTATATGTAGGAAGGAATTAAAGAACTATATGATTCATTAATGAGAAGTGCTGTAGGGAGTTTAAAAACAACATTCTGTCATCCACAAGGAGGTCTTTTAAAATCACATTAAAACTAGCAAAGTTTTCATTCATTTATGAGCTTATATGATTGACCTAACATACCTATAAATTACTAAATATGGGAAGTTAATTTATATTCAGAGTATTCAACATACTAAAAGCCAAAATTACTAGTGTTATTATTTTTTACAGAGTTTAAGTTAGTAAGGCCACTACTATAGCTACTATTCTTAAGTAGCATGAGTTAGTTAGTTATCCAGGACCCTTCTTGCCTATTTCCTCCCTCATTTTGTTCTTTTGTCTTTTGAACACATCTTTGACACCTTCACAAGTATATTGATTCATCTACTTCATTAGTTTCAGGTGCTATCAGTATCATATGCTAATTCGTGGTTCCTTTGTCATTCACAATTCTCACTAAAATACTTAGATTGTAAAAATATTCCTTATTATCAATTCAGCTATAAAATGATTATAGTTTTAAAATAATTTAGAAAACTATTAATGTAGTCTTCAAATATGAACAGCTTAACTCCGTTTAAGTGAATATTTCAGTAAATTTAAATAATGCATGGTGTCCAGTTTGCAACTGTATATTTTAAAATAATTCAGAATATGACTTTGCTCTGTTGTAGAACTATATGGGACCACTTGGAGGTGGTGTATATATGTATTTATGTACATTATTTTATAGGACCTGGGTAATTTGAACCCAGGTCCTATAAAATAACGTACATAAATACATACATTCTTATTCCTATTTTTACATAAATACTACTTCTATGGGACTTAATTTGGGCCTCAATTTCCTTGCTTGTAAAATGAGGGAGTTGGTCTAGATATCTGAGTTACCTTCTCACTCTAGGTCTGTACTCGTAATGCTTCTAAAATAAGAGTCACTTTAAAGTTATCCATTTTATTTTGGTTTGTTTTTATTCTAGACTTGGATTTCATTCACATAAGGAACTCCCATTTGGAAGTTTCCTTCTATTAACTTGTAACTTATTGTCTGAGAAATGACTTGCCCATAATCATAATGCTAGTTTATATCAGAGATGAGATTTGAAACTGGATTTTCCTGATTCAAAGTGGGCTCTGTCTCTCTTATGCCATTGCATGGTGAAATTCCACATAGCATATGTTGTCTCTTTTCAGAATAAGCTCCAGTAATGTTCAGAGAATTGGTGAGTAACAATAAAATAATAGCCAAGAGGAAGGTTACAGGGTAGATAGAGATTTCTAACTAGGTATATTTTCTCTCACAGTTTAATTTCTGTAATTCCAGAAATGGAGCACTGAATGTAGGGAACAGCAAGGAGGCTGATGTCACTGGATTTTAGTATATATTTTGGGTCAGGGAAGTGAGGGTAGCAGGGTTGAAGAAAACTGGAACGATAGGAAGAAACTGGGTTATGAAGGGCTCTGAAAGCCATACAGAGGATTTTATATTTGATCCTAGAGGCAATAAGGAGCCACTGGAGGCAATTGAATGTGGAAGTTTGAATGTAGTGACAAGGGCAGATTTCCTCTGCAGTAAGATCAGTTTGACATTTGAATTTGGAGGATAGAAAAGATGAGGGAGAGACTTGGGGTGGGGGGACCAACCAGTAGGTTTTGCCAGAGTTCAGGCATGAGGTGTTTGCTTGAACCATAAGGGTGACAGTGTTGAGGAGGAAAGGGAGCTTTTATGAGAGATATTGTGATGGTAGAATCAACAGGGCAGGAGTTTGGTCTGGACAAACAGACATGAGGAACATTTCCTTAGAGATGATCATTGAAATCAAACCATGGGAGCACATGAAATCACCCAGCAAAATAGTATAGAGGGAGGAAAGAAGAAGACCCAGAACAGAACCTTGGGGGATGTACTCACAGCTATTAAGTGTGACCTGGATTAAGATCTAGCAAAGGAGATTGAGGAGAGGCAGCTGACACACAAGAGGAGAACTAAACCTGGAAAAAGTAGCGTCACCACCTAGGGAGAGGAGAGTATCAAGGAGAAGGGTGATGGATCTTGTCTAAAGAAAGCTGCAGAGAGGAAAGAAGGATGAATATTGAGAAAAGGTCATAGGTTTGGTAATTAAAAGAGCTCTATTAACTTTGGAGAGAACAGTTTTAGTTGCATGATGAGATCAGAAGTCAGACTGTATAAAGAGTTAAGTGCATGAGAGAAAAGGAAAGTGGAAGCATTCATTGTAGGTGGTCTTAAGGAACTTAGCCACAAAAAGGAGGAGAAATATGGGATGATAACTAGCTTGGATGGAAGACAGCTCGCATGGATAGACAGATCAAGGAAGGGTTGTTTTTTTTTGTTAGAATGGGGGGACTTGGGGATGTTTTGTAGACATTGGAAATGTAGCCAATAGATAGATTGAAGAAAAATATCAGAATGACAGAGGAGGCAGTTTGCTGGAAAAGATAGGATGGAATACGACTACTTGTGCAAATAAAGGTATCTGCATTGTCAAGGAGAAATGCCACCCATCTCATTATTTGAGACAGTAAAGGCTTCTGGGGAGAAGAGGAAATGCTCCTCTAATGACCTCAATTTTTTCAGTGAAATATGAGGCAGTGCTCTCAGCTGTGAGGGTTTGGTTGGGATTGTAAGACCCAGAGAAGTGGAATGACCACAGAATGTGAATAGATAAGGGAATATCAGAATTCATTTATATGGAAGTACTGTTATTTTGGATAATTCTAATCATTAGAATTTTTTTTTCATTTATGTCATGCCTAATTCTTTTACCTAGTTCTCCTAGTTCTGCCCTCTGGGCCTATTCAGAATAATTTTAACTTGAAGAGTGTAATTTACAGGTCAGAAACCTCTTCCACAATGGGTTTAAAAAATTACATTTTTATTCTCCTTTATTGAGAATTGGTTTAATAAGTTGAAACTTATTTGCTGTGTAACAAAACTATAGTTATTCTCTGAGAGATGTCAAATTATATGCTTCTTGGAAAGCATTCATATTATTAAATATTGAATAATAATGCATTGTCCTTATTTGTGTCACATATTACCATAAAAAGATCATTCAGGTTTTTTTAGTAGTTAAGAATTTGCATTCCATCTAACCTCGCTTATCTAAATCCCAATGATGGCATGCTATATATGAGGAGTACATATATGCTATGCCAGTAGAACAAAGTGAATTTAATTGACTAGGGTTCATACAACCATTTTTAGTACCACACCATGACCAATTGCAACATTTCTGTTCTAGTGAACTCATAATATGATGTCTATACATTTTCACTTGTCTCTGTCTTATGAATAGGAGATGGAAGGGAAAGCAGTTTAGATGAATTAATAATAGTTTAAATATTAAGTAATAAGAGACTGTTAGTGGAAATGGGAAGGAATTGATGAAAAGGCCTTAAGCCAGGTCTTGGTAATTGGAGGAGGGAAGGTGAAGACTGAAGATTCAGAAGTCACTAAAGTTTCCAAACTTTAGAGACCTGGAAGTGGTTCGATCATTAACAGAAATAAGGAAGTCAGGAGGAGAGCTGGTTTTAGTGGAAAGATTATTTTAGTTTGGGACATTTGATTTTGAAGAGACTGATACAGTCAGTTGGAAATGATTATTGAGACCTGGAATTAAGTGGCCAAAGATCAGAGACGGAGATAAAGACTTGGGCATTTGCTACACAATGGTAGTGGTGAAGGGTAGATGTATTAGGAACATCTCTTTCATGATCTTTGCCATCTCTTTAGAATATTCTTCACTGGAGTACTTGAAGTCATAAGGTCTACATTTGAAAGTCAGCATTGCCTGTTCGAACATGGGCAAGTAACCACTCCAGGCTTCAGTTTATCTCCTCCGCTGTATGAGGGAATTAGATTAGATGAACTGTAAGGCCCCTTCCAATCCTAAAACTTTGTGATCTCAATTCTGAAACAAAAGTTTTGTAGCCAGTTTTCTGGTGAAAGATATTGGACAATGCATGCCCAATTAAATGACAGTTAATGTGGTAGTTTGTTAAGAGAAGGACTATTTACATCTTTGAAACATTTACTTTGGTTGACTCAGTTTGTTTCACTGCACCTTGTAGTGGCAGTTTGGATAGCCTTCTATGATAGAGTCTGCATACTAATCCAGCAAATAGAGTTATACTACTACAGAAATTGCTTCAATATAAATTGGTCTATAGGGCTAGCCCTAGTATCAAATCTGTAAAGAAGAAGGAACACTGTTACCCTTCTAGGTAGAGCTTTATTTTGGTGTGGTGTTCAGTGCTACATTGTCACGAATTTTCTTGTACATGTAAAAAGAACAACTCTGTGGTTGACTTTTTCAGTTTTTCTTTAAAATTGGGTAGAGCTAGGTATATTTTTTTGAAATTCAGTTGTTTCTGCCATACTTTTAGTACTTTCAATTTAATAAAAATATTTGTGTTTTCTCTGTGTACGACACTATGCTCGAAGCTGAAGGGGATACAAAGATAGACAAGACTCAGGCCCTACAGTCAAGGACTTTATAACCTAGCAAGGAAGATAAAATAAGTACTCAGATGACTAGAGGGCACACCATAATATAGGTATGAAAGATATATACAGTGTTCTATGTGAGTTCAGAGAAGAAGGTACGGAAGTATGAATAGATAATTTGGAACATGGAAAACATTGGTGATTGTTCTTGGTTTTTGAAGAAGCCCAGTGACATCACAGGTGATGTCTTAACTTACATGTGGATTGGATTTGAGTGAGGCAGAGTTACAGAGTTGTCAACCTCAGTCTCTCTTCAGAGTCCACCAGCAGGACAAAAGTCAAGATGATTGACTGTGGCCTGCAGTGCAGTGGATGACCTTGGCATCTTCAATTTCTGACCAAGCTCTAAGCCTTCTTCAGCCACCTTCATGGTAATTGGAACAAATTGTTCTCATTCACCTATACCAGAGGAAGTCTTCACATGCTTGGGGGTTTCCAACTTCACCTGAAATATTGGTAATGAGGTTCTAGAGAAGGGCAACAGTAAGAGAAAAGGGAAGATACCGCAGAATGTACCTGTTTTAAAGTTTGACCTGTGAATGACCTATAAAATTAAGTATCCTGAAAAATATTTTTAAATATTTCATATGGAAAATATGCAGCTTTTTTCATCTGAGAGGTCAAACATCTGTTAGGTTTCTGTAGTTTATGAGAAAACATTATTTACAGTATTTTTTTCCTTTAAGCAGGAATCAACTGAGTGATTTTTAGATATTGTTATAATGTAAATAAAAGTCTTCATTTGTATAACCACTTTGAACTATTTTGCATGTTATAAAAACATGCAAGTTCTCATTCATCATACAGTGTAACAATTACTTCTTAGCATTCTGGAAGAACCTTAAGAAACAACAGAAAAGGAGCCACAATCCTTTAGGAAAATGAGAGAGAGCTTTCTGGTAATCCAAAGCTATCTGGCTGAATTTTTTTCCCCTTCTATGAGGAAGTATTTTATTGTGATAGAAGTAACTATGATTGCCAGTTTTTATAAGGCCCAAATTAGTGGTTATTTAAAATGAAGATGGGTTTAAAGTTAGTCACTTCTTGTTACTCTGAATAACTCATGGTAGAATTGCAAGGCATGTAGTTCTTCCTCTTCTCCATTGTGACCTTGGATCCAGGAAATTCACTGTCCAAAATTTTCCCTCCACCTTATAGGAGGCTAGTTATAGGTGTTTGATTCAAATTATCCCTTTCATCCCCATTTTTCTATTGGTTAGGGTTGATCTACTACTGCCCAAGGGCCCAATCCAGTGGTTACTTCTCTTGTATTTTTGTTTGTTTTTCTTCTTAACATTCAAACCCTTCTTAGCATGGGTTGTTGTTGTGCCCTCCCTCTCCCCAAAGAAGGTGGAGTTTGGAACTCTAGTCATTTCTTCCATTGTATTCTGATTATTGTTAGTGCTTTGGTTATGTAGTCCTCTTTTCTGAGGCCATATAGTTTCCCATTCCACAGTTGACCATATGCAGGACCTAGAGATTTCTACCACTGACTCATCCCCAAGCATTCTTCCTGCCCCACCTCTTTCTAATTGCTGCCTTCTCTGTATCAGAGAGACTCTGCCACTGCCTTTTCTACTGCTTCCATCTCTGGGGACCTGGTTGGGGTGAGTGGGAAGTGTTTTCTGGGGAGCTATGCTGTTGCACAGGCTATATTCCTGGGGATCAAAGACTGCTCTCGATATATATATATATATATATATATATATATATATATATATATATACACATACATACATACACACACACACACACACACACACACACATTGATAGAACTCACATAAACAAAAGCTCTTTAGGGGGTGGGGTCTTAAACATGTAAAGAGGCCCTGAAATTAAAAATAAAAATGACAACCACTGGTCTAGTTCCTTTCATGTAGGTATTCTTAATTTTCTTGAAATGAGAGATTTTTATATCTTACCTTCCTTAGTCATTTCCCATTCTGAATTCTTCACTACTGTTATTATATACTCATACCTTTGCTGCCATGCATATAATCTTGAAATCAACTTTAACTTTTCTCTCTTCCTCTGATTCTAAGTCTATTCATTGCTAAGTTTTGACAGTTGTCTCCTTGTAACTTTGACCTTTTACTTCCTTTGCATTTCCATATCTATTTCTCTAGTCTGGTTGTTAATTACCTTGAAAAATATTCCTACACTGACTGTCTGATGGCCCATCTTCTGTTTCCCATTCCTCCTAGTCTGCTTCAGACAGCACTTAGAATCAACTGCCTCAGTTATGATTGGGTTTATGTTACTCCCAGCTTTGCAAAGTCCTTCACTGGTTTCCACTTAGGTCTTAAATTCAAATGCTGTGGGACATGCTGCGGATGCCTTATCTAACAACCTTTGACTCTCCACAGAGTGGGGGCTGTGGCATGGCAAACAGGGCTTTTCTCTAAGACATTAAAATGTAAGGGGCAATAAGAGAGCACTTATATTCCTTTGACTGGAAAAAACAAAGGAGTGTAGTAACCTTTGGCAGTTAGCCAAAATAGTTATGAAGGAAGTGGCAGCTGGTTTCTCTAGCATTGTCTTATCCTGGAGTTACCTTCTGCAGGCTTGTGTCACAAGATCTTTTCCCTCACTTAACTTGTGTCTGAGGTGTTGTACCCTCTCTCCTATTTTCCCCCGGGAATTGTGTTTGCCATCAACTTTGCTAGTTGTGCATCTATTTCTTATGTTCTGTTTCATGAGTTCTGCTCTAGACTAGCCAACTGAATGGTTTGCTTCAAGAGGAGAACAGAAAAGTGTAGAGGTAAGAGTTACTTTCAAGCCTGTTGGGATGATTGGGTGGGTGGGAGGAGGGCAGCAGCACTATAGCAGGGGATGAATGCCTTCTAAACCCCTTCATTAAGGCCAGTTATGAAAAGTGGTCTGCTCTGTTGGCCAAATTAAACAAATTCATTCTGTAGTTTTATAATCCCAACTCTCAGATTACCTTTTCTTTGGTTCTTATTTTTTTTTCCCAAATTTAACACCAAAAAAGAGCATTTCTAAACACAGTAGAACATAAAAAGAGGATGTTATATGAATCTCCACTGCATTTACTTAAAAAAAAATGTAATAAATTCTACACATTCCTTTCAGAACCATCCTTCTCTGTACTTCCTTTTTGTCCTCTTTTGTGCATTTCAAAAAGTGTTTCATTGGTGTTTTTCTTTTAAATTTTTCATAATTATTGCTACTCTCACCTTAACCAAAAGGTTACAAACAGGTCCTTTTCTGAATAGTTGTCGTGAGTTTGGAACTTAATATAATGCATTTTCCTATATTGATAATCTGGTGGCAGAGTTTCTAGGTTATTCCTAAAGCCTATTTAACTCAAAATGAATTTGTTTACTATACCATATCTCATTTCAAACTCAGAGTAGCTTAGTAGGGCAGGTGGTAGTATCAGACTTTTCAGATGAGGAAATTTAGGCTCAGGAATTTGTTGAAAGTCTCATAGTTGGTAAGTTGTAAGTTGAGGCTAAAGCTAAGGTTTTCTCTGCTTTTGCTGTATTCAGTGCTTTAATCATATAATGTAATTGTTAAGTTTGGTAATATTAGTATTAAATTTGGTATGATCAGTATACATGTAAACATATAAATATGTATAAATATATAGACATATAAAACAGTGTTTCTGTGGGGAAAATATGTTCAGAGTTCCCACTTGGGTTCATAGTAATAGACTGTTGGAGCTAGAAGAGATATTAAAGATCATTATCTAAGTCAAACCAGTGACAAGCAGAATGGCCAGTAATTTGCCACTAGTGAAAAAATTGGGCTAGAACCTAGGTCATGTGACCATTTTCAAATCACTGTGATCTTTCTTTTGTAATCATTCAATCAGCAAGCAGTTAGTAAGGCCTTCCATGTGCCAGATGTTGTGCTAAGGGTTATAGGATATGAAAACCTTAAAAAACAAGGTCTCTGCCCCCAAGGGACTCACATTCCTATTAGGGAGATAACCTGCAAACCACTTGATATGTAGAATGTATATGTATGTGTACTTGATATGTAGAGTATAAATGGAAGGTAATTGGTAATGAGGGATGGGGAGTGGGAACGTGCCTAGGAAGGGGCCTTTTACAGAATGTCTTTTATAGAAAGTGGAATTTGAAGTCTGAAGGAATCCGAGAGAGAAAGGTGAGGAGGGAAAGAATTCCAGGCTTGGGACAGCCAGCCAATGTGTAAAGGCATAGAGTGGGACAATGTGTGGGACTGAGAAGAAGGCTGGGGTAGAGTATGTAGAAGGGAGTAAAATGTAAGAAGACTGGAAAGATGGGAAGGGGCCAGATTGTGAATGTCTTTAAGAGCTAAACAGAATTTTATATTTGATCTTGGAACAACTAGAGTTTGTTGGGGGTGGGTAAAGTGTCACAGGGTCATACCTGTGCTGAATGGAGGAAGGATTGAAGTGGGGAGAAAATTGAGGCTTTGTGAATGGAGAAAAGGGGACATATATGAGACATGTTGTAAAAGTAGAAATGACAAGACTTAGTAACAGATTAGAAAAAGTACTAGAGAGTAGTTGAGTATGACACCTAAGTTCTGAGTCTGGATGACAGTGAGGATGATTGTGGCCTCAAGTAGTAATAGAAAAGTTGGGGAGAGGGAAGGGGTGTGTGTGTGTGTGTGTGTGTGTGTGTGTGTGTGTGTGTGTGTGTGAAAGATGAGTTCTGTTTGGACATATTGAGTTTAAGTTATCTATGGGATATTCAATTTCAGCTATTCAAGAAGCAGTTGGTAATGCTGGATACCTCAGAAGGGGTTAAGACTAGGTACATAGATCTGGGAATTACCTGCCTAGAGAATAGTGACCTGGTGAGATAGATCATCAAGGGAGATACAGTATAAGGTGGAGAGAGGTAAGAGCCCAGTTCTGAGCCTTGGGAAATATCCAAGGTTAGTGGGCATGACCTGGATTAAGAACCATCAAAGGAGACTGAGGAGTGGTCAGACAGGTAGAAAGAGAATCCGGAAAGAATCTGAGAACGTAGAGGAGAGTGCCCAGAAGAAGAGGGTGATCAACAGTGTCAAAGGTTACAGGGTAGTCAACAGGGATGAGAATTGAAAAAAAAAACAGTGTTTAGCTTTTAAGAGATCATTGGTGACTTTGGAGAGATCAATTGGATTTGAATGAGGAGAATGAGCAGAAAATTTTAGAACTGAATGAGAAGAAAGGAAGTGGAGGGGCAAATGGCTTTCTTCTAGGAGTTCCACCCAAAGAGATGAGGAGACATACAGGATGATAGTTGCAGGGATGATTTTTTTTGTCTTATGGACTCCTCTGGTAGTCTGATAAAACTTGTGTACTTAGAATGTCTTTAAATACATAGTATGCATAGAATTTCAAAGGAAACTAATTATACTAAAATATTTATCAAAATATTAAAAAATAAAAGCAAGTCTGTTGACCTCAGATTAGGAATTCTTGCCGTAGGATGAGATATGAAGCAGCAAGGATGAGAGTGGTAGGATAACTTGAAGGAAGGGAAGAGGAGTTGCTATGGTCTCCTGTCTGGGCAGCTGTTCACATAAGACAGATGTATGTTAAGATGGAAAATATGAAAATTTACAGTATTGTCTATATCCATTTTTATTAGTAATTGGGGAAATTTGGGACCCTGGAAAAATGTGAGGCATATTTTAACATTTTTAAAACTATGAATGACACTTTCTAGCAAACTACTCAGAAACATCCAGTAAAGAGGTTATTTATTGTTTACTTTTTAAACAGCTATAAGCAGTTGCAGGTTAGTGTTTAAATGTGTGGGATTTTTTTTGTTTGGTTTGCAAAAGCCACCCCCACAAACTAATTTTTTTTTGTATATTACTTTTTCATTATGTGCTGTGTATTAAGAACATTGTAATAATAAAGTCAGCATGATCTTTTATGATTTAAGACAAATACTGTCACATTCTTAAAATATATTTAGCATGCTTTTTCTGGGCCTCAATTTCCTAATATAAAATGAGAGTGCTGGTCCAAATGATCTCCAAGATCCCTAAATTAGCTCTAAATCCAATGATCCTTATCTGATTATAAAGTCTCACTACTAAGTTGAATTCTTGAAACATCTTGGAGCCAGAACACTATGTTTACATGTCTACATGAAAAAAAATTACCCTCTTCAACGCTAAAAAAATAAAATTTACCAATTTACTAAAAGTAATAACCATGAGAAATTATCATTATATAAAAAAGAGAAAATATTCATTGTGACCATTTAAAAGGATAATAAAAAATATAATTAGTCTTATGGAAGGTGAACATCCAACATATAGAAAAATCTGTTTAAGTTCTGGAAGAGATAGACTTCATTTATTTTGCCGTAATTTCATGGAAAAAAAATTTAGATTAGGAAAATGGTATGTGCTGGTATGCGCTCAGACTTTGGCATTATATTAACCGTATGTTTTATTTTTCAAATCTAGAGGATAATCTGGTCTTTTATGTCCTGCCCTTGTTATTACCATGATTTCATACTGTTTCCTAGTAAGACACAAGTCTCTGTCTACAGATATTGAAAGGTTGTTTGTTAATAAGCGTCATCTCTTGTTAGAAGAGCCTGACTTATCTCGTTGATTTCTTTACCTTGTTCATGAAGAAAATTTTTTGGAGTGATTCGTTATTACATTAACCTTTCCTGTCTTATTCATTGCTGGTCTTGACATTTGTGACCCTGATAAGTAAGTGCATACCTATTGATAAAGAAGTTCATCAATTTTCACATGTTATTAAAGATAAAAGACTTTCAGAAAGAATCTTTTAAAAAAATAATAGAAATTTAACTTACATGTAGAAAATTTTAACCCATTATCTTTTGGTAAAATATAAGTTGATCTTGATTTGTATTTCTTATTGGGTTTGCAAAATAGTTATGCATATAGCATACAATAAAATAATTTTCTATTCTCTGTTTTTGGTCAGGCCTATCATTTTATCAGTGGAGTTAACTTCTGGTGAGATACTTCTTCCATGAGTACAAATCTGCATGTTTTCTACAGTTTATAGTCTTTTGAGGGTTACCTGGGAAATTGAACTAAAGTTAACTTGTTGAGGGTCATATAGTATATAGGGGAGGCTCAGACCCAGGTTTTCCTGACATGGAGGTCAGTTCTTGTTCAACTATGCCACATTCCCTTTCCCTTTCCTATTAATATTTAAGAAATACAAAGGTGAACAAGTAGCACCAGGTTTTAATGTGATATTTTAAACGATAATAGGAGGAAGTATGATGTGGTGAAAAGAACTGTGGGCTAGAGAGATGCTTAAGCTTGAATTCTAGTCCCAAACCTACCATTAACTAGCTGTGAGATTTTGGACAATAATTCCCCCAACTCTTCAGGCTTCAGTTTCCTCCCTATAAAATGAGGACATTGGCCTCAGCTGGAATGAAGATATTTCTTAACCCTACCCAACTTTGAAAGTTAAATACTTTATTTGTTATTGTTCATCAGAGGCCTTGAGATTTCCATGTCACACAGTCATTTCAGTTTATTCCAGAGTGCCTATGTGCCTTGGAATGTGGATTTTTCTGGCATTAAACTTGTGTGTTTAGAAAATGTCATGTTGAAAACCATCCCTTATCTTACCCTTTCCTTCCAGATCTTTCCCTAGTGTTGTTTCCTAGAGGGTTGCTTACTTCATATTCTTGAAGTTCTGGTTGTGTTCAAAAATTTCTCTATAGCCCTTTGGGTGGTGGAGAGAAAGAAAATTGTGCTGTAAATGAATTCAAGTAAATTCTTCCTTAAAGGCTGAATATCTAAATTTCATACAATCCAGATCTTTTACTTCTCTTGTTTTATTCCCTGAAGAACTGGTTAATGGATTAAAGAAAGATTCAACTTAAACTATCACTAAAATTATATCTCTTTGGAAGGAGGGAAAACATAAGTGTGTGCTGAAAAATTTTTCCTTACCACCCTGTTTAGAGGCAACTTTTAGACCCCAGAACTTAAGTAGACTTTTCATGGACAAATGAAAAGGCTTTCACCCTTTTCTCCCTTTCTGCCTTCCTTCTCCATCCAGGGTTGTACCTGCTCATTTGCATGCAAGGCAGGGTAATCCTCTACTCTGGGGTTCTTACCCTTTTTTGTGTTAGGAACCCCTTTCTCAGTCTAATGAACATGATTGTCCTTTTCTCAGAATAATGTTTTTAAATGCTCAGAATAAAGTACAGGTAAAATAAAGTTTAGTGAAAATCAAGATGTAATTTTTTTTTCCCCATCTAGTTTCCCAGTCCCCCTGAAATTGATCCTGGATGCTATTTTTAAGACCTTCTGCTCTCCTCCTTGGACTTTACCACTCCAACCTTGTCTCCCCTTGCTTTTGCATTCTGACATTGTGTGTCTTGGAATAGATTTGCAAGTTGGGAGAAAGAGTAGTAGCCTGATCAAGCCATCTGTCTCCAAGTGGGAAGCAGAACTTTGGTGAGGTGGAGGAGAAACTGGGGACAGAATAAAAATTCCTTGAGGAAAATAGATGATTGAGGGTCCTTGCCTGGTCATCTAGCCTTGGGATACAAAGGGAGGAGGGAATTGATAAATTTGCATCTTAGGGAATTTTGGGGAAGGGGTGGAAGTAAGGAAGGGCCATAGATTTAGAGATGGAAGGAACTTCAGATATCATCTAGTATTCTAGTCTAGCTCTTTCATTTCACAGATTAGGAAATAGACACCCCAGAGGTTAAGTGAATGTTTGGGATCACATAGGTAGTAAGTGGGAGAGTCAGAATTTGAAGCTAGGTTACTTATGGTCAAGTCCAACACTCCACAGCAAGAGCTGTACCATTCATTGCATGTTAGGGAGAAGGTGTTGGCTTGCTGCTTAAAAGACCAGGTCGGCATGAGATAGGTCTTTGTGCATGATCACAGGCCATATTAGATTTTATATAGAATTTGGGGAGTGGAAGTGAAAGTGCAGCCTGTTCAAAGAGCTGGCAAAAATTTTTGTTAAGTGTTCAAGCTGAAATGACCCTTACCTTATGTTAATCTGTGCTGATGAAGGTGAGAATTGACATAAATAATTAAAAATACAGATTTCTGCTTAGCTGATCAAAGAACATGTCAAAAATTACATCTTGCCCTTTATAGCAGTAAAACTCAGAGCCATCAATCCACCCTGGGAACCAAAAATATACTTATATAGGGTACAGAAATATTTAAGATGTAGAGAGGTTCTCAGAAAAACTAGACTAGAGTTGGAGCTTTCTATGTCAAATTCATCTATCACTGAGAGCAGAGGGACCACTTAAAAACTTTTTTTTTCAGTTAATGACAATTTATTTTTTCCCTACTTCCTTTCATCTTAGTGAAAAAAACAGAATATTTCCCCCTCCACTCTTCCCCACTGAAATAAATATACATAGCTATGCAAAACAAATTCCCATATTGTCCATGTCTAAAAAAAGTGTGTCTCATTCTGCTCATTTAGGCCCATCACCTCTTTGTCAGAGGTGGCTGGCGTGCTTGATCATGGGTCTTCTGGAATTATGGTTAGTCGCTGTATTTGATCAGTTTTCAAAATTGTTTGTTTCTACAGTCATTATTGCAGTAGACATTATTCTCCTGCTTTTGCTTACTTCACTCTTCATTGATTCATATAACTTTTTCCTAGGTTTCTCTGTAATGATTCATTTCACCTTTTTTTAAACTTAAATAGTATTCCATGACATTCATGTACCATACTTTTTTCAGCTGTTTCCAAATTAATGACCCCTCCCCTCCATAGTTTCCAGTTCTTTATCATTACAAAAAGAGCTGTTATAAATATTTTTGTACATATGTGCCCTTTCTCTTCTTTGGTCCCCGTAAGATAATAGGACTCATGGTGGTTTAACTGGGTCAAAGCAAATGGATGGTTTAGTAACTTTTTGGTTATAGTTTGAAATTATTTTCCTGGAAACTACTAATTCACAGCTCTATCAGTGTGATAATGTGGCTGTTTCTTCACAGGTTCTCACAACATTTGTTGTTTTTCTTTTTTTTTTTAGTCATCTTTGTCAGTTTGATAGGTGTGGGGTGGAACCTCAATTGTTTTAATGTCTATTTCTCTAATTATTTGTGGTTTGGAGCCATTTTCCATATGGCTATTAAATATACTTTGGATGTCTTTCATTGGAAGTGGACTCTTCATATGCTTTAAACATTTATCCATTGAGGAATCAGTCTTATTCTTATAAGTTTGAATCATTTTCTCATATACATATACACACACACATATACATATACACATACCCACATGTACTTGTATGTACATATGCATAAATATGTGTGTGTATATATATGTATATGTATATATGTATGTGTGTGTGTATATATATATATACATATATATGTGTATATATATGTATATATATATATATATATATATGAAAAAGGTATGGAAAAAATAAATATGAAAGAAAATGAAAAAGAATATGAAAGGCATATATAGACAACTTCCTGTAAAGATTTTTCCCCCTAGATGTTTTCCTTCTCATATTGACTTTACTGATTTTGTTTTAAACAAAGACCTCAATTTTATGTAATCAGAATTGTTAATTCTATCTACCTTGATCCTTTCTACTCTTATTTGGTCTGGAAATTTTTCCTCTATCCATAAACCTGAATGGTAATTTCTTCCTTGTTCCTCCAGTTAGTTTATGATATGACCTTTTTATGTTGTAAGTTAAAATTTAAAATTCATATTACATATTTGGAGCTTTTCTTGGTATATCATGTGAGGTGTTGGGTCTATACCTGCCACCATCTGGCAGACTGCTTTTCAGTTGTCCCAACAGTTTCTGTCAATTACTGTGTTCTTACCGAGGTAGACGAGGTATTGAACACTTGTCTGCTGTTCTTGTTTGCTTCTCTATATTGTTTACTTAATCTGTTAGGGGAAGACCCCTTAAAATACATGGATAATCTGCTATTAATACTTTGCATTTATACAATGCCAGTTTTCCTGAGAACTCAGATTGCTTTTATGTGTATTTTTTCAGCCTCAACATCTTTGTTTGATAGGAAAAGACAAATATCCCCATCTCCATCTTATACCTAGATATTAGTCTTTAGAAAACACATTGTTTTTATGTTAAAACCAAAAATACTGTCCCTAATTTTTTGTCGTTTTTGAAGAAAAAACTTTATAGAATTAGATGGGGATTTTTTTCCTTTTTTTATTCTTTGCCACAGTTGTAGGATAATCAGAAGTTTAACAATTTTATTTAAAGAATAAAAAGATTGATTACACTAGTGCATATTTTAAAAAATAGAATATTTGGACTATTTTTAATTGAGGGGGAAGAACTAATTAATTAAATATGATGTGCCATACTGAGGTGATATGAATAATTACAAAGTGAGACAAGCTTTACTATAAATTTAGAGTGATAGTATTATTAGGAGAGCTTAATTAAAAGACAATATTTTCTCATAGAGTGAATTAAAAGACATTACAACACTTTTTTTTTCTTTCTGCAGGGAATCAACTATTTTTGAAAGGAGTAATAATAAGCAAATTCTGGCCTTATCAATTCAGTGATTTACTTACAGTGATCCTAGTTTTGTTTATCAGTTTCTCTTGACATGAAAATGATGTAAAAGAAATGTTAAGCATGAACAGTCAGTGTAGCTGCAGCCAACAGTTCACAATATTTTTTTGTTTAATTAGCTCCTTATTTATTGTTAGAGTTTTCCTAAGATACTTCAAAAGTATTGTTCCAACCTCCCATATTAGAAGGTTTTTGTTGTTGTTTTCCCATGCAGAAACAATTCTAGTATTTGCCCCCAAACAAAGATAACCACTGAAGAAGAATTTTTTAAAGGGTCATTATTTTAAAGTTAGAGATAAATGTATCCTTTAAAAAATGGTTATGTAATTTTCTGATCCAATTAATGGTTAGTGCCAACCATTTATTCAAAAAGTGTGGCAAATTGTAATGAGACTGGACTTTTTTATTCCAAGGTCAAAGTATTCAGATATTGAAAAGGAAATTTCAGATAATGGAAACTCAACAAATTTTATAGCATTTAGTTATCAGTCAGTTATCAGTTATCAGCCAGTTGCTATATTAACCTTGTAAATAGATAATTCAGATAATGAGTCAGACAATTTATTTTATATTCTCTCAGTAAGCATTTTAGCACCTACTATGTGTCAGGTATTGTGCCAAATGTTGGAATCTGAAAAAAAGCATAAAACCAGTCACTGCTCTAAAGAGGCCATATTCTAATGCACGACATGAAACAACTATATACAAGCTATATATATAGTATGTATATGTGGGTGTAGTACACACACGTATATATATATGTATATGCATGATAAATTGGAGATAAACATCATAGGGAAGCCACTAATTTTAAGCAGAATTAGAAAAGTTTTCTTGTAGAGAAGTTGGGATTTTTCTGAGACTTGAAGAAACTCATGGAATTGAGAAGAAAGAGAATTCCAGGCATGGAAGACAGTCAGTGAAAGCATATGGATGTGCAAGATGGAACGTCTTGTACAGGGAACAATAAGGAAGCCAGTGTCATTACATTACAGAGTACTTGGAGGTGAAAATAAGTTATAAGATACTGGAGAGTTAGGATGGGACAAAATGAAGAAAGACTTTGAAAGGCAAACAGAAAATTTTATTTTTGATCCTGGAAGTAATTGGGAGTTACTGGAGTTTATTGAATATGGGAGGAGGGGAGGAACAGGATGTGACATGGTCCCCGCAGCGCTTTAGATATCAGTTTGGCGGCTGAGTGGAAGATCGACTAAAGTGGGGAAGAGATTGGAGAGTAATCAGTGAGAGAAAGTGAGGGTTCCAGAAGGGAAAGATAATTTTAAAGCACTGAGAGTTTGAAGACTTAACGTTATGGTAAATATTATAACTTCTGTGAATGAAACATGTCCCATTAGGATGTGGCTTTCTCACAGTGTGTTGTCATTAACAACTAAAGAAAAATGTGAGTCAATTCACCTGGGTTATTCTTGGTTATATGACAGATGTTTAAGCATTGTATTTTTGTATTGATTAGGTACAGTACTTCATTTTGACTCTGTATAGTGTACCGTATGCTATTGCTGTTGTGTTATGTTGACCAAATACTGTGGGATTGCTGATTATGTGTTTCTATTTGTAGTGTCATATCGTTTTCCAGCTCCAAAATGTTTAGTTTTTTAAAAATACTTTATACTATTTATGCATTTTGTGAATATTTTGTTAATTTCTAATAAAACATGAATATTAAATTGTCCTCAAGTTCACTTATTTTAAATCTTTGCTCAAAATTCAGACGTCTTCTTTCCTAATTTTTTTTTTTATAATGAAGATTTCCTGGGATTAGCATAGTCTGAGATCAGATCTGAAATGAACCTACTCTTAGCCTTTTTATAGATTTAGACTGAGATTCCACATCTATTTGAACATTTTAATCAGCTAGAGTATTATTTATAGTGTTGATGAACTACTCAAGTATGTCCAGCAAGCTTTTCCTGGACCTCTCTATTTCAGGATACCCATGCCCTTTATCCCAGAATCTTACTTCTTCAAGTGATTACTTGATAGTCTTGTATAAATAAGAAAAGCTGACAGCATGTGACTTCATAATTAATAACATTTTACAACATGAAGTCCCATTGAATTAACAGCTTGAGCTTATAAATGGTTAATCCTCATTAATTCAACATCATTAAATATTATGATTTTATAACTATGCATTGTGCTTATGCAGAAATTTCCTAAACTATTCAATAATATGGGCTATCATGGGATGATCAGAGAACAAAGTTTTCCAATATTTTAAAAACCCTTGTTACATAAAATGATGCATTGTTATGATAGATTTACCCCCAATCACTAAGAAAACCCCTGAAGAACTACTGTTGACTCACATTTGAAGAGTAACACATGACAGTAAGAAAACTGAATTTCTGTAACAATATTCTGCAATTCAAACGTTGCCCTGAAATTCTGGAAATAAGATAGTTTCAGAATTACATTTTTTAAACAGAATATTTTGTTCAGTAATATTTTAAAAATTTATGCAAGTGGCAATTCACATTAATTTTGTTGTGCATGTTTTAATAATATAGAGTGATCTTTTAAGTTGCCATATTATGTCTTGCCAAATGTAGGTGGAATTGTATTATTCTCTTTAAAATAGTTAAATATTAAATTGAGGTAATTATTTAAATTACCATATTTTGTGTTGCCAAGTGTAGGTTAAAATTGTCCCTTTTGTCATGTGTCTTTAAATAGTTAAATATGAAATTATAGAATTATAGAAAAATTAAAATTATAGAAACGTTCTGGAAATTTTGAAGGTTTTCTTGATGAGTATTTTATTTCAGCACATTCACTATTGGCATATAGTTGCTGTATTAGTTAACTAGCATTTATTGATATATATTTTATGTATAAGACCATCTACCACTTTTGAGTAAATGTGTAAAGTCTTGGAAATCTTTGATAAATAAAATGATTAAGTTAGAAGTCTCCTAACATAATTTGATAATAAGCACATAGAAGTTTTAAAATTAATCTTTCTGGTTCATGGGAAATTGATATGGGTAATTATGATTTAGTATATTCTGTTGTATCATGACCTGTACTATTATTTTGGGAGCCCAAGATTTAACTTGTTTGAGAATAGTCACCAATTTTGTAATATATTCCTTGTTTTGTGTTAATCTTAATTCTGTATAAGGCTTCTTCATTTGATTTATGTAAGGTTGTTTCATTTGCAAGGAAGCAGTGAGAAATAAGGTGATGATGAAGAAGATGATGATAGCAGCTGACATTTTTATGGTGCTTTATGACTTGAAAAGCACTTCATTTATATTACTTTAAATGATCCCCACAACACAACTGTGAAGAAGGTGCTGCAGGGTTTAGCTTTGTTTTGTGGATGAGGAAACTGAGGCTCAGGGAAGATCAATGATTGCCTTCGGTCACAGAACTAGGAAGCATAGGAGGCAGGGTTTGATGGAAGTCAATGTTTACTTCAAGCCTAACTCTCCTTCCACTTGATCACCAAGTGATGTATTTAGTCATCACTAACCACAGCTACAGTAACTCTTTATAGGGATATTTCCCTCACCAACATTAAAGAACATCCACATTCTTTACAATCAACCAGATTTATGACTACCCTTTCCCTTCCTTCCTTTTTAATCTCTTGTTATTAGTTTACCTGTTTCCATAAACAGTGTCTTATTTCCCCTTTTCTTTCTTATCACTTTCTCCTTTCCTCATAGCTCTACTTTTGCTTCCTTTTGCTTTCCTCACAATATTTTAAAATGGAAGAAAACCATTAAGATAATCTCCCTTATCTTTCAGTTTCTCATCTACTTTGAACTCATTAGCTAAAGTTGGTTGCAAGCTTTATGGGACCAATTCAGTGTAAACCCATTTCATACAGCATAAAAATGTGCTTGTCTTAATTTTAATTTACATAAGCCTAGTTCCTCTGGTTGAGGAAAAGTAGTATAGGAAATGAAGGGGGCAAACAGAAGAAGGAAGGCAACTGCATATTGTCAAGTAATGATAGTGATGGTGATGATAGCTGCCATTTATATAGTGATTTAAAGTGCTCAATGAATACTTCTAGGTTCTCATCGCAACCTGTTTAGTTAGGCTTAGCTCAAGTCAATTCAATATACTAAAAATGTTTCCTAGTTACTTGCCCATCAGCTTGTCAATATTATACTCATTTATAAATCTTATTATATTATTTCTCCAATAAATTCTACTATAATGCCTCTTATTTGCATGGAGATGACTCCCAGGTTCTCAAAGGCTATATTTTCTGTAGCTGGTAACAAGCTATATAGAACTGGCTTGTTGTAACTTTATTTTATAGAGCACAAAAATGTGTTTGTCTTGTCTTTAATTTATATAAAGTAAGTTCATCTGTTGCAGAGAAATAATATAAGAAATGAAGGAGGCAGACAGAAGTAAGTCAATTGCTGTTAAATAATTAATTAATAAGTCAGTGGAGCTTTGGCAAATCCAAATGGATTGTGAGTGAATTTAAAGCTTTTTATTTCTAATGGTTAGTTAAACTACATTTTTACCTAAAAAACTGAAGCTTATGTTTGTCATCAAAGAATTTTTCAAGGATCAGCGGTTTCCTTGATGTGAATTCTCTCTCCATTAATGCAGAACACAGCTTCCTCACACCTCATCTAACCGTCTGGTGGTAAGTCTTTTAGTTGGTTTGGTTCTTGAATGACATGCATAATGTTCTTCCCTAGGCTTTGAGTTCATTCACAATCCATTAGTTTATGTAAATCAGTGACAGTAAAATCATTTTTAATTGAAATTATACTGGAGGAGAGGAGGATCTGAAATAATGTCAAGCTTAAAACAAAACCCTGAAACTTTATTTTTTAATAGCCTAAAGTATAATTAGGGCTTATCTTTAAGACTAAAGTGAACAAGTGCTTGAGTGCCTGCTATATACATATATATGTATATGTGTGTGTGTGTATATGTAAAGTAATTCTTAGGTGATTGACACCCATCCATCAATCATGTGAAGTACTTCATCGATTCTCTAAGAGTTTATAATCTAATAGAAGATAAGACCCATCCCCAAATACTAACTGAATATGGTGCCAAGGAGTAGAGTGACTTGTCCTAGGTTAGGTCTCCCGATTTTGTCTAGTGCTCTTTCCATCCATGGTATTTGGATGCCTATCCACATTTTCAAAGTGAATTTAGTATTTTATTTGTTCTAAAACTAGTGCAAGAAACTCCTTTATCAGTGCAGTTGCCCTAGAGTACTGAGAGGTTATGTGACTTGTCTAAGGCAATAAACAGCCATATGTATCAGAAGTGGGACTTGAACCCAGGTTCTCTTGGCTTTGAGGTCTCCTCTGTATTCACTACATCTCACTGGTTCTCTAGAAGATGGTGACATCTGAAAGGGTGAGACTGCACTGGTAATTTAGTTATGCCTATAAAGATAATTATACCATTAACCAGGCTATAGAAATCATTTGGTTATTCTTTTCCTTCATTTTTCCATACATTTATGAACCTCATCTTCAGCTATTTGAGTTGACTTTTGATGTTTCGTAAAGGAAGCGGAGGGATAACAGCCATGCTAAATATGAAATCTCAACTACAAATACCTCTTCCAAAATAGTGATTCAGAATCAGTGCCCAGTTCATGTTTGGTGTGAAAACAAGTGGTATATCTGAGGTCTGTTTGTCCATTTATTTCCACTGTGGACTGGCAGTGAGCATTCTGTTATCCTTATTTGCACAATTTCTTCCCCTTGATGTGAAAAACATGCTCAGTGTACTCCACTAATTCTCATCTTGATAGAAAAAAAATTAGACAAAAGATATATTTAAATAGTAAGGAGTAGCTGAGATAGCCTAGGTGGAGGAACAAGCTGAACTGCTATTATTATTTTGTAATGTGATACCGTAGATATCAGAATTTAGAACAGCTTCTTTAGTCAAGAAAGGTAGATTTATTACTTTAAATCAAATCAAATCAAAACAATTTAAATTTTGACAAGGAAAACAGATATAATGTATCTACTAGAATTATATTAATGTTAGAGAGCTCAAACAGTTCATTATTAGTAGATAGATACTTGTAAATTTTAAAGTAGTGCTTTCTTTCATAATTTTACAGCTGCATCACAAAGCACAATTTTGATCCAGTTATTTTATTTATCCATTTAATTGAAATACATTGACGCTTGTTGAATCGTTAAGCGGTAAATTATCTCTAGTTCAGTATATTAATCTGCTGTTGGGCAGCTCTCATTGAAAACAAAAAATACAGTTCATATATACAGGTTTCATTATAATTGCTAGAGCCGTAACTAGCATTTTCCCTCTCTGGGAGGTATTGTTGCACAGCAGAAAGAGCACTGGCTATGTAGGAAGAGAACTGGGGTTCAGCTCCCACTGGGGATGCTTGCCCTGTAATCTTGGACAGGTCATTTAACATCCTTAGACTCCAGTTTCCACATTTGTAAAGTGAGAGAGTTGAACTAGATGGCCTCTGAAGATCATTTTAGCTTTTGGCCCATGATCCTTTGTATTCTGATTGTTTTTGGCCAACTACAAATATCTACTTCTTGGAGTGCAGTAGTTAAAATATATTAAATTTTTTTACAAGTAATTATAAATATGAAATTAAATATACATTTTAGCCAAATTTACATGATAAACTTAGAATATATAAGTATTTAGCTAACTCAATCTTCAGTTCCCATCTCCATTTATAGACTGGTGTAGAAAAATGAAATGTCTCTTAAAATTAATGATTTCCCACTTTGTAATGAAACGTTTATTTCTAGAGAAGAAAATGATTTTTTCAACATATGTGTAAGTAACTACTGCTATTTTTACTTCTGTCATTTCTAACAAATTAAAGTTAATTGTCAGTTCATTGGTAAAACTTTGTTTAATGTTTCGGTAGCAAACTTATTTCTTGACTGATTAATTTCCATCTGAAATTTTTTATTTTTTACAATTAGTATTAGACTGAAGGTGGAAGGTATTTGCCAGGGCCATACTTAACTTTATATTTATTAGTTAAGGATTAGTCGTGGTAAGAAGTATTAAGACTATTGGCCTTTAAAAATGAGGCAGAGTTTATAAATAATTTATTCGTTAAATGTTTCCAAACCTGTGAATATAATCTCACAAGCATTACTTGTGCTAAATTATAAATTACTTGAAGAGAGAAAATGTCTTACTCATTTCAGTGCTTGCAACAGTACCTGATATTTAGTGCTATATAAATGTTTTTGTTATTTTTATTATAATTTCTGTATGCCTAAAATGCTTTGAACATAGTAGGCACTCAAATATTTGTTGAATGAATATACGTGTTATATATGTTATACGTATCTGACTGTAAATTGTCATAGATCCAGTCTGGGAAGCAACATCCCTAGTATTGGAAATTTTGTATTACTTACCTTTGTCTCTTGTCTCTGCTACTACAACTATTAGCCCAAGTGCCTAATTCCTCTTGCTTTGACAATCATTGAGTATACCCAAATAATTAGCATTTTTGTTAGATCAGCAACCACTGATAGAATTAGTTAGATTAGCCAGCACACTGACTATCAAATAAATTGGATGGGGATAGAATACTCACTACAGGCATGCTTTATAATTTTTTATGTTTCTACATATTAGTCAGTTTTATGCAGTCCCAGTCAAAGTTTTTGGACATGACACCCCTTAGTTATATGTGTCTGATCTCCTGCCCAAAGGTCATGTAACCAATTCTTATGTTTCATTAATTCTGTAGGTGTTAATGATAAAAATGTCTGAAAAGAGAGGTTCTAAGTTCAAGCAGTGGCAGAAGTTTAACTAAAAGTTAAGATAATATATAAAGGCAAATTTATAACAATGTAATGTTGTTGAAAAATAGCTATGTTGTTAAACTTTTAAATATTATTTCTTGTGTGGTAGAACATCTGTTAAACATGCTATACTATATATTTTCACTTGAGGCTTTTTTTCTTTTACCATTTACTTTGATTAAAACATAGGATTTACACTTTAGGTAGTTTTCCAGTTACATCAGGAAATTACCATTTTCCTTTTTAAGAATGTAATTCAAAAAATTGTTTCATCCTCCAGGTGATTTTATTTCACAAAAGAGCTGACATTTCTTTAATAGGGTGGATCTCTGGTTTCATAATGGAAAAACATGGGGAAAACAGATTCAGTTTACATAAATTTATTTTATAGGACATTTTGCACTTATACCATCAAAAAAGGGTACTATTATTATAAAGTTTTAGGTAGCCAAGGTGGAATTCATTACTGTGGTAGAGAGAGGTGAGGAAAATCTACTAATCTTTGATAAAATAGTTTTCTTTCTTATCCATATACATATTTGTCTGAGTTTTTTTTAGTGTTTTTGTAAGGTTTATAGTCTGTTTCCCAAATGTAATGCAAAAGAGAGCAATTAAAAAAAAACTCAGAAACATTTGAGCAGCAGAATTGTTCCTAATACATATATTCAAATAAAAAAAATTAAATTAAGCAATACCCATTTGGAATTGAGTAGTCAAATTTATTAAAATTCAAATAACCTAGATAAGCCGTTATATTGTCTCCAAGTCTAATACAGTCCTACATGCTGGGGAATGATCTTATTTAAAAGAGACGTCTCTCCTCAGTTCTCATTACACTTAAACAATTTGTCACATGAATTGAAATCTAAACACTATACCTAACTGCCCCAGAAAAAAAAGTTACATTAATTCACAGGAAGAGAGTCTTCAAATACAACAAAAGCTGTGCAGTAAGTAGCTTCCTATTATATGCTTAGTCATCCAGCAGTTATACAAGAGCAGCGTGACTTAATCTTCTCTACAACTTGTTTTCTTTGCCTTCTTTCAGGTGGAAGAATGAAAGGGCTCTATAGAAGAGGGAAGATTTGGGGATGGCTAGTTTTGAGGCTATAATGGTATTAGCTATTGTTCTGATAAAATTATGTTTAAAGTCTTATGATATGTGTGTGTGTATCTATAATATGTATACATATGTACGTATTCATACATATGTTTATGTACATGTTTTTCCATTAATTTTTTTCTCTTGTGGCATGTATGTGACCCTGGGTTCTCAAAAGCTTATGTCATTAGAGTTTTGGCAGATTCTCATAGTTGGAAAGACTGAGTTGGAGCCCAGTGATGGACTGATTGTGTGTGACCTGTCCGAGAACTAGTTCTAGCTAAGTTCAAATAGGTTCATTGCTAGATTGTCCATAATGTGATTAATAGTTTAGCGCGCGCACACACACACACACACACACACACACACACACACACGCACCTCCCCAAGGATTCTCCAATCCAATGACACTGGCCTCCATATTGTTACTTTGAACAAGACACTCCATCTCCAGACTTGGGACATTTTGGGTGACTGTCCCCCTTTCTTGGAATGCTTTCCTTCATCTCTACTTCCCTGGATTTCTTAAAGTCCCATCTGAAATCTTTCAACTACATGAAACCTTCCTGAGCCCTCTTCATTCTAGAACCTTCTCTCTACGAATCATTTGCAGTTTATCCTGTATACATCTTGTTTGTACTGAAGTTGTTCATATGCTGTCTCCCCCTTTAGACCGTAAGGTCCCTGAGAGTAGGGATTGTTTTTGGCCTTCATATCCCTAGGCTTACTGTAGTGCCTGGTACATTGTAGGTACTTGTTTATTAACTGACTTCCCTGCTTTCCTTTCCCAGTAATCTTAGCTTCTGCAAGAATCCTCTCGTCTCCCTTGGTACTAGTACCTTCCCACTTAAGATTATCTCCCTTTTATCCTCTGTAGATCTTTCTTGCGCAAGCTGTCTTTCCATTAGATTGTGAGCTCTGTCACGGCAAGGTCTGTGTTTTACCTCTCTGAGTCCCCAGCCCTTACTTAGCATGATAACTGGAATGCAACAGGCATTTAATAAAGGCTTTTTGACTTGACTTCTTAAGAAACTCAGTTTGCTATTAGGTGGTGCAGTGGATAGAATGCTGGATTTGATGTCAGGAGGACAGGTGTTCAAGCCTTGCCTCACACACTTATTAGCTTTATGACCCTGGTCATGTCACTTAAGATTTGTCATCCATAAATGGGGCTGATAATAGTGTCTCCCTCCTCAGAGGGCTGTTGTGAGGATCAGATGAGATAATATCTTTTACCGCACTTTGTACATCTTCAGGCTGACAAATGTTAGCTCTCATTATTAGTCTTGCTGGCCTCCAGAGTCATAACTGTGTGCATGTTTCATTTAAATTCCATTTATTCATGCAGTCAGAAAAAGACTTCATTTGGAGAAAAACTGTCTTGTACTTTTGTTATGTAAGGGTACAAAAGGCAAAAGAAGCTCCATTGATATTTTGGACTTAGGTAGTGTAACATTATATCATTGTAGATACAATTATGATACAACATTATGATATAATAATATCATACCTAGCCGTATCCTGCTACCAGAACATACCTTTGTAAATGGAATGAAAAAATCAGTGTTAGCAGTAGTCTGCAAGGACTAAGTAAGTCTTCACTGTCTCATACTTTTATTTTCAACTACCATCATTGGCTACAGTAGATATGGCAGTCAAGGAATTTTAAATTAGCTTTTATCTGTTTTTTTCATAGAATTTTTCTCATGCCATAATCATTTATTGCCATTTGTTGTTGTTCCATTGTATCAGTTGTGTCCAATTTTATGTGACCCCATTTGGGGTTTTCTTGGCAGAGGTACTGGAGTGGTTTATCATTTCCTTCTTTAGCTCATTTTACAGATGAGGAAACGGAGGCAAACAGGGTGAAGCTATTTGCTCTGAGTTATGCACTTAGTAATCTGAAACCAGATTTGAACTCAGGTGAGTTTTCCTGACTCTAGACCCCATTCTCTATCCACTAAGAAAATTATCTTAAATTTGCATTTGATAGTAGGGTATATAGCTAGGTATTATATCATATCATAATTACATCTAAAAAGTAGCCTTCAAAAAGAGACATCCACTTCTTGAAGTTGTTCATTTTTCCTTAATAGATTGTTTGTATTATGATTTCTCATATCTTCTTACCTCTTTTCCTTGTTAGTTCTCTCAGAGCAAGGGTTTGGTGTGATAAAACTGTTGACTGTAGTATCATGATAACAGAGAGGAGTTCCTTAGCTCACCAGTGTTAGATGGTTTGATGGCCTTCACTGTACCTTTAGAAAGCAGGATGCCACACCCCAAAGGTGATTATCTTAGAGCCATATAACATTAAGGCAGCTTGATGAGTTGTCTTTTTATTTCTTGATTTCCTTCTGATGACTCCTAAAATAAAAAATTGAGGTTGACATTAAAACATGTACACAGAATTTCCGAGTAGTTAATATTTTTTAAAAGTTGGGGGAAAATACGTAGATATAATGAGAAATTTGGAATCATAAGGTTCAGAGTACTAATCTCCACTCATATAAGACACCAAATGAAAGCACTCTGGGGGTAAAGCCAGTTTTAGAACACACTCTTCTTTCTCTGCTCATAAATACTCTCTCATAATCATGACTTTGTACTTAGTCTAGAGGAAGCCTGGTAGAAATAAGCCATGGGAACAGTTGTTTTGGAGAGATGCCATTAATAGACTGTGGTGAAAAGAAAAGGCAACAAGGATCATTGGAAAGGAAGAATGGAAGATGGTGAGTCATTTGAACATTTATTGAACATTGATTGTATGTAAATCTATGTACTAGACCTGAACACTAAGGAGGTAGGAAGTAGAAAACAGTCTTTGTCCCTAAAGTATTGATTGCCTGTTGGCAAACAGAATGGGTGGGTATAGAAATACATGAGGGGTGGAGGGAAAGGGAAAGAGAACAAGGAAAGGAAAGACAGGGGATTGAGAAAATCTTGAGTGGTCAGATACAGAAGCCTCTTTATATTTTGAAAATTCTTGAAGAAAAATATGTTGGTATTTCAGTTGGTAAAATGACTGTTAATTTAGCTGTAATATCCCTTTGGGCTGTTTCTGTGAAATCAATAAAAACAAAGCTAAAGAAAAAGCTGTTCTGTTTTAGGCAATATGTAATTAAGCCATGGAAATCAGTGCCATCCAGAATATTACCACGCCCCAAAGGATTAAGTACTGGTATGAATAAAAATAGTACCGATTTTTGTTCTCACTAGAGTGAAATTATAAGGATTGTCAATCATCCTCTTTCAGGGTAAAGTTGATTATTGGCTAGGTTCAGGAATATCTTTCCTCATGTTCTGATTGCATAAGGTTAGGAGTTTTAGCTTTGTCTTTAAAGCTTGTGTTGGCCTGTAAATCATGGAATTAGGTTTGTTCTGGTGTGGTGTTGCAGAATTTTAAATTAGTCAGCTGGCTAGCATTTATTAAGTGCCTACTGTGTGCCAGGCACCGTGCTAAGCACTGTGGATACAAAGAAAGATAGAAGTCTTTAATTTCAATTAACTTACAAATGAAATGAGGGAGAGCATGCACAAACATGATTTATATAGGTTAAATTGGAATTAATCATAGAAAAAAGGCACTGGAATTAAGGGGGATTCCTGGAGAAGGTGAGATTTTAGCTGGAATTTGAAGGAAGCTAGGAGGTGTTGATGATATTCCAGATGTTAAGGGCTGTTAGGGGGTCCCCTGAACTTGTCTTTCACAGGCATTATGGACAGTCAGTGGAAATGCTTAGAATCTGGGGATGGAGGCCAGTGTCACTGAAAGGCAACATATGTATAGAGGGTGGTTGGATGTAAGGTTTAAGAAAACTGGGAAGGTAGGTGCAAGTGATGTTATGAATAGCTTTAAAAGCCATACAAAGCATTTTAGATTGGATCTTGGAGGCAGTGGGGAGCCACTGGAGTTGATTGAATGGGGAGATAGAGGTGCTTTCGACATGGTCAGATCTGTGCTTTAGGCACACCGATTTGATAGCTGATTAAAAAGATGGAGCCTTGTTGGCAGGGAGACCAACCAGAAGATAATTGTGATGGCTGTTTCTGCACCTCTGTACCTGCACTTCTACTTCATATGATTGTTAAACTCACCATCTGTCTACAGCAATAAAAACCAATGTAATGGTATCTGGAGATAAAGAGAATGAGTCAAAGAGAAGGTTTGATTGTTATGATGTAATATTGGTCCTCCAGTGTTCTCACTGGCTTCAAAATATTAGACACCCTTTACAAACCACGAGTAAAATGCTAAGAATTTTGGAACTTTGGCCATATTTGTCAGACACCGCTTGGAAGTTTAGAACCTATCACAGATGCTGTATGCAGAGAAACAGTGCCTGCCTAATTTAGACAAACCACAATATTGGGCTCGGATAAGCTAAAAAAAGTTGATGGAAAGCAAGCAGTAAGATGGGGGTGAATTGACTGCTTTGGCCTGTGTGCCCACCTTTGCTTTCTTGAGAAGAATTTTTTTCTTTGCTATCTTTGAGTCTTCTTAAATATTTTAGCCTATATTTACAGATTCATCAAGTTATCAAAACTGCCTTCTTAACTGGGCATGTCAAGGGATTCTTCTCTTGAGGGGAGGGTATCCTCAGTTAAAAAAAAGAAGCATATAAAGTCCTGAGTTTCTCTTCCCTCTTTTGTATATGTTCAAATAAACTTTTCCAAAATAGCAATCTATAATCAGTAAATTACAATGTGACTTAAAGAATTTTTGTAGGCCTCAATATTTATATTGCAGAGGTCCATTTTTATATCCCCTGGGAAATGATGGTGTGATAATATAAAGGGCAGTAGGTGAAGCATTTTCTGTATGTATTTTTTCTCCATGTGTAATTTTAGACTAGCAGTGAATATCATAGAGAGATGAATATTGTAAGAAGGTGCAAATGACCTTTACATTATGTCCATTTTTCATGCACAGGGAGCCATCCCAGGGGTTTAAAGTCAGACAGGTAGATCTACACTATTGCAGACCTAACTTGTGAGAACTGCTGCAAACCCAGGACAGATGCAAAATTAGGTTGACTAGAGGACATATTGAGAGGAAAAGAAAAGGCAGTGTTTAGGGCAATTCAATACAGGACAACACTCAAGAGAACTTGTTAGTCATGAAAAAATGTCAGGCACTGAACCCAGTGGCAGCCTTTCTGAGGAGAGGACCTCATTGACCATGTATTCTAGTTGCATCATTGCAGATGAGGGAAATGGAAAAGTTGGCAAGTAACTGGACTTTTTTGATCACAAAAGTCATAAGCAGCAGAAATTGGGAGTAAACTGTGGTTCTTTGGACCCCTGATCCAACACTCCTTTGTGTTTTTGTTCTCCATATTGTTCATAGCCATCCCACTTTGCTAATTTGGGTTGTGGTGTGGGGAAAGACTGTCACAAATGGGATATGAGTTAGGTGAAGAAGGGTTCCTCTAGAGACTTTGCAAAAAATGAGTTGTAGCACAAGAAGAGAAAATGAGGAAGGTGTTCAACTACACCAGGTATGGTGATGCATGCTTGGTTAAGGAAGATAGGATGTAGACCCCCTCCTTTCCTGTCATACTCCCTTGCACATAGCTTGTCAATTGATGAATGAGGGAGTGAATGATCACTGTAGTCTGGAGCCATGAGCTTTCTTGAGTTTCTGTTTTCATGATTTACACTTAGGCATTTCAGAAATGGTTTTAATAGTTACCAATAGGTTTTTATACCTGCTGTTTTTTCTCTAGGAACCTTTTGAGTACCTCACAAATTTTGGTGACCTATTTTGATATCTAACTTAATTTTGTAGCATCCTCTCCAATCTTATGTACCTTTTGGTAACATGATGACTTTTTTCCTCATGTCCTATTGACTTATTTCTTTTTTTTCCCATGTTTTGAGCTCCAGTTGATCTGCTTATTTCCATCTTATACCCAGGCAGAACAAAAATCAGCTTATGGAATATGCTTCTTCCTGCTGAGACACCTTCAGTGGCT
>CM053770.1:47856457-47888060 GCA_028658325.1 Potorous gilbertii | reverse complement strand
TGAACCCCAGTGGTTGATTCTAGTTTTGCTAGGGAATCAATCTCATCTGTTTCTTTAAAAGCTTTATAAAATGTGCTTTTAAGAAGGCCTTGATAGATGAAAATCTAAACTTGTAAATCAGATGAATTGCTCTTTTCTGAAGGGGGTAGAAGTCAGAGGAAACCGAATAAAAAAAAAGATCAGAAGACGTAAGTGCTGTCTGCTCAAAAGCTGCATTTCTGAACTCATCAGACAAAAGAAAATACTTTAGAAGTCATTTTGAAATATTTGATATATTAACTACAGTCATCAAAGATCATAAAGCCTGGAATGTCACATCTTGTCCCAGCAGCTGTTTGCAAAAGCAGTTTGAAATACAGGTCCAACTTATATTGATTCTTTCGTAGCTGTTTTTTCATTGTGATCCTATGAGCTGGTTTTATTGTTTGTTTTCTACATAAAATGCTTAAAAAAACAAACAACATCACTACACAGGTTTTTAAGCACAGGGATTAGTAAAATCCTAATAAATTATATCTGCATAATTATTATGCCTGCATCCCATCTTCCTTAACCTAACCTTGTGTCACCATCTCTGAGTTTTTGCACTATGCCGTTGAACACCCTCCTCATTTTCTCTTCCTGTACTTCAACTCATTTTTGGTATGTTTCTAGAGGAACCCATCTTTACCTAAATCATATTCCATTTGTGACAAAGATTCTACTTTCCTCCCTCTCCAACCCAAATTAGCAAGCTGGGGTGGCTATCAGCAATGTGGAGGGCAAAAAAACAAAGAAATGTTGGGTCAGGGAATTAAAGAACCATGGTTCCATTCGCAAGTTCTGTTAGTTATTGATTTTGTGACTGGAGAAGTCCTGTCACTTCCCAACATTTCAGTTTCCCTCATTGTACTCATTTTCAACCACGAAAAAAAATCCTTCCTGCTTTGACAAGTGGCTTATGCAAGAGATCACATCCTCTTGTGAACCTTTAGCAAGTTACCACTAACAAGTCTTTTTTTGAATGTTGTATTTTTGCAGCTACAGGCATATATATAGTAGTCGACTTTTAATGAAACAGAAACTTTAGTGTAGCAGAATATAATACATCCTGACCATGTTGATTGACTGAATCATTCTTCTTTTTAAAAGGATTTATTTTGCTTATAAAAATTACCCCAGGTTCCTTTAAATATGGATTTCCCAAGTACACCGAGATAGTATAGTGTTAACAAACGAGAGCATTAGAGCCATAGCATCTTAAAGTTATGGTGTTATAAGATAATAACTAACACTGAAAGTGCTTTAAGATTTAAAAAACAAACACTTTACATTTATTATCTCATTTGATCTTTACAAGAATCATGGCAAGTAGGTAACATTAGTATTACCATTTTGCAGATGAGGAAGGAGGAGCTTGCTCCAGGTTACACAATTAGCTGAGGCAGGATTCAGTCTTGGGTCTTCCCGACTCCAAGTTCAGTGATCTGTCCACTATTTCATGCCACCTTTCTGTGATTAGACAAGGCATTTAGATAAAAGCATCTTGGACAAAAGCCAGGAGATAATGATTCAATGAAGAAAAATTTGACTTACATGTCTTTAAGATATATTTCTTTATATGTAAGTGATGTCCCTTATACATGGTATACATTTCATGTAACGTCCAATGAAACAGTTTTCCTCAAGAGCAGAGTTCATAAACCCCAAAAGGATCTATTCTTTAATAGATTTATGGGAGTGTCTTGAATGGGAGGATATTATATTTTTATTTTCACTAAGCTCTAATTTAAAATGAGCAGCTCCTTCAGTCATTGAAAAATGTGATTTGGAGAAGGGGTTCATAGGCTTCACCGTAAGGTTCTGTTAGAGGATTTAACAAAAAACATTAAAAACCTCTTTTCCAAAGATACCTGTATGAAAAGCATAGTGTGCATTTTATTATAATCACAGTCATCTTTATAACCAGTTATTAGTTCAGAGAGAAGTTCTCAGCAGAACTCTGCCTTAGGGCTGTTATATTAAAGTTTTTTCTTTTTTTGGCTGTTAGACGTAGTGGTTTGGGGTCCTTATGATCTATCACAAATCTAGATGAATGGATTCAGGCACCTCATCTGGTTCTGGCATGGGAAAAAGAAAATGAGTTTGGAGAGCTACATAAAGCTGGATTTTCAGATTATGGTACCCCTTTCAATAGGAAAGCCCTAAGTCAAGATATATTCTTTAGCCTGTGGGATCTTTGCTTTCCAAATAGCTACAGTCCCAGCAGAGTCACAAAATAAGAAGCACTTGCAAAAGGCTGGTGACATTGCCAAACTTGTAGTTTCTTAAGTCTTTGAGATTTCATGCCTTTCTCTCCTGAATATCTAGGCAGGGCACATCTCATTGTTGCCATGGTTGCATTTGAGTTCTGATATTCATCCCCGTTAACTGCCTTTCTTGCTTTTGACAGCTTAAATTTATTACCCTTCTTAATTTTTCCATGTATTGACATCTGTTTCACACATGATATTAAAGAAAATGGCCTCAGATTTCTATGCTTCTAATTAAATCTGGTACCAGACCATGGCTGACTCACTATTAGTGACTGTACTGGAGTTCATACTCCTGAGGCAGTCTGGTTATGTGAAATGCATCAGCTCTTTCTAGGAAGCCTTTACTTCCTGAATGCCAGGCTTTCCTTCCATTACAGTCTTAGCCAAAGCTGAGCACATTTGCTTCAGTTTCCTTTTATGTGACAATTGCTGTTTTTAAAAAATCTAATTAGGAATTTTTTTTTTCTTTAATGATCTTGTATGGATTGTATGACATTTTGCTTGAATTCTTTTCATACCTCTTCCAAAATAGAGCAAACCCTTTGAAATGTGTACTCCCAAGTTCTGAAAAGATCAACAGAGAGAGAACAATTTTCATAAGATTATTTCCAAGGAAAGTAAAGGCTCCTTATACATTATTCATAAGAAATTACTTAGAAAAAAGTATATTTTTATTTTCCTTTCAGCATTTCTAGAAGTATTTTTGATGGTGGCTGTTTCAGAAGACCTGTCACCAGGGCTTTGAATTGGAAGAAAAAGTTCTTAATATTCTAAATTTCAAGTCAGTTTGAGGATAACTTTCCTTAATGTCCACCCAAAATAGCATTCAGTGAATCTCAAATTCTTCAGGATGCAGAATCGAGGCTAATCCTCGATTCTATCAGACATAACTACCAAATCTCCCCCTCTTAATTGTCCCAGGGACAAGTGACACAAAATATGTCCTCAATTCAGTTTGAGATTTCCTAATTATTCTTGTTAATTAAATACTAAGCACAATTGTTTCAACGCTGTTATTGTGAAAGAGCTGTCAGAACCCCTTTAAATATTAACACCCAGGGATTAAGCTCTGGCAACTCTCCTTAGTTAGGGCTTTAATGGATTCTCTGACAGGACTGCCAAACACAGTCCATGGTGGGACTGATAACAAACTATGTTCTTGTTGGAGGCAGTGTGGGTATACCAGTGGTTCTTAAGACTTTTTGGTTACAGGATCCCTTTCCTGTCTTAAAAGTCATTGAGGACTTCCCAAAGAGATTTTATTTCTCTGGGTTATTTCTATTGATATTTACCATATTAGAAATGAAAATGTTTCAGAATTATTATGAAAATAGTTTTGATTTCATGGAAACCCTGATAGGAACTTGGAGGGATCTGTAGGGGTCGCTGGATCGCACTTTGAGGATTGTCTCTGTGCAGGAAAAACTCTTGCATTTGACACTTGGGTCTGACATTTCCTCTTTTGTGATCATGATTCCCTGAGTTTCTATTTCTTGATTTGTGAAGTAGTGATAATAAATCTAACTCCCAGGATTGCTTATGGAAAATGCTTTACAAAAATTTAAAGCGCTATATTTGGGATGTCATTATCCCCGGTGAATCTGTGCTGTCATAGATGTGAATTTTGTCCTCAAAGATGCAGATCCCATTTGAAACTCTTATCCGTTCCTCCCTATAACTTCACCATGGTGTTTCTGCATGATTTGCAGGAGACTTTTTGAGCTCAGCTGACATCAAGTGAACATCCGTTCAACACGTGGGCTGTCCGCTGACTTATCCTTGCTTTCGTTCATGACTGGCCCACCTTTTTTTTCCTGGCAGTATCTTCTTGATCACATCTTTTGCCCTTCCTGCTTAATTCTTTGTAATAATATATTGTTACATGCTTATGTCCACCATGTGCCTATTCATTGCCCTTTGATCCTTAACTTAATCTAAAGTTTAATCTTTTTAACCCTACTTCTCTTCCAGAGATGCATGAATGCAAGTCACGTATTGCTACACTCTCTGAAAATTTAAGTTCCGCATTATTATTATTTTTAGCTCTTTTCCATCCCAAGTGAAGTAATTAAATTACCCCCTTAGGCACTGGAGTAAGACTGAGTTTAAGATTTTCAGAAAGACTTTCCAGGATTCCCATGAAATGAAAAATACATTTCCTGGATTCTCATTCTGAGCATTGTGTCTTTCTTTGGCAATATTCTCTTAGAAGACATTCAGATTAAAAAAGCAAAACAAAATAAATGGAGATGCACAAATGCAATGTTTGCCTTTGTAGCTTTTAAATTTTATTTCAGTGGTTTCTACTGTCAAAGCAGAATCTTCCTTCCAGACAAGAGCAGGAAGGAAGGTTAAAGTCTTGCTACTCAGATCCTCCAGAAGAGATTAAAGCTGAAATTGGTTCTAGCTTCAGCTGGCAAGTAATATGTAGCACTCTGGGTGACTGCTTCATGACCACCAAGGGACTGTGTTTCTCCAAGCTAAAAATCCCTTGAGAAGTTCTTTAAAAAAATTAAAAACCAATCTCTTAGACATCAGGGTATTGAAGGCAGTGATAAGGGGTAAGGTTTTGAACTTTATTTCCCAAAGCCATTATGGCACTACATGATTTTTTTCCCTAGATAGTCTGTCTACTAAATCACCCATGTTGAGGAAATATGAACTGTTGGGTAAGAAGACACCACAATTCCATTAGAAGTGCCTTGGCTAATGTGTGAAGGTGATGGCAGTGAAGGTTATGATTGCTTTGAAATGCTACAAAATGATATTTCATTGCCCACATAGGAACCACTGGTTCAATCGGGGAGAGCAATAGAAAGATGAATAGATTTGGAATTAGAAAGACCTAATTAAAATCCTGCCACAGATATTTACTAGCCATGTGACCCTGAGCAAATCACTTACACTCTGTGTCTCAGCTTCTTCATCTGTAAAATGAAGGGGTTAGACTTGATGGCTTCTAAGACTCCTTCCAACTCTAAGTCCATGATGCTATGATTGATGATTGAATATGCATACTGTGTCTTGGAATGGACTCTTGGAGTCAGGAGGACCTGGATTTAAGTTTTGCCCTTTGAACACATTAATGTTTTAAATCACTCAGTGCCCCCAGGCAACTCTATTAAGACTTAAAGTTATAGATGAGTTGTAGGTCTATATGGGTGGAGTGACTTTCTATACCTGGCAATTCCTCACAGACAAATAATAGGTCCAGAGTTCTCCCCACTTCCCCAAATACTGTGTTTTTAATGCTGTTTTAGTTACTTGGGAGGATGTAAAAGAGCTATAATGCAACTTCCTGTATATTACAATATATTTTAGCAGCCAAGACTATTATTACCCAGGAGGCAACGGAGGAATAAAATATAAGTGCTTAATATCGTTTCAGTTGTGTTTGACTCTCTGTGACCCCATTTGGAGTTTTCTTGGCAAAGACACTGGAGTGGTCTGCCATTTCCTTCTCCACCTTGTTACAGATGAGGAAACTGAGGCAAACAGGGTTAAATGATTTGCCTATGGTCACATAATTAGTGTCAGAGATTGGATTTGAGCTCAGGTCTTGACTGTGCTGTGTCCACTGCTCTACTTATTGTAGAGTAATGTGTACAGCTAAAAAGTACTAGAAAGTTGCCAATAGAATATAAACTCCTTGAGGGGAGGGATGAACATTTTTAACTCTTGTATCCTTAGCATAGATAGGTCTTGCACACTGCAGGTACCTAATGTTTGCTTAATTCATTTGAATTCGGCGGAAAGAAAAGTCACTGCAGGATCAAGTGGTCCAGGAAAACTTTTTGGAGCTGATTGGACATAAATAGGATCTAAAGAATGCTTAGAACCTGTTTGACTATCCTTAGAGTGAATGCATGTCTAGGTGGTTGTATCAGATTTCTATCTGACCTATTGTGCTTCTCCAGTGGAATGCTATTAATGTTGTGTAATAAGTTTTGAGAATGCAACAATAGATGTGCAAGCTGAATTCTCTTCACCTGAACAGGTTGTTAATATCCTTCGAAACTGAAAACAAATGGCTATTTGAGAATTACTGTAAGCTGATTACTTTGCTTTTTTACTTTTCAAACACGTGATTTCAAAGCACTGCCAATTTAGCATTGCGGTCTGTTGCTGGAATGGAAACAATGGAGATGGCATCCAGCCCTGCACGGGGGAAATGCTGCAGGTACCAAACTATATCAGCAAAACAGAGCTAGAAGTTGTCACCCAAACTTCCTTCCTGAGAAACCTGCTCCTTCAGCTATATTAGTTGACAAAGATAGAGAAAGCTGAACCAAAGACGGCATGTTCTTTGTCAGTATTCCTGCTCCTCTTCTGCCTGGTGATGTGCCACAAATGCTGTATCCATTCTCAACAATTAAACCTTGATAAACAGCAATAATGAGCACGTTTGTGACTGGGTGCCCTGGACCTACCACAGATGTCACATCTGGCCGTTTGCCTTCTCATCCAACAACAAAAGCAAAAAACCGACACTTCAAATGCCTGGTTTTCTAAGCTACTATATGATAGGAACTGTATAAAGAAGTGACATAGGTTCAGTTCCTAAACTCTTAAGTAATAGTAAAAGTCATCTCACTTTTACATGATAATTTGAGATTTGCAGAAAGGTTTCTTTATTGCACCCTTGGAAGTCAGTAATATTAAGTACAGGGTGTCCCAATAGTCTTGGTGCAGTTTAAAGCTACTAATGCTTAAGAATTTTGGGATACCTTGTCTTATACACATTTTGTTTTATAAATGTCATTTTACAGCCAAATCAACTGAGGCTCAGCAAGGTTGAGTGACAACTAGTATGTAAGAGATCAGACTAGTGGGTTTTTTTCCCCCTGCTATACCACACTGCTTTTTTTTTTTTTTCCAACTTTTACTTTTTTAATTTGGAGTGTACTTTTAGTACTAAAGAGAGAGCTTAGCACAGTGTATAGAACATTGGCTTTAGAGCCAAAAGACAAGAATTCAAATCGGGCAAGCGATTTAACCTCCCTGAGTCTCAGTTTCCTCATTTGTAAAATGATGGAATTTTATTATACAGCTGCCCCATCTCCTCCAGGTTGAACTCTATGGGCATTAAGGGAAGAATCAGGATGATAGTGATAGCAGCTAGTACCCGTTACATGGTACTGATGTACCAGACACTCTACTAAGCACTTTACAGATATGGCATCTGAGCCTCACAGCAGCCCTGGGAGTTTAGGGGCTGTTATGATTCCCATTTTATAGTCGAGGAAATGGAAGCGAATTGAGACTCAATGACTTGCCCAGGGTCACACAGCTAGTAAAGTGTCTGACGCCAGATCTGAACTCAGTTTGTTCTGACTCCAGGCCTAGCACTCTAGCCACTACTTTTCCATCTTCCAGATATAGAAAGATCTGTAACTTCAGCAGTATAGGACAGGCCTAGTGTGGAAATAGCCCCTACAAATGTATATTGAACAACCTTCAAACAACAATTAGGAATCAGTCATTTTAATTACTATTACCATGTTATGGTGTCAAAGGGGGTATTCAATATTAGAATGGGTTCTATAACCTGAATAACCTGCCTCCTTGATGAATTCCTTCCCTCCCCTATGTTGGTTGTGACTCCCCGTCCCTTTCAAACTGGGTTGGGAGTGTTCTGTTTCCTCCATAAATGATTTCACCACCAGTTCCTTATCCAGAAGACCAATATAGTCTCCAGTGGGAGGTGGTATACCTTCCATTTCCACATTTCAGCCTGGCGGTAGGATTAGAATGTGTCCCTTCCCTCAGCCAAGTTCCAACTCTAAGCTGCTCATGTTGAGGAGACTCAACTTTTAATCAAACTCCTCTCTGCCAGGTTGATTTTGTTAAAAACAGCTCCGTATACCTAGAGGATCTGATAACCAGTGTATTACTATACTGTTTTAAGGGATTTTTTTGTTTTAATTTTTGAAATTTATCTTGTTTCAATAGCAAATATTTTATTATGTATAGGAAAGAGTCCTGAATGTGGAATCAAGAGAATTTGTTTCGGTGTAGGCTGTTGTACTGTACCTCAGAGCTATGTAGCCATGAGAAAACAACTTAACATCTCTAGGCCTCAGGTTCCTGAACCACAGAATGAAGGTGATAAAAATAATGGTACTATTTCTCTCATGGGGTTGTTGTAAGGAAAACATTTTGGAAGGTTAAGTTAATTGATATGAATTGTTCAGTCATTCTGGTTTGTCCCTTCCATTCCCTTGCCTTGTATTATTTTCTTAAGGTCACTCAGTGAATAAATATTTGAGATGGGATTTGAGTCTGTGTTTTCCTGACTATATGTACGGTGCTGAGCACTTCACATCCATTATCTCATCAATCCTCCCAACCACCTTGTTGGATTATCATCTTTATTTTATATATGAGGAGTTCAAGATGCGGAGGGATGAAACAATTTAGAGGAATGGTGTTTCTCACAGCTAGTAAGTATCAGAGGTAGGATTCTTCTTGCCAGTCAACCTGCATTTTACAAGAATTCCTCATTATTCTGTATTTAAATATATAGAACAATTGTGTTTTGTTTCACCCACAGTAAAAACCATTGTGCTGAACCTTGAGGGGAATCCGTTAACACCTGGTTTTATGGATCACTTGAAACACAGATCATGCAATCATAGATCTAGAGCAGGAAAAGACTGTAAAACAGAGTCCATGTATGTAAGGTGAATTTTAGTGTGTGTAAAGTAAATTTTTGTTATTATTTCTCAGTTCAGTTTCCCAGGGTCTATAACCATAACAGTCTTCAGTTCCCAGGTACTAGATATGAGTTCCCACAGTTATAGTTCAAAATATCTCCATCATGCTTGTGCATAGTTATATAATTAAATAACATAAACATCCACTGTGGCTGCAGAGTGAGATACAGGGATGGGGTGATGTAAACTTGTGAGGCTGTTGCTGGCAATATGCCTTCTTTGTTGGTGTATAAAACAGGTGGTCATAGATAGTGAATGGGCAACCGTTAGGGTTGAATGCACAAATGTTGTGTGTGCCTCAACTGGCCCCCACTGAGGCTTGGGGATTTAGGGTAAGCACAAGTTGTGCCTGTCTCGATTGACTCCATCCAGATGTAGGGGTAGTTGCCCCCCTGTCCCCCCCACCCCCCTTCTCACTGGTCCCTGTGAGAAGGTGATTAGAGAATGCTGTAGGAGTTTGTGCTCCAAACTAGAATAAAATAACATTATTAATTTTTAATGTCTTTCCTGTCTGACCAAATCAGAAGTGAACCTGTGCTAGCAGCCCTCAAGTGTGCTGTGTTTTATCTGTCTTACAGACCAGCATCCTCATTTTACAGGGAGCTGAGGGCCAGAGTGCTTAAAGTTTAAATACTTGTTCCTTAGTTACACAGCTAATGTGACTTAGGTCAGACTCAAACTCATTTTTCGATTCTGAGGCTGGCCCCTGTACCCACTGCTTTTCCATTTCTTCTCTCTGCCTTATTTTATTTTTTTCACTTATATTCCTAAATAATAATTGCAATAATTATTTCTCCCCCAGTAGACCATCAACTCTTTGAAAGCTGAAGCCATTCCAAGATCTGAAGTTTTCTTTTATAGCTGCCTGTAGCATGCAGCATGCACACGGTTGGAGTCCAGTAACTTTGAACTGATTGATCTGATTTGATCTGAATTGATTGACTGATTGACGGACCCTGAGACAAGAGCAGCCTCTGCCCTATTTTTTTCTTAGCATTTCTGCAAATAATTATGAAATGAAAGCTTCATGATCATGGAAGTGCCTGCTGTCCAAACCCAAGGTGGAAAACCTTCCCAACGTTAGACAGCTGCATGAAGCTGAAACCTGTTTCCCATTACCTCACCCTAACTTCAAAAATAGCAGAAGATTTTTCCTATTCAGTGCTATTAACTGTGCCCACTGTAGAATACTGAGGTTTTTTTGTTCCTCGCCGGCAAAGGTTGACTGATCCTCAGGGTCTCAGACTGTTTTATCATTTCTCTGTGTGACCCAGTCCTTTAGGCGGTTTGTTTGGGCGATGCCATTGCTTTCTGGCCTGGCGAATGTCCTGGATGCAGACAGACATTTACCAGAGTTGATACTAACTTTAGGACTGAATGATTGATAGGGTAATTTCAGAAATAGCAAGTCAGGGGCTTCCCAGCATTATTCTTTAACTAAGCTGAAGAGAATCCTGCTAATGTATTATATTTTCGCTCCGACAGCTCTTGAATGAGAATCGTTAATGAGAGTAATTACATCAGTGACTGAGGACAGACTCTGATGACTTAGTTGCTAGTGTCACTAGAAGTACATGTTCCTGTAGTTAAAGTGGCCTCTATGGAGTTTTCTGTTTTTAGGCAGAAAAAAAAGTTCCATTTTCCAAGGCTGTTGCAAACAAAGCTGTTTCTCAGGGTTTGTGGATAAGAGCAAGCGGTCCAGGTCTGGTGCTACTGTACCCTCCTTCCCCTCCCCTCCCCTTTTCCCATGGCTGGGCAGTTACTCAAGGCAGCTGCAGAAAAAATAGCTGAGGATGGCAGTTAAATAATAATAACAAAAGCCATGGGTATGGGCAACCCTTCTCCTTCCCTTGTCCAAAGCAGAGAGATGGCACTGTCTCTCCTCTCTTCTACCCACAACCTCCCTTGAAGACTGCCCTTTTGTTACCTTTTAAAAATATCTTACTTCCAGACTACCCCTGTTCTTCATTTTAAACCTGGTTTTGCACATGTACAAATGTTTGGGGCTCCACACTCCCTCAGAATAGCTGTGCTTGAAAAGCAGGCTTTTCTCTTGAATACGGTAATAAGGCAAAGGCAGCAAGCATGTTAAATCTTTATGATGTGCCACACTCGGCTAAGGAGGACACAAATCCAAGCAAAAAGAAAGTTTCTGCCCTCATGAGGATGGGGGCAGATAACACACAAAAAGAAGCTAGAGGAGGAGGGGGGAGGGGAAGAAGTGAAAATGTGTTGTCTTGTTCTGCTGACCCCTTCCTCCCAGTTCAGCTTTGAAGTCCAGGCAGTTAGGAGCATGGCTGTGGAGGGTGGCCAGCCTGGGTTCTTCTCCAAAATGGAAACCCCAGGAAGAAAGGGGTTACTGTGGTACACAGCCTGTGTTCCTCTGGGAGAGGGCTAACTGCGGTGGATTACTGTTTCAGCGTGAGGAGGTTCCAGCATGAGACTGTAGCTGAGAATATGATATTGAAGTCAAGGATGTGGGAAACAGAATCAAGGGGTAGCATAAGATAATATGTATTTTGATCCATTAAAGCTGATAACTGTATCAAGACTTTTGAGACACCCTATATAAATCACTTAGCAGACAGGCAAGTATTATATACAGGTTAGTTGTTAGTATTGCTTTATCAAATCAGTGTTTCAGTAGTGAAATGACTTAAAGTTGGAATTTATCTGTATTCTGTGCATTGTAAGAATATTTTCCTGACTTATAATATCTTTCACCTTAGTTACCTATTGCATTGGGACTTATAAGAGTAGCTTTTGAAATCAATACTCTGGAAAGCACCTGTCATCAGTATTAACTCCCAGAAGAGAATTCACCATACAGTGAATAATGCTTTTTTAGTTTTAATTATATTTAGTGCACTATTTAATTGACTGTCTTTAAAATGAAATGTTACCCATTCTTCTTGTATTTAGGCACATTGATTTTTGTTGCAGGTGCACACAACTGTTCTAAGTTTTTAAATACAGAATAATTATTAATTCTTTAAGTAAAATACAATGTTGGTTGGCATAAAAGATAGTAACCATAGAAACATAATGTTTTTAGGGGAAAAAAAACCCCACAAAATAATATGATAATTTCGGTGGTCTGTGAGATGTAATTACTCTAGCAGATTAGTCTAAAATGTTAGTTATGTTGTTAGTAGAACAGATGGTTACATTAAATGAAACTTGCTTATATAACACCGTCCTTTTTAAAAGTAGGTATTGTACTGCTAAAATAGGGACGGGAGGAGTTGGGGAGATGATAGGGAAAATTATTGTTCTAGGTTCCAGTTGTCTTTTAAGTGAGTGAAAAAACCTGGAGGGCTTCTTTCTGTAACCAGCAAAAAATTCACGCCCTGAGTTGACTTTCAAAGGCTAGTTCTTCCTAATTGACCCAGTTAATATCCCTTTAAAATTAAAAGAGTTTGTCTCTAAGAATCTTCTAGATTCGGATTCTTAACCTTTTTGTTCATGGACTCTTTTGATAGTCTGGTAAAGTCTGTGAACCCCCTTGTTTTTAAATGCATAATATATATAGAATTACAATCAAAATTGTTTAATCTATCTGTAGAATTCACAAAATTCACTGAACTTATGTTAAGAACCTCTGCTCTAGATTCAATGATTATTAACTTTTGTGTTTTCTAGGTCCTTAGTTCAAAGTTATGCAGTAGTGATTTGTTTCCAAATACTTTGTAAGTGGAAATCAAAATAGTTAAATGTTTGGTTTACTGATTTCTAACATGTTTCAGCCTTGACCAGATAAACCATCTTCATCATTTTTCAACTTGTACCCAAATCTCTGCCATCCTGCCAACCTCACCTTCCAACCTAGGCAGCAGGATTCTTGTAAACATTTGACGGCAAGTAGTTCCTCAGTCTTTCTGAAGTAAGATTCCTCTTCTGTAAAATGAGAGAATTGGACTCTGTGCACTCTAGGATCCAGCTCTAAATTCATGATCCTAAGTGTTGATAGATAGGCTACTTACATAGTTAGTTCCTTCCCTCTGAGATTACCTCCAGTTTACCCTGTATAACTCTTGCATGTACATAGTTGCTTTCTGTCTTCCCCCTTAGATAGTGAGTTCCTGGAGGGCAAGGGTGGTTTTTGGCTTTTTTTTATGACCCCAGACCTTAGCACTGTGCCTTGCACGTAGGAAGTGCTTGATAAGTGTTCCCTGAACTGACTATGGTCAACTAACTGTCAAACTCTCTTCTTAATTGATCTATTATGAAACTTGAAAAAAGAAAATTCTGTCAGAGAGGTATAACACAGCTTAACCCATTGGTACCCTGATTAACTTGTTAGTAGGATTCATAGAACAGCAATGTTTGGGACTCCACACCCTCTCAGAATAGCTATGCTTGAAAAGCAGGCTTTTCTCTTAACAAGACCTTAAGAGAATGGTACGTGGGAAGCTTAGGTTGTTTTGCTTTATTATATCATTTGGAGATAGTGAAAAAATGGGTGAGAAATATCTAGAATAAGCTAAAAGGATTTCTCTAGCATGGATACTTCCTTCACCAATGTAAACCAGCAACCTCTCCACATACCTTAGATGGTTTCAAGAGTTGTTGGAACCAAAAAAGTTTTACCTCCCAGTGGCTACTTTCTAGTGATGACCTCTTGAATGAAGCTTGCCTGGTCCTCAGACAATGGATGCAGAGCTAATAGGTCTGCACTCAGAGCCTTTCCAGCAATGCCCCAGGGTGTCCTCCATTAGTAGAGCCTTTGAGAATTCCTGATCATCTTTGCACAGAAAACATTTGTGTGAAAATCCTCATTGGTATGGGTATTTTCACCTTTGCTACTTCAAAATGTTAATCTCTGGAGAATCAACCAACAAATACTTATTTAATCTGCTATGTGCTGGGCACATATCTCCTCAGATTCAGAGACAAAAATTAAACAGTTACTGGCCTTAAGAAGTTTATATTCTATCAGAATAAAGACTTTACCTCTCTCATTCCACATATGTCCTATCAGCCAGTGCTCCATGTCTTAAAAATGTTTTTTTTGATAACTGTATTTCAATGTAATTGTTTTCCTTTATAATCCTATGAATTTTATTTTATGTTTTCAAACATATTATTCTGAGAAAGCTGAGGAGCTCATATGCTTCATCAAAATGTACAAGGGGTTCCATGACACAATGAAGTCAGTTAAAGAGTCCTTGCTATATAGACTCTTGTATAGATGCTAGGCAGTATTTAATGAATGATTTTGAATAGAAAAGAAATGGATCCTTGAGACATATTTTCACAGAGTCAGAGCTGCTAATTAGAGACTGCCTACTCCAACTCTTTCATTATGAAGATGAGGAAACTCAGACTTAGAGTTGTTAAGTGAATTGTCTAGGGTCATACAAACTAGTAGTAGAAATGAGATTTGAATGGACCATCTGACTCCAAATGCATTGCCCTTTTTGTATAATGGTTCTTCTTCATTCTGTGTACTATCTTAGATTCGGAAGTGCATTGGTCCTTTTTGAGGGAGAAGATTGATTTGACAGCCATCAGTCAATATTAAGTAAGTGAGTTAAGTAATTTTAATTAAATAAGTAAGTTAATGTGTGTTAATTTAGAATAATTTTTTTCATCTGTGAAAATCATAAACAAAGGATCACCAGCCTTAGATAGCTCACAGACCGATTTATTGGTCAACAATATAGGGGAAAATGTTAAATCATTCAAAAGTTGTTTCATGGCTGCTTACTAAATGTAAGATGGAACTTTTAGAAACTGGCAAAGACTAAATAAAGGCCTGTATGATCATCTGGGAAGATTTCTGGAGAATATTTCATCCTGACCAGATTTTAATGTAAAGCATAAACTCATATTGCATGGAAGTGAGAAGGGATTTGAGCTGCACTGACAAGGTTACTGAATGGTTTTTTACTTGTGAAAGTGGGATTTCAAAAAAAAAATAGAGGACCTATTTCTGAAAATAAGAGCTTGTTTGTTAATCACCGTGTGTGTGTGTGTGTGTGTGTGTGTGTGTGTGTGTGTGTGTGTGTGTGTATGTGTGCTTATGCACATCTTTAAGGTTGCTCTGAAGAAATGTGAAAGAAAAGAAGACAGTGCCACCAAGTACGGCAAAGCTTTTCCTGAATGAACTGGAGACAGCTCTTTTGTTCACTCTGTGTTGATTCTCTGTGGTCGATCATTAAGAATATGGATATTTGGGAAAGACACTGATAACTTGGAAAGCATCCAGAGGAGGGCAGTCAGATTAGTGAAGCGCCTGGAGTTCCTGTCATGTAAACAGAAGAACTGGGGGTGTTTGCCCTGGAGCAAAGACTTTAGGGGGCAGTATGCTAGCTATCTTCAGGTATTTGAAGTTGGTCACTTGGAATATTAGAGAATAGAACTGAAAAGCAATGGTTGAACTTGCAAAGGGGGGCAATTATAATCTTGTTATAAGAAAAAACTTTCTGGCAAATGGACCATCCAAAAGTGAAAGGGAATGCCTTGAGTCATAGTGAGGATCCTCTCACTGATGTTGTAAAGGGGCCTCTTGCTCAGGTCCCTGTGCCTCTGCATTGCTGTGCTCCCCCATCAATCCCACCTCAGATTTCATCCAGGGCTCAGCTCAAGCACCACCTCCCTCCTGAGGTCTTTGCTGGTGCCCTGAACTTGTTCTGCTGCACCCCCCCAACACCATTACACTGTCCTTCCTTTTCAGAAGAGTTGTACTTTGCGTTACCCTTTGTTTCTTCTTCCTTATTAATGCATTGCATGTATCCATCTGTGATTTGTCAGCTCTTTGTGACATCCGTTTATGAAATAGTTTCTGTTTTAGTGTTAGAATAAAAACATAATAAAGTGAGAAAGTCTGATCTTCAGCAGATTATCTAGGGTAAAGCAAAGAGAGCTTTGCTCCAGGGCAGTGATGATACCTGGGGACTGTGTTCTGTGCCATCCTCCTGTCCTTTCCTACTTTCAGTTGATTTTACCTCTAGAGAAAAAAAAAGTCTTGATTATAATCCTACTGAATTTCAGTGTTTCTATAGAACAATAGTAGTTGCTGGTGGTTGTCCTTGGGGAAAGGGAAAGGAAGAGAACATGGTACTAATTTCCAGTCTTGATTCTACCCACTTCTTATTCCCTATCCCTCTTAGGCTTCTCCTTGGAATGCTTGTCAATAAAGGAGAAAAAGTGGGAGGTTAAATCTCTTTAACAAGCTGTTTGAAAAACCCTAGTCACTTCTTTCAGCAACATTTTATTACGTTTTTGTTAAGTGGTACAATTCTTTAAACACATCTCTCCCCTTTTTGAATTGTACCTTTAAAAAAAAAATACACAAAAAGGATTGAGCTCCCAAGGGACTACTTGGTAAGATTTTTGCCTCCAGTGAAATCAGGCGAGGAGTAGCAGTAATGAAAATAATCTTTCAGTCTTGTATTTATATACTGCTTTTTCTCTGAGAGCAGTAAAAGCCTCTTTCAAAAGGCACTTTTGGATCCTTGTTTGAAAAGAGCTCTCCACTCTAAGTGCAAAATGTTACTTTTTTTTTTAAGAGAGAAAACATACCAGGTCAGATGACTTTTAGGCATGCATTGACTTCTGGATTTCATTAATTTTTATTTTACTCAGGAATGATGTCATGCAAAAACAAATTTCTCTCTAGAATGATGCCTCCAGACCACCTTTATGTTTCTTTAATAAGAAGGCATAAAACAGAAGACTTTAGATCAAACCTTCCTCTGCCTTGTATTTCCAGGAAGGGTTTAGCTGCCAGTGAATGTAAACAGAACATAGTCTGCATTGTGCAGATTGAAGTAGGACCCCCTGCTTACCCCTACTTAGGGTCAAGGGGGAAAGAGGAATTTCCTTCATGACTTATGAACACAGCTTATGTACTGCAGCTTTTGCTCCCTGATAAACAGAGCTGGGCATTCCAAACAGTTATTCTGAGAAGAAGTTAAGGGTGGTCTTGATACTTTGCCATCCACACTAGTCTGCTTCCTGTCTCTTAGAGTCTGCAGCTATTTATAAGAAAAATGTGTGTGGTTAAAAAGAACAATTCCTTCTCCCTCAAAACACACAGACACACACACAAACACACACACCCCTACTATGTAAGTACAAGATAATATGCGGGAGAATAAAAATGACCTAATTACTAGGAGTCATTCTAAGGTCTTTGTATAGTAGTTCAGGGGGAAATATTTAATTAAGCAAACATTTGTTAAGTACCTACTATGTGCATGATAGTGTTTGACACAGAGATACAAAGACAAATATGAAAAGTTTTTTGCTCAAGGAGATTATAGTCTCTGGAGTAAATGAAATAACATGTCTAGCTCCTTACTGACTTTAAAGTTCTATAACATGCTAGATGATTATTTTCCTTAGGGATATAACATGTATACAAATAAATAAAAAAGGGATAATTTGAGAAATTTCTTAAGTTTTAAAAGTCCTCTTCACCTAGCCTCAACCTAACTGTTTTTCACATTATTTCCCATCATATCAAATTGGACTAAAGTTCTTTGAACTTTGTATTCCATCTCTGGCCTATAGGCTTTCACACAAGTTGACTCTTCCTGGTGGAATGCATTCATTCCCTCCTTATCAGAAGATAATGTGGTATAGTGGAATGGGGATCCTCTTACTCCTAACAGTTGGAGATGCTGGGGAGCTTCCACTGCTGAAGGAATGAGGGAGAGAGGAAGGGAAGGAGTGGAGGAAGGACTTCATTGATTTTACTTCTCTTATTTTTGCAGAGAGGTTATGTGACTTCCATGGTCAGGAGGGAGAATTCAAGCCTAGATTCTCTGACTCCCAAATCTAATTTCCTTTTCATTGCATTAAAAAAACAACAACAACAAAACCAAACCAAACCAAACCATTTTATTTTCCATTTGAACACTTTTTGATCTTTGTTCCTTGAAAGTGATTTGCATTATTTAGCTCGGGATCATAGATTTAGAAGTGCAAAGCTCTTTGAAGTCATCTACTTTCAGCCCTTTTGTTGCTGGCTTCCTTAAGTTTACTAAGACAAAAGCAAGAATTTGAACTCAAATTCTTGGATTCCAAATCCAGTATTCTTTTACTTGCACTGCCTTGAACTAGAATAATAAAAATTGTAATATTGCATACTTACATAATGCGTGTTGGTTTAGAGAGTGATTGATTCACGGCCATCTTGTGAGCTTCCCTCTGTTTTATAGGTGAAGAAACTGTGACTCTGGATCCCGTTCTGTGAAAGAGGAATGAGGAGGAGAAAGGAAAATTGGGATAATGGCTCCACTGTGTGCCTTTGTGACCCTGAGGAAGTTAAGAGTAGGGCTAGATACGGAGATTTGCATAGAAATGATAACTTGACCCATTGGAGCTAATGAGGTTAAGTTGTGAAAAAGTGTTCCAAACTAAAAGATGACCCAGGACCCGAGCCCTGGGAGACTCTCAGTTAGGGGTGGCAGGGGGCATAAAATGGATGAAAATTCAGCTGAGGAGGTGCTGAATTCTGGAGACTGGAAGCCGGAAAGATTGGGGTTTGGAGGGAGATGGGGTAATGAGAGAGAACAGTCAGAAAAATCCAGTGAGAAGAGAGTATCCAAGAGAAGATGTTGGGCTTAATTTTAATCATGTCAAATAATGCAGAGGAAAAGGGAGGCAGATTTAGAAAAGGCTATTATATTTGGCAAACTGATCATTGCTAGCTCTGTAGATAGTAGTTTCAGTGGAGTGATTGAGGTTCAGTGTCAGACTGTAGAGAGTTTAGATCAATGAGGGGAGAAGAAATAGAGGAGTAAGTTGTAGACAGCTTTTTTCAAGAAATTTAGTGGAAAAGGAGAGGAGAGATACTGTATGACAGATAGTGCATGAAGAATGGTCATTCTTTCCATCTTATGTTGCAATTATTTGTGTACATGCCTTGTAACTGCAGAATGTAAGCTCCCTGAGGGTATACAGCCTGTTTCATTTTTATCTTCGTTATCTTCAATGCCTAAAGTAGTGCCTGGTATTTAGGATCATAGTTTAGCACCAGATTAGGGACCTTAGAGGTTATCTAGTCATGATTCCTGTTATTAGACGCAATAAATATTTGTCTAATTGGATCATTCTCCATTAGATTGTAAGTTCCTTTAGAATCGGGTGTGCAATAAATATTTGTCTAATTGGATCATTCTCTGTTAGATTGTAAGTTCCTTTAGAATCCGGCGTGTCTTATTTTTATCCTTGTCTCCCCAGTGCCTAGCCTAGTCACTTAATAAAAGTTTTTTTAATTGAATTCTATTGAATAGAATTTTGACTCTGAGTCCTCTGCTTTTCTCACAATACGATGTCATGTTGTTTATCAGTTTTTCCACTAAAATTATCATTGAACTGCATTTGAACTTTAGAAAAGTGCTCATTAGGTTTTGTTCTATAATTAAATTGTTAGTGTCCCAAACCAACATGAGATCCTCCCTCCACATATTTGCCAGGGAATTGGTGCAAACTGTTTACGAGAAATTGAGTTTACACAGAGTATCTGATCCATGTCTGTATTCTTTTCCCTGAATATAATTTGTTTTTGATTAGTTGCTTTTAAAATAATGAATTGACTAGGAGGTATACATTGTTTTTCTGATCTCCATTTATTCCATAAAAAATGCTTGCACTTTTATTTCTGCTTAGAATTTCTTTGGCCTCTATAAAAGCTGTTTATGCAATATAAAACCCAAGTAAATAATTTTCCTTCACTTTTGTGAATTTTACATTTAAATATTACTACAGAAGGTAAATGCCAGCCAGTTGTGGTGACCTGATTCCATCACATACGATGAACCCTTTTGATTATTTCCTTGAGGGGGCAAAAAAGGATGAGTGAGCAAGTGAGCCCCCTTTAAACATAGGTTATATAATACTTTATAGGTTTGGGTTTGCAAAGACAGCCCTCAAGAGCCTGCTTATTTCTTCCTATAAATTTTGCCTGCAATTAGAGTAAACTGCCGCCAGATGAACAGTGGTAACTTGATTTGGGATTTGTGGTTGGAGCCATTGGCTTGGTTAACAGAAGCAGATTGTTACATTTTCCCACCCAATTATCCTTTTCTAAAATTAAGAATTATTTTTTTTATTATGATAGCTAAGCAGAAACAATAAAGAATGAAGTAGATATTGTCATAGAACAGAATTTTGAAATTGGGAACACTACTTACAATTTGTTATCTCTTTTGTATAGTGGTTAGAGTATTATACTTTTGGAGTCAGGAAGATCAGGGTTTGAATGTTGCCTCACATTTAATAGCTGAGAAAACCTTAGGTACTTAACCATTGTCTACCTCAGTTTCACCATTTATAGAATGGGGAACCTATCTTTCAGAAAACTGTTGTGTGGATCGGACAGAATAATATATGTCATTCTACAAACCATAAAATATTTCAGTGTGAATTTTTCCTTCCTGATGAAAACTGAACCATTATCAAACTGTAAAAGCCTGCTTTCGCCCCACCCCCACCTGAGTTCTAAGTATAATGAATTCACCAGCAGTCTCTTGATTTAAAACCCCATAGCTTTTCCAAGGGCATATACATGGGTCTGTGACTGTGTGGGGGCAAAAGGCCTTGCTTCTTCTCTGACTAGGATCCCTCTTAGTAATTCTTCACATTTCAGATTCCTTTTTCTCAGAGCTCAACTTTTTCCCTCCAAGGAGGGTAATTATAATACAATAGCACGGTCACCATAAATCTCAGGGACTGGTCAAACCAGTCAGAAAGTTCCTCTCCCACTTTAGAAATTTTAGTAGGCTCTTTTTAAAATATTATCACAGGAACACAGCTCTAGAGCTAGAAGAAGCTCAGAAGTCTAGTCTACTAACCTCTCCCATTGTACAGATGAGGAAATTAAGGTGCTGGGAGATTTTTGTGACATACCTTAGGACTTAACATCTGAGGTGGAATTTGAACTCAGGTCTACTGATTCTAGTTACTGTTTCTGCCCTGTAGCTAGACTACTAGTTTGTAAACTGAGTGAAGGCAAGTATATACCTCTGCTGGAGTACAGTACTTTGCATCTAGTAGGTATTTAATAAATATAATGGCTGAATCATTGAGTGAATGAACAATTTACCGGTTGTTACACATTGCTTGAATTTAGCTGTCAAAGTACTATGTAGTTAGACTATTCATTAATTACTCTTTTGGACAAATTTGGTTTTGGATACACACTGACTTCTGATGTGGGGCAAGTTACAAAAATTTTAGTTTTAAACTAGAATTTAATGAATTGATATCTTTTGTTTTTTTTGTCTCCAAGCATTATCATGTTTCCAAATATTCCCATCCTCCATACCTATATATTGAACAAAGAAGAAAAAATAAAGGAGGAAAAGGCGGTTCAGCTAAACTCATCAGCACATCCACGAAGTCTGACAGTGTCTAGAATGTCCAATACTTGATGTGTCCCCCCTCTGCAGTGAAGGGAGGGAGGTGCATTTCTCAACTCTTTGGGGACAAGCTTCTTCATTATAATTACACAATGTTTTATTAATTGATTTTGCAGATGTATCTTTTAACAACATCTCTAAATAGTTTGATAAGGATTTTTAATGAAGATAGAGTGATTTCCCCACAGACTTAAGGGTTCCTTATGTGATTTCATTGTTTTCTCTGAAATTTAGAAGCCGTCACATAAAGGTGGCTTCTAAATTCCAAGTCTGGCACAAAATTTCCAGGTCTGTTCCCAACTCTCATTTCTTAGGCTGTGATGTTTCAGTGCTAGTCAATTCCCATTCTCCTGCCACAGTATCATATCTGGTAAAGATTATTTAGGTAAGAGAAAGAGGGAGGTACAAAAAAGACTTCAAATCTATAAAGGGATTTATATATATAGGATGGTGACTGGCTGTTCTCCTTCCACACGAAGGATAGAAAAGAGGAAATGTGTTTAAGCTGCAGGCTGAGGCATTTGGGCAACATAAAAGGGGGAGGAAAAAGAAGTTTCTTGCTCATGACAGCTAAACACGGGCATGAGTTGTCAAGGGAAGCCTTGGGATAATGGAATTTTCAAAGGACAATTCAAATTCTCTTCCTAACAGTTGGTATACAGTAGAGTAGATTGCATGATATTATAGGTCCAGGAAGATCTACTTGTCTCCCCAATAAAATGTTAACTCTTTTAAAACTACAACTATTTATTGTACGTATCCAGAACAGGCCATGTACACTGAGAAGCAGAAAACATTATCTGGAAATAAAATTGAGTTTCTATAAATTAAAGGTTGTAAATTGCATGCCTATTGCCACAACAGCTATGTGACTGTCTTCACAGGTCTTCACTTTTATGAACCTCAGTTTCCTTATCTGAAAAATAAGGGACTTGGAATAGAAGCCTTTTTAAGGTACCTTCCACTCTGATCTCTGTGATCCTATGATATCTCACTTTCTGACAAGCTTTAACACACTCAGATTTTTCTTTGATTTTAAATACTTTCACTGTAAATTATATAACATGCTTCAAATTCAGAAGGCAAAAGATTTATGGTCGTTTTTTAATTGGACAAAAATTTTGTAAAAATACTGTTGGTTGTAGATAACATTTAACAATATATCTTAAAATATCTGTTGAGATGCAGAAGCGCACGGGGCATTTATGAAATTATCCATTTTCTAACTGTGTTCTGGCTCCCTTAGGATCCCAAGCATCCCTTACTCAGCTTAATCGCTTATTCCCCCAGACCTCATTATGCAGCCCTTGCTCTTGTGTTAGAATTTTAAAGGTTATTCTTTCTTCCCAATAAGAGGGTGCATTTTCTGTCTCAGCTATACACTGGCCAAGTCAGGGAATGCTAAAGAAAGTGGGTATGGCCGGCTGTTTCCTAGCCATCGCTGGAATCCAAACCTCTGGAGAGTGAGGGAGTGAGGGAGAAAATAAACACACTGAATCCAGCCAGGAGCTTGTGTTTGAGGATGGACTTGGAACTGTCTCTTTCAGCCAGATCATGAAGAGGGCAGCAAATCCCTAAGGTGTAGCATAGGTCACTCCATAAGCAACTCATGTAACCTTTCATTTCTGGGAAAATTATCTGCAAGGCCAACTCTCTTTTGTGCAATAAAACCCTGATTTCACATTTCTATAGTAAAATGCTTCCCTTCTACCACACAAAGAAACATCACAGACAATATGTTTGTTTATAGAGTACTTGATTCTTGCCAAGGTGTGTGGAGTCTTGGTTGTTTTTTTTTGTTTGTTTTTTGGGGTTTTGTTTTTGTTAGTAAAAAATGACATGATGCACGGTAGAGGAGGATATTTAAGATGTGAATTTCCCAGGTGCATCGTAGGTAGGTACCCTTAGTTCTGTGGTCCCGAGTCCCCATTATATTAAGCTAAATAAACATTTTCTTTCAATATTCTAGAGTTAATCAGAGATCTGATGAACATCATGTCAAGGATTGTGTTTTAATAAAAGTGGTAATTCAAAACACCTGTTTCACTCCCAGCTTTCCATTCCAATCAAAGCCATGCTAATCCTTTATTCAGGACATCCTGAATATTTTTAGAGAAAGGGGAAAAAGGAGAGGAAAGACAACATACCCATTTGATTGAAATTTGATTCTTCTGATGTGAAACTGCCAGTTTTAATTAAATTTGAAAATTGAAATGAGGCTGGGAATTGGAAGAAAGCTTAAGAATTTTATTCACACATTCTGCACAAGGACTTGGGAATTGTGCAAATGAGTCATTCATAGTATTTTAATAGTTCCCGCTTCTATGAATTAAGTAGAACTTCCTGGTTTTAACCTTTATAAGAATCCTTTTCTGTTTATTATTAAAGGATCACCCATAAGTAAATTTGAATCTAGCCCTCTGCCTGGCACATAGTAGGCCTTTAATTAATGCCTGTTCACCTGACTTAATGTATTAAGCTCTTGTGTGTACAAGATGCTAGTTATACAAATACAAACAGCAACACAATGCTTGCCCTGAACAAGCTTACAGTCTAACAGGGAAAGATCCATATGTAGGGGAATGGGAGTATGTATTTTAGTCCCAAGAATTCACTGGCATGGAGAGTGAAGTTACTCACTGATGTCTATAAGCATTTTTTTTAGTGCTTACTATACGCCCAGGCACTCTGCTAACAAGCTGGGTAACACCAAGAAGGACAAGAAAATACTCCCCAAACTCACTCTGCTTTCACGGAGTATTCCTTCTAATGGCATTTGACATATCCTTTCCAAGGAATCAGTATTGATTTGATTATTTTTGTCAGACCTTATATTTGGGTATAATTCAGAGATCTAGAGCTCGCAAGAACCTCAGAGGCTACCTTAGTCCAATACCCTCATTTTACAAATGAGAAAACTGAGGCCCAGGGAGTTTAAATGGTTTGCCTAAGGTCAGTGTTGGGATCAGAGATGGCACTATAATTCAGGTCATTTGATTCCAGATCCATGCTTTACTGGAATAGTGAGAGCATGAGATCATGGTCTATTGAAGGTTCACTTTAATAAAAAATTTCTTTTCCCATTTATAAACTTCTGTCTTATATAGTTATCATAGGTTCAATAAAATATCAGCAGAGGGCCTGGAATCTGATTTACAGTTCTGCCTCTAGTTGAACCTTGAGCCCCCTTCTTTCTCAGAATTACATATAGCAAATTTGTAACTTGAATTATAAAGGTGGGTTGAAATTTGAATCAGAAAGATCATTCAGTCCTATTTTTGCAAGACCTCTCACCTCCAAAAAAATATTATTTTCAAAATAAGCAAATTTTGCTGTTAGTAGTCTTTTAGGAACCCTGCAATAAATATCCTTAGGCAGTGAGAGCCACAGATTTCTTCACACTGTGAATTTCTAGCTCCCATATCCCCCACAGGCAAAACAAAGCCAAAAGTCCCTCTTTGCCAGGATGTTCCATGCTGTAGAGCACAGAAACAAATTTAAGCACTTTATACCTTTTTGGAAGTGACAAGAGTCTCATCTGAATAAAGATCCTTGGTCACTAGGAACTAAGAGCATAGATGAAATGAGGGAGTGAGATACAAACTGTTCCAAAGAGTTGGTGGTCTTTTTTGCTGGGGGCTTGAGTGGAAATGAAAGCTGGAAATAGGAATGAGAAAGAGGAGTTATATTTTTTTCTTTGGTTTCCTGCCTGGCTTGGGGCAAAGGGCTATTGGAGGAAGGGTTGAGTGGAGGAAGAGAGGACCCCCATGGCGTTAGGAAAAGCAGTTTCTTGAATCCAGTATGCTTTCTCCAATTCCCATTGACCGGAATGCTCCTTATCTCTACCTTTCAGAATCTTCTATCTAGTCCTAGTTTAGGGATGCCATCTACTCTGTGTATTCTATTCCCCATTTCCTGTTCTCTTCCCCCTCCCTCAAATTAGCAGATTCTTTAGTCCCTCTATAAACTCCGTACTTTGTATATTCTTTTATATATTGAATCCCACTATTGGATGTAAATTCATAGAGGATAGAGATTGTGTCCTATCTTATATTTTACCTTGGTATCTCCAATGCCTATCAGAGTGATATGTACACTGAGGTGCTTAATAGATACTTACTGGAGAAATGAATGAATGACCTCAATAGTATAGGAAATTCCAAGGGAGGAGATGATGAAAAGGAGAGGACCGGCATCCTATACACCCTATTGCTTCTAGGTTAAAAACAAATGCCTTTGGTCTTTAAAGACCTTGACAATTTCACTCCTTGCGAGACTTTCTGGCTGTTTCTAGATTGGCCTCCCAGTACCGTTGCTCACACAGGGTACATTCCAGCCAAACATCCTACTTGTTCTCAATACAATGCATCCTATTTCTGGAACTGTTCAGGCTGTTTGTTGTCTCCCCTGCCCAGAATGCCTTCCCTCCTCACACTGACTCTTGGAATCCCTAGCTTCCTTCAAGGAACAGTTCAGGGGCCACATGAGGCTTTTCCTAGTTCCCCAAGTTGTTTGTGCCATCACCCTAATTACTTGATACTCACTGTATCTGCATTTTGTAAAAGCTTCTGTCTCAATGTTCTTTCTCTCCATAGAATGTAAGATCCTTGCAAGCAGAGACTTTTATTTTTGTCATTGTATCAACTTTAGACACCTACTAGGTACTTAATAACTCTTCGAGGAAGAGAGTAGTAACTTGTGTTAATGAGCCACTCCTAACTTTTCCTCTTCCCAAAATATAGTTTAAGTATATTCATTTCTTTTGAGCAAGTACAAACAATCAGGAAGTAGAACCCAGCTCTAAAGAGATTATTACCCAAAATGCAATTCTGCAGGCAGTCCCACTGGGGATCATTAGCAGAAATTCCACTGTAGGTCTTCATTGCTGGGAGGGTGCCCAGGGAGAGGGGTGATCCGAGAGTAAGCAAACCTAAACACAGAACAGAGGCCTCAGTGAGCCAAATTATTCAGAGAGTGTGTCCATTTATAGACCTTGCCTGTTTTACTTACTTTCAAATTATCCATTCATGAAACCATTATGCAGTGTGGAAAAATGCCTCTCAACTGTAGGGGAGGCATGGTAAATAAATAGTTCCTGTGGTGCTGTAGGTGGAGTCTGAGCATCCTTTTTCCATATTGTGCTCTTTACCCTTCCCTAGGCTGTGTGGTTCATCATCTCACAGGCCATTCTTAACTGTGACCACCAGCATACACTAACCTGGTGGTTTAAAGTGAGGGGTTGACCCTCTTGATAGGCCTTACCCCTTACCATGTTGGTACATCTGGCATTTCAACAGTTCAGGACAAGGGGTTGCACTGGGGCATGAAATGCATGCGTATTCCTTACCATGAAGAAAAGCAAGGCTCTAGAAATGTCATAGGAGTTGTTAGAATGCAGCATTGCACACTGGACAACTTGGAAAACCACACTTCTAAAGTCAGAGGCAATGGGACAGGATCGATGGAGAACACTGGGATGTGGGAGACCTGCCTGTTAAATAAATATCTGGCTTATTTACCTAGCTGAGTGATCTTTGCATGAGCACTTCTGTTTTCTCATCTGGAAAATGAGGGACTTGGTGGTTGGATTAAAAAAGCCCTGGGATTTAAAAATATATCCTGCAATCATAGATCTCAAGCTGAAACAGCCTTTAGAGATTGTCTGGTGGTACCATGCATAGGGTGCCAAGCCTGGAGTCTGGAAGATCTTAGTTCAAATATAGACACAGGTACTTACCAGCTGTGTGATGTTGGGCACTTAAGCCACTTAACCTCTAAGATGGGGATAATATACTACTTCCTAGGGTTTTTGTGAGGATAGAATGAAATAATCACCTTAGCTTAGCGCAGTGTAAGCTCTGTATAAATGTTCATTATATCTACTTGACAGATGAGGAAACTGAGACTCAGAGAATATTTGACTTACCTAGTGTCACACAAGGAGTAGAGAGGCAGAGGCAGAATTTTAATTTATTTCTTTTGATCTAGAATAAGCACTTTACATTCGGATTTCTTGATGTGGGCTTCCACTATGCTCATTTGAATAACTGGCATTTGCAAAGCACAGCACAGTTGGCAAGGTGCTTCACATATGTTTATTTCATTCTAGCCTCACATCAGTCTTTCAAGGTAGGCACTCCTGACATTAACTATCCTCATTTTACAGCTGAGGAAACTGAGGCTGAATGGTTCTGAGGTTTATAGATTTAGAGTTGAGAGGGACTTTAGAAGTCATCCAGTAGAACCTTTTCATTTTTCAGCTGGGGATGCTGAGGCCCATGCAATTTTAAGTGACTTGTTCAGAGTCACACACATAGTAAGTAGCAAAGCCAGCACCCCAGGTCCCGGGGTTCCCAGGCATTGTCTTGTAATACCTCCAAATGATTTGTCCATTCTCGTACAGCTTGTTTCAGAGGCTAGATTTGGATTCCTGTGTCTTCTGCTTCCTCTCTACATGTTATGTGGTAACAGATAAATGCCTTGAGCACACAACTTAGATTTTTCATTCCCCACGTTTCCTCAGATCTAAGGATTTGGTGCTGAACAAGTCCTTAGTTCTCATCTAGGTTTAAAGAGGAAACTGAGCCCAAAGGAGTAGAGAAACTGTCCAAAGAGAGTAAGACTGAATTTGAACCCACACCCCTTTGTCTACAAATCCAAGGCTTTTTCTACTAAGCACCCACCATGAGTACTGGGGTTACACAGAACTCTAAAATCAAACCCTGTGCATTGAGCATTGAGCATTGAGCATAGATAGGAGAGAATGATACATTGTATATAGAAATGTTAACTGTTGCCAACCGGAAAGAATGACAAAAGCCTAAAAAAATAAAACATAGCAACTTGAATAAGGAGGAGCAGTGTAACATACAGACTCCCCTTGATTGCCCTGAAGCTCCCTTGGCCCCAAGATTCTGGGACCTTTCCCCTCCTAATTTTTTATTACAGCCTGTTAGTGTCCACGACAGACTCCCACATCTACTCAGAATAGTGCAGATTCAGAGCTAGACCTGGTCCAGCCTCTTCATCTTACAGAGGAGTAGCGCAAGTGCTTTTTCCGTGATCACACAGCCAGTATGAATCCAGCACTTAGCATAGTGTCTGGCATGTAGTAGGCACTTAATAAATATTAATTGCTTGGTTGAAGAATCAGAGGTGAGATTTGAACCCATGTTCTGTGCCTCCAGTCAGTACTCCGCTCTCTTCCTTTTACAGTCTTCTTCAAATAATTGTTTTCCCCTGTTGCCCTTGACATGCATTTACTTTCAACTTATATTTTTAATGAATTTCTCATTTTTGTGACATGGTTAAATGTTTCCATTCTATGCCCTATGCATAAGCGCCCATCTGTGCACAGCAGTGATGTAGTGGAAAGATGACTTGGTGTTGGGAGCCCTGGGTTTGATGCTTCCGTCTCATTCTACCTGTGTGATCACAGTGAATTACTGAAGCCTCAGTTTTCTTATCTGGAAAATGGAGATAATGCTCCTACACATACATAACTCACAGTACTGTTATAAGGAAAGCATCTTGTAAATAAATCCTACAATGCTATGCAAATTAAAAGTTTCTAGAGGGAAGGAACTCATCCAATTTTGTCTTCTTTATATGTGTTCGTAGCACCATACTTGCGTGTGCACGTTTGCACTTCCCCCTACCCTCCGCAAACACAAAGTCCTTTAATAGTAATTAGAAGTAATTTTCTGCCCATTCCTACCACTGTGAAGTTTGACAGAAAGGGCCAGAGCCTCTTCCTTCCCATCTCCTTTCAACCAGTGAAAGCTTAGTAAATACTTCTGGTTGATAATGATCTCAGAGAAGGAAATACCATAATTGCAAGGAACTTCAGAACCAGTCCACCATGAATTTGAACAGGAATCCAGGTTAAGTCATCACTCCACCAGTGTGTATGTAGACAACAGGGGTAGCTAGCTGGTGCAGTGGATAGAGCACCAGTGCAGGAGTCAGGAGGACCTGAGTTCAAATCTCACCTCAGACACTTGACACTCACTGGCTGTGTGACCTTGGGCAAGTCACTTAATCCCAATTGCCTCATCCTGGCTCATCTCCAGTCATCCTGATGAATATCTGGTCACTGGATTCACGTGGCTTTGGAGACATGAGGCTGGTGACCTGCACAGCCCGCCTTCCCTCACGCAAAACGAAGTCAAGTGCAAATCATGTCGTTATTTCTCTGATGGCGTGGTCTTCTTTGGCAACGAAGGATGAACGCACATGTAGACAACATGTACAAATAGGCATTTTCAAGAAATAAATACACCAAGTAAAATTATAGGAAAACTTTGAAATTAAAGTGAACCACTGTGGCTGTTATTAACACTTAATGATTGGAATGGAAATACTTAAAGTGACAAGTGAAAATTTAAATTTCACTTCAGAGCACAAATTGTTCCTGCAGATGGGTCACAGAAATGGTAATAACTTGGTAGATCAGAGACCCTCCATTGTATAAGAAACATGAGACCTTTTTCTGAGTTAATTTAACTTCATAGTTTCCTAACCAACGTAACAAATGTGTCACAATATGGGACTTTAAGAATATATATCACATTTTAAAAGATCAAAGAAAATGGAGATCTAATGAAATGATTGTGCCCATGAGGCATTAAATCATTTTATTAAGCAGAAATAATAGAACTAAAAAAATGTCTGTCTTTCCTCAGTTTGGGGCTAATGATTTCCTTCCATTGAAGTTCAAGGTTTCACAGAAAGCTTGAAAAGTACTTTTTTCAGACCTGATGATCACTTTTAGGACTTGTCCTTGTACTTCTCCATGCTTTTGAACTTTGGGAATTATGAGTGTCAATGTTCAGAATACTGGGTAGTTCTTAGGTGCTAAAAATTACAAGCCTCTCTTATTTCATGCAGGAAATATGTGTTTTCCTTAAAAGCAACATTTAGAAGCTGAAACATATAAAATGCTCTAGGGGATCAGACTTTTTTAAAACATCTTTTTTTTTTAAAATCTGAAGTGAAATAAAAAGAATTATTTATGTGAGTAATCATTCTCTAATTTGTCTTGTGAATTCAGATTTACTTTTTTAAACATCTTTTTTTGAAGTGTAAAGTGAAATTTAAAAAATTATTTATGTGAGTAATCATTCTCTAATTTGTCTTGTGAATTCAGATTTTTGTCTATCAATGTTTTATTGTTTTCTTTCTGTTATTATTTTAACCAAAATGGGCATAAACCTAATAATTGTACATTTAAAGTATGTGCCTTACATGAATTATATCAATGGTGACATGGGGGAAGGGGAAGATCATAGTCCTAGAATAGGAAGCGACTTCTTGAAGGAGTCAAGAGCTATCTAGTCCATACCTCTCGTATCACACATGAGGAAACTGAGGCCCAATCTGTGACTTGTCTAAGGTCATACAAGGAGTAAGGGTCATAGGTGGGGTTTAAACCCAGGCTCTCCTTCTATAGAGCCAATATGTGACTTTGAGAAATTTATTCATTTTTCTGGGCCTCAAGTTTCCTATTCTGGAAAATGAGGATGGTCCAGAAAACCAGGATTCAATACCAAGCTTCAAAGAATTATTTTAGTGGAATGGATTAAAAATCAGATTCCAAATGTTGTTTACAAGAAACACATTTGAGAATGAGAGGTACGCACAGAGTTAAAATGGAGGGTTGGAATAGAATTTATTATGCTTCAATTGATGCAAAAAAGAAGTATTTTTATAGAGCTAGAAAAAATAGTAACAAAAATCATCTGAAAGAGCAAAGGTCAGTTATATCAAGGGAATCCATTTTTTAAATTTATTTTGTAATTTTGTTTAACTTTTAACATTAATTTTCACAAAATTTTGGGTTCCAAATTTTCTCCCCATTTCTTCCCTCCCCCACCCCAAAACGCCAAGTATTCTAATTGCCCCTATCACCAATCTGCCCTCTCTTCTAACATCCCTCCCTTCCCTTGTCCCTATCTTCTCTTTCGTCCTGTAGGGCCAGATAATTTTCTATACCCCATTACCTGTATTTCTTATTTCCTAGTAGTAAGAACAATATTCAACAGTTGTTCCTACAACTTTGACTTCCAACTTCTCTTCATCCCTTCCTCCCCACCCATTCCCTTTGGGAAGCAAGCATTTCAATATAGTCCATAGCTGTGTAGTTTTGCAAATGACTTCCATAATAGTCATGTTGTATAAGACTAACTATATTTCCCTCCATCCTATCCTGCTCCCCATT
>CM053770.1:47784062-47855957 GCA_028658325.1 Potorous gilbertii | reverse complement strand
TCCACCCCCACCCCCCACCCCAAAAAAAATCCAAGAAAAATAAAGTGAAAATGTATGCTTCAGTTTACACATAGAATTCATCAATGTTCTCTCCGGAGGTGGCTAGCATTTTTCATCATGTGTTCTTTGGAATTGTATTGATCAGATTAGCTAAGTCTTCCACAGTCAATCATTGTTACCATAATATTTCTGTTACTGTGTACAGTGATTTCCTGGTTCTGCCCGCTTCATTTTGAATCAGCTCATATAAGTCCTTTTAGCTTTTCTGATAGCATCCTGCTCATCTTTTCTTATAGCACAGTAATATATTCCATCGCAATCATGTATCATAACTTGTTCAACCATTCCGCAATTGATGGGCAACCCCTCAATTTCCAATTCTTCTCTACCACAAAGAACTATTGTAAATATTTTTGTACATATTTGTCTTTTTCCTATTTCTTTGATCTCTTTGGGATACTGACTTATTAAGAGTATTCCTGGATCAAAGCATATGCATAGTTTTATACCTCTCAGTGCATAGTTCCAAATTGTTCTCCAGAGTATTAGGAACTGTTCATAGTTTTTAACTCCACCAGCAGGGCATCAGTACCCTATTTTTCCACATTCCCATCCAATATTTATTTTCTTTTTCTATCACGTTAGCCAGCCTGTTAGGAGTAAGGTGGCATCTCAGAGTTGTTTTAATTTACACTTCACCAGTCAGTAGTGATTTAGAGCATTTCTCATGTGCGCATTGATAGCTTTGATTTCTTCTTCTGATTACTTCCTGTTCATATACTTTGACCATTTATCAATTGGAGAATGGCTCTTAATTAAATATAAATTTGACTTTGATTTCTTTTTCTGAAAACTTTTTCTGTTCATATTCTGATGTATTTTTGAGATCAAAATCTATGATTATATGAACCTCATTGAACCATGGAGTAGCTTTTTTGTTGTATGTTTTCTTAGTCAGCAGATACTGTTATTGTCTCAGACAGAGATGTCAGACATGATGCCTGCTAACCGCAATGGCCAACAAAACTCCCAGATGTGGTCAGATCTAGAATAAAATGTAATTGGGAAATATTAACAAAATAAGTAAAAATGCAATGCAATTTTTATATTGTGCTTTTCCTTTCTTGATACTAGAATAGTGAATATGTCTAAGTATCTACATGATGGAAATCAGTAGAGAAGTAATTCTAGTGCCTCCCATCTATTGATTATTTCTAATTTATCCTATCTATATCTTGTATATATAGTTCTTTGCATGGTGTCTTCCTCATTAGACCATGAGCTCTCTGAAAACAGAAATGTTTTCTGCCCCTTTTTTGTATCCCCAATGGTTAACACATTGCTCAGAACATAGTAAGTACTTAATAAGTGCCTTTTACATTGCTTAGAATACAATAGGTGCTTTATACATGTTTTTTGGACTGACCACAAAAGAATGGTAAGAAGAAACAAGGAGCTTAAAAGGACAGTTAATATGGGAGTTAGATAAATTGCAATTTCCATTAATGGTGGACATAATGAACTGCTCTAGTCCTGACCCATGCTAATAGTACTGAAGGAATTGAGGAACTGGGAATCCCCCATGATGACCCCAGTTCTCCTTTATCCCATTGACTGAGTTCTGTGAAGCCCTGTGGTTCCACATAGGTCAGGTTTATAAACCACAAATGTAGAGAACCACCCACTTCGGTGTAGCCTTGAAAATTTCTCATTTTCCTTTCAACTCTAAGATTCTCTGAGTCCCTAAGATCTGAATCTAAGAAGGATTTCTGAAGTGCTGTTCTCTTGGTTCATCTGGCTGTATATTCAACCAAGTATTGTGGAGGGTATGATTGTAGAGGGTCTGGTTGTCTACTCTGACCATAGTCTCTAATGCTAGGGTTGTGTTGCATACATCCCAGTTTCCCGTAGTAACAAACTATGAGTCTATCATACTTGAGTTCATCAAAACCTTTTGTGAAGCTAGTTATAGGTTGGTTTTTTTATTTTTTTTGGTCCTGTGTGCCACTTGAATCAACAAGTGCCACAAATTTTCTTTCATTTTTATTTTTCTTAAAATCATCTCTTTCAATCAGAGGGTCTTGTTGAGATCCAAAAAACTGGAAATTGCCAAACAAGATATCCCCATCCACTCATTTTAGATTTCTTTTTTTTAAAAAAAAATCTAGATATACTTAGCTTATATTTAAATGAACAAATTTGAAGTTTTAGCAATTTTTGTATAAGAAGGGTTAGAAATACCTTTCTTGACTGTTTTTTTAACATATCAACTTTGTATTACCCAAGCAGCTTCCTTTTATGTATATGTAAACTTTCTAGTATTTAGCTATGCCAGTGTCCTACAGTTTCTTAGTTGTATTTTTAATGCCCCAGAAAAAAGAGCTATGAAAATTTACAGAGGTTTTTTTTTTTAAACTGGATTTTAGAATTAAGATTCCTTTATTTGGGGGGGGGGAAACCTCTGAAAATTATTCTTGTAATTTGGTAAGCTTCCCAGGATGGGGCAAGTACCCTTGTCCCTGAATTCAAAGATTATTAAACAGATTAGTTCAAATTCCATTCAGTTCAGCAGGCATATGTTAAGTACATTCTTACCATCTGCCACCTGCTGTCATAGGTGCAAGAGATACAAACTTAAATGTGAAAATGATCTATTTGCTCAAGGGACTTTTCTGCTGTGGAAAAACACATAGACATAGAGAAGTGAAGACAAAAATTTATAGAAAATGCTATCAGGGAGGCAGGAATGCATTGGGATGGATCGAGAAATTCCTTCTGTAGTGAGGAGAACTTGGAACAATGCCAGGAATTAAGGGAACACATGTTTATTATATGCTTACCATGTGCCCAGCACTGTGCTAATACTTTACAAATATTAACTCATATGATCCTTACAACCACCCTGGGATACAGGTGCTATTGCGCCCCCCCCCCCCATTTTACAGAGGAGAAAACTGAGACAGGCAGAGGTTAATTGAATTTTCAAGAGACCCACAGTTAATAAGTTGTTTTAGGATGTATTTGAACACAGGTCTTCCCAAGTCCAGGTCCAGTACCCTTTCCATGGTGCCACTTACCTCGCTTTAATTAAGGATCCCAAGTTTGAAAGTTTACTTGTACAAAAACAGGGAGGGGGAGATTAGAATGTCCTATGTGAGAACCAAGCATCATTTACTTCTCTTTCCTGCCCTGGCCCATAACCCATCCATGGGATGCTGCCAGTAAGCCCTTCCTCTTGATAACTCCCCTCCTGGCCACAACCAAATCAAACACCTATGACATTTCCCCACCCCATAATTTAGTAGTATTTACTGTACTTTAGCAGGTAGGCAAACAAGTCATCACTTCTCAGAGCAGATAAATTCTTGGAATTAGTGGCCATGGACACTGAGAGGACTCAAGAATGTCTAAGAACACCACTTCACCCGGTATCTGGGGCTACTTTCTGAAGGCTAAGTAGTACCTAAAAGTAACATACACATAGATACCTTTCATTGCCCTTGTACTTCAGGTGACTCTTGTGGGCCATGGAAAGAAGTCTTTTATTCTAGAGGATTTCCCATCACCCATTCTGGTGTTGTGGGGGGGATACTCATTCATATCTAATTACAGACTCATATTTAGAGCTGGAAAGAAGCTTAGGGGTTTTCTGGTCCGTCCGTTTTTCAGATGAGGACACTGAAGGTCAGAGAGAGGAAGAAATTGCCCAAAGTGAAGACAGCAAAGCAATGTCTTTGGAGCCAGAGTACCTGGGTTCAGATTCCAGCTCATGATATTCTTTTTGTGATGTTGGACAAGGAAAATATTGGGCCTTATTTCCCTCATTTGTAAAAATAAAGAGGGCTAGATTAGAAGACCTCAGCGTTCCTTCCTGGGTAGCTAGGTGCTACCCTGGATGAAGCATCAGAGTTCAAATCCAGCATCAGGCATTGACTAGCTCTGTTACCTGGGGTAAGTCACTTAGCCTTGGTTTGCTTTAGTTTTCTAATCTTTAAAATGAGGATCCCAATAGCACCTACCTCCCAGCATTCTACTGATGAGCATACGAGATAACAATTGTGAAGCAATTAACACTATGCTTGGCATATAGTATTATATAAACTTAGCATTGTTGTTATTGTTGCAGTTCTACATCTCGTACTTTTCTCCAGTATGCCAGACTGTGGTATTCCAAAGGAAAACCAGCAAGGTTTTTATTTTATTTTATTTCTGTTTTTCTATTTTATTTTTATTTTATTTTATCTCTTTGCAGTACTGAAGGAATATATAGTCTGGCTGGAGTCCTGTCTTGATGTCTTCAAATTGACAGGTGAAAGCAATTTCATCGGCCAAGTGTTGTAAAAATGTATTTTATACTATACCAGATGTAAAAGCCATTTAATAATTATCTTTATTTTGAAAATTGAATCCCCTGTACTGAATGCAGATACTCCAATGTGGCTACAATGTGGCCCAAGTAGCTACTTCTTAACAGCCAGGTAATTTACTGGAAACCCTGCCAGTAGCCTCAGGGCCATGGGCTCATAGGCTAGAGAATGAATGACATGATGCAAGGAATCATAATAAAGAAGCCAAGTGTAAATCAAGCTGAAAATAGGAGAAACACTATAATACCGTCAGCATGGTCACCTCAGACATGAAGGGACATACTGCAGCCTGTATTTGACCCCTGTTTCAGATGTCCAAATGGATGTTACTCAGGTGCAGAGAATCATTTAGGAGTCTTCCAAATCACTGAGGTGTCAGATTTAGGAAGGGGAGCTAGAGAAATGCAAATGCCTCTTTTATCACCTAATTAAGATAAATTGCATTTCTCTTTTAGCTCTCTGAGAAAATATTATTTTCTTAAAAATGGAGACATACTGAAGTACACAGAAGACTGTATTTGACAGCGGGAAGGAGATCTATTTCTTACAGTGAATGGCTATAGTTTTCCATTAGCTGGTGTAAATACAAGGCTCTGAAGGCTTTGATGACTTCTGAAGTAATGACTTCTCAAGGGAGTATGTTCCCTTTAGTCCATTAAAAAGACTTGAGAAAATAAATGTCTAATGTGTTAACACACTATGAAAATGATATACATTTAAAAAAGCCATTGTGGTCTAAATTCGGGGGCCATTTACTCAGCAATTATACCATTCTATACATACTTACATGCATGCATACACACAAACATACATACTTACATATTTTTTTACTGTCCTGCCCTGGATATTTTTAATATTTACTTTTGAAAAATTTCTTTTCATCTTAAATACCCTCAGAAGAGTTATTTTAAATTCACTGTTTGGAATGCATGCTTCCAAGACTTCAAGTCTGATAGAGGACTAGTTCAATGTAAATTTGTTTAGCATATGCTCAGACAGAAGTCAACCACTGAATTCAATTCAGCAAACAATTTATTAAGTCTGAGTATTAGGGAATAGTAACTGGGGCTTTGTCCTTCAGCCTGAAATTCAGAAGGTGTAAAAATTTTACAATGATTAAGTCCTTTAGCAACATAGCATCTAATTTTATTGTAGAATCATAGAATTTAGCACTAACAAGGATCTTAGGGGATCTTCTGGTGTGACTCTTCTCTCTCCCCCCTTTACACATGAGGAAACTGAGGTTCCAGGAAGAGACGACTGTATAACAGAGCTAGGATTAAATCCTCAGCTATTTTATTCTAACTCTGGATCTCTTGCCCCTTTACCATCTACTTAGGGTTTTTTCCATAACCTCTTTCAAAAAAAATATTATAGGGAAAATTTTTTTGTAATTTATTTCAAGAACTGTATGCTAATAGAAGTGAACAAATTTCCTGAGAGTATGAGAAACTTTTACCTATTTGGAGAACTAGGTTATTTATTTTGTGAATTCTACGCATGTGTGTGTGTGTATCCACCCATGTGTATGCATGTAATGATGGTATTATATAATACCATTTATGTCATATTGTCATAATTACATTTATATAGTGATTCATTTTATTGCTGCATTTTATCCTCACAACAACTCTAGGCAGGTGTTTTTATTGTCCTTATTTTACAAGTGAGGAAACTGAGTTAAGCAGGTTAAATAACTTGTCTAGAGTCACCCACCTAGCTAGGAAGTGTCTAAGGTTTATTTGAACTCAGCTCTTTCTGACTCTAACTCCATCCAGCACTCCATCCTCTAGTAATTACTAACGCCCAATGGATCTCATTGCCATGTCTCAGCTGCAATCTCACCTTGAAATATCCCTCTACCGTGCTATCCCTGGTGTCCCATTGGTGAATTCCTCTTAGTGCCTCCATTTTGGGGACTGGCCAACCTTCATTCCCCTCACAGAAGTCCTTGTGACTTTCTGGAGTTCAGCACCAGGCTCCCCTTCTTGCCTGTTCCCACCCTTCCCTCCCTCCCTCCTAATTCATTTCTCTTTTGTGTATTGTCTTTCCCCATTAAAGTGTAAGCTCCTCCGAAGGAAGAACTTTTTTTGTTTTATGTGTGCATGCCCAGCACTTATCATAGTGCCTGGTATACAGTAAGTACATTCAGTAAATGGTGGTTGTTTTTTTATTTTGATACCATGAAATAGATCCACTAAACAGGGCTAATTTACCAAAGGAACTTGTTCAGGTGGGAGGATTTGGCTCTATTTACAGAATATTTTGTTCTCTCTGCTAGTCAGTGTGACTTAAAGGATAGTATACAGAATTTGGATTCAGGAAGACCTGGTTACCAGTGCCATTTCTCATTTGTAATATCCTTGTGAATGGTTAAGTTGCTTAACCTCCCTGGAGCCTCAGGCTGTTCTCTCAAGAGCAAGGGCATCCAAGGATATTATCACCAACAAGAACAGGATCCTGTAGGATCTCTGGCCAGGCATTAAGTATTTCTGGGGCCAGTGTAGACCTTGAATGAGATGATCCTGAGATCACAGAGGGAGAAACTAGGAGATTGGTGACCATAAAGAAATGTTAAGATTCAGGTGAACCTAGAGCCAGACCCCTCTTCCTAGTGCCATCCAAGGATCTCTGGGTCATCTCTGTAAAACGGCAATCCTCAGGGTGTGGAAGAAGACCAGGTAGGTGTTTTATAAAGAATAAAGGGATCTCCCTCAGATGCCTCTGATTAATTTCTTACCTTCTATACCATACAAACATGTAAAGTAGTGGGGAGGTTAGTTGGTGATTTCTGTTCAGTTCTACCAAGTTTTATCTGGTATAGAAAGTTACAGGATAACGATCAGTGTGGAAGTACCAGACACATAGCCTATCACTGAAAGCAACGTAGGTTTTCTTGGATTACCACATCATTCTGGTATTAATTTAACTGTTGAGTAACCTAACAAAGTAGAATAATTAATCCTCCTGAATGATTTATCTTTGTTAGCCAAATGAACAAATGAATCTGTTCAGGATTTATCTTCCCATTCACTGTTCATTCAGCTAACATTCTTTGGGTGTCTATTTTGTGAAATACCTTGTTTACAGACTCTTTAATAGGTTTTTATTAGTATCTTTCTTTAAATATTGCCTAGATTCCCTCTATCATCCCCTCTCGCCGAGAGACATCCTTTATAACAAAGACTGATTCAGAAGAGGAGGAGAGGGAAAAGAAAATCAGTAAAACTGAAGTTCAAAGATTTAGAGTTGTAGGAAACTTAGAGGCTACCTAGGCCAACCACTTTTTTTCCGATGAAGAAACTGAGGCCCAGAGAAACTAAAAAACTTGCCCAAGATCTCAGAGGTTGTAAATGGCAGGCACAGGATTTGAAACCAGGAACTCTGATTTCAGATTTTTTTCTCTTTCCCCCATACCATATTGGATCTGGTATGGGATATGGGGTAGGTAGGGGTGGAATTGTATAGAGAAGTATAGAAGTGTAGTCCCTTCCCTCACGGAACTTCTGGTCTGATAGAGGCAAATAAGTGCAAAAATAATAACCTGACACAGGCTTCAGTTTTTTCCTTCTTTTAATATTAGTGTCCTCAGAAAAGAAGAAAGGAAACTTAAAAAAAAATCTACATACTCCTGGAAAACATAAGAGGGATTTCCAATGAAGAGATAGCTGCCTGTAGTGAAAGACCAGACTACTTTAATAGCTTTTGTTTTATTTTGTTCCTTTAAAGACTGCATTTAACTAAGTTGTAAAATGTAAATGACTTCCCTCATCTGTCTTTATTGGAGATTTTGGTTGTGATTTCAGTGATATTCTTTAGTTTTAGATACACTCACTTCTGTCCTCATCCTTGATTAGTAGGAGAAGATATTTCTGCTGTAACAAGCTATTGCCTGTCTCTGTTGTGCCAGCATAGGTATTTTTTAATGCTGAGTTGGTGAGGTTAAAGCTCTTGGAAGGTTTCCCTCTTTCTTTGGAAAAACACAAGTAATTACTGAAAATTGTAATCTTCTCCTGGGATGAAGCAAGGGGGAAAATGATATTACTAAAAATTGCTCCTAGGATCATTTCGAGATGTAAAATTGAAGAGAGTTTAGTGTTGGAAAATAAAAGCAACTTTTTAATTTTGCTGAGAGTTCTAACAAACAGGATGTTCTAACAAATGTGACTTTGACAGTTTCCAAATGGCATCTGTGTCAATTTCAAATATTCTTTCTAATATCAAATTACAAATTACAAAAAAAATTTTCATAGGTTTCCTAGAACAATGTTTATCAAAGGGAAGTCGCAGCCTAACTTGTTCCTCAGCTTTCATTAATGTAGCCTATGTGACAGGAGGTGAAAAGGTGTCTGAAAAGAAAAAAAACTCCTGGAATTCATATGAAAAGAAACTTTCAGCAGAAAGCTTTTAATTCTAGAAAGTGTCCGCTAATTTATTCAGAATAAAGTGATCATATGAATTTGTGGCTTCATTAGTTAAGATATCATATGTCACTATATTATATAACTTTCACTTCATCTGTGAGAAATCCCTTCACCAACCAACTGCCTTTGAAGGTAAATGATTCCCCCAAAAGAGCATTTGCTATGGAGTTCAAGGGCCCTGGCTTCCATTTTTCCTTTGGTGTGTAACTACTGTGACACCTTGGGTAAGTTACCTAACAACTGCTGGGCCTCAGTTTCCTCCTTGCAAAATGAGAGGGTTAGACTAGATGTCCTTTCAGTCCTCAAGCAAAAACCTTATGATCTTATTACTTTCTGAGTATCGCTCCATGGGAGATACTTGATATTAGCTGACTTGTTACCTCTCCTTTAATGAATCTGAAACTGGATTTATTATAGAGAAGAGGGGAAAGAGTTGGGCATTTTCTTTTGTTTGGGCAGTTTAGATATGTAAAGATTCTGCTTATAAATTTCAGTTCAAACAGCATTTATTATTAAGCTTTCTCTGTGCTGTGAGAGGTACAAGGTTTAAACAATAAAATGCCCCTACCCTCCTAGATTTCACAATGTAGCAATTTATAACAAGGTATGAAATACACACAAAGGGTAAAAAAAATACCCTCTTAAAACACCAAAAAGGGGGGAAATAACTATTAAAAACAGCTATGCGCTTACCTTTAAAAAACAATATAATTTGTCTCTTAAGGAAAGCATCTGAACACAGTAAAATGTGATGGAAATGTAGATTTGTTTTAATCTGTAGAGAAATGTAAGAATCTTCCTGAATTTTATAGTAATCTGTAACTTTTTGGAACCTTTTCCAGTTAAAAAGGAAAACAGAAAGAATGTAGTCTGGTATGTCTTATAAACAAGATCCCTTTGTTCTGAATAAATTAGCTTTGAACTGTTGTTTGCTAAACAGTTCTGCTTTAGACAGAGTTTAATTTGCTTGTATGAAAAAAAAATGTCCATTAACCGGCTTTGTATGGTCTTTTCAACTGTACTTTTTAATTCCTAATGGAGATGAGTGAGTCAGATGGGCCATAGGTATAGATAGGACTGTGTCATCCCATGTTTCTTCATGGAGTTGGTGTTAGACTTTGAAAAAAAGAACTACTGTATAAGTTGGAGGTCAAGAGGAGCAGTGCGATCTTTTAAATGGGCTTACCAACTGTTCTCTGTACAAGACATTTCATCTCTTGCCTTTTGCACAAACAGTCTCCCTGGTTTGAAATGGACTTCCTTCTCACCTGCCTCTGAATTCTTCTTTTCCTCAAAGCACCATTCTGTAGCCCTCTTCTGCATCAGACCTTCTTGAGTCCTCGCTTCCTTCAGGTGGTATTAGCACCCCTCTCCTTTTGAAATGACTTTGTGTGACTTTATACTATGTATTTATGTGCAGATTGTAGCCCCCACTCCTGTACACTCTAGGGTTCTCAAGGGAGAGAGGACTATTTCTTATTCTTCCTCCATTCTCCTCCCTCCTCTCTCCTCCTTGTTCCTAATCCTACACATAACAGGCACTTAACTATTCCTTGAATTTAATTTAATTCTGAAGAAACAAGAGATTAAGCTTCACCTGTCAGTGGCATATTTGAATTCTCTAGTCCTAAGCAAAACTGACTCATCCCTCAGTTCTGCATTCTTCTGAAATCCCCTCACCATGCCTCTTGAATGTTCTTCTCCTTTGCTGGGTCTGCCCTCTCCCCGGACCCCTCATCTTTGGTTGCTGTGACTATGCCTTTTATTTTGTCCTAGCCTGTGAAAACTTAATTCTAGAACTGGTAATCTTCGAAGGGTACCTCGAGTTGTATACATGTTTATGTGGTATAGACACCATCATTTAATGCCATACTAATCTTTTCTTTGTTCTACCCCTAATTAACTATGTGACTATTAGGAAAGTTGGCTAAGCCCCCTGTACTACTTATTCCTGTTATCTCTTCAGTAAATCAGCAAACATTTATCACTACCCGACAGCATTCTGCTAAACCCTGGCTATACAAAGGCAAAAGACAATCCTTGCTCTCAAGGGACTCGCATTCTAATGGGGAAAACAACATGCAAACAACCTTGTACAAACAAACTATATAAGATCAACTGGAAATAATTAGCAGAGGAAAGCACTAGAATTAGGGGCAATTGAGATTTTAGCTGGGATGTGGAAGAAGCCTGGCTTTGCCTTTGCACTGGATCATTGGGACTGACATTACTAGCTGGGTTCAAAACCAGGTTCTTCTGTTTATTATTTCTGATGTTTTATTTCTTTATAAAGTGAAGGAGTTGGACTAGATTGCATTAGTCTAGGTTGTTGTTGGGCATAATAAATATTTGAAAGAAGTGTGTGTGTGTGTGTGTGTGTGTGTGTGTGTGTGTGTGTTTGTGTGTGTTTTAAAGTTAAAGTCCTTATCTCCACCCCTTACCTTGCTGTTTGAACTTGAATGCTTTTCATTCATTCAAAAGCAACATAGAAAATACCAGTTAACATTAAACTTGAACTGCTTGTGTCAGTGTTCAGTCTGTACTCTTCTTGTGAATTCCATCTCTCTAAATTCTAACTAGTTACTGATGCCTCAGGTTTCTTGACTTTGAGCCAACAGCTGAGGATGTCAGATGACACCTCATAAAATTCCATGACCAGGTCCATATGGATTATGAACAGCTTTCCTAGTAAGCAGAATTCTGAGTTGCTTGGAGTGCATTACTTGTTCTGAGCAATGACTTCTGGCCAAAGATAAAGGCTTCTAACATATAATTTGACTTTTTTGAAACAGAAAAAAAAATAACATTCAAACCAGTCCAAGATCATGGTCAAGATGATCCCTTTCTGTCAGTGAGCCAAGCAGTAATACTTGGCTGTATCTGAAGGAGCCTTCCCTATCCAGAGGAACTAGGCATAAAGGTGGTGCAGTGGATAGAGCACTGGGCCTGAGTTCATTTCTCACCTCTGATATTTACTAGCAGCTGACCCTGGGTATATCTCTTAGCTGCTTTCTGCTTCAGTTTCCTCAACTATAAAATAGTGCTAATGAAAGCACCTACTTTACAAGGTGTTATTTTAAGCAATATTATAGTTATACCATGCTTACTTAGTACAGTGCCCAGTACTTAGTTGGCTCTTAATAAATACTTATTCCCTTCCCCTGATCCAACCTATAGGAAGTCATCTTTGACAGAAGTCATTAAAGGCTAAAGCAGAGTCACCCTTAACAAAATGCCTTTTAATATTTGACTGGTAACATCCAGAATGAATACTGTACTTCATTCCCCATACCTGATACAGATGGAAGGCTGTAGAAAACTAGCTTGTGCTCCCTACTACCTTTTATTAACGATGTCAGTCGTGTTCTGCTTGGAATGGTGGAAAACAAAGACCACATTCTTCCAGGGGGAAGTTGACTCACTAAATACTTAAGCTGAAAGATGTCCTCACATTGGAGTGGGGAAAACTTGGATTCCAATCTTGCTTCAAACACTTCTAGCTCTGAGACCCTGGAAAAGTAATGTATCTCAGCCTCAGTTTTCTCTTCTGTAAAATGGAGATAGTAGTGGTAATGATGATAAACATTCACATAACACCTTAATATTTACCAGATTTGACTTGATCCTAACAGTAAGTTTGTGAATTAGAGTCTGTGAGTGCTGTCTCTTATCCCTGTTTTTATAGGTGAGTAAACAGGAACCAAGTTAGGTATCTTACCCCTACAGCTCGAATGTTTTTGGGGCTGGGTTTGTACTCATATCTTTCTGGTTCCAAATTCATCATTCTATCTATTCTCTGACCTCTCAGGAAGATCAAGTGAAAATTGTAGGTAAAACATTTTGTAAACTTTAAAGTTGCACATACACAATGGAGCTGTACTTTCATCCAGATGGAACTCCATTGTGGGGGAACTCCCTCTATAACAGTTGGTAGCAGCTGGCATTCACTTAGCAGTTCAGGAACAAAGCATTCCCCAAGATACATAGAGTTTCAGTGACTTGTCCAGGGTCACACAGCTACTAAATGTCAGAGGTAGAATTTGAACCAAGGGCTTCTAGATTCAATGGCCTCAAGGTCAAAGGGCCCTCTAAGCTCTTCATGATTTAGAGGGCCACATGTGGCCTCAAAACTGCAGGTTCCCCACCCCCTGCTTAAGCTCAACACTGTCTGCTGCTCACAGCTGTCTCTATAATGCCCTTTGTAAATTCCAGCTGCTGTTATTACAGTTTAAAAAAAGCCCAGTAAGAGTTATTGCATTTGGTGATCTAGTTTTAATCATAAATTAATATAGCCTTATCAAGAATTATTTTAAGAAGTCATATGTCAGTTTTTTTGTTTATAATAAAAAGTTCTAATTATTTCTCACCATTTAAAAAAAGCTGTGAACACCACTTAAAATGTTACAAGCTATTATTTGTGAATGATTCCTTTTGATTTGTTGGTTTCACATCAGATTTTTTGACTCACTGAACATTTTAAAAAATATTGTTCATTTTCCGTTTGATTTGGATGAGGCATAGTGTAGTCTAATGAAGCAATATATTGCATTAAAAATCACAACCAATGTGATCACTTGAGCTTCTCAATACTGAGACTGACAAATATTTTGTCATGACACTTGTATCCATGTTGGAAATTAAAATAAGACTTGAAATGTGAGTTGAAACATTTCCAATAACACATTTGTTTTTGCTAGTCATTAATTTAAAGATTGACTAAATGATATTCATTCAACAAAAGAGCCCCTTCAAGTGTATTAATTTGGCCTTTGAATTTATAGTTGCTGAAGTGTAAAACATTTATTGCTTTTCACACAAATCTTACTGTGCTCTGCGTACAGAATGATTACCACTCCATTTGTCCATTCAGAAGAATAATTCAAATGATCCAGGATTTTTTTCCTTAGGTATTTTGAATTCATTCATTTCAAGAAAAGGTGATTACTTGAATATGTGTATATATTTTTTATTAAAGGATGTTAACTATGCTGATGATACTATGAAGTTGATATTTTGCCTCAAAACCAATGAAAATAGATTTTTAAAACATTTTAAACCACCTCTTTCTCCTACCTCTGTGATTGCCTCTTATTTGCTCTGCCTCTCCTACCTAATCCAAACCTCAAAGCCTTCCTAATTGCCATTCCATTTACAGCATAAGTTATATTGAAAGACCCATCATTCTAATGGTCTAGCTGCAGACTTCTGGGACATCTGGGAATGGACTTCTGTGAACTTTTCTTTCCTTGTGTGCTTTAACCAATTTTCATTATTATTTGAAATGAAATGAAATACCATAAAATTGCCCCCAAACAGGAACAGGGTCCCTAAATTACTGATTTTTAAAATGAGTTTAGAATATTTCAAATGGGTAACACATGGAAACATTATCAACCACATTTAAAAAGAAATCTTATGCCTAGAATTACTCTTTTTCAACTTGCTAAAGACATCTAGGAAGAAGCAAGATATAGTGGTCCATGTGCTAGGCATTTTCTATAATGCTTTTTTCCAAAGAGCTTCAAGTACTTTCCCGACATTATCTCTTTAGTCTGTAGGACCTCCCTTCAAATAAAGAAATAGAGTGATGATAAAATGACCTACTGAAGTCACAAATCACTGACAACTTCAGGAGTGCAGACCACATTTCAGGTGCCCAATTCACCGGTCTATCCGTTAGAGCTTTTCAGTCTTTATAAGTGTTTGAAACATGGAGCACTCCCAAGGGCATTTGCATCTAATTTGGACCTTTCTGTGTAATCTGGGTGGTCTCTCCTTTGGCAATTTTTATAATTAAGATGTAATTATAATTGTCATAATTCTTCAGGTTGTTTTGTGTCTCTTTAAATTTTGTTTCTCCTCAGCCATCTCTTAGACTAGCTCTCCCACCAGTGTGTGGCAAGGGAACTAAGAGAATCGGGTTCAAAGTAAATGTGAAAAAAAATGTGAAGCTTTAGGGAATTTTGCTTAGTGACACCTTAGAGGCTGTCTGTCTCTTTATTTGAGTTGTGGTTTACACTATTGGAAGGAAGGCCTGTAAAAGTTGAGATGCCCTTTGAAATGGCCTTACCTCTGTGAGACAGGCTGATCAGGTTGGCACTTCTAATTCAATCCTCTAGTAAACCTGCATATTCACAGTCTACTGAAATGAACCTAACAGCCCCCTCTTCTAAGTTGCTTTTTTCCTGCATCCCTAAATCTAGTGAATCTTGAGGTTGAAAATTTTTCAAGCATCTTTTTTGGCATATGCATTTCATCTCTTGATAATAAGTCATTTTACCTTTGCAGCATTAATCCCTAAATTGTTCACAACTGCACATTTTGTATAGTGTCTTGTACTTTACAACATACTTAACATCAGTCCTGTGAAGCAGGTAGTATGTTATCCCCATTTTACAGGTAAGAATCAATTCAGTTCCAAAAGCACTTATTTGTAAGATATCTATTATGTTCTAGGCCCTGTGGCAAGTACTGGGAATACTGATATAAAAAAAGAAAGGGTAGCATAGGAGAATGCATATGAAGAGCAGTAGAGTCACATAAGGAATAGGCATGTGTGACCCCCTTTGCCCTTGGTTGAGCATAACAGCACACACTATGGAGTTACTTCCGTGGGTCAGACCATGCTAGCTCTCCTCTAGAAGGCCCCAAATCCCTCAGGGCTCATACTTAACAGAGTTTTGGACTCCCTGGAACCAGTATGGCATCAGTAGGAGACTGCTTTGTCGTCCACAAGAGAAGATAGTGGGACCAGTGAAGCAAGAGTACTTTTCTAAAATAAACAAAGAAATTTTTACTTTCATCATTAGACAATAGAGAACCAGTGAAGATTTTTTTGAGTAGGGGGTAATACTCAGATCTCTTAGCTGTGTGGTAGCTGTGTGGAAGATACATTGGAGTAGAGAGAGTTTGGCGGCAAAGAGATCCAATATGAGGTTAATGCAGTCATCAGAAGGGCTAGACCTGAGGCAGAATGTGCCTCATAAAGAGATGAGGAGAAACGTAAGGGGATTGTGGAGCCTTGAGGAATAAAGCTTGTCAGCTAATTGGATATGGGAGAAGAAAGAGCTATGGTTGACTCTTAGGATGACAAATATGGGGGACTAAAAGAGTGGTGAAGTTTGGAGGCAAGTTGACGTTGGGAAAAGTGTCATGACATTTTTGGTCATACCAAGTTTGAAATATCTTAGAAACAAGGATGTGGAACCTGCAGCCTCAAGGCCTTGAGTGCAGCCTTTTGATTGATCCAAGTTTTACAGAACAAATCCTTTCATTAAGGCGATTTGTTCTGTGAAGGAAGGACTGCACTTGAGGATCTAGAGGGCCATATGTGGCCTCCAGGCTGCAGGTTCTCCACCCTCTCTCTGAGATATTCAGGAGAAGGTCTACTGTAGTGTGTGTCTGGAGGACCCAATGGATGGAGTAGTTACATACTGATTGGATCCACGGGAACTAATGAAATTGTGGCACACCCTTACTTATTAGTATGTGTTTGGATGATGATAAGGGAGTGGTTAGGCTGTCCAGAGAATAACCAAAGTCAGTGTTCTGGGATAGGGAATTGTAGACCAAGGGTACTCAAGCAGAAAGGGGGCCATTAAGTCATACATAAGGATCCCTGGGCCCCATATTGATTTAGAAAACCACATATTAATACTACCTACATTATATTGTATTTTAATTTATTTTGTTCAATATTTCTCTGTTGCGTTTTAGTCTGTCTCCCAGGCACTCAGTTGTGCTGTGGGCCTTGTGACTGACCTGTATTTTAGACAGTATCAAAAAGTATGGATAATTCAGGTAGAATAAGGCCTGAGAATAGAATAAGCCTTTGGATTCAGCAGTTGTGAAGGTCACTGGAGAAGGTAATTTCAGTCAACTCATAGACTTTGGTGTCAGATTTTTAATGTTTGAGAAGTGAATAGGAGCTGAGAGGGAGGGGTCTCAGCGAAGTTCTCCGCCTTTGCTCATGATCACTTAGCCAGTAGCATTACCAAGTGCTTTAAGGTTTGCAAAGTGCTTCACAATTTTTACCTTATTTGGTCCTAACAATAACACTGGGAGGGAGCTGTTGTTACTACCTCCACGAGGAAACTGAGGCAAACAGATTAAGTGACTTGCCCTGAGTGACACAACAACTCAGTCAGAGGGCAGACTAAAACTTGGGTCTTCCTGACACCACTGCTGTATCCACTGCACCACCCAGCTAGCAAGGAATCTGAATACAGGTCTTCTGGACCCTGCCCTTGTCAAACAGTATCCATGCAGATATCCCTGGAGAAAGGGAGAAAAATGTTATATATGCTTAAGATTTAGCTCATGAGGTAAAGATCTTTCATGAATCTGAAAATAGAACTGTAAAAGATGTGGAAGGAAGGTTGATGAGTCATATTTGAATAAAAAAGCAGTAGTAGAAACTTAAAGGAAATTGGTTTGGCGTTAGTCATTCCAAATGGTACAAAGTCTTTCATTTTTGATTCCCATGAGAGCTGGATTAAAATCGTCTATGAAAACATTCATTTAGGAACCACATCTCACCATCCATGGTGGTGAGGTTTTGGCCCATTCTCCCCACTCCCCATCTAGGCCTGCCCTCATGCAGGGTCCCCGCTTTGGTTCATTATTCTGCAGCTCACCCCTTTTATTTTTTTCTTGTCAAGTTACTTGTTTTAAGCAAGGTCAGGTTGAATGGCCACATGGCCATGGCTGAGGCCATTGTTTAAAAGATAACTAAGAATCAACCCTACTCAATCTGTTTCTTGTGATGATGAGAGGGTCTGAATGGGGCCCTGAACACCGTGCTCTTCCCTGGCTTGTTGTGTCTGATACCAAATGCAGCCATACCTGCTGTGACAAAAATAGCTTCTGACCATGTCTGCACAGAGGGATCAGACGAAGGCCTTGCTTTCTGTGCCCAGCCTCCCATGCTGCCCACTTTGTGTTCCGTCTCAATATGTCATAATTTGGAGTAAATTGTCTTTATTGTAATCAGATTAAATGTCTCAGTGTCTACTCTACATGCGAGGCTTTTTTTTCTTTCTTACATTCTGACAGAATGAAAATTAATGGCTAATTATGCATTAGCCTGGTAATACAGTGTTTAGGGTGAATATATCTGAATTAAATAAGTGTCATTAATAATGCCTTGCAATTTATGAGTGTATTCATTGTTTGGCTTAAAATCATATAAATTAGTGAGGTTTATTTAAAAACGTCACAGTGCAAAATGGCTTGGTGAGGATCCCTCTGTGCGCTTTCATTTCTGAGCCTGTTACCAACTGGGTCTCACTTATTTATTCCTTGTCCAGTCATCATTTATTGTTCCCATTTTTTCCCCTAGCTTAATTGCAACCTCTGTTTTCTAGCCAGTGTGAGCTCAGTCTTAAATCTGCAGGAGTAATATGAGTTGCAATCAGCCAATCATACCCACAAAAAACAAACATATGTTTTACAGAGTTGGAGGTAACTTGATTGTAATGTAAATTTGAAGATTAAAACTACAGCTTTGGAACAAACATATCAACTGTGAGTTGGCCTTAACTTCTTATTTAAAAAAAAAAATCAAAATCAGGCTGTCACAAGTTTGGTTGGAAGGAGGGCTTAATCATATGTTTACAGACTTCAAATTCTGAACTATTTGTTTTAATAAATACTTCTACTAGAGACTATATGTAATGTTCTCCAAGGATGCTGATTGTGAATTCCTTGGATTTATGACAAGTTTGGGACTTGTTCTTGGGATCATGGATTTAGAACTAACAGACACCTTAGAGGTCTCCAAGGCCATCCCTATTCCTTTATTAATGATGAAACAATAATTTAGTGGTAGTAAGTTCCAGAGCCCAGATCTGAAACCAGGTCAACTGAATACAAATCCCATGTTCTTTCCATTGTATCGTAACCTCTTTGGACCAGTTTTAATTAGAAGACAATAGAGAAGAAAACATTTTTCAGCAAGGTAGGCCTCCCTAATTTTAATGTTTTAAATTAAACTTAGATGTGTCTATCAGTCTGTTAGTTGTAGCTATAGTGATATCCCCAAATAATAGTGGTATGATTTACCTCATTACAAAACTCAACCATAGTGTCAGCTCTTACTAGGAATTTTTGCACCTGGAGAAGAAACACAAAAAGCTAGCTTAGCTGAGAGAGAATGTGTACATTGTCACAAGGTGGTAAGATCTTTGGGCATTGGTGGCAAGTTCCTGGGCAGGCAGCTGAAGGGAGAATGAGGACAGAGCAACATGGGGAAGGAGCTTGCTGTAGTGTCCCAGAGCACTGAATGTCCTGTTATCAGGGCCCTTTAAATTTTGTGCTCTGGATCAAAGCTCCAGTTCCCAACCCTAATGCTTTTGTATAATGTCATTTGGCCTTTCACCTGAGATATAAATCAGATAGATTAGCTATGGATATCATTGTCTCCTTTAAAGTTGTCTTGTTAGTGGATTATACCTTTGTTTCTTTTAATTCATTTCATACTATGTGAAAATGAATTCTTGCATAGCTTCTGCCTTTTGTAATACAGTGAACATTACATGAAGTTGTTAAGAAACACATATAGCTAGATCAGTCAGATTAATCCCAATTCCATAATAATAGTAAATGATAAAAACACTTTCAGTGACTCTACAGATGAGCTTATATATTACAAAAGTAATTTTATCTACCTATAAAGCAAGATAAAAAACTTAACAGCAATATAATGCTTGTACTCAGATTGTTTCCTACTAAAGTGCTGAGGTTTAGGGATATAAATACAAAAAACAAGACAATCCCTGCTCTCAAGGTGTTTATCTTCTCTTAAGGGAAGACTACACAGAAAGGGGAGTTGGAAAGAGGAGGAAAGCAGAAAACGGTGGACGGGGAAATGACATGGAGGCCTGACTCCAGCCAAGGAGTCTGCCTGTCATCCACCTCCTGCCGATGTCCCACCCATCACAGACTCAGAGTGGTCCTGGATTCTAAAGGGATGGGGCTGAGAATAGATGCCAGAGGGCACACAGCATAATGACAAGTGGAGTCGTTCTCCTAATTCAGAATATAGTGTTCTTTTTACCGTCTACACCAAAAATGTAAAGGACAAACATATTTTAGTTTTTTTCCTCTTTTCTCTCTGTTTCTTAAAAAAATTGAAAGAAAAAGAGCAAGGAAAAGCTGATGCACACCCCACATACTTATTTGAAGCCCATTCACCTTCAAGAGAGCATTCTAATGGAGATTTGCTAACATATCAGGTAGACCCCAGCAGGTACTTTATGGGATGACATGAATGAGAGTTGTACAGAAGGGAGAGGCTAGATGGATTGCTACCTGAATCATTGGAAGGAGTACTCACTCACTGAGGTCACAGATCCCAAAGTATCAAAATGCCAAAGTTAATTCTGTTTTATCTAGTAAATAAAAATAATGTATTAAGTATTTGCTATTGAATCATTTCAGTTGTATCCGACTTTCCATGACCCCATTTAGGGTTTTCTTGGCAAAGAGACTGGAGTGGTTGGCCATTTCCTTTTCCAGATCATTTTATAGATGAGGAAACTGAGGCAAACAGGGTGAAGTGACTTGCCTAGGGCCACACAGCTAATAAGTGTCTGAGGCCTAATTTGAACTCAGGAAGATGAGTTTTCCTAATTCTAAACCCAGTGCTCTATATACACTATACCATCTGACTGCCTCTGTGATAAGCATGTTTATTAATTATAATAAATTTGTTACTTTTTTTATACTAGTATAATATAGTTGCACTAAACTTATAATGAATAAAAATGTGTATTATAATACTTCTGATGATGATAGCTAACATTTACATAGTGCCTAGTATTTGCCAGGCACTGTGCTGAGAACTCTACAAATATTATTTCATTTGATCCTGACAACAACTTTGGGAGGTAGATACTATTATTAGCAATCCCATTTTATAGTTGAGGAAACTGAAGCAGATTGGAGGTTAAGTGACTTGCCCAAGGTCACACAAAACTAGTAAGTGTCTGAAACTGGATTTGAACTTAGGTCTTTATATTGACTCCAGGCCTGGTGCTACCTAGCTCTGTGCACATCTCTCTGTCTATCTATCTATCTATCTATCTATCTATCTACCTATCTAATACCTTTATTTCGGGCTAGTTGTAGTTGCTACTTATTTTTATAATACTTTGATGTTTACAAAGCTCTTTCCCCTAAACATGCCTATGAGATAACTGGTAATGTTATTCCTATTTTAGAGATTAATAGGGAATGAGTTAAGTGATTTTCCCATGGACACAACTAGTAGGTATGAAAGTCAAGATCTGAATCCAGTTCTCCCCTAACTCCAAGACTTCTTACCTTTATTCCATCTGAGTTATTTGTCAGTTCTTAGTCTGTTTTTTAGTTATAGACTTTCATTTCTTATACACTGAGAAAAGCTTGGACTCCATTTTTTCAGAAACAATTAAGTGTGTTGTCAATTTTTTTTTGTTTTGTCCAGTCTGGTATGTTTGAGCTTTGACAACAAAGCTTCTTTATTTTCCATCATTTTTTGGGTACCAGCTACATCACTGTCAACACTGATGTAAGGATTGTACTTACCCCGGCGAAACAAACAGAAGGTCTTGCTTTGCACTGATCAATTTGTTTTTAGTAGTGACTGACACTATGTTCTTAAGAAAAGAGAGGGAGCCTTCACGAAATGTTCTGATAGTAAGCAGAATCTTTCAGAATCTCATGGGGCAGTGGATGTCAGGGCTTCTATCCAACTGTCAGGTTCTATACATGGTATATTTTTTCTTTTCCTTTTTTTCTTTTTTTCTCTTTATTTGAGGTTGACATGAATATATCAGTTTATATACCTTTTAGTTTTTTTTTTTTACCATGGCAGGTTATTAAGTCATTGCTTTGGGAAGAATTAATCAATCTGGAGTTATAGTCTTTGTGTTTTATAAGTAATATATTTGCTTACTTTCTTCCTATTGTAATAAGGATTTTAACAGATTCCTAAGATACATTTACCACTTTTTATAGGTTACCAAGGTGTTTGCCTTCATCAACTACCATCATTTTATATTCTATACACACACACAGACATATATGATATCTCCTCCCTTGTGGTCAAATTAAAATCTTCCTTTTGCAGGGTTTAAAAATGTACACAATGAACGCAGATGGTCTCTGTGTATATTACTTATGTACCACATAGAAGAATTACATAGCTTTGCAATTGAAAGAGTTCTTAAAGTTCATATAGCTTAACTCTGTCATTTTGTAGGTGAGGAAGGGAGGCAGAGAGATAGGAAATTTTTTGCCCAAGGTCTGAAAGGTTAAGTGTGGAAACTAGGTGGCAAAGTGAATAGACTGCTGGACTTGAAGTTGGGAAGACCTGATTTTAAATCTAGTCTCAGATACTAGCTGTGTGACTGTGGGCAAGTCACTTAATCTCTGACTGCCTCAGTTTTCTCAACTGTAAGATGGGGATAACAGAAGCATCCCCCACCTAGAGCTGAGGTAAGAATCTAATGAGTTATATTTGTAAAGCACTTAGCTCAGTGCCTGGCACAATAGGTATTTTAAGAAATGCGTGCATGTGTGCGTGTGTGTGTGATTTTCTTTAAGTAACTGGTCGATTTGGGCTTCCCTAGATCCTCTAGTTCCAAATTCATCAGTCTTTCTGCTCCATCCTGATAACTGTGCATACATTTTTCATATGATATAAAGAAAAGCATATGTGCCTTAATGAAAAACATTGTAGGCAGGGGGTAAATGTTAACAATCACAAGGGTAAAAATGGGCCAGAAATAATCTGCCACCCTGTTTGGGAGAAGGATGTATTAATAGGTTGGGTCAGGTAGAAAGCCAGACCATGAAATTAAAATTCTACCATAATAAATGAGGGACCTGAATACCTAACCTAAAAAGGCTTCTACCGTGTCCTGAGGGTTACCAAGCCCCAGAGCTCTCTCAAAAACAAAAACGAACAGAGAAATGGGGAAGAGAAATTCAGAAACCTAAAGTGTTTTTCTGTTAGCCACAACTAATAGTCAATCAAAATTAATTTTAGAAGCATGAAGGAAATTCGTAGGAAATTTTGTAAAGATTTGATTTACACATGACTTTTCAGGAGCATATCTATGATGTAGCCTAAGGTGTTTGTGTAATTATCTCGTAGAAAAATAAATTCAGCAACCCATACGAAATACATGCCTGTGTCTTAGAGTAGTCTGATTTACATAGAAGGCTTAATAAAAGTAATTAAGAATGTTCTTACAGGGTTGACTACATCATGAAGATTAATCACTTAGCAAATCATTCTGAAATGGCTCCTTCATTGAACCTGTACAGGGAGTGAGATGATTTCTTAAAAATAAACTCACATTTATGGAGACAGCTCAGTGGTTCAAGGGATAGAATGCCAGTCCTAGAGTCAGGAAGACCTGAGTTCAAATATGGCCTCAGATACTCACTAGCTATGTGACTGTGGGCAAGTCACATAACCTCTGTTTGCCTCAATCCACTGAAGAAGAAAATGGTAAAAACTACTGTTTTTGTCAAGAAAAACCCATATGGAGTTATGATGGGTATTGGACATGACTGAACCACTGAGCATCAGCAGTGGCATTAATGAGAAGTCATTTAATGAGTTTCAAGTTGTTGAGTCAGTTTCAGTTGTGTCCAACTCTTTGTGACTCCCTTTGGGGTTGGCAAAAATAGCGGAGTGGTTTGCCATTTATTTCTCCAGCTTATTTTGCCAATAAGGAAACTGAGGCAAATGGAGTGAAGTGACTTACTCAGGGTAACATAACTAGTAAGTATCTGAGGCCAGATTTGAACTCAGGAAGATGAGTCTTCTTAGTTCCATGCCCAGTTGGGCTTAGGTCTAACCAGGTTATCTTCCTGCTCAGTGAGTTCTAGTGGCTTCTTCTAATCTTTAGGATCAAATATAAACTACTCCATAGCCTTGCCCCTTCTTTGCCCTTTCCAGTCATCTTACGCTTTTGGCCTACTGACCATTCCTTAACTATGACCTGGCATCTCCCTCTTCTATGCCTTTGAATCGGTAATCCCCTGTGCATGGAATATCCCCCCACCCCCACCCTCTCCTTGGTTTCTCTGACATTCTTCAGCATTTAGCTGGAGGCCCACTTACTGCAGGAGAATTTTTCTGTTCCCCTAGTGATTTCCCCTCTCAGGTCATCTTCTGTTTACTTTGCCTATGACTTGTATGTTCCTAACTATTTGCATGTTCTCTCCTTCATTCAGAGAGCAGAGACTGTTTTTGCTTTCCTTTTTATCACCAGCAGTTAGCATAGTGTCTGTCTGCCACATAGTCAATAATTAATAAGTATTTGTTGACTAACTACCCTTTGTGGTTGGAAATGTTATTACAGACTACTCAAATCCACCACGTGTCTCTCCATTGCCCATTTTCAACTTTTGGAGACTATGGTATTCTGTAACTTTCACTTACACAGTGTCAGTGAAAGAATATTTTTCTTAGAAAGATGGTGCTTTGTTTGAAAGATAAGCTTGGAGTAGATAATAACACAGTTCAGTATGTAAAGCTAGACCAGCCTGTTCTCTTCCTGCTCAATTCTGGACTAAGGTTCATTGTCAACTGCACATGACAATGATAAAGGAACTGAAGAACCTATTTCTATGTAATGATATGTATATATATTTATAATGTTATTGATGTATAATGTAATGCTTGATACATATACATACACACACATCTATATGATCTAGAGGATCTCTGCATATAGAGGTAATCCCTTTCCTGTTTGAACTCTGAGCTGGACATCCTCCATGTTTATTAACTAATTGACTATTGTTTTTTCTTTGCCAAGAATCTTGTATGATTCTGACATGTGATCTATGCTTATTTACCCAAAGGGATTTAATATTCACTCATCCAGCTGAAAATATCATATTGTATGTAATTATGTATGTATATTTGAATGTATTATCCAAACAACTCCATATCTCTGTGGACAACAGACATCCTTTGTTCATTGGGTTTTTCCTCTGTGGGTAGTCAGGCCAAACTATTTTGAGTGACTGATTCTTATTTAGGATATGTATTCTCATGTATTCTCTCATATTATAGGGGGAAAGGCCTTATTGACAGGAAGATGAACTTCTGAAAGGTTTTTGTTAGCTCTTTCATGTCCTTGCAAATATACTCAGATCCGTCAGTAGACATTCCTAATGTGAAACTGGCTTAATTTTTTTAGTTATCTGTGAGTATTTTGTATTTGCCAGTGGTGTCTCTATGAGTCAAGAGAAAGTGTTTACTATGTATGTATTTGTTTATTCCATTTCTTGACCTTTTGAAGTCTTAATTTGGTCTTGACTTTAGTGTCTTATCAAGTTAAGTGGGTCTGTAGAAACCAAGTGCAGACTATTGTTGTTATCCGTTTTTGAAGAGGACTGATGACATCATAGGGTGATGTCTTGACTGGAACATGCATTGGATTTAAGTGAAGCAAAGTTGTACAGAGTCATTAGCCTCGCTCTCTCTTCCAGAGTCATCCAAGTCCAGTGGCAAGACAAAAATCAAGACAATTGATGATGGCCTGGGATGTAGTGGATGACCTTGGTGTCTTTGATATCTGACCAAGCTGTTAAGCTCTCCACAGTACCTCCTTCACCTGCCTTCATGGTTGTTGGAATAAATTGTTTTCATCCTCTCATTCTGCTGGGGGTGTTATTCACATACTTGGGGTAGACATCCTCTTAACTCACCAATGGATTTGAGGCCTGACTTTTGCCCTCACCTGGTTTAACCCATCTACTGAGAGTTTTTTTCAGGGTGTGCTACAACTTCTTGGAGCCACAGGTGAGAGTTGGGTGACAGGTGGCTACTGAGAGTGGATGAGAAGCCCTGAAATAGGCTCAGCAAACCTTCACACCAGAGGTGCTAGACCTCCCTGAACACCCCATATACCCCAGTTTAAATACTTTTGAATGATGGAAGTTTTCTTCTGCACAACTTACCACTTGCAAAACTTTATCAAGAATGAGTTTAATGTAATCGGAATGCTTGTGCATTCCGATTGTGGTTCCAGAGTAGAGATAGGATGGAAACTAGACTTGTGATTTCATTGATGTGAGGAATACTTGGATGAAGGAACTGTCTCTACTAGTACAGATTGGCACCTTTCTTGAAACTTAGGGACATAAGAGCAGAGGTTCTGAACATTTGGGAGGGTCGTGGATCCCTTTGGCAGCCTAGTAAAATCTTTCCCAGAATAATATTTTTAAGTGTATAAAATACCTAGGAATTATGAATGGAATCAATTGAAATATAGTTATCAAAATATTAAAAAAAAATCCAAGTTAAGAATTCCTGTCTTAAAACTTCCTTAGAAGTTAAGTAACTTTATTAGAGATAGAACTTGAACTCGGGTATTCTAGCTCCAAGACCATCTGTCTTCACTCCTGAAGTGGAATGAGTGCTGAATGTTGAATCCCAGGACCTATCCAATCCTAACTGCCATTTCCAATCTGTGTGACCTTGTGCAAATCCTCTATGGGTCTCAGTTTCCTCATATGTAAAATGATGCAATTGGACTAGAAGACCTTTAAGATGATTTCCAGCTGTGAAGGCCTTCCAGATTCAAACCAGAGAACTGAATAAAAAGGAAGAATTAGAAAATAGGAAATGAAACCAAAGTGGCCTGATTTATGGTGGTTCATATATTAAAGGCCTGAATATTTCCTCAGTCATGAACCTGAAGATATCAAGTGCTGACTGTTGTGCCATATGGTAGAAAGAACTGGATTGGGGTTCAGAGAGATGGAACACTGTCTTACTTCTGTACCAGCCAACTAACTCTGTCAACTCAGGCATTTCATTTAAGTGTTCTGAACGTCACCTTCCTCATCTGTAAAATTAGGGAGGTAGACAAGAACATCTCTTATATCCAGGAAGGAAGAAAGGAAAGGAAGGAGGAAGAAAAATGGAAAGAATGGAAAGAAAGGAAGGAAGGAAGGAAGGAAGGAAGGAAGGAATTTATTAAGTACCTGCTCGGTACCAGACATTGTGCTAAGCTCATTGCAATATTATCTCATTTAATTCTCACAACCATCCTGGGAGATAGGTTCTGTTATTATCCCTGTTTTACAGTTGAGGAAACTGAGGCAGACAGAGGTTAAATGACTTGCCCAGGGTCACATAGCTAGTGAGTGTCTGAGACCAGATTTGAATTCAGATCTTCCTGACTACAGACCTAGTTCTCTATCTTAGCTACCTGTTATTAACATACATAGATGTGGATATGCATACACACATACATGCCCTGTTTCCTCCACAAGTTTTTAAACTCTCAGAAAGTAAGGATCATGGCTTTTGTAACCCCAGCATTTAGCACAATGCTTTGTATATAGTGTAAGAGCTTTTAGTTTTAAAAGTAACCAGCTCCCTCATTTTTAAGTTGAGAGAAATCTTAGACCAAAATAAATTAAGTGACTTGCCCAGGGTCCCACAAGTAATTCAAACCAGTATTCAAACCCAATGAAATTCACAGATTTATCCCTGAACCATGTTTAAACCAATACCTTTTAAATCTTATCCCCTGGATACTTCACAGAGTTGTCACTAAAAAGAAAAAAATATTATGCTATGTTTTTACTATTTCAGCATAGGATGACAGAAAGAGTCCTGTATTTGAGGTCAAAGAACTTAGGTTCAAATCCCAGATCCACCAGTTTTTACCCAGGTGACCTTGGGCCCTATTACTTAATGTCTGGATATTAGCTCTTCTGTAAAACAGAGGGAGTGGACTGGGTCACCACTTCCTGGTCTAAATCTTTAATCCTGTGGTCCTTGCTCACCCTCTGGTGGAGATGCTAATAAATATAGAGGGGGGAATTAGCTGGGGGAAGGAAGCAGGGGATGCAGATTTAATTCCACTTTGAAATTGGGGAAGACATCATTAATCCCACAGAGCATAATTGTGATCTGTGATATGACTGTTAGGAGAGGCACCAGTAAGACTTGCTTGTCATAGGATGATAGATTTTGAGCTGGAAAGGGTAACACTGTCATTTTACAGGTGAGTAAACCTGTATTTACCCAACGATGGTAAATGACTTGGCTAAGGTTGTATGGTTTCTAAGTGACCAAACCAAGATCAGCAACCAGGTCATCTGGTTCCGCATGTAGAGCCTCGAGCTCTTGTCTGCAGTCTGTGGCCACCCTAAATTGGTGTTGTGAAATATTGAACCCAGTAGGTATAGGGTGTCTTTGTTTTGACACCTTTACTTCCCTTATTTTTATATTCAGTCCTCCTTTCCAGATCCCCAAACTACTTAAATAATTATCTCTGTAACAGTCTCTTTAATTATAAAGTATATTTTAATTATCTGGCCTAGGATTTATGTTAACAATTAGTGAGTTCTAATTATGGTTCTTGCGTTGATTTTTTTTTTTTTTTTGATGTAATCCTTCAAGCTTTTACAGTAAAATGAATCTGGAGCAGTGTCTATCTGTCTCACAAATTTGCTCTGAGAATTACCCTGTGCTGGTATGGTACTTAAAAGAACAGTGAATGAATCAAAATAGTTATATAATTTTATATTATTGTTCCAGTTTTTATAAATAGCATCTTTGTGTATGTAAAATGCAAGGGAGACTCTGGAGATGCTGCACTCAGGCCAAACTTGTACAGTCTCCAGGTGATGTTGGATTAACTTCCTTCTTTGACTTGTGTTGTGATGTTATTTTGGCTTGGGAAGGAGCTTTTGGCACCAGTGAAAGGATCCTCCAAGTAATTTATGGCAGTGAAAAACCAGAGAGCTAATTGTATAGAAAGGTTTTATAAATCAGCAGTCTGTGCAGTGCAAGAATTAATTGGAGAGTTGGTGGTTGTAATTAAGATTGTTTGGGATTAATTTAAGGTTCTGTACAGGTCATCTCCCATTACAATGAAACCCATGGCACCATTCTCATTCTTTTGTTATACTAGATTTTGGTTGTCCCAAATATTGCATTGACTAGGTCATTGCCGAAGGCTTAGCAGTCTTTATGTTTACATATACATACTTTCATAAAGCTTCTTTGTTAGGCTTGTACTTGTTTCAAATGAGTTTGACCCTGCCTAATGTTTCAAGAAGCTATATCTTCAATACTCAGTGCTGAAATGCTTTATAATATGATTTTAAAGCTTACTGGGACAAACTCAAAATTTTTCTTAAATTTTTTACTCCTATCCTTTAAGAATTTGTGATTTCATTGGCATGACTCTTTTCGACACCAATTAATAAATGGCCTAAAAAGTTGATAGGGTCAAAAAAAAATTATCCCCTGGTAAGTAACCTTCTAGTGATGAGACCCTCTGCACTTAACTCTTCTACAAGTAAGGTGTCCTCCAATTAAGCCTTCCTGATCCCCTTAGTAGTTAGTACTCTTTCTTCTCTATTTTACTTATTTATGTGTGTGCATGTTTCTACCCCTCTTGTAGCTTTTAATCACCAAGTGGCCTCCTCCTTAATTTCCGTTCTACTAGTATACATTATTCCCCTCTATGTTCTCTGTGGTCTAATCCTAGTGACCTCCTGTTTCTCTGCCGATATGTTTTACTTTCCATCACCATACCTTTGTATTGGTCTTTTACCATGCCTGAAATGCTCTCCTGCCCCTAGGAATCCCTTGATTCCTTGGAGACTCTTTCAAAGTGACATCTCTTTGGGGAAATCTTTCCTAGTGCCCTCAGCTTGTATTTGATTTGTACATGCCTTAAAGATGCCTATACTTGCCCGTGTTGTCTCCCCTGTTAGAATGTAAGCTCCCTTAGGGGAGATGTGTTTGTATCTCCAGTGCTTAGCACAATGTCTAGCACAGAGTAGGCACAAACCTAAGTGTTTGATGATTGATTGAGGTCAGGGACCAAGTAGTTCTTTTGACTTAGGGTCCCTCATACCTATATACATAACGTACCTTGTATACAAGGACCTTGTACCTTTTACATAATATATCCTTGTAGAATTAAATTGCAAGGATCTCTTGTATATTTTAGAGGAAAGCCCAAGTTTTCTTCCACCATCTCCTTTTGTCACTAAAGAAATCTTTCCTTTTCATTTTGTTCCAGGAGGGAGGGTTAGCATGAGGGTGAAGAGTAGGCCTGTACCTTGTAGAAAGGGGAATGGTGAGGATATTCAGGGTGGAGAGGGCTAAAATATTGTGAATCAAACAGTCAAATAGTGGGGCCTGGAAAGGAGGGAGGGAGGGGAGAAGTGGAATTCTAACTCCCTAGTGAGGAATGGAGCCCACTTAAGCTGGTAATTAGGGGCAATTAACTGGAAGAACTCTCTTGGTTTTTGAAATTCGGATTCTAGAGATTGAACTGGAGGCACTTCTGACTCAAGCCAGGGTTCAAAGGGTAACTGAATCCCGGGGACTAGGCAGAATTTAGCCATGGTGTTCTTAACTCTCCTCCCAATTGGAGAAGTCAAGCCTAGAGCATGTTGGGGAGAGAGAACACATTCCACAAATCTGAAAGGGATCCTAGGTGTCAGCCAAACAATTCTTGCACCTGAGACTGTGGCTTGTTTGTTTGTTTAAGAATGTTAATTCCTTGAGAGGAGCGGTTGTTTCATTTTTTATTTTTGTATTGTCAGTGCCTAGCACGGTGCCCCGTCCTGGCACGTAATAGGAAGTTAATACTTTTTTGATTGATTGGTTAAATAGTGATAACATGCTAGACGTTCCTCCTCATTCTGCCAAAGGGACGATGCCAGGGGTAGCTATTGCAGGGTGGTTTGCCATCTTTTTTTTTTCCTTCCATTGTCATTTGCCACTACCAGACCTGTCACCATATCCTGGCACTGGTGAGAGACGGAAGAATCAAGGATCTGCTTTGGGGAGTGTTAATCTATGGGGCACAGGAAGCAGCTGTGGGTATGGATTGTGGCAATGGGAAAGGAGACGGGGGGAGGAAAACCAAACCCTGAGAATAGTAGCAAGAGTGGGGAGGAAAATTCCTAAAGCCCCCTGGCCAATGAGGGACATGTGTGAGGAGGGAATGGGAACGGGCTTTCTAAACAGGGATAACCATTGTGGAATGTTTATTTTGTCCCTTCTAGATCAATGAACTGAGCCATGTCCAAATCCCTGTAATGCTCATGCCAGACGATTTCAAAGCATATTCCAAGATAAAGGTGGACAACCACCTTTTTAACAAGTAAGTTCCATTACTACCTTTCTCTTGTGCTAGTAGAGTGCCTGGGAGTTTCGTTTTTATGAAGTTTTAAAAACTCCATTATTTTTCAATGGGTAGGAGTAAAGTTTTGCTGATTAAGTTAATCTTGTGATAAACACAACCATCTGTTCTGTTCAAAAAAGTAACAGCAGGGCCTACTGGGTAGTATCCTTTCACCATATGGCATATTGTTCTCTGTGAATATCTTACATGTTAAAAGTGAAATTCACATTATAATGGGAATTTTTTAAAAGATGTAAATTATTTGAATTTTGGAAGAAATATAAACTTACATTCTATAATGTACATCCTTAAAAGGGATTCATTTTGGGCAGAAATCAAGAGGATTTATTTTGTCCTATGAATAAAAGATGACATGCATTTTTTGTAAAACTTAATAGGAGGCCATAGGAAGAGCTGAAAATTTTACTCCTGTCTATGTTAATTTAAATGAAAGAATTTCTAAATAAAACTGTTGTCTTGGTGAAACAGGTGAGTCAGTCCTTATAATATAATTTGGAGGCAGAACTTTCAAGAGTTAGAAGGCTGAAAGAAAATCTTAGTTCACTGTTTTATTACCTGAATTGAATTTGGAAAGTAGTAAATAAAATAAAATAAAATAAAATAAGTAGCATATTCAGTATTTGAAGTTAGTGTGGGAGGATAGACTTACTGTTTGTTTGGAGGGCTATAATTCAGTCCTACCACTTGTGAGTAACTGGAAATGATCCAGGAATGTCCTTCATACCTTCCTTTCCTGCTATCCTCTATTTTTCTTCTCCTGTGTGTGTTCTCTTCCTCTTTCCATCCCCTTCACCTCTTCTTTCTCTCCTACTCATCGTCTCCAATTGCTAAAGCATGAACCCAAAAACTGCTGGATGGGTATGGTAGAGATAAAGAAGGTCTGCACTGTCAGAGTGATGCAGGAAAACTATTGCCGTTTGTCTCTAATTACTACATGTAAAATATGTACTAAAACAACCCATCAGGAAATTTTAGTATGATTGGGAGAGGCCGTGGAAAGAGCATTAGGTTTATAGTTAAGACCTAAATCAGAATCCCAGCTCTGATACTTAGCACTTGTGTCTCCTTATCCAGCCTCTCAGAGCCTCAGTTTCTTTAACTACAAAATAAAGCTAATGATTCTTCTAGGGCCCATCTCATAAAACTGATGGCACTATCAAGTGGGATGAATGTGTTTGTAGTACATCTTACAGACTGTAAAAAGCTATATAAACATTAGCTGTTGTATGTGCCTTTGCATCTCATTTTCTGATATTACAATTTCAGAGAAAATATGCCGAGTCATTTCAAATTTAAGGAATATTGCCCAATGGTTTTCCGCAACCTGAGAGAAAGGTTTGGGATTGATGATCAGGATTTCCAGGTGAGTGGTAACACTTTTAACATTTTGAGGGGATGGTTATTCTCAAGTCCCCTGGAACCCTGAGGAGGAAGGAAAAGGTCCTATTTTAAAACATGTTTATGATTTAGCTCTGGTTCATACCCAGTTGTTAGTTATTAACTGTAGAGAAAGACCTAGCATATACCAGAGATCCAGACCCATTTGTTTAAATAATTGAGTTTGAAGGAGGTGAAGCTGCCACAACAGAAACACTGAGTTTTAGGTACCAGCCACCCCTGGAAATTGCTATCCAGCATGGTGATATCCAACTCAGATAGAAACCAGACTGTATGGATCCCTGTGGGCCACATGTTGTCTTAGAAATCCAGATTATTAACATCATCTGTGTTCTATTGTATTTTTATGTATTTTGTTAAGTATTTACTTCCAAATTACCTTTTTATGTGGTTCAGGCCACAGTTAAGTAGGCCTTGGATTTGACAGTTCTGGTCCAGCACACTAGTTGAGGACTTGGTCACAAAATCAGGTTCTGCTGGTACCTCAATGTTCTTATGTGTAAAATGGGTTAGATTGTCTGGCCTTCCAGGTCTGTCCCAGTTCTAGATGTGATCCTGTAATCCCCTATTTATAAAATGGCAATAACAGTACCATCTCATTAGGTTCTTTTGATCAAATCAGTTTATAAGCTATAAAGCCCCATATGAGAAGCCTTGTGGAACAGTGGGTAGAGAGCTGTCTTTAAAGTCAAGAAGACTTGAAATCTAGTCCTGCTTGGTGACAAGTCATTTGAATTCTTGGTGCCCCAAATAACTTTAAAAGCTTTGGAGAGGGAATTACTTCACTGTCACCCCCTTATTGTCATTGTTCATTCTTGTCCTATTCTCCGGGACCCCATTTCGGGTGTTCTTGGCAGACATAGACTGGTGTGGTTTGCCATTTCCTTCTCCAGCTCATTTTACAAATGAGGAAATTGAGGCAAACATCAAACAGCTAGTAAGTGACTGACGCCAGATTTGAACTCAGGAAGATGGGTCTTCCTGACTCCAGGCCCACATAACTGTCCCAAGCCCCCTTTCCCCTCCTCAAATCACTGTTATACATGTGAACTTACTACTTTCATAAGAGAAAGTAGAAAGATGGAGCATGGTAGAGTGCCATTCTTGGAGGCAGGAAGTCCTCAAGTCATGCTGGTGACATACGTACTGCTAGTTAAACTTCCCATTAAGAGGCTTCATGATACATTGGAAGGAGCAACATGTCAAGTCTAAAGACCCACATTCATACCCTACCTCTGCCACTTACCTAGTGTGACCTTGAGCAGGAGAGGGAACCTCTCTGGGCCTCTGCTTCTCATCTGTAAAATGAAGGAGTGACCTAGAGGGCCTCAGAGGTTCTGAGTCTGAAAGCCACGACCTCTATGATCAGTGCGCCAAACCACTCTCAGGGACCATAATCTGAAGCCACATTACCACATTAGATCAGAGGAGGGAATGTTCCATCTGGACATTAAATCGGAGGCCAGGACTCTGCCTCCTCTCCCTCTCCCCTCAGCAGAAGAAGGAACACAAAGACTTTAGAATTATTTCGTTTCATTCATAAAGAAGTCATCTCTTCATTTGAAATAATGCACTTGAAGAAATAGATGTAATCTAATCACGTAGCATTAAAGAATCATGATGTAATGGAGCCAGGTCAATGTCTTAGATATTAAAAGGTTTCGCTCAGGTGTCAGAAGGGAAGGCATTAGACCCATTCAGCTGCTCTTGCTTCAGCCTGGTATCATTCTACTGTCCCTATGAAAAGTCCTAGAAATAACCAACCTTTTGGCTGGCTTATTTTTATTCAGGTGATGTGGGGAATGGCCAATAAGTGAGCACTGACCCTGGAAGGGGGTTGGGTCAATAGCTGATTCCACAGCCCTGGTGTCTGGGTCTTGCATTCAGTCCTGAGACTTTCAATAATAGAATAGTCCTTCATCATTAGCAAACTGAAAATGCAAAAAGAAGATGTCCCAAATGGCATCGAAAAATGTTTGTTTTGCAGGACATTGACAGATATTTAAATTTCCATTCTAATCTAATTTTGTGAATAGATATTTTTGTAGCTACAAGGAATAATGTGAAGCTAATTATCGCTCTGTACACAAGACCTTTGAGGGTTGTCTCAATTTTGTACATTTCATACACACTGACTTCACTGTGGAGGTCAGTAAGGAAATGAGTGTTTTCTTTTTGGAGAGAGAGAAAAAAATGAAAGGGAATAAAAGAATGAACTGTCATGCTGCTTCTTGGACAAATGAACCTTGCATCCTTAATAAGCACAGTCACATTTAGATCTCTGCCTTAAGTGTCACTGGTACCTTGTTTGGTTATTTATTGTCCTTTTAGCTGCATATTTTCCTTTTATTGAGAACAACCATTTAGAATTTGCAATGCTATTTTTTTCTTTGCTGATTTGCTGCTTTACCATTTGTCAAGCACTTATATTTCTCTTAGTGTTTCTAAGAAAGTGAAAATGCTTTCCTTTGTTGACTGAGGTATTTGTTTGCTGGAGAGTCAGCAGTAAAAGAGAAGCCTCTTGGGCAGGGGACTCTCTCCTTGGTTCTAGGTGTATCACAACAAAATAGGTGCTATTCCACCATGTGTAGCTGGATTTGTCATTAGAAGACTTGAATCCTGATACCAGCTCTGTGATCTGTCTACTACATCATCTTGTTTAAAGTACATTAACTTTCTGGAGTTATGGTTTCCTCATCTGTAAAATGTAAACAGTAACATTGGAAAGGACCTTCTTCCCAAGGTAGTTATGAGTGAAAATGTCCTTTGCAAAATTTTGGTGTTATATAAATGTGAGTTCTTATTACCCATTTATAGTACTGGGGTCCTGGGTTGAGAGTTTCTAAAAGGTGATCATGTTCTGTCCCCAGGCTCGAGTGATGGTTGTTTTTTCCTGATGAAGGGGCCTGGCATTGATTACCACTTTTTCATACTGCCAGCCAAATTCATAAAAATGCTTAAAAGCCAAGTACTTGGGATTACTGCGGAAGCCAAACACCAGACACATTGTCTGCAAGGAGAGAGACTGGCTGAAGGCATAAAGTCTATTGATCTCATCAGAAGCTTTGCAACTTGAAGCAAAGTTCCTGGATTTCATTGATGTAGGCGTTCACTTCACCAACAGAGGTCCCAACCTCTCAGGTGCCTTTCTTAGTGAAGAGTCATTCCGACTTGGGTAGCCTCCCAGAGTTATGTCCTGGTAATAAATCTCTGTGATTTTAGCTGGCCCAGGCCCTCAGTGATGAGCCATCCTGGCCCTTCACCCTTACTTGAAGTTTTTCCAGTTGGGTAGAACCTGCCAGAGCTTTTGGGGGCCTGGGGTCACCTAATTGCCATGATGGAGAAGGAAGGAAAAGATTTTTCTAATATATCCCAAATGGAAAAGTCTGTTTCATCCAAATCTCCTCTCCCTGGTCAATGAACAGGACTTATTAAACATAAACACCTTTATTTTGTGCCAGATACTGTGCTAGATGCTGAAATAATAAAATTAAAAATAACCCATTCCTTGCCATTAAGGAGCTTACATTTGGGAGAACAGGCGTAAAGGAGGATGAGAATATAATGTGTTCAGAGATAAATAAATACAGATATATGCAAAACAAATGCATCTGTAATGATTGGGAAAAGAGGAAGAGCCTCTTGAAGGTGGAGATAACATGACCTAAGGCTTGAAGGGAAAAAGGACTTTCAAGAGATAGATGAGAGAGAGCAATCCACTAATGCAGGTACAGCCTATACAAAGGTACGGAGGTGGGAGATTGTCCCTTCTCTGATCTTTTATGGCCAGTGGACCCTTCTCATTTATGCTTATTTCACTCAGCTTCCTCCTTCCCTCCTTACTATCCCATTCTCTGGCTTTGTGAATAGGACCAGGAGTCATGCTTCCCCTGGGCTGGGTTAATTGCTAGCAGCCTAGCCACACTAGGAGGAGAATATGCCACCTACCAACATTACTCAGTGGTGTTTCTGAAGCAGACCCCTTGAATGAAAAGCTGGTTTTCTTCTCCTTGCCTTACTGTCACACTTTGCTCAAATTCTTTAGAAACTGACTCTTAAATCTCCCATAACTGTAAAAACAAAAGCAACCATGATAAACATAAGGTTTATACTTCACCTTCAGGCCAGCAAACACAGTTCATTAAGTACCTACTGTGTGCAGAGCATCATATGGGCAGAGATTCAATGCTTAGAATCTTGTAGAGACAATTAATACAGGCAGAAGTTACAAAAAAAAGGACTCTGAGATGTCAAAGGACATCAGTCATGAAGCCTTTCCAAGCTCTTAAAAAGTGCAATTTATTATTAAGCACTGAAAAAAAAAAGGGCAAAACCAGCCCCTGACCATGCTGGCTACAAAATTAGGTAAGGCATTGTGGAGGAAGTAGGGTGTGAGTTGTGCGGCTTGGCTCTAGGGGACGGAGCGAGGTGCTGAGGGTATAAGTTGCCAAGAGACTTATTGGAAAGAAAGACTCCTTCACAATGAGAGCTTCCTAAAAGTGGAATAGACTGCCATGGGAGCTATCAGGTGTCCCTCTCTTTGGAGTTTTTCAAGGATTCATTTTGGCTTTGTGGTAGATGTCTTCTTGTCAAGATGTGGGTGGGAGACTGGCTCGGGTCTTTACCAGCTTTGATCCTGATTCATGGAACGGTGGGTAGTAACTTAACTAATTGAAAGAAGGGAGGGCCTTCCAGGCTTGGGGAATTGGAAGCAAAGGCATAGAGGCAGGTAAGCACAAGATGTGTATAGGAGAAGGCAAGTAATTCAGTTTTGTGGTAGCACATGGAGAAGACAGAGCTTCCAACTTCCAAGTTAAGAAAGTGGAGGTAGCTACTTTGTTTTTTCCATAAACTGACTGTGAAAGAGAAGCAATAGAAAGGGATTAATCTCAGGAGAAGATAGTAGTGCTGGAAAAGTTGAACTGTGCCAGATTATGCTAGGATAAGAAGTTTGAATTTTACACAGGAGGCACTGGGGAGCCATGAAAAGATACTGCAGATCTTCAAGATAGTCTAGTTCTAGTGTTTTAGTTTGTTTTTTCTTGTATGTTCATTTGTTTGTTTTTTTTATAATGGGTATATAGGGAAGTTTTATAAAGTGAACCAATGAAATCTTAACTTGAACTGTGAGGTTAAACATAGTGACCATCATGCACTCTGGCATCTGATAGACTCACTTAAGCACTGGAAACATCTGTCTTGTTGAAATAAGGAATTGTTGGCCAAGTTGCCCAGATATCCTGTGCTTCACAGACTGGTACCATGATTTTCACTTAATGCCTCTAGTTTGAATGTGTATCATTTAATGTCTTCACAGATGTTTTGCCTCTGTACATTGATGGAGGGTGAAAGGAAGTGTGCACTCATGAGGATGTGGGCATGTTGGCTTTCTTTCTTCAAGTCTGCAAGAGAGCCAGCATTGAGGTTTGGATTCCTTGCTCAAAAGAAAACTTTGATCAGAATTTTGAGCTTGAAATTTGCAAAGGGGGGAGGGGAAAATTTCCACCCAAACCTTTGAAGTAAAGCATTCCTGAAACAATTGAAAAAGAAGGATTTGCAGGAAGTTGGAAAGAATGGCCTCTCTCTTATCCAAACACTTTAATTGCATGTGAGATGTTTTATGAAAATGGCCTGTATGACTTAAAAAGGAGAAACAGAATAAGCAGAAAATGTCTTTGAACTCTGCACAGAATCTATTTGCCTTCTCCCCTGCTCACCACCACCACCCACACATTTTCCTCCTAAGCTTCCACAGCCGCTGGTTTTAAAAGAAATTAGAGTCTCATTTTAACACTGTCTTTGCAGCTCTTGTTTCTCTCAACCTGGTTATAAATAATTAAAATAAAGTCCTTTCTATACCTCTAATAATAACTGCTCTTATGGGGATCAAGATCAGATACCACATAGCTGAATTTCCTGAAATTGCTCAAATTGATTAGTGAAATAATGAGGTATAATTCAATTTCTCCTATTTTTACTAAAAATAAAACGATAGAAATTGATATTTAAGTAAGAAGTGCAAACTGCTGACTAAAAACTTTGGAGGCAAATTAGACAAATAGAAGAATGATTCACAAGAAACTAATTGGCTTTTCTGTTGAACTTTTAGTATGAGAGATCAGTATAAGTAGAGTTGAGCCGAAGTGTAATTAATCATTTGTACGCCACTCTCATCCTCCGCTAGCTCTGACTAGTGCTTTTGGCATTTAAATTGCTGCCTCTCCTTGGAGACTGATTTTTCTATTGTAAAAAAGCACTTAAAAGAACTCACTAAGCCAGAGATATTTCAGGACCTTTTCCTTCAGTCCACCCCATTGTCTATTTTCTTTGGGCAGTAAGCACAAAAGTTGAACATATATTGAAAAGAGCCCCTGCATGGTCCAGGACAAGATGGTGCCTATAAACTTTCAACCCATGATGATAAGGATGGAGGGTGGAAATAGGTGGAAGGCAAAGAGGAGGACATGTGTGCACAGAGGTGAATACTAATGTAAAATAAAAACAAGGATACTCCCACTCTCTGTAAAGAGCTAGCCCCACCTCCCATTAGACGTGCCTCCTTAATATGAATCAATCTGAATTTCTTCTTTAGGCCTTGCCTCACAAAATGACTGTTATGTTCACCAGTGTTTCTGGTCCATGTCAAGACCAGGAGCTTCTCAAATATAGGGTCCCTGTCTAACTCAAACTCTGGAGTACCCTGAAAGGCACTTAAATGTTTTTTGTAATAACCCAGCACCAAAACAACCAGCCAACTCATTCATAGTCAGCTGGTCACCTTGGGAAGGTGGAGGTGTGGGGAGGAGGAGGGGAAAGGAACCAGTTAAAGGAACAATCTGACAAATTAACTGGATGTCAGATGGAAATGACTGGTCCAGTTCCATGGCAGTGATGAGTCCACAGGAGCAAAATGGAATGACATTCGAGAAAGAATTTAAAGCAGACCCGTGTGTGTGTGTGTACACATACATACACATATACACATATTATTAGGAAACTTTGACACTTCCATTTTGGGTTATTTGTGAATGACAACAACAGTGATAACTGTAGCTTTGAGGGGTGGCAAAACCTGTAGATAAAGTGGGTACCCATCAATTAGTGAATGACTGATCAAATTATGATGTATTCATGTGGTGGAATACTGTTGTCCTATAAAATAAAGATGAGGAATTCTGAGAAACATAAGACTTGTATGAATCGGTAAGCAGAACCAGGAAGTAATACACATGATAACTAAAATAATGTAAACAGGAACGTGAAGAGGCAGAAAAAGTGAGTGATTCATTATAACAATCAATTTCTCCAAGGGTGATAATCTAGGAGATTACTAATGCAGAATGTTTTATATGCCGTAAAATATGGTGGCTGGTGGCTGTTTTGACTCATCTGTTTTTGCTCAACTGTTAACCTTGTTCCAAGGGGATTGAGGGGCATATTGAGAAATGACTGGAAAAGGCATCAATAAAACTCTAAAAAAAAAACCAGCTTTAAAAAATATGCTTACATTGTCTCATTTGAGCCATACAGCCTGGGAGGGGGGATAGATGCCCTGGATATTATTCTCTCATTTTATTAAGGAAGAAATCCATGCTTAGGAGGTTAAGGGAAAATGAGTAACTTATCTATGTTCACACAATCGATAAATGTCAACTGATACGTGAGAAGTGATTCCTACATTCAGTGCTTTTCCCACTATACCAGGCTATCTCTCACATCTCAGTTCTTCGATCTCAATACCATTTCTGAGTGAGGGAGAAAAATCACAGCACTGTGTTGGCTGGGGGCAATACAAACTGGTCACCTACTTCAACTGAGTCCTCACTGCTAAAAGGCAATCTTGTTGCCTACCTCTAATCATCTTATTAACCCACCAACACTCACCACAGCAGCTCTTCCAAACCTTTTCTTCTCCTTTGACACCTCCTATTGTTACCCCCTCTCCTTCATGTCTCAGCTGAGAACCTTATTTATTTTTTTTTCTTTTTTTAGTGAAACTTCTCATATTTGATTGAGAAAATTGGGGACATGTACCAAGAGCTTCTCCCTTTTCTCCACTCCTCCTTGCTTCATCTCACTCAAATATGTTCCACTACTATCTGCCCCTTCACCTCTGTGTCATGTAAAGAAATAGTCCTTTTTGCCAAGGCAAACCTCTTTCAATGCATAAGTGATCCCGTTTCATCTTGTCTTCTTGAGCAGATTGCCCCATCTATCTTCTGTCTCTCCCTGCGTACTGCTTTCCTACTTTACTTCCTTACTGCTACAAACATGCCCATGTCTCCCCATCCTCAAAAAACCCTCACTTGATACATATATCCCCCTAGGCATCATCCCATATCTCTCTTCCCTTTGGTGACTCAACTCCTTGAGAAAGGCTGTCTACAGTAGGTCCCTGCACTTCCTCATCTCATTCTCTTAACTTTCTACAGTCTAACTTTATCTTTCATCATTCAAATGAAATCACTATATCCAAAGATAGCAAGGATCTCTTATTTGCCAAGTCTAATGACTATTCTCTCGATTCTTTTCATTCTTGACTTCTCTACAGCCTTTGTTGTTGACCATCTTCGTCCTAGGTTTCCATGACACTACTCTCTCCTGGTTCTCCTACCAGCTTCTTGGTCTGCTTTGCTAGACTGTCATCTAGGTCCCTCTTTCTAACTGGGGATGAGCCACAAGGTTCTGCTCTATGTCCTCTCCTATTTTTCCTCTGAATGATTTCCCTGGATGGCCAGTTGTCTTGAATTATGTCTTTCCACTGGGCTGCAGTGACTCTGGAGAAGAGTTTGCACAGCGCTGCCTCACTTAAATCCAGTTCACTTGCAAGTCAAGACATCACCCTCTTGAGAGTGTCGGTCCACTTCAAGAATGAAGAGCAAACAACAAACAATTTCACTTGATGATTTCATCATCAATTATCGTCTCTATGCTGATGATTCTCAGATCTACTTATTGAGCCCTAACCTCTGTTGACCTTCATTCTCACATTTCCACCTGCCTGTTGGACATATTGACCTGGATGTTCCATAGACATCTTGAACTCAACATGTCCAAAAGTGAGCTGATTGTTTCCCCCCAAATACACTTTTTTCCTAACTTCCTTCTTACTGTTGAGAGAAGCACAATCTCCCAGTCACCTAGACACATAGCCTAAGTGTCATCCTTAACTCCTCCCTCTCTCTCATCCCTTCATATCCAATTTGTTATCAATACTTGTTGAGTTTATCTTTGTAATATCTCTTGCATATGCCACCCTTCTCTCTTCTACCACCATCATCACCCTGGGGATGATCACCTCCTACCTTTACTATTGCAGTTGCCTTCTGTTTGATCCTACCTGAATTCTCACCCCATTGTAACCTTTCCTCTACTCAGCTATCAAAATGATTTTCCAAAAGTTCCGACCTCATCACCCAGCCCCTCAAACTCTACTGGCTGCCTACCGGTTGGCAGGATCAAATTTAAAACCCACTTGTTTGCATTCATAGCCTGTCCCTCCCCTTACTTTTCCAGTCTCCTTACAAACCCCCCTACCCCTTACCTGGGCCATGTACTCTGTGACCTCCTTGCTGTTCCTCTCAACTCACCTTTTTAACTGGCTAACTCCCAGAGCTGGGATGCTCTCTCTCCTCTTCTCTACCTCCTGGCTTCTCTGGCTTCCTTTAAGTCCCAGCTAAAATCCCACCTTCTGCAGGAAACCTTTCCCAATCCCCTTTAAATCTATTGTTTTCCCTCTCTTGACTATACCCTATTTATCATGTGTATGTTACATATGTGTGTGTGTGTGTATATACACACACACACAATATACACACTGTAAAATATATGTGCATACATGTAGATATGTAGATATATACATTTTATATTATATTGTGTGTGTGTATTACAGGAGAGGAGTTGTTTTTTCTCCCTCTTTAAGCTGAGTTCCTTGTGTCAGGGATTCCTTTCGCCTTCCATCATTAGCACAATACCTAGTACGTAGTAGACACTTAATAAATGATTATTGACAGATTGTGACTGGTTTATATACATATGAACCACCTGTTTAATAAATCATACATTTAAGTGATCAAATCAGTTCCAAACTCTCCAGCCTAAGTTGCTTGAAATGGTCGTTTTTTTCCATCGGATTGTGAAAATTAGAGTAACTGGAGTGGAGCCTTCTGTCCATCTGGGGAGGTGTTTAGATTCATGAAGAAGATTGCTTTGTTTTACTGTGTAGCTTTCTAAAAAGCATTTTTTGTGACTTGGGGAAGTGGGGGGGCGGGGCAGGGCGTTGTAAATCAATCTGGGGATAAAGTCATTCTACCACCTGGTTTATTTATTATTCAGACTTTTTTTACATTAAGTTAAAAGGATAAATGGTCCTGATTCTTATTGTTTTTGTTAATGCCTTTTGCTTTACTTGAAAGGAGTCTATATCGATCCATAGAGACCACTCCAATAAAAGTAGAACATGGTAATTAGCTCATTTAATTGACCTTTATCAGAATAAAGAAACACTGAATTTAATCAGGCCTCTTAGGCCAAAGCCTACTTCCTGCCTCACTCAGTGAGTGTTTGTGGCTCCGCTCAGATAGCTTCTCTCACTTGTCTTCTAACCGCTTGTAACCGCTTAGATCTGGTCTCTTTTTTCTTTTCTCCCTGTCACAGAAAACCTTTTAAAGGCAAATTGAGGCATCTGCTTGTTGGCTACTGAGAATTCAGCTTTAAAAACTTCCTCCTAAGGATTGTTATCTGCAAAGTGGGTGTCTTTCCTCTTCCCTTTCCAACCCTGCTTTGTACTCTCTAAAGTGTGGTGCTAAGACCCTGCCATCCAGGTGGCCCTTCTGTGTCTGTGAGGCTGCTGCTTCTACCCCTGCCCTAGACACTGTTGCTTTAGGATTACAGACTAAAGTCGTTTCCATCCAACTTCATTTCTTCACAGATATATTCAATACAGAGTCCTGTGCTAGGACAAAGACAAAACAAAACAAAATAAAAGTCCCTGACCTCAAGGTGTTTCCATTCTGCCTTACTTCAAAGCATGGACGTTAATGTTCATGTTGGACATACACCTTTACTTAGCACCTGCTGTAATCAGTACTGGTCACTGGAGGAAAGGACAGTTTAGATTAGACACACTTGCATGGAATTTATACTGTAGCAGGAAGATAAGACACATATACTGCAAGTAGTGCCCATTGAGACAATGAGTACAGTTAGAGAGAGGAAAACAAAATATATTTTCAGGTCCAGGACAAGAAAGATCATGGAGGAAGGATCATGGAAAATTTCCTGGGAAAGGTGACATTAGTTGAGTTTTTAAAGAATGAGTAGGAATGGAATAGGTTTCCTTCCTTTATAGTCACATTGTGTGGTAACTCTGGTCTGAGTTTCTAGAGGATCATAGTATAATAGATTTAGATCTAGAAGGACCTTAGAGGTGTTTTTTTTTTTTTGTGGTTGTTTAGTCACGTCTGACTCTTCATGACATCATTTGGGGTTTCCTTGGCAAAGATACTCGAGTGGCAAACCATTTCTTTCTCCAGCTCATTTTACAGATGAGGAAACTGAGGCAAACAGAGTTAAGTGCTAAGGTCACACAGCTGGTACATTTGAGGCTGGATTTGAACTACAAAAGATTAGTCTTCCTGACTCCGGAGATGGTACTCTATCTAACACATCACCTAGTTGCCCCTAGATGTGGTAAACAGTCCAGTATCCTTATTTTACACATGAGGAAACTAATGCTTAGAAGTTATATGACTTGCCCAGAGTCATAAAGGTGGTATCAAAGGTGGGATTTGAACAGGAGCTCTTAGTATTTTTTTCTTTCATGAACCCTGTGATCATAAAGAAAACCTGAAGGGATGGGACTTAAAGATTCTTCCCTTCCTGTCTAAAACATATACTGAATACTGAAATCTAGTTGTCAGAGTGTTAAAACCAAAAGAAAAGTCCAAGGTCCCTGTAATGTGAGTTAAAGATCTTCCTCCACCCATTAATAGGCCTCAGGTGGAACACAGTGAGGGAAACTTGATTGGTAGGACATTTGTATGAAGGCTTACACCTTTTGTTAATTGTTAATGAGGCCAAGGGTCCCTCCAACTCAGAAAAATGTACATATACTGTAAGGTGAGATTTTGATTTGGGGCTTACTCTTAGGAAGAAGGTTCGTGTGCCAGATGAGACTGTGATTAGCCATTAAGGCTCCCCCCAGCTTTGAAAACCCAGATGCTGGTGCTTTTCTCGCTGGTAAAAATGTATGTATATAATGGTCAGATAGTTGGACTTGTCCATTTATCTGTAATATATGTAGTGCTTCAGGTCAGACAGAAGCCCTGTCTGTTAGTCTTTATGTCTCTGGTTGTATTTTCTCTGTTGGTATATGTGATTAAAGAAGATTGTGGACTTTCCAAAAAGTTGCTTTCCTTTTAGAAGAGCAGATCTAAGAACCTGTGTTAGCAAGCCATCCTGGATGTGTCAGGGTGCTTGCTGCTACAGTCCCCTATGTTCTAGAACCTTCCAGTGTACTGCTCTGTAACATAACAGTTTTTGGTTTTTTTTTTGTTCTACTGAACAAAACTTTTAAATAATCTCCACTACATCTTATCTCTAAGGGGTGTGTGTGTATGAGAGATTACTGAACTATTACTCAAAAAGTATATATATAGTAGGTATACATATACATACATACATACATATGTTATAATTTATTTTCAGATCTTAACATTTACTTCCACAAGAATTTGAGTTCAAAATTTTCTCCCTGTCTCTCCCCACCCCAGGACAGCATGTACCCCATCTACCCCTTCCTTCTGTTACTCTCCCTTCTTCCATCCCCCTTCCCCTCTATTTTCCTGTAGGGCAGAGTAGATTTCTATACTCTATTGCCTGTATAGCTTAATTTTCAGTTGCATGCTAAAATTTTTAATATTCATTCTTAAAGCTTTGAGTTCCATATTCTCTCCCCTCCCACTCTCATTGAGAAAATAAGCAATTCAATATAGGTCAAACAAGTGTAACAATGCAAAGCACTTTCATAATGGTTATGTTGTAAAAGACTAACCACATTTCTTTGTCCTATCCTGCCCTTCATTTATTCCATTCTCTCCCTTGGCCTGTCCTCCCACAATAGTATTTGCTTCTGATTATCCTTTTCCCCAATTTGCTGGCCCTTCAGTTATCTTTCCTCTCATCCCATTCCTCCTTGCCTTCCTGCAGGGTAAAATAGATTTCCATATCCAATTGAGTGTGCTATTCCCTCCATAAGCCAAATTCTGTGAGAGTAAGACTCAATTAGCTCCTTTCATCTCCCCACTCTTTCCCTCCATTGTAAAAGCTCTTTCTTCCCTCTTTTATGTGAGATGATTTGCTACATTCTACCTCTCCCTTTCTCTTACTCCTAGTACATTCCATTCAACAGTAAATTTTATTTTTTTTAGGTATTCTCCCTTCATATTCAGTTCTCCCTGTGCCCTCTATCTATGTGTATATGTGTGTCTGTATGTATACACATATATACATAAGCACATATACCCATGCACATATATATACCTACACACATATAATATACACATACACATATACCCATATCCACCTACATATTCCCTCTCACTACCCTAATACTGAAAAAGATCTCATGAGTTACAAATAACAGCTTTCCATGTAGGAATGTAAACAGTTCAACTTTAATGAGTTCCTTAATGCTTTTTTTTTCCGGTTTACCTTTTTATATTTCTCTTGATTCTTGTATTTGAAAGTCAAATTTTCTGTTCAGCTCTGGTCTTTTCAACAGGAATGCATAGAAGTCCTCTATTTCATTGAAATTCCATTTTTTCCCCTGAAGTATTATACTCAGTTTTGCTGGGTAGGTGATTCTTGGTTTTATTCTTAGCTCCTTTGACCTCTGCAATATCATATTCCAAGTCCTTCTATCCCTTAGTGTAGAAGCTGCTAAATCCTGTATTACCCTGACTGTATTTCTACAATACTTGAATTGTTTCTTTCTTACTGCTTGTAATATTTTCTCCCTGACCTGGGAACTCTGGAATTTGACTACAATATTCCTAGGAGTTTTTCTTTTGGGATCTCTTTCAGAAGGTGATTGGTGAATTCTTCCATTTCTATTTTACCCTTTGGTTCTAGAATATCAGGGCAATTTTCCTTGATAATTTCTTGGAAGATGATGTCTAGGCTCTTTTTTTGATAATGGTTTTCAGGTAGTCCCATAATTTTTAAATGATCTCTCTTGGGTCTATTTTCCAGGTCAGTTGTTTTTCCAATGAGATATTTCATATTGTCTTCTATTTTTTTCCTTCTTTTGGTTTTGTTTTGTAATTTCTTGGTTTCTCATAAAGTCATTAGCTTCCATCTGCTCCATTCTAATTTTTAAAGAACTATTTTCTTCAGTGAACTTTTGAACCTCCTTTTCCATTTAGCTAATTCTACTTTTCAAAGCATTCTTCTCCTCATTGGTTTTTTGAACCTCTTTTGCCAGTTGAGTTAGCCTGTTTTTGAAGGTGTTATTTTCTTCAGGATTTTTTGTGTCTCCTTTAGCAAGCTGTTGACTTGCTTTTTATGATTTTCTTGCATCTCTCTCATTTCTCTTCCCATTTTTTCCTCCACCTCTCTTACTTGATTTTCAAAATCCTTTTTGAGCTCTTCAATGGCCTGAGACAATTACATATTTTTTTTGGAGGTTTTGGATGTAGCAGCTTTGATTTTCATGTTTTCCTCTGATGGAAAGTATTGTTCTTCCTCAGCCTGAAAGGATGGAAGAAAAAACCCTGTTCACCAAGAAAGTAACCTTTTATAGTCTTATTTTTTTCCCTTTTGGGGGCATTTTTCCTGCCAGTTACTTGACTTTTAAGTCCTTTGTCAAGAGGAGGGTATATTCTAGGGACCTGTAAGTTCTCAGTTCCTCCAGAGTGGTACAATCAAGGGAGAGGCTTTTACTCCTCTCCTGGCCTGTGCTCTGGTCTGTGAGCAACCACAAGCACTCTTTTGTGTCCTGGAACTGCTGCTGTGGACTGGACCTCGCTCCCCTCTCACCCAGGTGAAAGAGCTTTCTCATTGACCTTTGAAGCTGTCTTTGGTGTTCGTTGGTTGAGAAATCTAGGAACCACAGATGCTGCCCATGATTCCGTGCCCTGAAGCCTGTTTCAGGCCTGTCCCTGCTGGGCCAAGGCTGGACCGTGCTCTGCTCCGAGCCCGGTGCAATAGACCTTTCCTGTCTGCCTTCCAGGCTGTGTTGGGCTGGAAATCTCTCTCACTCTGTTGTTTTGTGGCTTCTGCTGCTTCAGAATTTATTTAGAGTCATTTTTTACAAGTATTTTATGGGCTATGGGGGTAGAGCTAGAGCAGGTCTGTCCTTCTGCTCCGCCATCTTGACTCTGCCCCTCGAGCGTATATATTTTAGACAGGAGAAGAATTTTTAATTCCAGTCCTCTCTATTACAGATGAGAAAGCTAACCCTAAATGACTTGTCTGTGGTCAAAGATGAAGGGGGAGGAAGCAACAGAGTAGGAATCTGGACCCCAGGTCTTGGAATATCAGATCATGGTCTCTTCCTGCTCTGCCACATTGCTTCCCAAGGTCACAGTCTCTTTGTTGAACATAGGCCAGAGTACAGCACTCAGCCTGGTCCTTAGGGGAGCCTTTTCTAAAGCAGTAATAAACTCCTCCCCCAATTAATGGCCTCCTACCTGATCAGTAGCCAAGGACAAGGGGTATTAATTAGTAATGTTCTCATGCTTCTCCCTGAGCAGAACTCCAGACTGGAAGTGCTGATGGCAGGTGGCCCTTTCATCTAGGCCATCTCCAGCTTACCACTTCTAAAAATAAGCTGCACAGGATTCCTGCAAGTCTGGACTGGTCTGGGTATGCATGAAACTGCAACCATTCTTGGAATGATCAGAGTGTTTGTTTTAGGGGAGGAAGATGTGGAAACTGTCAGTGAATGGCAGTTATCCTAGGGCCCAGAGACATATGTGGTGCATGGACTGAATGAGCCTCTGGGTATCCCCTTCAGACAGAAGTAATACTGTAGCTGGGACCCTGACTTGGGACTCACGGAACCTGTAAATCAAATTCTGACCACTGCAGGAGACTCGGGGCACTTGAGCAAATCATTTCAGGTTTGTGCGCCTCAGTTTCCTCATTTCTAAAACTGAGGACTCTGGACTAGACAACCTCTGAGGGTACAGTCTAGCTCAAATTCCCATCTTCCGGGTTCCCTGCATTTGCCCTTTATCAAAATACCTACAATTGAAACTTACACCTTGTTAGTTTTAAATATATTAAACTACAGTATCTCTCTCTCTCTGTCTCTTCCTCTCCCTTTCTCTCTTTCTCTCTCTCCCTCCTAAGCTAGGTTAACTTGGAGCCCCCTAAAGTCCACAGAAATCTCCTTTGTCCCTTGATCCTGTTCTCTACTGAGGTTCCCTCTCACTATCTTTGTAGTTTTAGGTGAAGCTCCTCCCATCCTGTTTGCATTGGCTGGGTGCTACTTTTCTAGCTCCCCTCCAGCTTGTTCAGCTCCCCTTTTCCCCTCCCCCTCCAGCTATCACTCAGAACCCACACTTCCTGGACAGTTAAGTTCCCCAGCTGCTGCCACACTCATCTGACCTAGAAAGTTTGGGCTGTAGTACTCATGTTTCCCAAACAAGGGCAGGCAGTTGTCCTTGCTACACTACACAGCCCTAATCTGGTTGTATGCTGCTTTGCCTAAAGAAAGCTGACTCCTCTGAACTCTAGTAATAATATTCAATGTAAGTGATGGGACATAATGCTCAATTCACTTCTGAAGTTTCATTCCTCCTCCCCCAATACCCTTTGTGATACTGTCAAGTCTCCCTTATTCACAGATGTGAGCATGTCACTCATATGCTCCAAACCTCTCTGTGGGTCCCTGTTGCCTTTGGAATAAAGTCCAGAAGCCTTAACTGTCATCTGAACTAGTTGTGTGACCCCCAAGTCATTTCACTTCTGTCTGCTTCAATTTCCACAGCTGTAAAATAGGGATCAAAATAGCACCTACCTCTCAGGGTATTGTGAGAATCAAAAGAGGTAATATTTGTAAAGTGCTTAGCACAGTGCCTCATGCAGAGTATTCACTTAATAAATGCTAGTTGACTGACTGGGTTCAAATCCGACCTCAAACACATACTTATTAATTTCTTCAGCTGTAACACAAAGAATTTGGGCCTTTTCAGCTTTAAATCTGTGATCAGTGGTTCAAGAAGCCTTCCATAGCCCTCCCAGTCAGATATAACCTTTCCTTCCTCAGCCCTTGCATAAACACTTTTTACCTATTTTCTGCTCTTACCCTATTTTATTCCAGACTATGGCTTTTGTTTAGGTATATGTTTACTGTTCAGTGCTATGTCTATGTCATATCCTCCCTGCTAGATTAAATGCCAGGAGGGCAGGCACTCTGCCTTCATTAACACTATATTTTCTTCTGTCCCTTTTCACAGTGGTCTCTACATGATAGTGATTGAGTAAATGAAGATCTTTCAACTTTAGAGGGGTGAGATCCCAGCCCTCTGCAGCCTCTCCCTTCCCTTGTTGACCATTGTCCTGAATTTTATTTTTGTGCTTCATTTTAAAATGAGTAAATAGTGTTACACTGGTCAGTGTGTTCTGTCTTCTCCTTGTATTGAAAGCCATTCAATAGATAGATATTCCCTGACATTCTGCAGGTGCCCAGTAAAATGTGAATTTTGTGGGTGCTTGATAATATACTTGCTTTTTCTACTTTCACTCACCAACCAATCTAAAAGACCATATGTGCTCTCTTAAATAGAATCATTTGGTCATCTATTTTAAAGCTGGAAGGGATCTTTGATGGCGTCATCTTAAATGCCCTCATTTTATAGAAGAGGAAACTGAGACTGAAAGAATTTAAGTAATTTGCCTAGGATCACAGCTTCTAAGTGTCTAAAGCTGGCTTAGAACTCAGGTCTTAGCCCTCTAGCCACTACACCACCTAGTCCCCTCCAAAGAAATTTGAACGAAAACATTAATATTATGTTGTAATCATGGGCTTATAGATCCAGAGTTGGAAAAGGAACCCTTCATAGAGCCAGGGGCATGAAATAATTCTCCCAAAGTCACACAGGGAGTATATGACAGAGTTAGGATTTGAACTCAGGTCTTCCAATTCCAAATCTAATACGTTTCAGACAGGTTAATCTTCTGGAAAGAGCAGTTAGCTAAAAGTTAGAAAGCCTGGGTTCTAGTCTTGGTTATTCTACTTACTGACTGTATGGTTGTTGGGCAACTCTGAGACCCTCAGTTTCTTCATTTGTAAAGTGATTCTTAAAGCCTCCATATTCTCTGATTCCGTGGCCAAATGCAGAGGAGCGACATTTAGATCCTTACTTACAATAAGGACACCTGTGTTTTCCCCCCTCCCCAGGCATTTGAAGGAATTATTGCTATTATTCTATCAAAACAGAATTTAAAGACCTTTTCTTTAATAAATTGACTCCAGTTAGCAATACTGGAAACTGTGCAGAAAGGGAGGTTTATTAGAGCAGAGTTTTCTCTACTGAGTCTCCTCCCACTACCCCACAAGGATAATTTTCCATGTAGCTAAAAAAATATGTATTAAAATAGGAGACCAGAATTACTTGGATGGGGAAAACCTATGTCTGTTAAACATTCAGTATACTTAATTGTTCAAAATGATTGGATATTAAAAATGGGGTGGGGGTGAGGGAGTAACAGTCACTAAACCATGACATTTTTATGTGATAGATAAAAGATTAGTGATGAGAATGAGCTAATTAAATTGACCTTTAAAATTTCCCCACCCTCCTGGAGACTCAGCCTAATCTCAGACCTCCCACTGTGGAGATAAACATTCTCACTACAGACTTAGAGAAGAGAGAGGAAGGATGGCACCATTAATCTCTTTCTTTGAGAAAAAGGTAATAAATTTCCAATTATAAATGTATAAAGGCCATCAAAGAGCAAACCTGGTCTCTCATTCTAACTGCCATTGGCTGACATGGCCCCTGGACTCCAAAGGTCATATCTGGAATTTGAGGATGCATCTGGAAGATCAACAGTGTGTCAGGTTATGAAAATGAGGCTGTGAGGCTAGTCCTTTACAGACCAAACTTTAAGAATGGGGCCAGAATGAATTGGAATAAGCCACACTATATGCCTGCCAATTCCACCATTTTTCAGCTTTGCCCTGGAACCTCAACTTTTGATCCACTCCATCCCTCTCTCTTGCCCCTTCATATCTTCTCTGCATGTATATTAGAGGTGAACTCTCATTGTCCTCCAACATATCAGGATTCCATTAAGGGGAATCTCAAACAGACTTCTAAAGTGCAAGTAGAGGAGCCCCAGGAACACTGAGATTATTTTTGAGCACCATAATAAGAAAAATTCCCTTTGGTTCCTCAGGTATGCAGTTAAAACTTGGAGGAATTCTGCCATCTGAGAGACAGCATGGGTGATAACATAGCTTGCTGTACTTGCAGTTGGGAAGCCTGAATCCAAATCCCTTCTCCGCCATTTCCTAGCTGTGTGACCATGTAGCCTCCTCAGTAAAGAGGGGATAAATGAGGCCTCCATCAGAGACACTTGTTACATTGTTTCCCATCTTTCTGCTTCCTTCTAATCTTGTCTACCTTGGTTTTGTTTGTACAAAAGCTTTTTAATGTAATATAATTTTTAAAAAAACCCTTCCATTTTATATTCTATAGTGCTTTCTAACTCTTATTTGGTCATGAACCTGTAACTCACTTAACTTCTCTTTTAAAAATTTGGATGCTATACCACTTGGTGCATATATGTTTAGTATTAATATCACTTTATTGTCTGTCATACCTTTTTGCAAGATGTAGTTTGTCTTATCTCTTTTAATTAGGTTTTTTTTTTTTGCTTTTGCTTTGTCTGAGATCAGTATTGCTACCCTTGCTTTTTTTTTTTATTTCAGCTGAAACATAATAGATTCTGCTTCAGCCTCTTACCTTTACTCTGTGTGTCTCTGCTTCAAGTGTGTTTTTTCTAAACAACATATTGTAGGATTCTGTTTTTTTATCCATTTTGCTAGCCATTTTTTTTAAAGGAAAGTTCATCCTATTCACATTCACAGTTATGATTATTAGCTGTGTATTTCCCTCCATCCTATTTTTCCTCTTATTTGCCCTCTCTTTTTATTCCCAGCATATCCTCTCTACTGTCAGTTCCCCTCCATTCCCCTGCCTTTATTTCCTCTCCTCCCTTTCTGTTTTCCTCTCTGGTAAGATAGATTACTAGAGTCAACTGATGGTGTATATTATTTCCTCTTTGAGCCAATACTGATGAGAATAAGGTTCAAGCAGTGCCCTTCGCACCACTCTCCTATCCCTCTACTGTATGTAATAGGTCTTTTGTGCCTCTTCATGTGAAATAATTTACCCCATTTTACCTCTCCCTTCCTTCTGCACCCATTGTATTCCTCTTTGTCATCCTTTAATTATGTTTTATATCATTCCCTCAAGTTCACCTTATATCTGCACCTTCTGTATGTGTGTATTTCTTTGAGCTGTACCTATTAGTGGTATAATTTTTAAGACTCACAAACATCATCTTCCCAAGTAGGGATGTAAACAGTTCGGCTCCAAAGAATCCCTTATGTTTTCTTTTCCCCTTCTCTATGTCTCTTGGGTCTTCCTACTGGAGATTAGGGGGCTTTTTACTCAAATTTGATCTCTTTATAAAAGCTTGAAATCCTGCATTTCATTGAATGATCATTTTTTTCCCTTGGAGTATTATGCTTAATTTCCCCAGGTAAGGTCAGTTCTTTTTAAGTGGTTCCTTTCTTTCTTATCACTTTGGTTTTTAACTGCTCCTCAGTCACGTCATGTCCTGTTGCGCCTAAGCAGTCACTTCATTTCCTTGTAAGCCTTGTGTTTTTGTTTGCCCAACTTTCTCAGCATAAGGACTTTATTTCACCCTGATCATAATCATGAGCCTCAACTAGAGCAAGATACAGATGAACTCTGCTGGGGGGCTCAGGCGGAATTCTCATTTTTTTTTGTTTGCTTGAAAAGAGAATGTTCCCTTTTAAAACAAATTCGTCTAAGAGATTATCCAGTTCTGTGGAATTACTGGCTGTGTTTTATCCTGACTTGCAAAGGTCTTTTAATTTATCTCCACATGCTGTGATCCACATGTATTCTCCTTATTCCTTTATCTGTCCAAACCTGTTGCTTAGAATTTCCCTGAGGAAATAGCCAGATATTATCACTTGAGAAACTCACAAGTATGTCCATTTCTTTCCACGGAGACTTTGGATACATTTTGTTTTTGTTTTTTACAGTTTTCAAGGTGAAAAGATCACTAACCTTGAGGAGAATGATCATTTCTTTTTTCTTGCTTTGCATCTGCTCAGACTAATGGTATCTAGTTAGTTAGATACCATTGAAGGAGGTATTAAACTTAAAAATTAAAAAAAAAAGACATGTCAAGACTAAACCTAAAATAGCCCCCTGACTCATTTGATGACTACTAGTAATTGACATGCATACGTTATTTGTGCACTGGATTCCGGACTCAACAACACTTGTAATAAGTATCTTATATCTGAACTTTCATTACATGAGAATTTGAAAAATAAACCGCTCAGCAGGCTGGTAACACTTACACAAAACTAGAAGGCATTTAAGGAGAGTCTATAGTTCACAGTGACTTTCCATTAAGGAATCTGCATGTTTGAATGAATCTAACTTATGAGGGGACAACATGAGGAAGACGTAACGAATCTTGCCTTGTACAAGACAAAGCACACAAATTAGTGTGTTGTACCTACTGCTACTGCAAGTAAATGGACAAGTATGGTTATCCATCTTAAGGACTAGGAAACCACATACGGCAAAGAAATGCAGATGGACGGGGTCTCTCTGGAGAACTGAGCACAAGAAGGAAGAACACATCCCAAAGGTACTGATCTTTCTCCCCCTCAATTAAATTTCCTGTGGTTGTCAATCTTGTGATCCATTTCCTGTCTGTCCTTTACCACAAATGGCTTCAGTTTTTTTACATATAAACTCATTTTCCATAGTTAACCCAAGCTTTAGCATCCATGTTAGAAAGATTGGCCTTGGACCTTTGAATTCCATGTGCAAAGGGAGCTCCTGGATTGGAAAAGGTGAAGTGCCTTGCCCATGGTTCAATGTGTGGGTGTGGGTGTGGCGGGGGTGTGTGTGTGTGTGTGGGTGTGGGTGTGTGGGTGTGTGTGATAAGGAACTTGAGTTTAGATATTCCTGGCTCCAAGGCCCATTCTCTTTGCAGTAGGCTGTGATGCTTCTCCTGCTAAGGAGAATACCTTTTGGATCATATCAATGCTTGTGTCAGTTGGCTTAACCACCAACCTGAAAAAATCTCCAAACAACAATCCAGAACAACACTGAGATAGAAAAACTACTGCCTGTGCCTCAAAACCCATTCTGTGCATCTATCAACTTGATATCTGGGTTAGGTGTAAAGAATCTCAAACCTGATTTCTGGCTTAAGGCATCATCTTCTGTATCCCAGCCTGGTCACCAGATAATGCATCTAGCACTTGGTTTCCTAAATTTCCCAAACAGTTTGCCCAGTTGCACATAACATTCAGCCTCCCCTGTTTCATGGACTTTTGAAAATTTGATGGTAGCTTTCATGGTAGCTACTTTTCATAGAGCTCCACAGAGAGCCTTAGTTCCTCCCACGCTTTAGGCACTGTTTCTTGATACCGATAGTGCCACTTAATTTTAAAGGTGTATTTGATGTGGGTACCTTCTGTGCCTCTCATACAGCAAAGAATGCAGAGATGAGTAAGATACAATTTTTGCCTTTATGAAGCTTACAGTCTAATGAGGGGATAGGTCACAAATGCAATATCAAATCTTAAATATAAGATAACTGTTTAATAGAACGCAAAATTGAATAAGAAAAGAGCAAAAAAACAGATACAAAATACTATTCAAGGTCAGAGGGAAAGGAAGATCACTCCCAAACAAGAGGATTAAGAAAAGTTTTTGGAGAAGAAAGTATTTTAGTTTGGTCTTGAAGGATGGGTGTTATTTCAAAAGACAAAGCTAGGAGAAAAAGATTCTAGGATGTCTTCCTCCTGTCTTGGGCTCTAGATTCCTCCAGATATTGTCTTGGTTCATTCCATGGATTTCTCTTAGAGCTTTCCTATTAAGACAGTTATGTAGATAAACAGGATGTAGAATTTGCCAAAGAAAAGTGTCTGGAAAAGTATTTGCCCATTTGGAAATGGGCGCTTTAATAAATCCTGTTTCCTTTTTAGTGCTTTGATGTATTTTGTTTATTATATCGCCAGAATTTCTCTGTCCCTCTTCCTTTCTCAGAGGGGAAATATGTGTGTGTACACATACACATATACACATATAGTTACATATAGGAGAAACACGTATACTTACATATACAACACTATACATACATATATGACTATTTTTAAAGGAAAAAAGATGAAAAACCATAAAATTGAAGTCATATTTGCATTTATGTAATAAATGCAACATACTAGATCTCTAGCATCTAAAATGGAATAGGCCAGTGTATCTTCTCATTTCTCTTCTTTGGGACAATGAATTTTGATCCTAAAATGACTTCGGTCAAGGCTTGAAGATGTCAGGATCTTAAACATTTTACCTTATTGTTTGTTCTCTGGGAAAAACTATAAAATGCCTTAAAACAAAGACATATAAGGAAATAGGTTCAAGTCCTTTCTAACATAGAGGTCTTGATTTTGTTCTAAATTATTTTTTAAAATTTTATTGATATAATTCGGTTTATCACCTTTATTTGAAAACCTACTCTTGTCCTTTCCCCTACCCAGATAGCTATCTGTTTTAAGAAGGAATAAAAATTAAAGGAGAGAGGAGGCAGTTCAGCAAAATTAGCCAACACATTAAACAAGTTTAAAAGTATACACAGTAGTGTTGCTCACCCATGGTTTCCCACCTCTGTAAGAGAAAAGACCTGCATTCTCATATATCTTCTTCATAGAAAAGGCTGGTCATTTCTAATTACACTGTGTTCAGGTTCCTCTTCTTTTCATTTACATCATTTTAGTCCTTGTATATACTGTTTTCAAAATTCTGCTTGCCTGATTTTGAATCATTTCATCATCTTTCTCAGTATTGTTAATATTCATTTTTCCTTAATGTGAACTAACATTCCATTACATTCATGTATCAGAGTTTTTCTAGCCATTCCCCAGTTTAAGATCATTTATTCTGACTGCTTTGTCTTCTATTATTTTACCTTTTCAGTATCATGGAGAGTGACCAGAAGAGCATCATCCCTAGGATTCAAAATGGTGCCTAACCTTAGCTATGCCTCTTAGAGGTGCAGGTCCATGTTTCTCTTCTCTACCATCATCTCCTTATGCAGAGAAGGCATGGGTGTGGGTAGTTGTCTACCAGGAGAAGATGGTGATCCTAGGGAAATGGAAATCTTCTGCTAGACCCTCTGCATGTGAATTCATCAAAAGAGATACGGAGCAGTGTGCCGCAGTAACCTGGTGATATATGATGTGGTCTTGGTGCTGAAACTTGTGGCTGCCTTCTAAAGGACCCTTGGGAAAATTGGAAGTCTAGGGAATCCTATAGCTTTACCTATGCTGCAAATGAATCCTATGAATCTAAACCACAGCACAGCTACATATGGTTGTTTCTCTAAACCCCTGCTCCACAAACACACATCTGTTTCAACCATATCCTCAAGGGATGACAACTTCCCTCTCCCTTCCCCCACTTACAGATGAATGAAGAAAAGTGATGAGCCCACATAAAATGATTCACCGATTTATTTGTATACATGTAAATAAAAGCGTAAATAAAGAAAGGATTCCGTATTTCATTAGCTTTGCTGCCGCCACTGTTATTGTGAATGTTTCTCTCTATGCTTTATTCATTTTGCAGACATCGAGGTTTGGTTCTCAGCCAGCTGGCAGCTTATCTAAATTGTTATTAAGATGTGTTTGTTGTAACAGAGAAAAAGAAAATCTGTATTTAAAAGCCATTGTACATATAAAGACAGACAGGGCTATGGAACACATATTTATTTACCTGTGAAAGACCTCCATGGAGGCCACTTCTTGACTTTATTTCTGCCAAGCATCTTGCCTAAGACTTCCCCTCTTCTCCCCCACCCCCATCCACCCAACCTTGCTTTAATGCTGTGATTCATGTTTGGCACATAGGAAATGCTTAGTAAGTGATTGTTGAATGTCTTTTTCTTTTGTGAGACAACAGCAGGCAGCCTTGTGATATTTAGCCCTCTGGTCTCACTGGAGAGTAGGTCATTCTAAGGATGTTCACTAGGTAATCATGACTTACTCTTTTTCCTACAATTTTAAGTAGTTCATTTTCTTTTTTGCTGCTGTTGTGCCAAACACATCTGGAATCTATGAAAGGCCGTTTTCATTCTGACTTACGAACTCTTGTCATCTCTTCTCAATTCTTATTCCAAATGCCCTAAGTCATCACTCTTGCCCCTACCAAGAGGATAGTTAGGTTGTCCTCTGACAAACTTAACCTGTGGAAGAAATTTTTCCATTAGCCTTCTCTTGGGAGTGTACTTCACTGGTTCCTGAGGGCAACATAAGATGTCTTGGGAGGACAGACTTTTTAAGGTTTGAAAGGACTTTAGGCATGAATAACTTCCAGCAGTCTAATTTTACAAAGAAGGAAACAGAGGCTAAATGTTTTGCCAGTAATTATACTGGCATTGCCATTTCTGGGTCTTTGGGCTCTGGGTCTTTCTGCCATACCACAGTCTGCCATGTCTTGCTGTCTCCTACTCAATTAATGATGCCACCTTATTTCAAAAGGTCACATTCTAGGATATATGTATTAATGATTATGATTCTGACAGCAAACATCTTGATCTTATTTTGTAAATTGTCTCTGTGATTTTCAAAAAGTAAACAATAGGCTAGATGGGAGGGGCTTTGCTTAAGAGATAGGGTATCTCAGGACTGATTAATCAACACTAATTGTCACTTTGGGCAAATCGCTCAGTTTCTCTGTGCTTTCCTTATTCTTCAGCTGCAAAAGAGGCATAATATACATGCCCCTTCCTTTCTTATAGGGAACTCATAAAGATCACAGTGTGTGTGTGTGTGTGTGTGTGTGTGTGTGTGTGTGTGTGTGTGTATTTAGAAAATCACACTCAGTCTTCCAGGACACTTTTTAATAAATCAAATGTGTTAGAGCTGAGAATGTCTTAAGAATATCTCCAAAAAGTCCTACTCTGGTGCCTGATCAAGGCTTGAATGTGTCCATGAGTTCTGGAAGACTGTGTTTGTGGAGGGCTACTTCTGGTAGGTGGATTTAACCATACTGGAAATCCTTGGACTACAGTCCTGGTGATGGACTGTTTTCTGAGGTGAGTCTAAGTCACTAGGAGTGACCCATGTGGTGATTCATTTTTTTGTCTACAGAAATCCATAAAACAAGCAAGTGAAAAGTGTGAATTGGCACCCAGCCCTTTCAACAGTGAGGCTGTTAGAGTACTAAAAAACTAGGAAGAATTTGCTAAGAATTATACACTTTTTAGACCATCCATAAAATTACCCTCAGAAAGCAATCATCTCAGAAGGTCATAGATTTAGAATTAGAAGGGTCCTTAATTTGGAGTCTCCTCATTTTTATAGATGGTGAAACTTAAGTTCCAAATTTAAGCACCTTGTCTAACTAGAGTCTAGAGCAGTGAACTTGAATTCAGGGTTTAGATCCCACCTCGGATGCTTAGTAGTTATGTGACCCTGAGTAAGACACTTAACTCTTGTTTGCCTTAATTTCCTTACCTGTAAAATAGGCATAAATGATATAATAATTGTAAAACATTTAGCACAGTGCCTGACACATGGTAAGTGCTCTGTAAATGTTAGTTGTTTTTATCCCTCAGATTCTGACTTAAAATCTAGTACTTTTTCTTCTGCATGATGATCCTTACATTTTCACTATGAATAAAACCAGAAAACAAACAGAAATTGAAGGCTGGTGGAAGGATGGCTCAGAGTTTTTCTTTGGGAAAGTCAATAAAGGAGTTGGTTTCTCCATGTCCAAAAGGAATTAGGGGATGGAACAGGGCACTTGCTCAGTGCTCAGGACAAGCATTTGCAAGTAGACCCAGTGATGAGGATGTGACTGAGAGTATTTGTTATAGAGGGTTTTTTAGAAGATGGTTTTGAAACATTGAACCTAGGGGGCAGAAAGAATAGTGGTGACTTCAATGAAAATAGGGAAGCTTACAGTTAGGGAAAGTTAGAAGATAAGAGAATGAATTCTCTTAGAGATATATGGAATTGGAAATGTCTGTCTAGAGTTCAGTAGAGAGATCTGTAAGTCGTCTGCATGGAGATGATAATTCATGGCAGCTGGTGTGCTCACTAATAGAAAGGAAAGAGCCCTGGGAGACATCCCAGTTAGGGAGATTGTGTTATGGATTATGATCCAACAAAGAGGTCTGAGGACTGGTCAGACGGGTAGCAGGAGAACCAGTAGAAAACTGTGAGGAAAACTCAGGGAAGGGGATGGTGTTGTTAACCATAAACATCGGGGGCCCCTTAACAGTATCCACTGGTCAGCAATGTCACTTGCTGACCAGAATCACTATCACCAACTCAAGCCTCAGTTTCCTTAACTGTAAAATGAGACTTGGCTGATAGGGTTGTTATGAAGACAAGTAGTTTGTAAGCCTTCAAGCCGTGTGTGGCTATAAGCCATAACAACGATTATAAAGTAAGAGTCAGAGAAGTAGCCAGGCGGTACCATAGTGCACTCATCTTCCCGAGTTCAAATTTGCCCTCGAATATTTATTGCCTGTGTGACCTTGGACAAGTCACTTAACCTTGTTTGCCTAAGTATCGTTATATATAAAATGAGCTGGAGAAGGAAATGGCAAACCACTCCAGTATCTCTGCCAAGAAAACCCCAAATGGTTGGTGGTCACGAAGAATCAGTCATGATTGAAATGACTGAACGACAAAGAAAAGTAACTGAACTTAAAGGAAACATGCATATCTGCTTCAGGAAGGCTTTTCATCTTTTCAGCACTTGCTGTGCCTGCAAAAGGCATTCTCTGTTGTATTGTCCCTAACAACAGGGGCTTCAAATTCTGCACACCTCTAAAATGATTACGAAATGTTTCAGAATGATGGCCAGCACCCAGAGACTACTGTGATTGAAAGATGTGCCCACAGCTAAGCTAGTCTACTGAAGCTTTGAGCCACTCATAAAAAAGAGGCCATGTGACTGCCCTAAATTGTTAATGAATTGCATCTGGCTTCTTTCCTCCAGTGGGTGTTTGCTCATAGGCAAACAAAATGAGATTGCCGTTGCTCATTTCCCATTCCATGCCGTTCTGGTCATAAGAAGAATTTGAAAAAAGAAAATGGTGCTTCTCACTTATTGGTTCAGTGGCTTAATGCAGAGGTTAGTGTTTTGTGTGTATCTGAGGTTTCATCTTTGAGAAAGGAACTGAATGCTATGGGTATTTTAAATACTGTTCTCCTTGGTCAGCAAGGATTGCTCAGCAACCCTGCAGACATATTCACAGTCACAGCTACCTGCTTCAAAACCACCTTGGAACAGGGACAGTTTTTTGGATTTAGAAATTAATCTGAATGAGAAAACATTTTGTCTAATACTGACAGATCTGCAAATCACCTTTGGGAAAATGTGCTTTTGTGCTCCAAATTTGAGGAGTCACATGCTTTTCTCTTACTGACATAAAAGCAGTTTCCAAATGCAGGCATAAGGGAGGCTCACTGGGAATTTCCAATCACCATGTACTATGTAATCTTCTGTTAACTGTTCTTTCCTTCCTTCCCCTCCTTCTCTTCCCCATGCCCCCCCCCCCATGACCAATTTCTAAGCCCTTACCTTGGCATACTTAGCATACCTTAAGCAACCCACAGTTCTTCAAAGGTGTTATCTGACTTCTCTGGCTTTTTTGTCCCCCAGAGACATACATAAATATTAGTAATTTCATCAATTCTTCCCAAATGCATCTTGTTTTCCCTATAGTGTTGAGCAAGCCTAAAGGAGAATAAATAAAACATTTATGGTCAAAAGAGCAGTTACATATATATGTCAAATTGAAATTTGCACATGCATTTTGTTAGTCAACAAACTTACCATATGCCAAGCAATTTATAATGCCGCTGCCTCCATATTAGGTTTGTTGGCATGATGATAATTTTTTTCTTGGATTTAATAAAAGTATTGAGTTTGCCAATTGTTTCTTATAAAAATCCTCTAACATAGCTGTAGTAATAGATAAATACCTGTTTCTGTAGATGGCTAGACAAGTAATCACAAACTTCTGAAATAACCCCATTGATGCATAATTTAAAAAAAAGAATGTATTAATATTAAATGCAATTAGTAGTTGCCTAGTCTTTAACAATTAGCATCAGGAATGTCTTTGCTGTGGGATCCAATCTTAACTGCTTATCTTTGCCCATTTGAGTTTACCTGCCAATCACAGGTGAATTAGTTAAAAGTGATTAGATTTCTGACCATGCTGCTGATGAAACCTCTACCCAGAAATAGAGGTTTCATCAATGTTACCTGATGTTTGAATATGCATCTAAGTCTCCCCCAGTTCTACCATCAAGTAATAATGCCCAAGGGAACAAAATTTTATTTTAATACGTAGAACATATACTTTGTGTCCTAATTCCATATTTATCAGTCCTGAGGTAACCTCATTTTGCGTTCACATCTGCAGAAATGCTTTCATCAACAATTTTTTTGCAAGTAGAATTTTGCTCAATTGTATTTACTAAAAGGAATAAGAAACCACCTGTCAATACTGACACTGGAAGCTATTTATTTATGATCCCTCATAATTTCCTCAAGGAACTTTGACCAAATACGTCTGTATAACAGAAGCTCATATATATCTAGGTATTTTGTATATTCAACAATTTTGTTAGATAACATAGATTTTTCTGAATCTGCTCTGAAACATAGGCTGATTATCTTTCCCATTGCTGACCATTTTTTCATCTTATTTCATGAACACATTGCTGTACAGATACTTTTTGATGAACAATGTTGTACAAATAATTTCTTTAGAGATGAAAACTTTAAAACCACAGCTTGCAAAGAATAGTTCACATTATTCCTTTAGAATTCTTTGGCAAAAGTAACTCAAAACTCTTATTATTTGATATAGAATACTCCAATAATATCCATCATGGTACTACTGATTCTTGAAACATTGTTCTAAGATGCCAACTTAATATTTGTAGTATTTGAAAAGATAGATGGATGGAATGTGTAACATCAAGAATTTAGGGATAGTTTGTAGACGTTTACTGTGAACCAGCCAAGAAGAGAGCTGTCTTTGTCCAGTCCACTGCTTATATTTGACTGTAAAAGAGAACATTCTAGTATTAGGCCACACTCTCTCTTTTCCATCAATATCACTGCCTAACTGAACTGTCAGTCAGCAGTGGGCCTGCCAAATTCCGTGTACGTTTATTGTTATAACATAGTAGACTGATAGATACTCGGTGATAGGGAATATCTTAATTTTAAATGATACCAGTCATTACTCTTGCTCTGAAGAAGAGACTAGACCAAAAGCAGACTTTTCAGAACCTTCAGAGCATGGCTTTACTTCTCTTCATTGCCTCATAACTAATTAGAATGGGAATGGATTTCTAGTTGGGACCAAAAAATTTCCAAATGGGGAAATAGCTTAGTTTGATCAGTGCCATGGCAGTAAACATTTTACTATCCAAAATTTTTGCTTCATTTCTGTCACAGATCCATAATATTGGAAAACATTATGTTATAACTTTCAGTATATATGGTTTAAATTATGTATTACATAATGAATTATTTATTATATGCTATAGTATAGTTGGGAAATAATAATTCAATACCTTTATGTTAAGAAAGGCAAACTTCAATATCAGTGGAATTGATGAAACTCCATATTTTTACTCCATGTTATTTTTCCAAAAAGTTGGTATTTTAGATAGTCATGTTTGCAAGTTTTCATTCTAGTTCATATGGTTTTTATAATTTGATTATTCAAGGTTTTAGTTTTCATTTTACAATTCTTAAATTTCTTCAGCAGATTAATATTTGCAAAAATAAGACCAAATATTTTCATGATTCCTTTAACAAAGGCCAATAATTTTGCTAGCTTTTAAATCCCAGTAAATGAATTAAAATATATGCTTTGTCTTCTTTCATTTTGTATGCACAGGAAGCAATGTAAGGGAGATTTACTGAGATAACCAATAAAATTGAAAATTAATCCCCCATTAATATCACCTTTTTTTTATAGAGGTATACACTATCCAGTTGAGTTGATGAATTCCATCTGCCTTGAAAATAATTCTAAAGTCAGTGGTAATTACATTGATTTTTCCCTCTTTCTCAAGTTTTGTAATATGATAAAGAAAAACAACAGATAATATTATTTCTCAGAATTTAATAGGTGTGTCTTTCAGTGTTGAAATTAGGAGTCTGTATTTCATAATTGAATTATAATGCCATTATTGCTGCAGTATTTGTCTGAAAGAAAATGAGAGTGGGTAGTAATTCATTAGTAAGTGCCAAGCCTCTCATAGCTAAGCTACTGCCCTTTTCTCTTACATGACAAGCTTGTATCCTGTTGATGATATCAGTGAAGGAATGACAGTAATTATGAGGATAGAGACTAATGTAATAAAGAAGAAAAAAATAATATTTTATTTAAAAAATTTATTATAAAAGAAGTCTTCCTTCCTGATGAGACAGCTTGTTTACAATGTATCTGATTCTTTAAGGCTTTGTAAGTCAACATTTAATTCAAGTGCCCCTTTGGCCCATTGTATCCTGCAATGTAATATGAGGCGTGTTAGAGCAATGGTAAAAAACACTGAATTGTAAATTGAGGGGATTTGATTTGATAATCTCCAAATCTATAACCACTAAAGCATGATGCCTAACCAAGCTACTGATCATTCTGTAAGCCTTTATTAAACACCTACTACATGCCAGATGCTGTGCTAGGTACCAGGGACATCAGTCATCTAGCAGTGAGTTAGAATGTATGTTAATTATTTTCCTTTTGGTAGAATTTTTCACAGAAAAAAAGAACGGAAAAAAAGAAAATTGTTAAAACACTAAAAAAGTTTGTAATCAGAGCTAGAATTTTGAACTCCAACAATAATTCTACTTTTTATGATGTTTGGGCCTCTCTGTCATAGCATCTGGAGGATGCTGTTAAATTGTAAACTCTTAAAGAACCATGAAAAGAGTTGGGTCTGACGACCTCTAGGATTGTGTCTAGTTGTTTTTCTGTGAACTTTGTATTTTAATACAATCATCATCATCATTTGAAAATTGTTAAGATATTCCATTTTCAAAATATATTACAGTTTTATATAGTTATCCCCTCTCTGGAAAAAATATCCCACTTAGTAGCATTAGCCTCCATTTTGCAAGTAGTGAAACAAAATCAGAGCAGAAAAGTGGCTTCTTCCAAGTTGTAACAGAGCCAGTGTTTTTTTTTTTTTTAAGTATCTGCTTTGGAGGTTTCCATCTGCTGTCTAGACCGTAGAATCATGCTATCTATCAGGCATAAGCACTAAGCCATTGCTCAGTGATCAGTATGTAAAAAAAGCCAATATTGAGAGAGGAAAGCGTCAATCACAATTGTTTTGAATACAAATGGAAATTTCAGTAGAGCCAATGAATCTGACCCAGTTTTTCTTCTTTCTCACTGTGAACAGAATTCCTTGACAAGAAGTGCACCACTTCCAAATGACTCCCAAGCACGCAGTGGAGCACGATTTCATACTTCCTATGACAAAAGATACATCATCAAAACGATCACAAGTGAAGATGTGGCTGAAATGCATAACATCCTCAAGAAATACCACCAGGTAATTTTCCCTTTCTCTCCCTGTCTTTATGTGGAAATCTGAGGGTGGTTATAAATGATGGCTAACTATTATTAAAGCTGAAAGCTTAACTATATGTAAATATTTGTAGCCAGAAAATGATTGTGTAAGGACAGATGTGACATATAAATCCCCTTCCATCAGAAAGTGAATAGGTTTCTTAAGATTAATGTTAACTTGCCTCTATTACTGGCATCTAATATGTGGGATTACTTTTACCATAAAAAAGTAGTGTTTTATATTTATGTAACAGCCTTCAGCTGAGTTTCTGTTATACTTTTCAAATGTCAATAAGACTTGAGCAGTTTTACAGTTACCTCCACTCAAACCAAAGGGCTTCTGAATAATTAAGAGAGCTTCTTCCAGGGAGCTCTATCTCTTTCGTTTTCGTTGGAATGTTCTCCCTATGTGTCATACATTCCTCAGTTCTTGTCCTTAGGGTGAAATGATCATCCTGAGCTTACATCATTCCTGCTTCAGACTCAGAAAAGGCTCCCAAAGGTTAATTACTGTTGCCAGAAGTTGAGTTAGCATTTGCAAAATATTTTCTTCTACTTATTCTCCAAATCTTATGTCTTCTCCCCTCCCAATCTTCTCCTATCCCTAAACCTCAAGAAGTATAACTCATTTCTCACTGGAGAGGTTTTTGTGGTGGGGAAGGTAAACCTGAGCATCACTTCCTGCTTCCTGTCCCTTTGAATTTCCAGTATCCCCATCCTATCCCTCAATGACTCCTTTCTGAAAGAACCTAGGAATGAAGCTACATACATGCATCACCTCATCTCTGCTTCTCTGGACTCAAACAAAATATGGTAGATCGCACAAAACCATTCAACGGGTTCTACAAGATAGAATTTTAGTTACCAGGCTCTGATTTGAAAAGTGTCAATCTTTTACAGATAAAGCACTTAACATCCTTCAAGTGAAACATGGCTCAAGGCTTAAACATTAATATCTTGGTGACACTTGGAGTTCAAAACCTATTCTTGTGATTTTCATAGTACTGTAGCTTTCTCTGGTTCATGACATCTAAGTCTAAAAGACTTTCTCTTAAAATTCCTATTTCTAGTGAATGAGGTTTTGTCTGTACAATGTCAAAACAGTAGTTGAAGAGGGAAAATTTGGGTCAGTCATTCAGTTTTGCCCACAGCCTTTCTGGTGACTTTTCCCCCTGAATTGATTGATTTTTTTGTACTTAATTGAATGAATCCCCTGGATGCTTTGGTGTCATGTAAACACAAGCTTCATTAAGGGCCACTAGAAGCAGTGTCAATAAGAACTTGAAAGCATATTTTTGAGGGCAAGTCACAATGCATAATCAAGAGTTGACTATATTTTGAAACCATTTTTAAAACAATTTTCATGTAAGTTTTATTAAGTTTAAATCTTAAATGTGTCCATCCTTTCAGAGTTTTCAAATTGACAAGACTCATCTTTAACATAAAAGTCTTTTCTTATTCTAAGTTATTTGTCTTGGAAGTAAATAGTGTTTTGGCTGTCCTTTGAATTTAGAAAGTAGAATTTTCTTTTGAAAAAATATTGAGTTAATACACCACTCTTTGAACATAGGCCTTTAATAAGAATACAACATGATACACCGCAATAAATATTTATCAAGAGTCTACTCTTAGACAAACACTCCAGTAATACAAAGACAAAACAAGAATTTATATTTTCCTGGAGGGATGCAGCATTTGTAAATAAACATGTTAGGGGAGAAAGGATCTAGACCTTGTTATAAGGAATTCCTTGTAAGCAAACTCAGTCTTCCAATGCAAATCCATCCCCATTCTGTAACTTAAAGTCCTAGAGAATTGCTTGGGACACTGAGACATGAAGTAATTTCTCTGGGTCACAAGTTTGTGTCTGGAATGAGACAAGAATCCAGGCCTTCCTGACTGAGGCCAGGTCACCATCAGTATGCCACACTGCTTCTCACAGTGAATCCATTCATGTGGAAACTCCCTCCACTTGTAAAGATTTTAGTCTGTCTGTGCCTTCTCATCCTTTGAGACTATTGTCTGTTTCAGAGATGCTTCACAGAGCATCCAAAAAGCTGGAAACCTTTTTCTAGATCTCTTACATTTCATGCTTATCAGTACAACATTCTGATTGCCTTTCTGTTCTCCCAGACTCTCACCTATGACTAATCTTTATCCGTTTTCCAATCACTTTTCCTCAGTGTTATCCCCTATATCACTTCTTGTGGGCAAGTCATCCCTGGGAGTTGATTAGTCAGCTTGTACTCACCACTCATCCCTTCATTGCCCTTTGACTGACACACAACTTTGATTGCTCATTGATCATGAAACTTGAGAATTCACAGCCATATGGCATCACTGAGATGATATTTACATTGAAAACAATGAGTTTCTGTGACAGGTCTCAGCCCAAGTTTATTAAAAATATTGTGTAATTTCCATAATGCAGTCCAATTTTTTTTTCTATGTATTAGCCCTTGTGGCAAAAAATTTCATGAGTTTTCATGAGCCTTCCTAGGCCCACCAGGCCCAGTGAGAGCCTCTCTCTCCATCTTCAACCAAAGTAGGCATCTCTAATATAAGGCCATCACACTCTCAGATGTCTGAGGACCCAAGAGGATGGACAGGAGAGGTCCAGTAGACTTAGGAGGAGCTAATGAAGGGAGACTTCAATGGAAGTCGATAGCATTTGGGTTGATCTGGGGCAGGTAGAAATAGGAATCCAAGAGGAGTCTAACAGACATGTAGGATGGCTTCTGACATCTCTTAACTCTCTTCCTGCATTTCAGTTCTGGCTCAACCTATGGTCTATCTGCAGGGGATATCTCAGATGTATGTATGGGACCTATTTTAGGTCATAGCCAAGGAAACATCTTTTCATCAGTTTACCCTTTGGATTGTTAGAATGATCTCTTTTGAATCTAGTGTAGATTTCATTAAGGATCTCAACTGACAAACCCCATCCTGGGGTTTCATATCATCAATACAATATACTTCCCAAATGGGATTTTTTGGAATACTTTAACCTCAGTAGGGAATCCTTAGACATAGCATGGTACAGTGGGAAAACCTCTGCTTCTGTATTCAAAGGATCCTGCCTCTGATCCTTGCTATGTGTGTGACTTTAGTCAAGTCACTTAACTTCTGGATGTCAGCATTCACCTCTGTAAAATGAGGGTATTGTGCTAGATGGCTTCTGAAGTCCCTTAGAGCTCTCTCTCTTTAATCCTGTAAGTTATAGGGAAGTATGCTATTTAATAGGAGACATTCTCAGGGAAAGTGGTGGGAAGCACATTTCTCCTTGTTTGAGTCCTTGCTTAGCATGAATAATCAGTCATTGAAAAAAATTACATATGATTATATTTATCAAGGGATTTTATATGATCCAAATATTTGCTTGACAGATTTCTTATTGAAGGAGAGCCTTTACAGCTGGCTTTTGGTCTAATGTAGTGCTGAACACCTCTTATTCCTGCTTCCAGGGAGGCTAAGGCTGCTGTATCCCTTGAGCTTGGTAGCTCTGAGCTGTAGCAGGCTAAACCACTCAGTCAGATGTTTGTAGTAAAGTACTAAGTTCAGCAGTAATATTGTGAACCCCTAGGATTGGATGGTTATCAGGCTGCCTAAAAAGATGTTAAAACACCCAAGTTGGAAGCAGAGCAAGTCAAAGCTTCCATGCTGATTAGTAGAATCAGCACCGTGAGTGGCCATTGTACTTCAAGCCTGGGCAAGTCTCAAAAAAGAAAAAGTGAAATAAAATAAGATTAAACTGGCATAGACTACAGAGCATGTTTTGAAAAAATAAACTCAAAACCCAATAAATACGACAAGATCTTGTGATCACTGTTACTTCCAGCATTTACATTATTTTTTTAAAGTTTAGATTTTTTTTAAAAAAATTTCTATTTACTTTATTAAATATTTCCCAATTAGATGTGAAAAATTTTAACTATCATTTTTTAAACTTTTGAGTTCCATATTTTCTCACTCCCTCCTGCTCCTTGAAAAGGCAAGCACTTTGATTTCAGTTATACTTATGAGGTCATGCAAAATATATTTCCATATTAACCATATTGTAGAAGAAAACACAAACAAAATAAAACAGTAAGAATAAAGTTTTTTAAAAAGTATGTTTCAATCTGCATTCAGAGTTCATCAGTTCTCCTGGAAATGAATACCATTTTTCATCATGAGTCCTTCAGAATTGTCTTGGATCATTATCTGATCAGAGGTCTTTCACAATTGGTCATCTTTCCAGTACTGCTGCTATTATGTACAGTGTTCTCCTGGTTCTGTTCACTTCACTTTGCATGAGTTTGTATAAGTCTTCCCAGGTTTTTCTGAAACCATCCTCCTCATCACTTCTAACACAATTAGTATTTCATCATAATCATATATAAAAATTTGATCAACCATTCCCCAATTGATGGACATCCCCTCTGTTTCCAATTATTTGCCACCAAAAAGAGAGTTGCTATAAAGATTTTTGTATACATAGGTCCATTCCCATTTTTTTAATCTCTTTGGGATACAGACCTAGTAGTGGCATTCTAAATCAGAGGGTATGCAGAGTTTTATAACCCCTTGGGCATAGCTTGAAATTGTTCTCTAGAATGGTTGAACTAGTTCACAACTCTACCAGCAATGCCCTAGTGTTCCAGTTTTTACACATCCCCTCTAGCATTTGTCATTTTCCTTTTCTGTCATGTTAGCCAATCTTTTAGATGTGAAGTGGTATCTCAGAGTTGTTTTAATTAGCATTTCTCTAATCAGTAGTGATTTAGAACATTTTCTCACATGACTGTTGCTGGCTTGGATTTCTTCTGAAAACTACCTGTTCATATCCTTTGACCATTTATCAACTGGGGAATGACTCTTCTTTTCATATATTTGACTCAGTTCTCTATGTATTTGAGAAATGTGGCAAAATTTTTTTCTTCTTTTCTTGTTTTTCTTCTATTTTTGACTGCATTAGGTTTGTTTGGGCAAAAGTTGTTGAATTTCATGTAATCAAAATTATTTATTTTGCTTCTTGTAATCTTTTCCTTTTTTTTGGTCATAAACTCTTCCCTTATCCATAGATCTTACAGGAGCATTTTTCTATGCCCTTTTATTTGCTTGTGATATTACTCTTTATGTCTAAATCATTTATCCATTTTGATCTTATCTTGGTATATGTTGTGAGATAGCCAAGCATGTTACTATAAAAATATAATCTGCTGTGAAAAATTGTTTGCCAAAGTTTGCTTGTTTCCTTGTTGTATTTTCGTCAAAAATACCCTCAATACTCACATAGATCATTTTCAGATTTTATAAAGATGAGGAAATAGACATGAGTAGTTTTTTATATTCTTTGTCACTCTTCTTGTGCATTAATAGCACCCATGATTTTTTTTTTATTATTTGAGTATTTTCCCCTATCTCAAATACTTTCTTTTCTTTCTGTTTCATGAAAAAAGAGATCTTATCCTGGAATCTGAGGGGTTTTTTTTATTTTGATAAACTGGATTTAAGTGTAATTGGTTTCTTTTTTGTCCTGTTTATTTTACTCTATTCTTTTAAAAGCATTATTCTGAAAAGGGGTCCTCAGACTTCACTAAGATTACCAAGGAGATCATGATACAAAAGAAGATTAAGAACCCCTGATATAAAGCAGTCTCAGGGCTTTCAAGATTATGTTGACCCAACCTGGTTTTCCCCAGCATGTACTTGTTTTATTCCAGCTCTTCTTATTAATGTTATCTTCCTAAGTTTCAGTGTTACTTCTTTTTACATAGCACATCAAGGGTTGACTTGTTAGGATTCACATGTTGCTACTGATGAAAGAAAAGTTGTAATAGAAATGCTGGTAGATTTATTAGATTTTACATCTTTCCCTGTAGCCACCTTAGCATTGAAGTTACTAAGTAGCATAGTATATTTTGACTTGGTTTTGAATACATTGCTAGTTTCTTTGTAGAATTCCTCTTCATCTTCTACAACATATATTTGCATATAAACTGCAGTTCTGTCCATAGTGGTCTTTTTGCTTGGATTCAATAAAATCAAGTCTCAAGAAGCAATCTGGTTGAGACGATAGAAGATAGCTTTGGAGTCAGGAAGATTTGGGTTCACGTTTCCCTTCTGATACGTTTTGGCTACTTTAGAAAAGCTTGAGATGCTTTTAGAGACATTGCCACTCCAAATGTTCATATAGACACTCTGTGCCCAACCTGTGGTAGAGTCTCCTGAGCTCATGTCTGTCTGATCAGCCACAAGATACAGTCACTATACCTTGACACCAATGTAGTGATGTCATTTCGGTTCTCTTTAAGCACAAAGGACAACATAACCACGTAACTCTGGGCAAAATCTATATAACCATCCAATGCCCTAAGCCTAGTTTGTCAAATTTAAATAGAAATGGGGAACACCAATCAGTACATAAAGATCCTAGTAAACTGTATATTGCTTAGTTTTCAAATACAGTATTATCTGTGTTTCATTGTATTTATTTATTTATTTTGTGAAATGTTTCCCAGTTACTTTTTATTTTATTTTTTTTAAATAAATTTATTTAACTTTTTACATTCATTTTCACAAGATTTTGGGTTCCAAAATTTTCTCCCC
>CM053770.1:47715942-47783562 GCA_028658325.1 Potorous gilbertii | reverse complement strand
GCCATCTTGGCTCCGCCCCTCCCAGTTACTTTTTAATCTGTATCAGGCTGTACTAGGGATTGTTACGAATCTAGGCAATGTTAGAACTGTTAAGTTGTAGAAAAGGTACTACCCTGCATTGGTACAGGAAGTTTCCTTACCTGGAAATTCACTATACAGATAAAATCATAGGTCCAGGCCCTAAGCCCTATCTCTGTCAACAGAAACACTATAACACACAATGATTTTGTCCCATGAAATGTGACATCTTGTTTCCTTTGAGTGCCCAATGAAACCAATTCTGCCTGCTCCCTTGTTTTCCTCCTTACGGCAGAAAGGCTTCCATTTAACTGCACTTTCCTTTTTGTCTTCTGAGTCTGTTCTAAGTATTAATGTAGTTCAGGTCTTCTAGTAGTGTTCCAGTTCACTTGTAATTGTATAAAAAGACCTCACACTTTAGATTGTCTAGAGTTAAATATATAGGTAGACTAAAAATTTGAATTCTTGGTAACCTCTGATCCTTTTTCAGTCACTCCATCACAATCACTATGGAACACCAAAGAACACATGGAATCATGGAGCATTTTGTATTTCTGTTTGTTTCATGGGTTTCCCTTGAGGCAATGGGTCATAGTGGCCTGAGAATGGGTCTTAGAGTCACCAAGACCTGGGTTCACATTCTACCTATGCCACATACTAGCTGCGTGCCCCATGAGCAACTAACTTTACCATTCAGTGCTCAAAGCAGCTTTCTAAAATCATAAGTTGCAGAAGTATCACCCTACATTAGTAGAGGGACTTTCCTCATCTGAGAGGTCCCTATGCCAATGAAATCACAGATCCATCACTATTTCTGTCATGGGTTGCCATGGCCAAAGAAGTCATCACCTAGGTTTTGAAAGTTTTGAAAATGTGTCTGTCTGTGCTAAGCCTGTGCTAAGACCACCATGAAGAGAATCGCAGCTCCTGCCAGCAGCTGTTTCAGAGGCTAAGGTGGTAGAGAAAACTGATAAAGAATTCAACAATACCCTTTCAAATTAAATCACTGTAAGAATGTGATCAAACACTTAGGAATGTCGATGCAAAGATGAAAATAGAGAGGATAGTGAAAAATATATTGGACAATATGGTTCAAGAGTAAGAAATGAGAGATGGCAAGAAGTCTTAGACATATATATGTAAAGTATTTTCTTCATATGTAAAGAATTTAACTGGCCATGCATCAAAATTGGGAGAATGCCAATGGGCAGTTCATAATGCTTTTTTGGAATTCACACAGTGCCAAGAAGAAAGCCCTCAGCATGTTAGATTGCCCTGTATGAAGAATTTTTAAGAGGAAAAGAAGTCACATAGAATAAGATGATATGTATGGGTTGTGGTTATCATCACTGGATTGATGAGATTACAGAACCATAGGGTGTGTGTGTGTGTGTGTGTGTGTGTGACATGTACACAAATGTGTATACATATGTTTGTTCACATACTCACATACACATATTTTTAAGCTACTGAAGTTTAAAACTGCACTAAGGTTATTGAAACACCCTGTGTTCTCCTTCTCTCTATAGAACAGTTATTCTTAATTTTTTAGTTAAAATTAGCTAAAAATTATTTCTAGGTTATACACCCCTTTGGCAGTTTGTTGAAGCCTATAAAGCCCTTCTCAGAATAATGTCTTTAAATGCATGAAAGAAAATACATGGAATTACAAAGGAAATCAGTTGTATTTAAATATAGTTATAAAATATTTTTAAAGGTCAGGTTCACAGGCCCCCAAGCTAAGAACTCCTGATCTGAAAAAAAAAAATTTTTTTAAGATTTTCGGCTCTAGAATTTTTGGTGAAAGAACATTTTGACCACTCTTTGAAACCTGATCTTTGGTGGCTTACTCTGTAATTTACTTTGTCACACTATGTAGGAATAGCCTGGCTCAGTGGATAGAGAACCAGAAAGACCTGGATTCAGGTCTCTGATATACTGGTCATATGACTCAAGGCAAGTCATTCAATTTGTCCATGCCCTAAGCAGCCTTCTAAGACTAAGTTTCAGAAAAGTTGCTGACCTACTTTGGTAGAGAACCTTTCTTAATAAGAACACTTTATACCAATGAAATCACAGATCTTACCTCTATTTTTACCATAGAAGTCCTCCCACAAAAGTAGTGAGGTAACAAATTGAGATACAAGAAATGAAAAGGTGAATTTATACTGAGATTTATTCTGTTGCTAACTTCTCCGGCCATTTTAGAGTTGAGAACAGATTAACTTCTTATGTCAAAAAGGTCTTTGATGTAGGAGATATCCCAATTCTTAGTGCAGCATGAAACTTTAATAACTTATAAATTTTCTGATAGCTATTAAAACTTCCAGCCACACTAAGACTTTTGGAACACCCTGCATAGTAGAGGAAATTAGCAAAACCAGAAGTGCTGAATGCCCTTTATAGTCTTCTGTACAGGATCAAAAGAGTATCTGGACCTAGAGATACAGATGTATTGTGGGTTCAGATATTCAGTAGAGCCATCCTGAGGCATGTAATCAGTATGCACTTCATAACAAGCAATATGAGGAAGTCAGACAGGTATTTGGCATTGGAGAGGTCAGGTAGTAGAAGACAGGTGGATAGCTCAGTGAGAGGGAACCAGACAGAAAGCAACAGATGGAGAGCTAACAGCGGGTAGTAAGGATCTAGTTACGGGGACTGGGCAGGGAACCAAGGCAAGGGCTTGGACACAGAAAACAGAACAGGGACTCGGTTGCTGGGACTGCATTACAGGGCAGGTGTATGGTCACAAGAAACAAGGTAAGATACCAATGACTAGAACTGTGATAAAACCTAAGAGCCAAAACAGCAGCAAAGCAGACTTGTTCCTTGTATCATCACACTTCCTCTGCCTGAGAGATATATCCCAGAGCCTGAGCCAGAAAGGAGGTAAAGAAGGCGTATGATGAGTGGGAAGATGTGGAAAAATGGAAGGAACACAGGATTTGGAGTCCAAAGACCTTTGTTCCAGTTCAGCAAATGCTACAAGTTTTGTGAATTTAGACTGATCATAGCTTTCTGTAGTGTAAAAAGTACTAGACTTGGAATCCAGAGGGACCTGGAGTTTTCATTCTTACTGTAATACTTACTTGGTCTGTGATTATCAGCAAGGCATTTTGTCTCTCTTGGTTTGATTCCTCATCTGTAAAATGGGGATAACATAACTTTACAAAGTTGTTGAGAATCTAGTGAGATAAAGTATATCAAGTATGTTATAAACTTCAAAATCCTATGTAAATGTCATCTATTCTTCTTATTTTTTTATTTTACTATTTTATGTAAAATGAGGGGTTTGAGATTAGATCATCTTTAAGGACCTTTCCCATTCTTAAGTTCTAAGATTCTATAAATTATCTCAGTTCTGGGCATTGGAGGGATTCTAGCCAGGTTGGTCCTTCACAGAAGGAAAAGGGACCAGTGGAAAAACAAACCCAGAAAACCATTTACCTGGAAAAAAGATTTGGAAGCATTGCAGACAGAAGTGACAGATCTGAAGGAATGAGCAAGGAAAGACTATGTAAGAATTATTGGGCTTCCAAAATATAGTGAAGAAGAAAAGACACTGACTGCTATATTTCCGGAAATAGCAAAAAAATGCTTTTTCCAGTTACATCAAAAATGAGAAACAAAGTACAAACTGACCAAACTGACTGGATGTCAAAAGGAGTGAGCACAAAATTTAACTCACTCAGACAATGACAAGGAAATTGATTTCTCATCTTTATAGATAAGGGACCTGATCTCTCCCAGGCTCTATGCCATCACCAAATATCTATTGAACATCTCCACCTAGATGTTCCGTTGACATCCCAAATTCAACAAACATTCAAAATAAAACTCATTCTCTTCCATTCTAAAGCTGTTGTCCCTTCTTCAAGCTTCCTGATTTCTTTTGAGGTCATCACCATACTTCTAGTCAGCTAGCTGTACAACCTCAGTCATCCTTGTTAACTCTGTTGTTGTGGTGGTAGTGCTGGTGGTGTCATTTCAGTTTTGTCCAATTTTTCATGACCCCTTTTGGGATTTTCTTGGCAAAACTATTGAAGTGGTTTGCCATTTCCTTCTCCAGCTCACTTTACAGATGAGGAAACTGAAGCAAACAGAGTTAAGTTACTTGCCATGAGTCACACAACTAGTAAGTGCCTGCAGCCAGATCTGAACTCTGACACCAGAGCTGATGCTCTATCTAGTGTCCTCCCTAGCTGCCTATGACAACGCTACCATTTCTGCCTTGAGAAAAATCACTTAATCTCTCTGGACCTCAGCTTTCTCAGCTGTAAAATTACCAGGTTAAACTTAGTTACCTTGAAGGTCCCTTCCACTTCAAAACCTATGATCTTATCAGTCTGTGACCAACATACTCAATCACTTGTGAAGTTTTATTTATTCTCTCATGACAATATCTCTCCCATCTGTTCTCTTTCTAATCTTACTTTTAAAAATTGTTCCCATTGTATCAAAGTAATTGTATAATATGTCTCCCTACCTTATTAAGTATTTCCTATAATAAGGGAGGAAGAGTTAAACATAACCAGCAAAGGAACTCAGTATGACTAACCTTATTATAATCTGTACCCGTGTCCTCCAGCTATCTTCCAGGAGGAGAAATGTGTTACGTCATCTGGTTCTCTGAACCAGTGAAATCACAAATCACCTTTTATTTATATTTTCATGTACATCTTGTAGTAGTCAGTGTTTATACTGGCTTTTTGGATTTGTTTTATTTGTTCTCCATAACCCCATACAAATCTTCCTGTTTCTCTCAAATCCTCATGTACATATATATTTTTTTTTCCTTAAGGCATCATGATCTATTACCTTCAGCTATAACAGTTTCATTAGCCCTTCCCAAATTGATAGGCTTTATTTGTTTCTAGCTTTTTTCCCATCCCAAAGGTTTTATTATATATGGTGCCTTTCTTTCAATGAGCAAAAATGCACATTAGGCTTCACCTTTATTCTAATGACCTTAACCCTAGTATAGACCCTATATCACCTTCTTGTCAAATGGTCTCGCAATTGATTTCCCTCCTTCCACTCTTCCTTCTCTATTCCATCCTTCATGTAACAACATTTGGAGGATGCCAACATTTTCTTCCCAAGATAAAAGTCTTCCTTGGGCAACTCAGTGAATTCCCTATTATCTCTAGGATAAAATGCAAATTCCTCCATCTAGTACTTAAGATATTCTACAATATAGCTTCATTTTAGGTTTGTTTTATATTAATCCCCCTCAGAATCCATGTTCTCACCCAGAATGGATTGCTAGCAGTGCCCTGAACTTGGTATCCCATCTCCTGATTCCCTTCATTTACACAAACTACTTTACATGCCCAGAATGTGTTCCTTTCTTATCTTCACCTCTCAGAATCCTTATAGTTCTTTAAAGTTCAACTGGATGAACACCTTGGTTTCTTCCATCACACACACATATACATACACCTACTTGTTCATATTCTCTACCTTTCTTGTGTTTATCTGTGCATGTGCACACACCATGCCACTTGCACTCCTTCTACTTCACACACACACACACACACACACACTTCAAGTTTCTTAAGAACAGAAACTGTCTAGTTTTGGTCTTCACCTCCCCAGTCTAGCACCATACTTTCAGTATAATTGGTGTCTAATAGACGTTCAGCGAAATGAATTACAAACAGCCAGGACAAAAGCATCACTGTCCGAAAGTGGATTCCAGTTTCACAAGATTTTTCTATAAAAACAAGAAAGGGCAGAAGAAGCTGGAATGTGATATAATAGAAAGAATATTGTTAGCTGGGAACAGTTTTTTGGTACTAATTCCTTATCTATTTCCATTGTTTTTTAAAGAACCCCTCTGAAGGATCCTGTCTCTTAACACACTTAAATATAGACTTTCTATGGAATTCATGCATAGCCCAATGTAACACCATAATTTTCTTTATCTTTGCTGTTATCTATTATTATTATAAACATATTATGTTGACATATAATGTATAAGCTTATATATAATAATAATAGCATATGTAGTGCATTTAAATTTGTAACATACTTTGTATACTTTGGGTTTTTTTTTTTCAACAAACCTGGAAGTTAGATGTTTCAAGCATTATCATCACTGTTTTAAATATGAAGAAACTGAGGTTCACAGGTTAAATTATTTGTTCATGATCATGCAGCTAGTAGGCAAGAGCCTGACAAATGCAGAATTTGAACTCAAGTCTTTCTGACTTAGTCTGGTACTTTATCTACTACACCAGAGGCACCAGATAGCCCACAACCCTCCCCCCGCGCCCCTCCCACCCCAGCTGTGGCCTGAAGCATACCTTCAGTTTGGTAAGCAGCACAGTATTAACCTGTTCTCTCCCATACTTTCCTTCAGAGCCTCCCAAACACTCAGTTAGCTCTGTCAATGTATGTATCAGCCTCATCATCTATTTCATACATCCTTAAAAATTATAGCCAAGGTAGATGAACTTATTTACGTCAATCACTGTTTCTGCTTTTGCTGTAACCAATGGTTCCACATATGGATGGTGTGGAGACCCTGTGCTTGCTTGGTCTTAACTATTAGGCCAAAATTAGCACGAGCAGCAGAGAATTGATCTATAGTTTGTTGCATCTCTGCCTCAGAGACTGCACTAAGTGCACAGTCATCAGCAAACAACACATCATGCACCAACTCTCCCTCCACTTTAGTCTTGGCTTGTAGCCTTTTCAAGCTAAATAATTTACTGTCAATTCAATAGTCGATCTTCATGCCGTTTTTGTCCTGGTTGAAGGTGCTGACTGCATTGCTGAAAACATCATGCTAAAAATTTAGTATGGGAGCAAGCACAAGGTCTTGCTTCACTCCATTGGTGACAGGGAAAACCTCAGAGCATTGTCCATTATCCAGAACTCAGGAAAGCGTGTGATTGTGAAACTTAAAGGCTTGTGTAGACTACTTGGCAAGCTACCAAAATCAACCCTCCTGACAGCTGGAGCAGTAGATGCAGAGAGAAACTGACTTCAGACTAGCTCCTCTACAGCCTTTCTTCTGAACCATCAGGAGGGCTCTGCAGGATAGAAAAGAGCTTTGTAAACCAAATCAGTAAGTAGCACTGTCACTCTTGGTCATGCTACAGACATGGGAGGGAAATAGCCTAGTTGTTATACTATTCTTCCTTATAATAGAGAATCATGAAAGGGATCCTGATTTAGGGATTAGGGGACCAGCCTTGCAGTTAGTAAGATCTGAGTTCAAGTCCTACCTCAGACATGTACAAACTGTGTGACTTCATATGACCAAATCATTTAACCTTGAATAGATTAGAATGCTGCGCCTGGAGAGGGGAAAATCCAAGATCAAATCTGATCACAGACGCTTACTAGCTGTGTGATCGAGGGCAAGTCACTTACCCTCTGTCTGCCTCAGTTTCTTCAGCTATAAAAGGAGGGTAATATCAGTACTTACCTCCTTTATTGTGAGGATCAAATGAAATGGTATTTGTCGCGTTCTTAGCCCAGTACCTTCTCCACAGCAGGTACTTAATAAGTTCTTCTTTCTTTCCATTCAGTAACCCTAGGCAACTCTCTAATACTGTTAGTTACAGGACAGTACCAATCTGCATTAGTTGTGGGAGTTTCCACACAGAATTCCCCATGGATGATATTGTAGATGTAGACTAACCAACTTGAACCTCCCTCACTCTTACAAGACATTGTATCTCTTTGTTCATCTGTTTACATGGCAGATGTAATATGATCTAGATAAAGATAGATACAGTTTAATTAAAAGTATTTCCTTAAACTGTTTTTAAGGTTCTATTAGGAGTAACAATCTTTGCATATCATGGAATTCTAGAGCTCCATTTTACATTTTAATTGTAGAAAAATAAATGCCATTTGCATTTATTAAAAACCTTACTTTAAACCAAATCAACTCTTTTTCTTTTAAATGAAAATGATGTTTATTTGGCCAATTAGCTTAGTCTCTAGTTTCATTTGGAGAATCATAAGTGTTTTATGGCAGCCTGGTGCAATTGAAAGCAGAGGACCTGAGAATTCTGATGCCACGTTTATCACTTTGCAGTCTCTGACGCCTTGGGCAAATCACTTAACTTGCTTAAATCTCAGTTTCTTCATCTGTAAAACAAAAGGGTTGGACTAGATGAATTCTAACATCCCTCCCAATTCTAGATCGATGGTCCCATGATTAGCCTAGCCCCAGCATTTGTTGATAATTACATGGAATGTACATCTCAAGCCGGGTTTCATTAAGCTGAAGAAAAAGAATAAATTGTTCTATAAATATCAGGCTGAGTAAAAGTTTTCTAAGTATGCTAATAACTCTTAATTAGCTTCAGAAATGTTCGAGATAAATGTTGAGTGCTTTTAGACCTTATGGTAGAGACCCATGTGTATTCTGTGACTTCATCATGCCAAAATGCCTCATTGATAGAGCATCAGTAAATCAGCGTGGTTTTGCTAGCTGGGGAGGGGAAAGACAAGGAAGAGGAATCAAATTGGAGCAATTAAAAGTGATGATGATGTGTAGACACAGAGCCAGTGAGTCATTCTAAACATTGAAGGTGATTTAATCTTTTGGACAAATTAAATTAAGCACACATAGGAAGTGTTAACTGGACATGATTTTCCAATAGCCTAAATGGAGTAAGCATGAGAACAATAACTGCCTATTAGCCAAAAGTCAAATTCATAATATCACAGAGAACTATTGATACTACATTTGGGTGTATCATTTAAAGTCGGCCTCAATTTAAAGTTCATTTGGCTTTGAATCTTTGCAAGGCCACAATTCATTTTTGCCTTGAGATAAATAGCAAGTTATGAGTTTGTAACGTTGGTCATTTTTGAGTGACAGTGGACTGAAGAGCAAAAGGAAACTGAAGTCTTAAAACATTACAGTTTATCTACTTAGCACAGTGCCTGGCACATAAAAGGTACTTAATAAATGTTTATTGATTAATTGATTAAATTATGGCATTGACCCTCCACCCAACCAATTTCTTGCTGCTTAGGTGTCCTAACAGGGAAAACATTCCCCCTGAGACCCTTGAAGAAATAAAATCTACTTTTCTTGATGATTATGAAATCACAAGTGAGTTTTTAAAAGAATAAAACAAATGCAGAAAATATTAGTGTTGGATATTCAGAGATCTAAATCAATTACTACAGAAAAACATTAAGGTGCTCATGCTGGAGAATAGTACAGAAAGGCACAAATGAGTCAAGGAAAAGGATCCTTGGATTGTCAAGCTGGTGGGCATTATAGAAATCATGCCAGCCAATCTTCTTGTTTTATAGATGAGGAAGCTAAGACTCCGGAAGGTAAAGTAGCATTTGACAGAATTAAGATTTGAATTCAAGTCTTCTAACTTCAAATCTAAATGCTTTCTCACATGCTACTGTATGATAGTCTAGTAAGATGAAAAAACAGATCATATGTTACTGAGAAGTGTTATTTATGGAAGCAGACCAAGGAATTATTTGCAATTTAATTGACTCAAGGTATAATAAATATAGTGAGAATTAGTAAGGATAAATTCCATTTGAAATAGGAGTTGAGTTTTCCAAAATGTGCCTACTCAAAGCCTGCTCAGAGACTTTAATGATGGAAGAAAATGTTAATTCCTGTTGATTAGTGACCACCTGAAAATCAGGACCACACATACCAAGTGAAAGAACTTGGCTATAGGTCATTCATGTGGAAGGTAGAAATAACAAGCAAGCACTGAACTATGAGTGGAAATGTCCTATATTGTAAAAAATGTGGTTTTTGAATGGTTCCCCCTCTATTAAAAAAACAAATCAAAACACAAACCTGTTGTGTTTTGTCCATATGCTGTGTTTGCTCTCCAAAGAGACTGATTTAGCATGGCTGATTTGTGACCCAGAGTTCTGGGCCCTGTTCTCGTCTAGACGATGGACTTTTCCTGTGCATTTGGTCCATTTGCTTCCCAGGCTCCTGTGGGACCACCAAGCAGCAATGAACATGATCCAGCAGACTTGTCTGGGGTCCAGGAAGGAGTCTGCTAGACTGCATTCTGTCACTGCACCTGTTAAGTCTTTAAACTGAGATGTTAATAGAGCACTGCTTTGCTTCCAACGCCTGCCATCATGGAATTCATTTGGAAAGAAGCAGCTGGGGAATGCTTGCGATGGCTCTGTCCTCACCGCCGACTATAAAGGATTGCTCTGTGGCCAAGTTCGGACGCTAGCCCAAAGTGGACGTAATATTTGCACTGTTCCTGCAGTCCAAAATCCAAGAGGTGACACAAGGGAATGAGTATTGTCATTTTGTGCACTGCCATTCAGAAATAAATCTCAGCTAGTGGAAGAAAGTACCTTAGATTGCATGTTCTGAGGCTACATCAACTGTTTGGAACTGGATCTGTGATTTATCAACCTGCTGTGGGAACCTCCACCCTCCCCAATATGTAACTTGGAAGATAAGACCTAGGGAGCTGTCTCTAGGCATTTGGAGTTAAGTAACTTGACCAGGGTCACACAGTAACTGTCAGAAGCTAGATTTGAACATAGATCTTTCTGACTGAATGCACAGCAGCATCCCTTCCATTAAGCCATGACTGTCCTATAGGCATAAAATGCTCTCCTCTTCATCTTCCCCTCTGCCCTTAAGTCCCTTCTAAAATCCCCCCTTCTACAAGAAGCCTTTCTCAATCCCACCTGCCCTCCCTCTGTTGGTCATCTCCTACTTATCTTGTATATGGCTTGTTGATGTATGGTTATTTGCATGTGAGATCTCCCAGTGAACTCCTCCAGGGCAGTGAACTCCTTGCTGTTCTTTGTATCCCTAGCACTTAGCACTGTTGTGACACATAGAAGCCACTTTTTCTTTAATTGATTGTCTTTTAAAATAAAATTGCCTACAGTATTTTAAAATAATGGACTGTAGTGATATAAATTGTTATGTACAGAATGACTTCATCAGTTTTCTCATCTGTAAAATGGAAAGGTTGATTCATCAAGATTCTTAGCCTGAGATCTGTGAATTTTAAAAAATCAATAGCTATACTTCATTTTATTTAGTTTACTTTGAAATCCAATTTTATTTTATTTAATTTAAAAATATTATTCTTAGAAGAAATCCATAGGCTTCACTAGACAGCAGCTTCCAGAAAGGCCTATGACCCAACAAGTTTAAGAACCTCTGAACTTTATGATCTCTGGAGTTTCTTACAATTCTAAACACTGTGACTATATGATTTTATGACTCATTTTCTAAACTTCATCCTGTTACATCTGGAAACCGTTTATTCATAAGTTGATTCTTAATTTGACTCCATTACTTCTGTGTTAGTTTAAGTTTATGGGAGAAGGTAGACATCATTTGATCTTACAAGCCATGTAAACTGAAAAGGATTTAGTATATTTAGCTGCACAATTGGATGGGATCCTGTATTTGGTGTTAGTGTGACTTCCTTAAGAAAATCAAGCATACGAAAATTCAAAGTTTTGCCATAAATAAACTAGGAAGTTGTTCTTGACATTATAGAAGGGCATTGCAGACTTATCAACATGGATTGCATGATGTGAAGCATACCTCACTCCATGTATAAGTATATGGGATCAGGATTTAGAAGGGTTTGGGCAGGTTTGCGAACTGACAAACAGCAAGTAGAATGAAGTTTAGTAAAAATTCAACAGTGAAGGGTGGGGGATGACTGTGCAAATGGAACCTGGCATTCTAAAATGCAGCTACAAAAATTATAAGAGGAATAGTGCCTAACAAAGTAAGCCCAAGTCAGCCAAGGTAGCACTGAAACATACCAAGCAAACACAACATGGAGAAGTGTGTGTGTGTGTGTGTGTGTGTGTGTGTGTGTGTGTGTGTGTGTGCACATGCACATGTGAGTGTGTAGCACTGAGATTTACCAAGCAAACACAGTTGAGATAGGAGTTGGGGAAATCTGTCCACACACCAAGGAGATAGCAAATCATATTCAGCATTGCTTAGATCCTGCCTCTGAGGACTGTGTTTGGTTCTAGACTCCACAACTAAATTAAAAATAATTAACTTGTCTAGCAGTGGGAATACAAAAACAAAAATGAAACATTTCTCTTAGGGAGTGGGATGATGATCATTCCATTTGGGCATGTTGAACACCTACTGTATGTCTTGTAATGGGAATGCAGTGACAAAAGTGAAACAATTCCTTCCCTCAATGAACATATTATTTTGGGAAGACAACATATGTAGATTTTTTAAAAAAATAAAAAATTATTTGAGAGGAGTTAACGAGCAACAGCAGGGGGTGGGGCAGTAGATAAGGAAAGTCCTCATGTAGGAGGTGGCACTAGTTAACAGGGTAACCACATGGAAACATCCAGCAGGCAAATGATAATGTGAAATAGGAGCTCCAAGAATGATTAAAGCTGTAGGGAATAGGAGTGGGGAGGGGAGGGACAGGAAAGGAGGGGGAGAGAGAAAGACAGAGAGATAGACATATAGCTGTATGTAGTGGAAATAATTGAATATGTGGAAGTTAATGAGATCATTTTAGGATAGAAAATATAGAGAATAGAAGAGGATGTGCATACATACAGTTGAGAGTTAGGAAATGAATGATAAATCAGCCAAGGAAACTGACGACTCTCTAGATGGGCCAGAGAAACAACAAAGAACCAAGGTCAGAGTGGCCAAGGGAGGGGAAAATATGTAGGAGGAAGAAGATGGTCAATAGGAGCTGCAAAGAAGGATGAGGATTCAGAAAACAACATTGGATAGATCAGTTAAACTTTGGAGAGAGCAATTTCATTAGAGTTGTAGAGTGGAAAGCCAGACTGTAAGGAGTTGAGAAGTGAATTATGCCAAAGAAATGGAAACAGAAGAGTGCATGACTCTTTCCAAGGATCTGGGAATGAAACAATAATAGCGAGCATTTATTTGAAAGTGGCAGGAGTAACAGTTTTTAGGTCTTTGAGAGGGGATGATATTTAGGAAGGACAAAAGGAAGGATCTGCTTACCTCTTAAACTAGACGCCCAAGTGATTGTGTCAAGCTACCTATCCCAAATGACTCCTCTCCTTCATAGACCCTGTGCTGTGATCAAACTGGGCTTCTCATTGCTCATAAACATGACTCATGTTCTTCTATATTAATGTCTTGGCTTCTCCCATTCTTCATGCTTAGAATCCCTGCCTGTCCCTTGCTCTCTTTGAAATCTTTACCAGCTTGAATACCAGCTCTGCAAATACCCTTCCTGATCTCCCTAGTCAGAAATTCTTTATTATCTTGGACTCAGTCATGGTCCTGTCTTTCTTTAGCACCTGTGTTTTACTTTGTATTTTAATGATTTGTTTACATGTTTCTGTAATTTCCCTAAAGTCACGGACTATGTCTTATCTTTGTATCCTCAGCACCTAGTACAGGGCTTTGCATACCAAATATTTAATAAATGTGTGTTAAAAATATTATTGATGAATAATTCTCAGCATGGGACCTTCTGTGCTCTAATAATCATTTGGTTTTCTGGTTTATATTCTAAAAACTGCATACTCGCTAAACAATGACTTGCTTAATAATAGAGTGAAAAAGTTGGTCACCATTTATCTGTTTTATGAACATAAATATACTTTTGGACTTTAGAGTTTAGGAGCAAAATCAAATTTAGAGCTAATTGCTCAGTTTGGATGAATTTTAAATCCTTTTTAGAGACTTCTCCCAACCTTTTCTCTCTCTCCCACCCCCACTGTCACCATCTCCACTCTCCTGCCCAACCATTACCTCGTTCCAAAGTAGTACTTTGAATAGTTTAACTTTTTATACCTTACAATATAGTTTTTATGTGCTGGGGGAAAAGTAATTTCAAGATAAGTCACATAAATTAATCATTTTAGTAGATTTGTATAAAATTTACCCAGATTTGTCTAGTACTCTGGCTTCATTTAAAAGTAGGAAAAATGTCTTAAAAATACAACTTCCAGAATGTTTAAAATAAACTAAATCTTTTCAGCACTCCCTAAATTGACCTTAACTTCACCACACCATTAGCAGCAATTTTTCTAACAGAGAAAGGCATCATTCAACAATCATTTCACTGTAGTAAATTTTTCTTTTTTCTCCCAATAGCAGATATATGTGTCATCTTTTTTACTTCCATAAATATTCTGCATTTATTATGACCAGCATGAGAAAAAAATCTTAGCCTTCTTTTGCATATAAATCATGTAGATTTCCATTTTTTTCTTCCCTTAAGAAGTCAGAATTATCATATTTAAAGCACCTGGAGGCTCTAGGCATTCGCTGACAGTGCTACTTGAAGAAGTGGGTGGCCATGGAATATATTTTGAAATATACATTAAAGATGTGGGAGTGTGGTATGGGGGTTTAAAAGTCTCCACCTGGGGCTTAAAGCACAGGCAAAATATAACATGTGATGACATCTAAGAGGAGCCAGTCACATTTGAACAGAACATATTTAAGCAGATAAATGAAGCTGCTTGACATGTTACAAGTGTAATGACTTACTTGGTGACTTACATGTGACATAGCTCAGCTCACTTTTTAAAATATTGTTTTGTTTTAAGCTGTGATGTATAATCAGTGAGTTCTAAGTGTGTTGTGTTACAGTTCTCTGAAAAAAATTAACAGTCTGGTTGTTTTTCATGCAATTTTTGGAGGTTTTCTCCATTGTCATCATTCATAACTAATTTTCATTGAATGTCCATTCTGTGGGATGTTGTACAGAATGTGCTTAAAAATGGAATTCAGTAAAAAGAATCTTTCTGTAGTGTCAGGGAGTTTGGTTCTAACATGAATAACACATTGTTCAGGAAACATGATTGGAGCTGCCGAACTAGAAATTCGACGTTTTGTTCAAATATGAGATAGTTAACTCTAACATTTGCAGTTTTAAGAGTTTTATGTGAGGATGAGAGGAGAGTCTGCAATTGTTACTACTTTATTGGGTTCCCATACATATCTATGGCCAATGCATTCTTTATATCTTTAGTGTGTAGATGAGAAACTTTTTTTCCAAGAGAGAGACTCTACTAATAGAAAAAAAAAAATAAATCCCACATCAAATAAAATTCAATTTAATTTGCCTTTTTCTTTTGAGAGAAAGAGAAAATGTCCTACTTGCCTGCTTTATAAATTTGTAAATTAGATTGTTCAATAAATGCTTCTTGCTTTACTATTTCAAGGATATATTTTTTTTTTTATTTCATTACTTCTTATTCCCACACAGACTCAAACCATCCATGCTTAGTTGAGGAACCTTGTGAGTTCTTATGACCTAAAAAATACATCACTTTGTAACCAACTTTCTGGTGATGTCTCTCTGGACTTGCTGAGCTGATCGTTGGATGACAGATTTTGTATGGTCTGTTGCCAGAATCCTGCTCAAAACCTTTATCACATGGTAGGATCTACCAGAGCTTAACATACCCTTCAAGAATGCAAGGTTCATTTCACAATACAGGGAGGCATCAGGGTAGGGTTTTAAGGAAAGTTTCAATACATTACAAATTTGTTAAAAATTCAGTTCTGTATTATGGCCACTTAAGGGATAAACAGAGACAGAGCTTCAGTGTTTGCTAAAGATCTAAGAGGGTGAGAGAGATCAAAGTCATTCTATTTTAGGGGATGGGTGGAGAGCGGAAAAGAGGAATAAAGATTTCTTAAGTGGCTAAACACTGACAGCATTGCTGTTCATAAAGTTTAAAGCAGCTTTATTCTTGAAGTCTTTTCCTCATTTTCAGTTGAGGGAAAAACCCCAACAACAACAAATGTCTTGATGCCAAGGAATGTAGCAGTTCACTTTGCAGCAGAAAAGATCCAGTTTCATAGAGTAGTATCTCTGTCTTATGATCTTTTAGGATTTTATCAATAAAAATATTTTAGTTATTGGGGTTGGGGAGGGGCAACTGTTTGCCTAATTTGAATCATTTCTTGGTATTTGTTCTAAGGACTGGATGAAATGAAAGACTGGAGATTCCATTCTTCTGCTTTGATTTAGGTTGAGAAGAAGGAAGAAATGGTAGAAAAGGAACTGATCTTACACTTTATGCTCTACCTCAAAGAAATTCTGTCTTTGGCTTTTTACCATCTAGAGCCAGAATATATCAATAGTATTTCTTTCTGGTTTTAATAGTATTTCTAAGAGTTAGCTGCCTTTCCCAGTTTGACCAAGTTCTAGCTGAGAAGGTAGAACCGGAAGTGAGCCTTCTTAGTGTCAAGTTATAGATTCTTTCCACAAAGTGACCTTCATTTTCATCTACTTTAGTTATTGAACCAGGTGTCACTGAAAGCCTCTTAGCTCAGTTTTTAGTGGCATGGTAGGTAGGTAAGGTACAATTAAAGTTAATATCTAGTTTAGAGTTGGCACATGGAGACAGAAAGTAAAAGGGAATTACTTTGAAAGAATTATGAAAAAGACATCATCATTTATGTGTTTGGGTAGTTACCTTGTCTTCTGTACAAGATTTGTAACTCTACAAAGCAATTTGGACATTTTCCACTAAGATGAAACTTCTCTGTGCGGGTGAAAAGAAGTGTAACTTATTATGTGCTTGTTGTGTATATTACAAATTTAACCTAGACCTGGTTTTCAGTATCCTAAATACCGCTGTTTTCTGTAAATAAGCTTTTTCTGTGTACACACATCAGATGAAAGGTGTTGAACCTCTAATCTTCATGACTGTCTTGAATAATTTCTCTCCACTCTCTCCTCTTTCTCTCCATCACAGTATATTGTGGAATGCCATGGGGTTACCCTCCTTCCTCAGTTTTTGGGCATGTACCGGCTTAATGTTGATGGAGTGGAAATATACGTGATCGTTACAAGAAATGTGTTCAGCCACCGCTTATCTGTTTATAGGAAATATGATTTAAAGGTGAGAACCATCTTGTGATTCCAAGGTAGTCATCATTCACTGCTATTCAATTTAACATTTATTAGACACTTGCATATATGTATTAGATACATGTACAAGTCACGGTGCCAATCTCTGGGGATACAAAGACAAGACCAGTTTTTGCTCTTGTCCTCAAAGGGATCATATTTTTCATCACTTCATCTCAAGTTCCTCAGTCCAGGTTGTCAAAATCAATAGTAAGTCAGCAAACATTTATTAAACACCTGTTCTATACAAAGCATTTATTAAACACCTGTTCACAAAACACAGAGCACTGTGCTCAGTATTAGGCGATATAAAGAAAAGGAAATATTCAAACAAGCATGTACAAACAAAATATATGCAGCATAATTTGAGGCTAATGTCAGAGTGAAGCTATTATCCAGTGTTTAGGTTGAAGGCAGAGGAGTCCTTCCAATTACAGAACAAAAACTAGAATAACTAATCTTTGCGGGCTCTACCTAAAAACATTTCAAAGGACAGTATTGATAGGAAAGGGAAGGCAGCCTTTATTAAGCATCACTATACTGAGCACTTTACAGATATTATCTCATTTGATCCAACAACCTGTGGAGGCAGGTGCTATTGTTGAGGAAACTGAGGTAGATAAATGTTAAATGACTTACCACGGGCCACACAACTATTAAGTTTCTACCACTGGATTTGAATTCACAGTTTTGTTACCTCCATGCCCAGCAGTCTATCTATCTGATAAAACACCCAGCTACCTGGATGGGGAAAAGATGCTTGCTAAATTAGAGTAAATGCTAATGGAGAGAAATGAAACCACATCTAAATTTTTTTTAAAAATGAACATTTTATTAAGGTTAGAGGATGGCAGGTAATAGGGGCTTAATTCTTAGTCTTTTAGAAGGCACTGTGGAAAGCCAAGTGGCACAGTGAATAGAATACAAGGCATGGAGTCAGGAAGACTCATCTTCCTGAGTTCAAATGTGACTTCAGACACTTGCTATCTATGCAACCCTGGGCAAATCACTTAACCCTGTTTCCCTCAGTTTCCTCATCTGTAAAATGAGCTGGAGAAGGAAATGGCAAACCGTTTCAGTATCTTTGCCAAGAAAACCGCAAATGGGGTCATGAAGAGTCAAATCCAGCTGAACAACATCAACCGATGGAAAGCTAGTGTCCATTTTCACTGGCTTCTTGCTATATAGATTTTTTTTAAGAAAGATTTAAGATTCCCAGTTCCAGTATCACTTTTTTAATAGGTAAAATAGCTGTATTATTTATATAGGGAATATTTAATTCTAGCCAAATTTTCTTAAATGGAATAGAGTTTCTCCAGCTTCCACCATTTTCATGATCCAGACATATGATGAAAACCTTTAATTTTACTTGTTTCCTTTCATCATTTTTCATTGTGTATTCGTTAAAACTTGGCAGAGTTGTTTTCCAAGCACATGATTTACTGCTTCTTGGAAATAAGGCTTCAGTGAGAATCAAAAGCTGGGTATATCTAACCAAAAACATTTGGTTAGATAGCTTGGGATATAGAGTGTAATAAAACATTTTTCCTTGACCTAATATTATCATCTTTGTTCAGCTGTTAAAAGCACCCATTAAAAATGTTCAGCTTAGAAATATTAATTGTTGGAAATTAGAATGTAAAAGGAGACATTCATGTCATGTAGAAATCTCTAAAGGGAAAAGAAGTGCTCCACCATTGCATCTGGATTTTTGGCTATGTGTGGAAAGGCAGCCTGATATAGCAATAGTTGCATTTGCTGCCAAGGATTCTTTATTTTTCCCCTCTCTCCTCCCTCTCCTTCCCTGCATAAACATCAGGCCCTTGGACCATTTCATGGTTCTTTTAGATGACTTGTGGTCTCAGGAAGCTAAGAATCACTGAGCTAGAGAGTTCACAGTTAGGAGCTTCATAGTCACATGGCTTCAGTCTACTCTTATGTGAGTTAGGATGGATCCTAGCTTTCTTATCTGAAACAGAACACAAAGCACTTTACTCCTTTCTAGTCAGGTGGGCTCAACTGTTTAAATGGTAGCTAGTATTTATGTGACCATTTAAATTAATCTGAAAAATTGTCATGGATTAGTGGATAGAGAGATGGCTCCCATAGACAGGAAAAACTGAGTCTAAGTCCAGTCTGAAATAAACAAGCTGTGTGTCACTTAACATAGTCATTACAGCTTATTAATGTTCCAGGCAGTTTCCAGTGGAAGAATGAGTTTTTAATTTGCTTCTCTACAAAATGTGGTGTGAGCACTGATCTTCATGGAAATCACAGGTCAGCTTAAAAATAAGAGAAGCCCAGACTGGAACCCCACTTTGATATCTCCCATATTGAAAACAAAACAAAACTTCTTGAACAATAATGAAGTTTTCCATGGCAACAAGTTTAGAATTAAGAGAAAGATAGGAAATCAGCTCTTTTCCCCAATATACTGGATATCTTCTAGCTGTCCAGGGATATATAGCAGGTGAAATGACATCATCATAATTAAAATTTCCATAGGGCATTAAAGTTTACAAAGCACTTTACATATGTAGTTTCATTTGATTCTCACAGCCACCCTGGGAGATGAGTGTATTATTATACCCCCATTTTACAGATGAGGAAAAGATTTAAACTCAAGTTTTCCTGTCTCCAGGTCCAACGATCTATCCACTGCTCTCCGTAGCTGCCTTTTCTCTCTCATGTTTCGAGATTGTTTCCTCCAGTCTTCCTAGATAATCTCAAGCCCAGCCTTTTCTTATCAGGAAATAGCCCGGTGGTCCAAACTCCTCCTGCTACATCCTTTCCTTTTCATGACCCTGTAGTGTCTTTGAAAGAAAGGACAGCTATTGGGAGTGAGGGACATGTCTTCTGAGTATGCACTGGTTTTCTCCAGCTCCATAGAGCTGCTTAGAAACAAAAGCACAGTCAATGCCAATTGCAGTAAAAATAAATGAGAGGCTGAGCTACTTTTATCAAAGGAGATAAGGAAGAAAAATTAGCAGGTGCTTTTGACTGACCTGAAAAGAAAGAAAGATCAGAGGAAGATAAGGGATAAAGCGAAGTAAGGGAGGTTGGTGGTAGATGTGAGTGTGTAACCACAAATGCCAGGCCTTTCTGAAAATTGGTTCATATATGAGGCCTGGAATTCTGGGGAAAAGCTTCATGACAGAGTATTGTTGTTCTGCAGTCGTATCCAACTCTGTGACCCCATTTGGGGATAGTATTTTGCCATTGCCTTCTCCAGTTATTTTACAGATGAAGAAACTGAGGCAAACAGGGTCAAGTGACTTACCCAGGGTCACACAGATGATAGTGTCTGAGGCAAGATTTGAACTCTCGAGGATGAGTCTTCCTGACTCCAGGTCCAAAGTTCTATGTACTATGGTGTCACCCAGATGCCCCTCATGGCAGAGTATTCAAGCAGTAATTCAGAATCCCTCAGAACCCTCCTGCTGTGCCTGGTGCATTTTATGAAAGGTATGCCAGACAGCGCTGTCTCTGGAGTCCTCTGATGTTACTATCTCTGTAACCTGGGGCAAATCACTTACCTGCCACAATTTCCTTACCTGCAGAATGAGAGGTATGAAGGGAAGGGCCTCTGATATCCCTTCTGAATTTATGGGCCTCTGATACATGGCATCCAGGATCCTTAGAGAATTCAGTGATTGATTCGAGTCCATGGAGACAGTGACATATTGGAGACTTAAAATCAAGTCTCCCAATTCCTAATTCATTCTTCTCTCCACCACACCCACTGAACAGATGTCCAAGGCATGAGAAGAAGAGCCAGCAGGAATTAGAAAATGCTTGCACATCAGCTCAGGTTTTCCTCTGGCCCAAGGTCAGAAGTGAAGTCAGAGAGGAGTTAGTATGGACAAGGCCCTTTTAACTGGCCAGTGAACTGTCTTTCTTCCTGCAACTTCCCTTTAAAACATTTCAGTTCTCAGGGGTGGGTGAGGTCATTTTGTGCCTCGCCCACACCGAGATTCCCCTCTAGATTTCCTTTGTGCCTTGCTTGGCCCATGGAAAAACTTTTCTTCTACCATAATGATGTCAAGGAATATTAATCCTGTTTTAAAATGTGAACATTGTTTCCCATCATACATATTTTCATGTAATCTTTCTTTTTCAGGGGTCTACCGTGGCTAGAGAAGCTAGTGATAAAGAAAAGGTACAGTAATGTTATAGTTTTTTCCTTCCAGTTCCTACCTGGTAGTGTGTCTGAAATTGTTCATTATAGCCATTGGCCAGTTTCCTTCAGTTCCATTAGCCTTTGCCCTTTCTCTTCCTTTTTCCCTTCCTCTTTTCCTGCTCTTTCTCTTTATGTCTTTCCTTCCTACCTTCCTTCTTTTCTTCTTTGCCTCTCTTCCTCTTTCCCTCCTTCTTTCTTCTTCCATCTTTATCTCCCTTCCTTCCTTTTTCTTTTTTTCTTTCTCTCCCTATCTCTTCTTTCTTCTCTTTCTCTTCCATCATCAGACTTTTTCTTCTTCCCCTTCAGCTGTCAGTACTGAAAACCATATTATGGAACCGAGCTGGTGTCCCATTACATCACTGCATTACTGAGTAATGAAATTGGTCTTAACTTGTAAGGTATTGGGAAAGTAGGACTTCATAGTCAACATGCAAAGTGCTGATGAAAGCATAGTCCCTCCTCACTAGATTCGGGAACCTCATGGAAGTCACAACTCAGTAGAATGTGACGGAGCGACAATTAGATGAAGACTCAGGTGCCCAGAAGTCCAGTCTTAACACCGCTGTTATCTAGTGATGTGACTTCGGGCAAACTCCTTCTCTCTGGGTTTCACTTTTCTCTCCTGTAAAATTAAAATCAATGCCTTTTTGTTTGTTTAAAAAATTGGATGGATGCCGTCATCTTTTTTTTGTTTTTCCCAGAGCGTTTGCTATTAGGTAACCTAATAATACCTGGGTTAGGCGCTGTTCTAAGAGCTTTATAATTGTTATCTCATCTGACCCTTACACTATCCCTAGAAGGTGGGTGCTCTTATTATCCCTGTTTTACAAATGAGATTAGGTGACATAGTCAAGGTCATATGGCTAGTAAGTGTCTGAGGATAGATTTGAATGGGTTTTCCTGACTCTCCACTGAGGCACTGAATTGTCTTCTACCATTTTCATTTTGGGTTATGTTGCAGCACCATCTTTTCAGTACTTCATACAAATGCTAGGCATAAAGTCGTGTTTTCTTTAATAAATTCGTTTTGATTAATGTCAGTCATCCATGATCTTAGAGTCTAAGTTCAGCATTTCTGTGACTTTCCAGTAGGGTCCCCTCTTTGGTACTGTGTTTCAGTGAGTGCCTTTGCCACTCTGTCTTTGCCCTTGAATATTCCTGCGTAAATCATATTGACAGCCCTGATGTGCCCAAGAGAGATAAATTTGATTGACCACAGACTCCCATACTCCTCTGAACAAATGTTGCTTACAGTCCCCTCCTGACTCAAGATTTTAATTTTAAACCCATAAGATAGCCAGATTGGGGGTTGGGGGTGTTTCACCCTCTCCCTTTCTCCCAGGAAGAACTGCCCGGACAGTTAAGATCCACCAACACTTTCCAACCTTCTGACAAAATAACAACCTGACTGGCAGCTCCCAAAGAAGAATTGGGTCCATCGTGACACCTGATTGTCAGCATCATTTCCCCTCTTTTTGTACAATTTATCAAGTCCCTCAAGACCACAGCTGGAACTGCCATCATGTGTCTCTGACCCATTCATTTTGATTTCTTAGGTTCTATTAACAGAGAAATGGTCTCTCAAACCGCAGGGAGTGGTGTTCCTTTGTTTTGGAAGAGGAAGCAGATGCTGAGGAAAGAAAGTTAACTTGATAATTAATATGAAAGTTAAAACCTAATGAATAACATGAAGTAGTAGAGGAGAAAAAGGAGCAAACATCTGCCTTTCAGCATATTTAAAATTTTCATCTAAAGCAGGATGTTCAAAGATACAATTACCACTTTGTAGGTCAGGAGGTTTTATAAGTCCTAATGCTATAAGTGTGCTGCGGAAAGGGGAACAGGTGGAACATGAGTAGTGTGATTAGAAAGCTAGCCTTAGAGTTAAGAAGGAGGGCTCAAATCTTCTCTCTACTTACTATGTGACCTCTGGCAAGTCGCTTAACTTCCCCTGCTTAATATTGAAAATTACAGAGCAGAGGTCCAGGAATTCTCTTTGTCAATAAAATCACAAAACGGATCCACAATACAAATACAGCAAGTGTTCAGATGTAGCACCATTCACATGTGAAATTATGAAGACTACAGCTCTCTTCCGTGTACTATTGATTATTGTAAACTTTAAAAAATTCTGAATCTGTAGAATTCATGCATTAGTGCATAAAGTCACTGGGGGGAAAGATTTCTCGTCTCCGTAGAGAGTAAAGGATAATTTCTAAGATTTTCCCAAGAAAAGTCGCAGACTTTTGGGAATTAGCTCCAATTCCACCATCTTGGGGCCTCCATTTTGTGGTGGCTATATTTATCAAAAGGACTGCCTTTTAGGTTTAGAGATCACCACCACTAAACTGGCAGCAGGCATTAAGTTTTCAGAGTGCAGATGTCAGAAAATACGTAGTCTTGAGATTCTCCTTCTGTTCTTCTCTGGCTTAGAAAACATCGAAACCTTCTCTCTAGGACCTCTTATGCTGGACTGCTGTTTCTCAGTGTTCTTTCAAGAACTGAAGGGAGATTCCTATTCTGACCATTCTCTCCTAAGGCTTAGCCAAAAGGAGAATGGCTGATGGGAGTTATGCTTTTGGGGATGGGACTCCATCTTTAGTCTGCCAAGAACCAAAGTCTTTTTCTAGCCTCCTGTTCCAATGTGATTTCAATTGAACTGCACATATATGCCAGGATATCCTAGGACTAGCCTCCATTGTAGTACCCTCCTTTCTGGACATTCTGGCATCCTCTTAAGAGAACATGTCTGATTATATAGAATTCCATAACAGTTCACTTTGCATCCAAGTTTGCTAGAAATCTTGTATGCTCTAAATGAGGACAGGAGGCTAAGACATCCTTCTTTGGTGATTTTCATTACAGAACTAATCTAAATTAACCTCTCCGTATAATTTATTATTAAACTCTTTTGTGATGGCTATTTGTGTACATGCCTTATCTCCCTGACTACTCTATGGTCTCCGTGAAAGCAGGTACAGGTGTATTCTGCTCACTTTGTGTCTCTCACAGCCACTAATGTTGTACCTGAAACCTGCTTGACACTGACAGTTCTTTGAATGAAATCTTAATCTTAGAGAACCACAGAACCCATCTGCTAGTCATTATGTGTGTATGTGTGTGTGTTTTGTTTTAAACAGATAAGCTTTTTTACAGATTAAGAAACAGAGGTCCAAAGGTTCAATAGTATTTTGTCCAGTGTAAAAAAGCTATTGTTTTTGAATGTTTGGGCCATATTTACATTATTGAAAATACATTTATTACAATATTGCACATGTTGATAAAAATCACATGATTTATCATTTTAAAATTTGCCAAGTGCTTTCCAAATAGTTTCATTTAGGTGCTATTATTTTACAAATTTTACAAATGGGGAAACTGAGGCAGGTAGCCATTAAATGTCCAGGTTCACACATGTAGCATATAATAGTAGAAGCAACAACAGTAGTAGTAATAGTAACATTGGTATAGCAATTTAAAGGTTTCAAAAGCAATTTGCATAAATGAACTCATTTGATCCTCCCAAGAACTCCATGAGGTGGATACTAGGAAACTGAAGCTGAGAGAGGTTAAGTAATATGTCCAAAGTTACATAGTTAGTAATGACAGAGCTGAAACCTTACATTAATTTGGTTTTTCCTTTTTAAGATTTAGTTGCAGATAATGGGAAGTACACTGAAAAAACTTTTTTTAAAGTAGTGAGAATAGTGAAATGGTTTATCAAAAAGCTGTAAACATTACAAATTTGAAAATAAATGAAAAATGTTTTGTACCAGAAATGTCATTAGCTTAGTGAGAACAGTGACCCCCCCCTCCAAAAAAAAAAGGAAAGGAAAAACACCCAGGAAAAGAAGGTTAATCAATTCAAACTTGTTTTAGAAAAATATCTTTAAATTTCAAATGGTTTTTAACAGTAAACCAGCATTTTGGTACTATGTAGGCAAAATAGCTGATTTATCGATTTTTTTCTAATTGAAAATTTTTTATCCACACATTAATATGGATGTTACTTTGTACATGCAAAAATTCCAAATTTGGAAAGCAAAGGATAAATATTTTGAAGATCACAAGTATACAACTTTTTTCCTTTTTTATTAACAGAATTTGACAAGATACAGTAATGCATACTTTGGTAATAAAACCATATTATTTTAATGATATAGTCACTTGCATTCTTGAAATATAAACGTCTTTGATAATGCAAGTACAATCAAAATACTTAAAAGTAGCAGCTGAACCAGTCTTGATACTAAATGATTAATAGTGATATTGAGAAAATATGAACCTTTATGTTTTAAATTACATTTTAAAACTATTGATGATGTCTTTTACTTTCCATGCTGATTTTTGGGTTCATCTGGGGGTTATTCATTCAAGTGCATTTATGAAGCACCTACTTTGTGTTCAGTGCTATAGTTATGGAGACACAAAGATTAATGAAATACTGGCATTCTGTTCTTCACTCCTGGTCAATATGCTTCACCCCTAAAGCATCATCATGTTCTCTGTCCCCATAAATAAGATAGAAAACTCACCAAAATGTCCAATGAGTGGGATTTGTTTGTCTGAATCATCTTTTCCCTTTTTGCTTTGGGGCTGCTTACAAACAAAATAAAACTCTACTCAAGAAAATTAGACTCCATTTTAATTACTGTCCCACCGTACACTCTACCAAATTTATTGTCATGAATTTTTCATGGCAAACCTCCGTGGCAGTGACTTAATTAGTCCTTGGAATTCTCCTTGGTTCTCATTTCTTTCCAATCATTACAACCGTTTCATGACCCAGTACTTTTAACTTGTTGATGATAAGTTCTGAAACTGTCATCTCAAATATTCGGTGATACTGGCGCAGACAAGCCCCATCCCAGCCATTTCCACTTGACATGTCATTAGTGTGATTTGCATTAGCATAATAATAAAAGGGAAGCTGATGAAAATAAAGAAGTGATATTTCAACAATGCAGGGATCACTTTCATGGCAACAAGTATCAGAACTTGCATGTACAGATGTCTTGTATTAAATTTTTTTTTAAAAGCAAGTGTAGGGAATTTTTTTTTTAACAGTTGTCAAATTCTGACAGCTGCTTTGACTTGTTTTATTCTTTTAATTCTTTTCTTTTTAATGGAAGGGCATCTTCCATTCATGGCTCCAGCAGTTCAGCCCCCTCTAAATGAGACAGGGAAATGCGTTGCTCCCCGGTGGTCGATCTTTTCACAGTTGCGCTGCCATTCCAATGTGACATCAAATTAGTAATTATAGCTGAGCGGACTTCTTTTTACAAATGACAGTCTTAGCGTGCTGCCAGCCAGCTAGCAGCTCAGCAGGGGAGCCAGGCAAGTAAAAAAGAAAACATAACTGGACTCACTTGATTTCTAGAAGATTTGACCTGCCGCTTTAAAAAAAAAAAAAGCCATGTTCTCAGGGCTTTAGACAAACAAGCTTTCTCTTCACCCTCTACTGTGGCTTTTTTCAAAATAATATCCGATTTTATTAGGTAAAATAAAAGCCATACTAAAACCCTAGGGTCACATTAAGAAAGTTCTTTTGAACAGATAACCAACCACCTAGAACTCATTTGAAAGAAACCAGCTGCCCTGAAATTGGCATATATCAGCAATAATCATTGTTGACACTTTACGAATAGGTTTAAAAAATGCCTCGTTGATTCTTATGCATTGTAAATTGTGCCAGCGATTAAAGGACTGTCACAGTCTCTGACACTTTACCTATTACTGTCTGAAGGTTACAGGAGAATTAGTGGCTAATAGCATTACAGCTAACAACACTTTCCTAAACCAGTTTTCAGCATTTCTTTTGTGCTCCTTAAATTGTAACAAATTATAATTAATTACTACCTTTATCTGATTCTTTGGAGTGCCACTGAAGCCAAGGTAACAAGGATGGCAGTCTCCAGGGCACAAAAGCACAGCAGTGGATTCTTGGGATCTTTTTTTCTCTATCAGTTAAAAAGCATTTCACATTTCCCTGTCAGTAGATGATTAGTTAAAGGGAAATTGTCAAGTTTCATAGTCCTAAATCCAACCTAAACCTTTTTTTTCCTCCTCATTCTCTGACATTACATTCCTGCAAAGATAGAACTTCTTGCCAGCTGGTCAATAAAAGCATCTATCTTGCTGCTTGCTCAGAGTTCTCAAAAACCTTTCCCAGAATTCCCTGCCTAACCCAGTCATTCATTCAGCAAAGATTAGTTAAGCTTCTGTTATGGATGAGACACTGTGTTAGGGAGAGAAGATATGAAGGCAAAAATAATGAAAAAAGTTCCTGCCCTCAAGGAGTTTAAATTTTGTAAGAATCATGAACGAGTCACCCCGTCTGTCTTGCTGTCACTAAGTTGGAGACAAATACTAGTAATACTTGTCAGGAGCTCAAGACTGTTAAAATTCAATTCATATTTTCAAAGGGCAATTCCTGAAAGGCTGTTATTAATTGGAGCGGGGAGGTGGAAGGGTGAGGAGTGGAGAGGCCCTTTATCAGCAGTCTAGCCCATGATGTGAATTTCATTGACAAAGGAGAGTTGACATATAATTAATCAATCCACAAGTATTTACTAAAGGCTTACTATGTAGACACAAAGAAATTATCCAAAGGTGAGAAGAAACACTCTGGTCTTCCATTTTCATGTTTTCAAGACCAGCTTCCAGAATGTTTACTTATGTAACACAGAGGGCCAGAATGAGGAGCGAAGTGTAAAGAGTGTTGGATGTATCTCCCAGCTTTGTGTTCAGATGGTACCACATCTAAATAGCATTCATCAAACCAGCCAGCATCGTTGTGGGGTCCCATTGCTAAACTGGAAAACAGTTGTCATTAAGAACTTACACAACTAGAGGTTTCCTACACTTGGTGACTTTACAGCTCATTAATAACTAAACCTGATAAATCTGTTTTCTATTCCTCCTTATTGTCCCTAAAACAAATCAAGTTAATAATGTAGAAGTGTGATCTCTCAGACTGGTTGGATTAAAGCTGGGCCTACTTTATGTGCTGCTTATCACATCATAGACACTTAACAAATATTGATTGGTTGATTGATTGATATTTAATTTGCTACCCAATCATACCCTTTCAGGGAGCTGGTCTGGCTCATTTGTATGGACTGCCCTAGGCTGTATCCAGCATTTGGCAGTGGCATCCAGTACAGTGAAATTGCCACTTGCCCACAGGCACTAGTGTGTGTGTGTGTGTGTGCATGTGTGTGCGTGTGTGCATGTGTGTGCGTACTGTTTAAAACCTGACCCTTTCACAGACTTCTTCCAGCAACAGCATGGATAGAAGAGTTATTGAGGAAGTTCAAGTACAGGGTACCAAGGGCCAGAATTATTTTTAGAAAAGTTGACTAAGCCCTTACAGAGCATTGTTGTCTCTTTTTTCTTCTCCTTCACAAATTTAGAATTAACCCATGATCCATAAGGCAGCAACAGAAGCAGACATCCATAGTTATCAGGCGTGATGTTGCCTAAATTTTCTTTCTGTGCTCAAATAGAACAAGAAATCTTCTGAAATGATAATTATGAGCCTATTTTGCTTATTTTAGTTACAGCTCAACTTGTTCCAACAAAAGCTTGTCCAAGGAGCCCTAATGAAGTCGCTTCTTAGAATGTTAAGACAGTCATCTTAAAAGCCTGACAGTGTTGGGATGGAATGCTATTAATTGTTAACATGCTAGTCACCATAATTGGCGTTTCTATAGTGCTTTAAGTTTTGCAAAGTACTTTACATACATTATCTCAGCAATAACCCCATTAGTTGATATTGTTATCCCCATTTCTCTTATTGAGGTAAGTGAAGTAACTCACCCGAGCTCTAGGTGTGTGAAGCAGGATTCAAACCTAACTCTGCTGGACCTAGCATTCGATCTACCAGGCCACACTTCCTCTCCTTGTTACATTAATTAGGAATGATAAGGAGCTAACACAAAGTTCCACCAGATGTAACTGTAGCAAGTTGTAAAATTTTAGGAAATCATCAGCTGTTTTGGGCTTCTTAATGATATCATGTTGGAGCCCACATTTAGGAGGGGGTTTATTTTGTTTCTGTAGTTGTACCTGAAGAGACTTAGGAAAGACCTGAATTAACAGACTCTGGGTCCTGGATGCCAGTCAACAAAGGACATACAGTTATTCTTCTGTGGAAATCAAGATGAATTAATGAACTGTCAAGACTGTTGCCCAAGTCATCATTTTGCCTGTTTAGGCATGCTTTGCTTCTATTGTGAAAGGAGGGTGTCATGAGCATTTTCTTTGGGGAAACACCTGTTATCCCTAGTGCTTCAGTATGAACTTCCGCTTTGCCAGTTTCCTACTTTCTGGACTAGACTTGTGACTGGGATTTTTTTTTTTTTTGGAGCAACAGAGCTCATTTATTGTAAACTTTCAGCAATCCATATTGCCTTCCAATGACCCCATGTGCATGATGCTGTTAAAGCAGATTCCCTTTGTACCAGGTCCAGGATAAGTTACCTAAATGTGCTCCATTATGTGAATAATTCCACATTATATTTTTAAGTGCAGCAGATTCTGATTTTTTATAAAGACTCTTGGCAAGCCCTCTGAATGGCTGCATTCCAATTTCACATTTGATTTATCCTCTTTTATAAGTTTATTTTCATTTGAGTGAGCTTGGAAACACACTTAGATCAGGAACATGGGCCATACCTAACATCAGACAATAATTAACACATATTTTATATGTTGTGCATGCAGCTTGATCTGTCACAGTAACAGCCCATCAAAAGGGACACTAACTAGTGATCTTTGACATCATGGCTTACAATGAGACTTTTCAGAAATGACTTGCCAAGTGAACACATGGTACAAAAATTCATTTCTTTCTGAAATCTGAGTCTTTTAATCACAATGCATTGTGATATCTATTATCCTTTGCATTGAAACCTTCTGGTGGCAGAATCTTGTTTGCATTAAACACTTGAGTGTGACAGGAATGAGGCTCATTTTCCATTTAAGATTTCCTTCCCAACTGCTGCCCAACTGGGCTTTGCATTCTAGGGTTACGTGCGTGTCACAAGCACATCCTTATATATTTTTCAAACTGATTTTTTCCCCTATTAGTCCTTTAGCATTTTTCATCAGATTAAAGTAATGAAAATTCAAAACAAAGTCAATTATTCATTTAATAGAATGCTGATATGTTTGAATTTTCTGATGCTTTTCAATGATAAAAAGTTTTGCACTTACACGATCGGAATATTCTCATTCTACACTGAGAGTTATGCTATTTAAAAATATTTGGGACTTATCTAGAAGTCAGTAGCCTTTCCAAATTTGGGTCCTTTTATAATTTGCTATTGATTTTTTTCCTTTTTCTAAACTGAACCTTAAAATCTTCAGCATAAATTCAGTGCAAATAGGTGCTTAGGTAATACGTGCCAATTAATAGTAATTTAATGTTTTAAAATTTTATTTTCTTAAAATCCCAAGTAAACTGGTTCCTATAACTAAACACATTTGTTACCTTTTTTCCCACTAATAATTTCAGTGGTAGTTATTTTTCAGCATATTGGCAGTGGAATGACAATGATGGTTAGTATACTCAATATAGGAAGGAAGAATACATTTTTAACACACATTTTCTTTCATCTTATTGCTTTTCAAATAGATAGACTATGGGGGTCTCCTGTCTCTTCTGGAAACAGCCCACTCAATGGATTCCATGACTTTTGCTTGGCAACTGTCTTCCTTCCACATGCCCTGCTCTGCTGATTCAGCCCACAGAGCCACGTGGTCATTTCAGAAATGAGAGCAATAAATTTCACAGCTGTTCCTTTGGAATGTGTGTGTGTGTGTGTGTGTGTGTGTGTGTCCTGTTGTACCCCAAGCCCTGTCCTCTGTATAATTTCTATCTGCTGTTGAGTTCAAGGAACTAATCATCCAGTGCCTGACTGTACCCAGAAACATCTCTTTAAATCATCCTCATTAGTTTTCTTCAGGCTCTGAGAAAGTTTGTTCTATGTATACTTAGAATCCAATATCCAGTTTTCTGAGGAAACTGCATCTGTGTTCACTTGTGTCCCCATCGCATGTGTCTGAGATTCTCCTTAAGCCATGATCAACAGTTTCATGTGGGTTTCAGTTTAATAATGACAAGACATAAAGTGCTTTCAGGTTTACAAAACACTTTTTATAAATATCTCATCAATCCTTATGGCAGGAGGGGAAGGAGGTAGGCAGGAAGGGTGTAGGGAGGAGTATTACAGGTGTTAGTGTTGATGTTGTGGCCAACACCACCATTTGCAGAAAAAGAAACTAGGGCTTAAGGAAGGTGTAGTGACTGTCACAGTCACACAGCTAGTTAGTGTTGAAAGTGTGATTTGAGCCTAGTAGTCTAGTTAAGTCCTTCCATCGTACAAACCCCTTCTCCCTATTTCCCATGTGATATGAAGTGGCATTCTTTAGTACTTGAAAATGTGTCTGTCTCAATCCTTTGCCTCATTTCTTACCTGGCCTGCATGGACATTGCCTCAGGCAAACTGAGACCCAGGAAAGAACTTAGCTTAAAAAGGTCCAGGCCTCCCACTACATCCAGTTGTCCCGAGTGTGAGGCTGGTGACTTTGCACAGCCCTGCCTCACTTAAATCCAGTTCACTTGCAAGTCAGCACATCACTTTCCTGATGTCACTGGTCCTCTTAAGAGGACAAAAGACCAACAAGAGCAATCTTGGAGATAGTTGAGGTAACAATAAGTTTGATAGTAATACAAAATATAAAAAACTGCAGTAATACAAAAGTAACAATTTCACCTTGCATTTGTTTGGTACCTTTACTTTTTAAAAGCATTTTCACTCTCATTAGCTCATTTTATTCTCAAGCTGCCCTCTGAAATGATAGGATCGACATTGTTTTCCCATCGTATGAGCGAAGAAACAAAGCCATGTGTCCTTAGCTCATAAGTAAAGTAAATTGTATTCAACGTATGATGACATATAAAGCAGAAATTTTGTGTGATGAATGTTGATTGGTTTGTCAAACCAAAAAACGAAGAAAAACTAGAAAGGTAAATTGGGTCCTGGATATTCTGGTTTAAAAAAAAAACATTTTATTGGGGGAGACGACCAAAATTTGAAGTAATTCACTTTAATCCAATCCAGATGACTAAATTCAAGAAACTTATCACCACATGTAATATTAATATATGCATTAATAAGCTGACAATATGGCCCAGGGATTGATGGTTATGTTTTTTGGTCTATCAGTATCCTGTTTGCTTTTCAGAGCACATACAGTCTGTGGCCTAAAGGATGAAGGAATCAGTGAAGCATGTTGCTTAAACCAATGTACACATCTCAAGGGGCACAAAGTCTCAATCTAGTCAGTACACTAAGAAGTATGCTTAGTTGCTTCCTTCATTCTCCTATAGAGGAATATAGGATTTTAGAGCCAAAGGGGAGAAAACCAAAACCCAGAAAAGTTTTGCTTGCCCAAGATCAAAAGGATCCAGTGGGTGGTATGTGGCAGAACTAAAATTTGAACCCAGATCTTCTGATATCAAACTTACTGTTCTTCCCATTGTGGCCTTGGAATAACACATGCAAAGGAGGGGATGAAAAGTTTTCTTCTCCCTTTTTTGCTTGTCTCTTCCCAGGAGCAGATCAATCCATTTTCCAGATCCTATATATTATTTTCCTCTTCCAGTAAAGTCCTACACCAGTGCCTTGTCATGGTGTGCAGGTACCCTTGGATTATTAACAGCTGTGCCAGTTGATCACAAGGTCTGATGGACCCTACTAAATTGTAAAGGCTTTCAGTATGTACCTGGCCACGGACTCTCTCTGTCTTTCATATGACCCAACTTGGAGAAAGTCATTACCAGAAGGGTAATGACCATGTAGATTTATTTCCAGTTCTAACAACTAATGATGATCAACTGCTAAGGCTTGGAGGGTATGCCCTCATGGATGAGATCACCAGTTCTAGTACTGTCTTCTCCAGAGAAATAGAAACATATTATATTTCAATTCACCTAGCTGCCAACTCTTAGAAACCTAAGGAAACCCAGAATTTGCCCTATATTTACTTTGTACATAATTTGCATCTACTTTGATGTGTGTTTGTTGTTTCCCCCTTTTGCATGAAGTACTTCTGCTGGTCTAGCGCCCCAAATGGCATTGGTTTAATCTTTATGAATTTGAATTAATTGTATTGCAAAGACAGATCCAGTTTGTAACTAGCCGTCTGTCTTCCCTCATTCCCAGAATTCCTATTTCCAGATTTTTTTAGCTGACCAAAAACGAGATTCATTTCCTTCCACTTGCCCTACTCAGTGGCATATTTTCTTATGCAGACAACATAAAAAGGGAAAATTGCAGCAATTTTCCCAATAATTCAAGCCCACCTGCCCCTTTCCCCCTCTTCCTTCACAAAGAATCACTTAAACAGAAGGGTCTAAATTATCTGGACTAAGAACAACCTCACTTCACTCCTTTTTCTGAGTGCTCATGTGTTTGTAAACATAGCTTTGGGGCTTTCTAATGAGTTTATTTTCATTTTTAATTTTTTTTGTTTATCATCTTTTGGGTCCTTTCAGGTTGCTTTCCTTAAATTTCAAATACTGTACTCCATTCATTGTAAATCTTCACAAGATTGTTGATTTAGACCTGGGAGGGAGTTTAACAGTCTTCTAGTTCAAGTACTTTATGGATGAGAAAACTGAGATACTAAAAGTAAATCATTCACTGTTTGCAGTTCTTTTAAAAGCACACACACACACACACACACACACACCAAAAAAAAAAAAAACAACTTATGTTTTTCTAGTAAAAATTGGCTCTTAACCACTGTGAACTTAGTCATTCTCAGACTGTTTAAATTATGTTTATCTTCTCTACATAATTTTACAAGTATTCAGAGGTTAAGTTGTCCTAGCCCACCTTCACATTGTGCCTCTAGTATTTCCCCATTTCTCTCCTTTCTTTCCTGTGTCTCCGACACTTCATAAATGTGTTGCAGAAGCAGGTCTATATTGTTTTTTTTTCTCATCGAAATCTCCCTATTATCCATCTTTGAATGTTCCTGGCTTTGCAAGAATAATTATTTTGGCAAGATCTTTAATATAATCAAGAATATAACACCATTTCAGACTTTTCTTCTCAGTAAATTTAAACCCAATTAGTAGGGTTTATCAAGAGTCAGAAGTGTATTTTTTTTAATTAGCAGCCCAGGATTTAAAGAAATGATTCAGTATATTCATCCAGTGAGTTTCCTTTTATCACTTTAAGTACTTGTATTTATTTATTTTTTTTAAATTTGATGTTGCTTTCTTGGAAAAGGGAATCTTTTCAGGAGCAATTGTTTTCCTTCAATTTATGTGTCTGAAAAAAAGAACAATGTTCAAGGGTTCCTTAACAATTCTATCCAAGGTCACAGAGAGTGTATTGAGTTGGATTTCTTCCAACTAGAAGGAACAGATGATGGCCAGCTAAGTTGTTTGGGATTTTTATTTATTTATTTTTTTACTGTTTCGCTCCCCTGGAATGCTTGGTTACACTTGGGGAAATGGAATACTCCAAACAGGTGTTTTAAAAGATAGGACTGTTGCCTAATGCTTTCATATATGTGCATGTGCTCATCATTAATTATTCCGCTTACTATTAGCCTTACTTTTCCAAGCAGGTTATGACAGTCATCCATAGCTATGCATTAGTTTGCTTGAGTGGAATGGAATTGCATTCTGAATCCCTTATTTATTCGTGGGGCTGGACTTTTGCCATCTTGAAATGTTTCCATCTTTCAAAAGATGCCGTTTTCTCGAACACTGTCCAAATCGAATTAAAATTGCCTTCTGGGTGAGTTCTACCAAGACCTGTAAGAGTTGTGTAAATCATCCCAAACTGTGCGTGTTGGCTCTGACTCAGGCAGCTGATTTTTGGCACCAGGAATAATGCTGTGGATGAGTTTGTTGTAGCTGTTACTCATTTCTTGCACATAGAAACATGTTTGTGAGATGGACCCAGCGAGAAGGGAGTGAGGTAATAGAACATTTCTGGGGCCCTGCTTTGGTGCCAATAAGAAAACGTGATGATTCCAGACATCCTAACACACTCCTCCAGCTAGAAGACTACCCTGGCAACTGGAAAGGAACGTAGGACAACAATCGGCTCCATTTCTGTGAAAAAGTTAGCAATGAGGAGGGGATATTTTCATGATGCTCTGTATAGTGGGGCTTGTCCTCCAGTCCAAGAGGTTCTGCTTCCAGTCCTTGTAGCTCACTGGCTCACTGGTGCCCCCTTGCGGTCTCCAAGACGCTTTGCTACCTTTGTGTTCTGCTGTCAGGAGGATGAGCTTAATTTTTCTGTAGAATCTAATCAAGGAAGAATGCGCTTGCTTTTTTAAAGCCCCTGACCCATATTTTTGCTTCTTTGTCTTAGGCCAAAGAACTCCCAACTTTAAAGGACAATGATTTCATCAATGATGGCCAAAAGATATATATTGATGACAGCAATAAAAAGATGTTTCTTGAGAAGCTTAAAAAGGATGTGGAGGTAAGAGGAATTGGGCTTGTAGGTGGCTTAATTTTATTAGCAGGAACATTGCTGGACTCTGCAAGAATTTTTTTAACTCTCTGGGACAAAGCTGACTGACCAAACGGTATGATTTACCTTTACCAGAAGTGTATGCTTTGCAACTTCATAGAAAGTGAAACACGCTGCTGGTTTTGTGCTCATAAAATTAGATAACCAGCAACAATTAGGAACTAAATAGAAAGCATCCAAAAACCTCCCTCTGACACATAGAACCTGCATAACTTCAGCATCTACTTTGGTCTCAGTTTCCTTATCTATAAAATGAAAATGTTAAACCAGATGGTTTCTGAAATCTGGAAGTAAGATCCTATGAATTGCCTTGTCTAAGGTAAGGAGATTTATCAAGATGACATTCCCTACCCTCTTTTGCATGTATGTGACTTATTATTTTAGGAGGATGACCAACTATGATGTCAGGGTTTCTGAACCATTTTTGTAACATAGATTTCCTTGGGCAATCTGATGAAGCCTGGGGATGCTTTATTGGAATGATGTTTTTAAACACACAAAATAAAATGCAAACAAATACAAAGGAAACCAATTTTACTGAACTACAGTTAGCAAAAAACATCTAAGTTCACAGAAGCCAGGTTATGAATCCCTGTATTAAGGTTAAGTGAGGCTAGCTCTGCTCACAGAAGCCAGTATGTACAGTTGAAGAAGGGAAATTGATTGAGTTCGGTCAAACAATTGTTTCAAAAAGAAATGATTAGCTACTTCTTCGAATCAATTCTGCCTTTGTTTTGTTTTGTTTGCTCAGCCAAGTACTGTAAAATTTGGCATTTAAGTGACCTCAGCGTATACTTCTGTTCCCTTAATTCCAGTATACTGAGTTCCCTACATGGTCCAGGCAAGCCTTAAGTACATTTTTCATTCAAGTCCATGTGAACTGCCTGAGAGAAATCTGCAGAGGAAAACAAAGGACATTTTGGAAACCAGGGAAAAGGGAGGCCAGGAAGGGACAGCTTATCAAAATTTTTATTTCTGTCTGCTTTTATTTGAGTGTGGAATAGATATGGCAAGCCTTCAGACTGCCAGACTGAGAGAGAAAATGTGCAAGTGTTAAGGCAGAAATCCCTTTCCATAGAGAGTTGGGGTTAGTTTTTTGGCTTGGAGTGTTTTTTTCTTCTCTGCCCTTTCCTTTCTTTAGCCCCACTCCCAAGCTGTCCCTACTACATCTGGCAGTTAATACATGCTTGAAGAATCTTCTTTCAAAACCTTCCTTCTTTTCAAGAAAACTGAAAAGGGTTTGTTTACTTCTGTATCATTTTGTTGTGGGGCGTGGAGGGGGGGCAGGGATATTGTAACTTCTCTTTTCTACGCCCTTTTGAAAATATGTGCAAAATGTTTAAGAATTAAATTGGGCCATTGTTCAGAGCATGCATTTTCTTTTATTTTGTTATGTTCCAGGATAATTCAGAGAGAGTTCCAACTGAGATGGTCATTATGCCAAGTTGTCCTCAGCTGGGTTTACATATTCTATTAAACATATTTTTGGAATAATCTTTGGTTTTGAAATAATCTTTCTTAGACCAGAAAGCATAGTTGTATTTAGAGGTAGGTAAGTCTAATGTAAGCTCTGCTTTTGAAGGTCTAATTGATAGCTTGCATTCCATTTCTTAAGAGATGTAGATAGATAGACAGACATCTCTATATATGTACATACACATAGACATACATACGTCTATGTGTATACATATGCACATACTTCCTCCAAGCAAACAAACTGAGAAATAATAAAGCCAGATTCTTTTAAGCCCAGAGAAGGGAACAGAGGCAAACAGAGAGGAAGTGACTACTAATTCAGGGTCACAGACCTAAGTGACTGAGGCAGAACTCAGGTCTTCCTGTCTCCAGATCCAGTGTTCTCTCTCTCTCCACTGGGCAACCTTGCTGTTGAAGATTTAATTGTCAGTTATTGGTGAAGGGCAAATGTGTTTACTTAAAAAAACTGAATGCTCTTTGTTTTCTCATCCTATCATTAGGGAAAATCAATCTTCTTCATGTTTTCAATGGCTTATTATATCAATTGTTTCTAATTACATGTCATTTTCAAATATTTGTCTTCTGCTATGATAATGACCAACTTTCCCTGGGAGAAGCAGAAAGGCATGTTAGACAAAGTGCTAAATGGTCAGCAAGAAGATCAACCAAGAAGACCGAAAACGAAAACTACTTCCAGCATTTACTAGCTTAGATTGATAGTCTGAGCATAACCTCTCTTGCCCTCAGTTTCCTCCTCTGTAAAATGCAATTAATAATCTACCATCTGCCTCACAAGATTGGTATAAGGATCAAGTGAGGCTATGTAAAGTGCTTTGGAAACCTTAAAATAAGCTAGTATTCATATGCTGTTTGTTTATTAAAAAATTCATATACATTCTCTCATTATATTCCTGTGATCAGCAGAGAACTAAGAACTTTGAAGATAAAATGATCTTTTTCTTTTTTGGTTGAGTTTATGGCAAACTTTTGAATCTCCCATATGAGTTTCTTGACAAATGAAATTGTTTCCTTTTTTCCCTTAGTAGACTAACAATAGTAACAAATATGGTAGTAACCGTAATACTCCTGTATTAACAGAGAACGTTATGGTTTACAAAATACTTTATGTCCATCATTTCTTTTGATCCTAACAAAAACCCCACAAGTTATTTACCATAAGGTAAATGAGTGTAGATATTATCCCCATTTTACAGATTAAGGAAACTGAAGCTCAGAGAGAAAAGGATTTAGCCAAGGTCTCTGGCCTAGCAAATATCAAAATAAGGATTTAAACCCAGGACTTCTGACATACCAGCGCTTTTTCTCTAACGCTGTTCAGCCCCTCTGTTGGAATAAATTTGTGGTTTAATTTCATAGTATCTTTTGATCCTTTCGGAAGTGTCTAGCGCTGTATTTGGTTGCTAGAGTTGGGTATTTTTAATACAAAATATGACTTCTATGTTATTGTTAAAAATGGAGGCCGGGTTTATAAAGAGTTACATCAGAAACATCCTAAAGTGACAAAGCATCTACTGGGTTTTGAAATTCATAGGGAAGAAACATTAAATTTGTACGCAGACAATTACAGTGAAAGAGCCTGGTATTCAGTCCTGTTAATGAGAGGTCGAAATTTAAGGTTCATGGAAGAAGGACGAGTTCTTACACCAGGGGCCATGAACTTTAAAATATACAGACATACAGACACACGTACATACTGTATTTCACTAAAATTTGTTTTCCTTTGTAATCTCTGGTTTTTTTTTTAATGTGGTTAAAAGCATTTTTCCGAAGAATCCATAGGCTTCACCAGACTGTTTCCAAAGAATGATACAGAAAAGCATAAGAACTGCTATAGGAAAAAATATAACAGTAATGTAAAAAGTAGTAATATTTGAAATTACTTCAGTAATAACTTTTACTCCATTTTAAGAGTAAATAAATTCTACTAATGTATTAGATGTGTATTAAATATCTATTATGTACAAGGTTCTATGCTAAATGTATAGAGTCATTAAAAAACGAAGAAAGCCTACGCATTAAATTAAAAAAAAAAAAAAGCAACCTGTAGTATAAAAGGAGAAAATGCTCAGTGAAAACTGGAGTGCATGGTCCTGTGAAGAAAAGGCTTAGGGACTGAAGGGGAAGGGAGCTGGAGGTCACAGTCAAATCTCTGTTTTTTCAGGTAAATTTCTAAAGGATGGTTATTTTAATTTTTAGCAAATTTCAATCAGATTGATTGCCACTTTCATTTCATACCTCAGATGTGCTTTCACAAAGGCAGTACAAAGAACATTGTAAATCCATAAACTTTCAAATTAAGTCTCTTCCAAAACATAATGTTTCAGCTGCTCCCCTGCCTTGTGCCCCTCTGCTCAATCTCCTCAAATAATCCCTGCTGGGGTTCAACTGTGATCTTTAGGACCGGGCCTTCTAGGAGATTTGGGGTTAAAAGGAATTAGAGCTATCCAGCCAACCCCCTTGGCTATGTGCTGCTTCCTATACATTTAGTTTAACGTTTTAAATGCAGATGTTTGTTGTCACATAGAGCCTCCTCTATGTGGGGGTCCATAAACTTTTTTTTCATATTTTAATAAGCACATTTCAATAAAAATGGTTTCCTTTGTAATTCTATGTATTTTATTTTATGCGTTTTGAGAACTTTATTCTCTGGAGTGCATAACCTTCACCAGATTCCAAAAGGGGTCCACAGCATACCAAAAGGTTAAATACCCCAGAATCATTGGGTAAATGGGGACTAGGCCAGGTAGTAAGAAGGAAAGACTTGACAAATAATTATTTAGAAGACAAAGAAGGGGAAAGAAAGACTAGGAAATTCTGAAAGAAAACTTCAACCCCCAACTCTTGTATCTTTAAAAACAAACAAAAAGAGTCCATAAAGTCAAGCCCATTACTTCAAGGGGTCAGCTGAAAAAACAGAAATCAATAGACACTCCTGACTAGAAGTAGACCTCCACTGGGCAGCATCGGCCTCCCAGCGGCCCTTGTAAGCTGTCTTTGTCCTGCCTTTCTTCCATGGCTCCTCCCAAGCTCAAGCTTCAATGTGCTGTGGTTTGAGGATACCAAAGTTATAACTGAAATCTTCAATTTACTAACAGCATATTCATTTTAATGAGATCCAGAAAGGATTTTGTTGTTGTTTTTTTTTAAGTTGACAGGAAAAGAGCTATCCAGCCAACCCCTCTGGCTATGTGCTGCTTCCTATACCTTTAGTTTAACGTTTTAAATGCAGATGTTTGTTGTCACATAGAGCCTCCTTTGGAGTGAGGAGACCTGGAACCCCTTCCTGCTTCAGACACTTCTTGACTGTAATTTCTCAGTCTCACTACCCCCGTCACTTTTTCATAGGCTCATAGCTATTTCCAAAGGGGACTATGCCACACCAAAAGGTTAAATACCCCTGAATTAGAGGGTAAATAGAGACTAGCTGGAAGGAAACCTAGAAGCCATCTAGACCAAACCTCTCATTTTACAGATGAGGAAACTAAGTCCCAGTTATTATTTGAAGGAAAGCACTTCTCAAAACCTTAAAGTGACATATATATATATATATATATAAGTTATTGTTGTTGTCCAAATGATGGGTAAAAAAGAGCTCACATGTTTACACTTGTATGTTTTGTTACTGTTTTCCTTATGACCATATTGGAAAAAATGTCATGTTTTACCCACTTGAAAACAAGGAAATACTGAATTTTCCACCTATCCGACTGATATCAGACGTGGATCATGGGGTCCCAGAGAGAGCTAGAAGTGACTTCAAAGGACTGATCATGATAATGTCATCCAGTTTAACACCCTCATTTCACAAGTAAGGAAACTAAGGCCAAGAGAGATTAATGACTTGCCCAGAGTTACACAAATAGTAAGTGATTATGGCATGGTTTAATCCAGGTCTTCTAACATGAAATCCACTGCTTTTTCTACTGTGCTAAAAGTGTTTTTCATTCCTTTAGTGGTTAGTGGGTGTGCCTAGGAAGTAACTACACTTTTATTAATTAGGTCATATTTGTTGCTAAAACAGGCGGTCCAGCAGTGGTCTAAGCAACAGCCTGAAAGCCAGGAATGCAGCTTGACTAAAGTCAAGTTACAGATTTTTCTGTTCTTAGCACCACATAGTGGTAAATGTCCCTGGTTGGGGGTCCAGACATAGAACATGACACCACAAGGCCCTGTTGTTATATGAGCCCACTCCCAGACATGTTGCCCTGAAAGGGGCTAGAGGCAAAGTGGGCCATGGATGAGTAATAGTTACAATAGCAGCTACCTAGAACTCTATGGTTGACGAAGCGTCTCCCATATATATCTCAGTTAATCCTCCCAACAATCCTGCAAGGCAGGTGCTATTATTACAGGCAACTGTTGTCTTATTTACAGAATGGATACTAAAATGCCCCCCTCTCTTTTTAAGGCTACTCTTTGAAGGCAGAGTTGAGTCCTCTGTTTCTGAGCAGTTGGTACTATTTAGCACTGTACAGACTTCATGGTTCATAGCAAGATGAAAGAGGTTCCTTGATTTAGTGCTAGAATCCAGCTTGTCCAGCTCTCATTGTACAGGTTTCCTGAGGCCCATAGAGGACAAATTATTTGTCCAATTTCATACAAATAATTTAGTAATTAACAGGACCAGAATTTGGATCAATTTCTGTTTTCAAACCCCAGCGTTCTCTCCACTACATCATTTTGCCTTTACTGTAGACCTAAGGTTCTTAACCTCTTTGAGGTTGGGGGGGTGAGGGGGCGGTCTTGTACACCTTGGGTAGTTAGGTAGAACTTGTGGACTCCTCAGAATAATATTTTTAAATACATAAAGCACAGTACATAGGATTACGAAAGAAATCAATTACATTGAAGTAAGATATCAAAACATTTCATAAAAAGTTAAGTCGACAGATCCCAAGTTAAGAACCCCATGTTTTGATATGGAATACCTCATCTACTGCTGATGAGCAATATCTCTGAGCAAACCTCTCTGAGCCTATTTCCTCATCACATTATAAAATCAAGGCATCCCAGGGTTGGAAGGGGTCTCGGAGGTTTAGCCTAACTCATGCCTAACCAAGAATCCCCTCTATGAGAGGATCTACCTCTACCTCCCCAACCAGCCATCCTGCAGCCACCATTTGGAGATCTCTAGTATTGGAGAGCTCATACCTGCCAGATTCATCCACCCCATTTTTGGACAGTTTTGGTTGATAAAAAATTATATTGATCTGAAATCTTAATCTCTGTAGCTTCAATAAATGGTTATTAAGTGCTCCTTGTGTCTATTTACATTTAGTTCTGCCCGCTGACTAAACAAGTGTAATCCCCACAAGCAAAACAAGTGTAGTCACTTTTCCACATGACGGCCCTTTATATACCTAAAGACAGCAATCATGTCCTCAGTGAATAATTCTTTCAACCAGTGCTTACATAACATGCTTTCAGGTCCCCTCTCCATCTGACCTTCCTCCATACTTGCTCAAGATTTTGCCTTTCTAGAATGGCCTCCCCAGAGGTGGTAGGAACGTGTACAAAGACACCATCACCTCCCTGTCATTATGGACATTATGCCTCCATCAGTATGGTTAATTATGAGCTCCCATGATCTACTTCACATGAGTTGTAATCATTGAATGAGATAATGTATGTAAAGCACTTTGTTAACCTTCAAGTACTAAGTAAATGGCAGTGATGATGAGGATTATGATGATAACTAATTTTCTACTTTTCAGGGGGATATTTTAGCTTTGTTTAGACCCAACCCTAGATTTTTCGTCAGTCTGGGTCACTGTGCCTGCTCCACCTTGGACAAGGCAATTGGCAGAGATATGTGCAGAGGGCACATGAAGGACCTCTGATTTCATCAGTGGGGTCAAGAATAAGTTCTGTAACTCCAGGGAAGCTGTCTGAAGACGGTGTCAAATCACAATAGAAATGCAAGCCACTACATCACACATACGGATCCCCATGGGCCACATATTGACTTAGAAAAGCCACATGTTGTGTTTTCTTTTACAGTTACATTTTAATCTAGTTCTGCTGCACTTGCCTGAATTCAGGACATCTCTGGTTTAAGGCACATAGAAAGATTGACCTTCCCAGGCTCTCACAGCTAGTGAGCATCAGGTTTACCTGACTCCAAGTCCAGCATAGTACAACACAAATATATGTATCCCTAAATTGATCCCACAGAGGGACATGCTCTTTAGATTTTGTAGCAAAGTGGATAGAGCATTGGGCCTGAAGTCAGGAAGATATGAATTCATATATGACCTCAGATAACTTCCCAGCTATGTGACCCTGGGCAAGTCATTTAAATTCTGTCTGCCTCAGTTTCCTCAACTGTAAAATGGGTATCATAGTAGCACCTACCTCCCAGGGTAGTTGTGAGGATGAAATGAGATAATAGTTGTAGAGTGCTTAGCACAGTCACTGGCGTGTTGTTGTTCAGCTGTGTGTGACTCTTCCTGACCCCATAGACCATAGCATGCCAGTGCTGGAGTGATTTGCATTTCCTTTTCTAGTGGATTAAGGCAAACGAGGTTAAGTGATTTGCCCAGCATCACACAGCTAGTAAATGGCTGAGCCTGGATTTGAACTAGGGTCTTTCTGACTCTAAGCCTAGCACTCTGTGCACTATGGCACCACTAGCTACCTGACACATAGAAGGTGCTATATAAGGGCCTATTCTCTCCCCTTCCTACTGCCACCCCCATTTTATTCAAGAGTAAATCAGATGAACTGGGTTCAGATTTCAGCTTTGCTACTTGTTATCACTGTGACCTTGGACACATCACTTAACCTCAGGATCTTCATCCATAAAATAAGAGGATTATACTGGGTGATCTCTAAGATCCCAAATCTATGATTTTATGAATTTAAAAAAGTTACCACTAAAAATATTGGGTAAGGGAAAAGGATCATTAGAGCACAGGTATAGAACCAAACATGGTACTTCTTATAATTCTGTTAGCATTGTTGTTCAGTCATTTTCAGACATGTCCAACTCTTCATGCATCCATTTGGGGTTTTCATGGCAGAGATACTGGTTTGCCATTTCCTTCTCCAGTTCATTTTACAGGAGCAAACTGGATTAACTGATTTGCCCAGGGCCACCTCACACAGCTAGTAAGTGTCTGAGGCCAGCACTCTATCTACTGTACCCTGTAGCTACCCGATCTGCTAATGTGGTAGCTTGGAAAAGATGAAGGGAAGAGAAGCCAACTTCATCTATTCTTAAGGGAAAGAAAACTGACAAATTTGTGTGGGTCTTTGCTGAATATACTTTATCTGTCTCATCATATTAAATAGCTTCCATTCTTGGTAATGTATAAATGCTTTTATCTGTTGAAAAATAGACTTCCACTTGGTTTCAATTAATCACTTATAAAATCTGTATACTCTATTTCCCTTCTCCCGAAAGCATTTAGAATGATAATGTGGGATTTCATGGTTGAGGGGCAAAAGTATTAGTAGAAGCTAAAATAAGAATTAAGAGAGGAGAGAACAGGAAAGGCTTTTCAAGAACAATCTGTGGGATCAGTTCTCTCTTCTAAGGATGAGAAAAGAAGATGAGAAGACATGTGGCCTTAAGAGTGCCCTTCTTAACCTTCTTAGGTTGGGCTCCTAGTTTAAGTGGGAGTGGGTAAGAGAGCCTCTCACTTGGACTCAGAAAGAAGAGGGCAAATCCTTCCTTACCCTCTCTCAGCCTCTGTGTCCTTCTCTGTAAAATGAGGCTAATGATAGCACCTGCCTCACAGAGTTGTTGTGAGGATGAAATGAGATAACACATGGAAGGCCTTTGCAGATTTTACAGCACTAAATAAATGTTAACTCTTACTATTAGCTTTTATTATCTTTAGAGTATAAGGCGGATCTTGCTTTCAATTCCAAGGCTGAGTTTCTTCAGTATTAAGGGAATTGCCAAAAAAAAAAAAATACCCAATAAATGAAAGTGTTTATTCTTTGTCTCCTCTTAGCTTTCTCCCAGAGTCCCAAGTCTTGAAAGCTCAGCCCTGTACCTTTACTAAGAAAGCCAATTTTATTTTTCAACTTCTAACAGTAGAAACCTGAGGAAAGTCAGCTATTGTGTGTCAGCCTAATGGGGTGAACAGTCAGTTCTTCACAGTCTGGGTCAAGTCCTGTGTAGGGCCATGTGCATAATGGTCAGAAGCTGAGTTGGAACCTGTAAGCAGCCAGCCCCCAGAGGATAGAGCAGAAGCTTGAGTGATGTAGCCTAGATGTTCACCTTCAACTAGCAGGTAGGCAGCTGTACCTTTTTTGGTTCAGTGTTATTTTTTAGAATTATAAACCTGTGCCTATGGCTAAGTACATCTATCAGAACAAGTAATGTAATTCCAGCAAATTCAGATGAATTAAATAGCAAGGACTCAGATCTTTCCCCAAAGTCACTTCTATTTCCCTCCATTCACCACATTTGGCCTTTGTCAGATTACTGGATGGGGAGTGGACTGGGAGGGAAGGAAGGGATATTGTAGAGCTGAAGTCCTCAGAGAAAGCAAACCACTTTCAAATCTGAAGGGAAATCATCAGAATAACTGCTTAAAACCATGTTTGCACTATAATTTAGGACATTTGGGCTTTTACCTATTTGCAGGGGCTAGAAAGGAGGACCTTAACCAGCAACATAAGGATCTACACTCACTGGGGTTTGTGATTGAGGTTAAAAGTAGTTTCAAGTATAAATGGTGCAAACCATATCAAGAGACTCCTGGCCCAAGCTTCTTGGGAGGTCCAAGTTCAGTGGCCATTAGTAATCCTTCAGTAAGAAGAAGGAGGGGAAAAAAATCTCATGGTGTCACAGCGGGAGAAGCCATCTCTTAATGTTTCTTCTGTGCCATCGTGGCCTATTGGGCATCATTGTAATCCAGACTAGATGTGACAAATATATACATTGCAGTGCCCAGGTTTGCATTTTGGAGGAAAAAACACCAGCTCTGAACCAGGCAGAAGTGTGAGGCAACATTCTTGGCCAGTGAGACAACCTCAGAAGCTAAGGGCTCTCATAAATCAAAACCTGCTCAGAAGCTACTCACCGCCTTCTAGGGAAACACTCATCTTGCCACAGGAACCACTGTATTCTTACCTACTCCCACCCCCTTTAAAGTGTTTTTCCTCAGCTATTGGGTTTTGTTTTGTTTTCTATCTTGACTTTTTAAGTTTTTAAAGGCCTTTTTGTTCCACTTGGGTAACTCACAATGGATTAACATTGCCTTTCACTCCTTTTAGTTTCTTGCCCAGCTCAAACTCATGGACTACAGCTTGCTGGTTGGAATCCATGATGTTGAGAGAGCAGAACAGGAAGAGGTAGAGTGTGAGGAAAATGATGGTGAAGAGGAAGGGGAAAGTGATGGGACGCACCCTATTGGAACCCCTCCAGACAGTCCAGGAAATACACTCAACAGCTCACCACCCTTGGCTCCTGGGGAATTTGATCCAAACATTGATGTCTATGGAATAAAATGCCATGAAAGTAAGCTGAGTTCAAAAAATAAATTTATTTTGCATATGAAATGTGATTTTTGCAGCTAATTTTTTTAAAATCTTGAAATTGACTAAATAAATATGAATTACACATTTTATCATATTCTGAACAAGCTGATTCCAGGACAAGGGAAAGTTGAGAGTGCCTGCAATCCCAGGCATTTAATTTAACAGGTTGAATTTTTTGGATAACATGAAGCCTTGGAATAGAATGACACCACAGCTTGTTTATTGGGCTGGTTTATGCTGCCAATACCATGGGATTCAAAAATGCTTCATGATGACTTTATAACTTTTCTACTTCCCACCTTATCCCAGAGATACTAAGGATGTAATCAGTTCTGATGAGAACTTTTACTAAAAATCACCTTGGAAGACCCAAGGTTATTATGTATAACTTAGTGGCAGATTCTCTTTCCTTCATATGAATACTGAAAGGTTTGAAAGACTATTGTAGCAAATGTCTGTATTTTAGGTGATTTTTTTTTTTATAGAATCCCAATGCACTTTTCTTTAGGATAGTGTTAATGAATCCAGCATATTGGTGAATTCCATCTTGGCTAGTTCCAGCTTTTCCAGCTGACTATGATCTTCCTTGCTTCCCAGTATCAAAAGTTTGATAAGTTTGCCAACAGGTACTAAAATGATTCTGTTACTACCTCAGAGGTAGTATATCTAACGTTACACAAATGGATCTGTATTCTCATTGAGTGTGGGTTTTTCTCTCCCACAATGCATATTGCACTCCGTTCCCTCCTTCCCATCCTGTGGCACTCTTGTCCTTAACACGTTCTCAGTCATTACAATGTTGGTTTAGTGTGATCTGTTTTAGGAATCTTTCAGATAAAATATAAAATCATGGTCTAGCTTCATTCATTGGTTTTTGAAAAATTATCATTTTAGCTTCACTTAAATTACGTGAAACAAGTCAAAAGTATTTTCCAAAGTCCAGCAAAAGTGAAATCTCTTCTTTTGCCTCAAATTGTTGTAAAAACCACTTCTGAATGGATATATCAAAGGAAGTTGGCTTTGTTTTGATTCTGTTTGTCAAGTTGCTTTAGTAACAGAAGACTGCATGTGGCCAAATATTCCTTTTCTTCATTAGTGAAACAATTCCATTTGAGACTATGAATTGAAAATTGGCATCATCTAGGTTGGTCCCCTTGTCTATCTTTTATAATGTTATTTCTTTGAGGTTGTTGATAAATCAGAATGAATCCCTTGATGATATGCAGATTCCAAAAAGCATAATTACTCAACACTTACTTGAGAATTTAAATTTTTCATCACTGATGAAATATATTTAGAATAGTATTAGGCATGAATTTGGACTTCTTACTAGGATATAAACGTACTCACGTGTGTGTACGTGTACACATTTATATAAGTACACATACATCTATATGTATTTACATATATATATGTTATTGGAAATTAAAAATGTACACACATATTTATAGTGGTAGTTTAAACTTTTTTTTAAAAGCTAGACTTCTGTTTTCTGACCCCTTCCAATGTTCCTATTCCATTAAGATGTTTTATATGTCACTTTTCTCCCTGTCCCTCTCAGCCAGTCCTTTTTTTTCTGCAATTTTTCCCCCTAAAAACATCCACCCCTTTATGAGAAGCTCTGCTTTTCATTAACTGCTCTGCACTACTATTGCTGAAAGCTCATGTGATAATAATTCTTGGTACCATTTTGTTGTCATTCTTCTTCAGATGCACCTAGGAAAGAGGTCTATTTTATGGCTATTATTGACATTCTTACTCATTATGATGCAAAAAAGAAAGCTGCCCATGCTGCAAAAACTGTTAAACATGGCGTAAGTCTCTTTTTTTCCTTTGTCATCTCTTCTGAGCTTGTGGAATTGTTTATACCTTGACGAAAAGTGATCTCCTCCAGGTAGTCTTCCTTTTATGGAGATGTAAAGCTGTGTAGTGTTGTTTATTGCCAGTAAGACTTCACATTCTGAGCACCCTATTATGAACCAACAAGTACCAGTTCCTAATCCCAGTTTCTAATATCCCCTTTTGGCAAGTCACTTAAACTCTCTGCCTTAAACTGTTCAATCTGTAGACTGGGTCTACTAATAGGTATGTGTATTACTAGGGCATTATATGAATTCATTAACTCCTATTGGAAAAATGCTTTAAAAATGAAAAAATGCTGAGAATGTGTTAAAAATTCTATTATTAGTTGTTCAGAATTAAGGTGCTGTTGCATTCTTAATTACAGTATTCTTTGGCCAAGACTGTGCTAACATGTGTGGTAGTGTTTTTCTTACTTTTCAGGAAATTTCATTGTGATGAAGCTTTTTAAAGTGCTAGGTCAATAGGTCTCTGTGTGATGAAATTCCTCTTCATAATCTGACAGTTATTGAATGATGCTTGCATTATAGAACCCCCTTTTTGGCACTGTGGGTGAACTAAAAAGCCACACAGCCCAACCCATATAGATGAACTTAAGTGCAGCAATACCCACAAAGAGCAGGAGTGTTTTACCTGGAGTCTATAAACTTGATTTCTTGCTTGTTTTTCATTTGGAGAACTGTATTTTGATATAATTTGTTTCCTTTACAGTCCTATGTATTTTATTTTATTCATTTAAAAACATGATTCTGAGAAAGGGATCACAGGTTTCACCAACCTGCCAAAGCAATCCATGACACGCAAAAAGTTAAGAACCCCTGAGCTATAAAAGTCGGTGCTTTCTCAGTAGAGTATGAGGATACAGCCAGATTAACCAGAACCCATTTCCTTCCCTGAGAGAACAGACTGGCATTCCCAAAACAGATTCATCCTAAGTCAGTATTCTTTTCACCAAAGAAATTTATTCATCCATCCATCCGTCCGTCCGTTCGTTCAACAAATATTTATTGTGTGCCCATTATGTAGGGAAGGAGCTGACCAGGAAATCACCCACCCCAAAGAAATGCATTTTAAATTCCACACGAGCACAGAGGACTGTTGTAAATTTTTACTAGCCAATGCATTCTAAACCCCATTTATCACTTCCAGTTTCCAATAGAGTTCTTGTGACACATATTCTACTTTTTTCTCCCCAGCCAACCACCCGTTCAGCTCTATCAGAGGACCATAAATTTAGAACTAGAAGGAGCCCTACATATCATCTAGTCTAAGCCCTTCATTATACATATTGGGAAACTGAGGACCCAAGAGACTATTACTCACCCATTGTCACAGAGATAACATGTGGCAAAAAGAGAATTCAAGCCTAAGTCATAAAATCATGTAGCTAAAAATGGAAGGGACCCCAGAGACCCTGTCATCTAAACCCCTCATCTAGACAGTGGGGGAAACTGAGACCCAGAAAAGTTGAGTGACTTCCTGAAATCACACAGATAGTGACCATCAGAGCAAGGCTTTGAAACCAGATCCTCTAACTTGAATCCAGTGCCCTTTCCACTCTGCCACCATGTAATATAATATTATGTTATATAACATAGCCTAAAAATCCTTGCATTTTGCAAAACATTGAATTTAATGGCACCACTGGTTTGGGGCTCTACTGGGAACTTCTACCCTTTAGATATGAGAAATAACAGGTTACTCAGTCAATATCGGTGAATAAAAATACCATTTGATGACTCAGTCAAAGCCAGGAGTTATCCTTTACAGTCAGGAAATTAATGAGCTTGCCAGTAGTTGCTTGACAACTGATTAGCAGCACTATGGACCTAAAAATAGAGACCCCCTGTCTGATCCCCTGGCTCTCGGCACAGCTTGAGAAGGGCACTGGTGAATGCATCCCCTCTCCTCCCCCATGACTTGCTGCTGAGGAAATCCAGCCCCCTCTGGTTCTGATGGGGTTAACCCAGAGGGAAAAGGAGCAAAAATGATAGTTAGGAGTTCATTTCTACAAAGCCATATTAAGCATCTACTTTTTAGCAAATCACTGCTCTGGGCAACAACCCAGACGCTTCTTTCAAGGAAATTAGAGACAGAGAGAGAGAGAGAGAGAGAGAGAGAGAGAGAGAGAGAGAGAGAGACAGAAAGAGAGGAGAGAAAGAGGGCAAGAGGCTAAAGAAGAGTCTGGGGAAATGCTATGAGAAATCTGAGAAAGAAATGCTCAAAAGAGAGAAACTGATCTGGAACTACGTGTTCTAACTGGCTTCATTAGGCCAGCTGGTCTTTAAATCTGCTGCTGCATCTATTGTCTGTCCCTATTGTAGAGGACTCAGCCACTTAAGCCACTCATATGCTAAGAGGGCCATGGACAATTAAGGCAGTCCTTATGCAATCATCTGGCCTCAGTGTTATTCTGCCAGATGTTTGGCAGTGTCCATTCTTCTCAACACACTACACTTAGATTTAATCCAAATGTAGCTGATTTCTTTCTCCTAAGTTACCAAAAATCACATTACTGTCTGTTGTTTTCCATCATCGCTAGAAAGACTTTGATTATTCAAATAGTCCTGCTAATATATTAATAAGTGGGACAATAAAGTGGAGGACTTGAAATAGCCATGGCAATTGAGGAGTTTACAACCAGGTGTGATTACAGTTGGAAGCAGCCATTGCATAGTGTAGGTTTGGTTTAGAAATTAAAAGAATCATAGCAATATCCATTTCCCCATCCTTATTTTTTTTTCTTTTAAATTGGCACAGGCTGGTGCAGAGATCTCAACCGTGAACCCTGAACAGTATTCAAAGCGCTTCTTGGACTTTATCGGCCACATTTTGACGTAACCTCCCATATTGCCCAGAGGATGGACAGACAGGGAACACAGCAGAGCTGGCTTCAGTTAAAGAAAACAGAAAAGGAAATGGAACTCAGTGACATGCTTTTCTTGCAGAAAAGCAAGCCTCCTCACGTTTACCTCCTCAGGCCAAGATGGTAGACTAGGGGGCAATTTGCTCTAACAGCTACCTGATATTTCCCAGCATAGCTCTAGCTACTTCTGACTTTGTGTGTGTGTGTGTGTGTGTGTGTGCATTAAAAAAAATTAAAATATAATTAATTAATTAAAATAGATTAGCTTTACTCAGAGCAGGTAGCAAGTAGCACCTCTCTGATACAGCTAGCTGTGGTGGAGTGAGTGAATGAATGAACAAGTGGGGGTGGGGAGGGGAGAATCAGATGCATGTCATACCAGCCATGTTGGCATCAAACTGTAAACTGTGGATCAGTTTATTTTTTGAGTTGAAAGACATGAGACAGTATTCATAACAATAACGACGATGAGACGATTTAAAAAAGCAAACATACCGCGAATGTTACACTTCTATTCCGCTCGCTGGCGCACTCCCTAATAACTGTAACATTAACCCCTTGGCACCAGGCGGTGGCTTAGCATCCCCCGTCTTTGCCTTTGCACTGTTTTTGCCTCCAGTACATCATGTCAGAACTTCGAGCGTCAAGGAGTTACTTTCTGTCTTCTAACAGGAGGCTGATGTTGTAGTGGCTCTGTCAGTTACATTTTCACCTCAGTAAATTATGTCAAGGAAAAAAATGCTTATTCTCTTTTATTGCCTGGAGCTTGTCCGTTGTTACACTCCTCTATTGCAACATAGGAATTAATGCTACATGGAAAAAATAGCTCTTTGGGGAGGGGGGAACTGCATAGTTTTGGGCAATAGTATCATCTTCCACCTTGAGGGGATGAGCAAAGTGATAGAAATCTCAATTCTGCTACAGAAGGAAAAGAAATCTGAAATTTTAAAATGCTTCTGTTTTTGACCACTGTTTAAGCAGCGGTGTTTTGTTATAAATTATCCCTTTCATGGAAACCTTCGATTTTACTGTTTACATTATTAGGAAAACAGGGATACTTTTGAATCTAAAATTTTATGTACAGTATGTGATTTTTTGAAGTTTACATGTAAAGTTACTTTGCAGCATAGATGAAACAATGTTTGCATTTCTTGAGGTGTATCATGCAGCAATGTACCAGAATGGATACTTCTTTACTTCTTCCGAGTCCACGGTAGATAAGTCTTTTTCAATAAACTATAAAAGGCCATTCTGTTTTTGTTTCCTCTCCAAATGTTCTTTTTATCAACTGAATGAGTTTTTTTTCTCAAATGTTTATCCCAGATCTGGTTGTACAAGTTCATTGCCTAAAACTGTGCTGATTGCATTTAATCATGTTAAAAAATGTTCAACATTTATCATGTTTCTACCAGCTTCCCTGCATCCCCTGAAAGGCGCCAAGCTGAAAAGAATTAGGTTTGCTTAGAGTGTGTTATTAACTCATACACTGTGTTGAAGCTGTGCCTTTAAAACTCTTTGTTTAAGTCGTGAGATGATTTTTTTTCAGCCATTTGCAGGAGGGAAAAAAATCACACCCTCCAATGATTACTTAGAGCAAAAACAAACCCTAGTATGACAGCCCGTTAACATCAAGGCTGTTCAGACTGCAGCTGGGCATGGTGTGTGTAGGGGTTACTTCAGAGAAACACCATACAGGCAGAAATCACAGTATCTTCAGGAGCCAAAGGCTGCGTCATTCCCATTGCTGTGTACTGATTTTTACATAGTTTTGTTACCCTTGATGGAGGAAGTTAACACCACTGTAATATAATTGTACAAATCTGTATTTTATGTATTTAAATGAATGGATACTGTGATTAGATTCTTAATCTTGCATCATACCCATTTCATTTTTTTTTAGCCTGTTGTGGTTTGCCATAGTAGGAGACTACAAAGAGAGAAATCCTAAAGTTAAGATGTGGTACCTGGATATCATTTGAGTAGCTTTTCTTTGTTGTGGCCAATATGTTTATGCTTTTTAGAAATTTACAAAAACGCTTTTTTTTTGGTCTGTAACAGTCTTTGTCCTTCATTGCTGTCAATAAACTGTTTATTTGGACAGGAGAAGGAAGTGCACATTGTATCTCCTAGTGCTAAAACTCCACTTCAGACATGAGCAAGGCTTTATATAATAAAGCACTTTGATGATTCCCAAAGTAAAGCCTCTGCCCCCTCTGTTCCAACTGGGCTTCTCTCCTCTGCAGATGAATTTGCAAATGTGGTTGGACTGGAAACCTTTGGGGACCTTTCCCTCTCAGCATCTGTGGTTGTGTGAAGCTCCATAAATAAATAAGCCTTAAATATTGTAGAAGCAAAATCAAATGAAATCGACCATTTTCTTTTCCTGGAACATTTTGTTTAACCTGTGCTGAAAAATGGGTTTTCTGTGGAGCAATATTTGTAAGTGACTGAAACTCATACAACAAAGTTAACTTAATGAAAGATGAGCATAGCGAAAAGGAAACCCATTGATATTCATATATAGGAAGGGAAAGAAATAAGAATTTCTATAATTTCCATGTTCCAGCAATGTAGTTAACTGATAATTCCTATAGGAAAAAAAAGACTTTTCCTTTCTGTGGTACAGTATTCTGAAAATTTCTAGAGATAGGAATCCTAGTCATAAGAAAGAATGTAAAATTGTGGAGTATTACACAGGATAGCAAATGATTATAGGTCCAGTTGCAGTTTTCTTTCTAGTACATTTGGATCTAAATATCTGCTTTACTCTCATCGATTTTACACTGCTCTGATTTGCATGCACAGTGGTCCCAGAATCAAGGCAGTGCTTCTGAATATTTTAAGACCTCAAATGTAGCCATAAGAGGCATAGTGTGAATTAGTGGATAGAGTCAAAGCAGAAAGATGAGCATAGTTCCCTCCTTTTACTCAGATTGAATGTGTGACCCTGAGCAAGTCACCCTCAGTGTCCCAGGCAACTTTCTAAGCAGTTAATGATGGTGAGAGGAAATTAACCCTTGTCCCAGAGTTCCCTCACAGATGAAACCATAGATCCAGACAAAAAAGTAAAGTAGCAGCGATAAACAACTAAACGTTTATTAAAACACTAGTAGGAATCGGATGTCTTAAACACTAATATGGAGATATAGTTCTTCATTTAATTGACTGGCATTTATTAAGTTCCCAATATGTAGCAGGCATGAAGAAGAATGACAAAAGTCAAAACATTCGTACATTTTCAGAGGAGAAGATAGAGGGGTTATTTTGGTAAGGAAGGGGACTAGTTGCTGATAATTGAGAAGATAATAAATAATAGTGGAAAACAAGGAAAAGAGGCAGAAAAGGGACATAGAACAAAATTATTTTTTCCAGAGGGCTCCTTTGAGTAGGCACTCCTCCCATATATTTCCTTTCATTTATATTGACTTCTTGTTGGTGAAAATGTGATCATCTAGAAGTCATTACATGGGGAGCTCAAAACTCTCAAGATGGCGACTCCATTTTTCATAGGTAGCATTCCCTCCTCTCTCCCTCCTTGAACAGAGCATAAAGGCTTGGTTCAGCAAATCATTTAGTGGTAGAAGCTAATTTAATTCAAGCATTTGCCAAGCTTGGCACTGTGTTGGGCATTGGTGATACACACACAAGATGAACACTTTAGAAAGTCATTACTCAAACAACAAATATTTATTAAATGTCTGTTAAATTCCAGGTACTTTGGACTAAGGAAACAGAGGCGAAAGTGAAATAGTCCCTGCCCTCAAGGACCTTCCATTCTGTATGCAGAATATAAACAAAATGAATACAGGGTGGTTGAGAGAGAACTCTAGCTGCTGATTATTGATAATAAAGCAATATAGAGTAGAGAAAACAAGTATGTAAACAAGTAAACATAAAATATAAGGACTGATGATTAGCTCTGTTTTCCTTAGTTTTAACAGAAAATGTGATTGGGGCTGAAATCTTCTAAGATCTGTCATTCCCTTTGATTAGATTCATCTGCAGGATAAAATCCATCTGCCCAATGTTCTCTCCCTCCTCCAACCACTTTCCCAATACTCAAAACTTTAAATGACATTACATCGTATTGTAAAGTGGTCCAGAACACCAACTGAGAATGATGAGAAAGGTGCTGAAGGAAGAGCAATTAATGATTTACCTAGGGAGGTGGCGGAAGCTGCTTTTCTAGAGCCCTTGAAGAATGGGATGAATACCCATTTGACCTGAAAAGGTTTAAGTGAATGCACCCTAAAGGACTCAATGACCTTCATTGTTTATAATTTAGTAAAAACTCTGAGGGGAAGGTGAAAAAGCTTTGTAGTTTCCCTCTTTTCCTCACACACTTTTAAACACTTGAATTCAATGTGTTTGAATATCAATGGTGAGAATGAGTTAGGTTATCTCAAAATAAACTAATAGCTGTAGTGTACTTAGGCAGATAAATCTCGTTGGTGTAAATAAAATGGATTTTAAAAATCTAAGACACAGCTAGTGTGTGTCAGAAATACATGTATATATACACAATTAAAAGATGGGGTTTCATGTAAAAGTATTTGTGACAAAATACTCATGATTTTTCTCTTGTAAACTCTGATTTTAAACTCAAGACCCACCTCCTATCACTTTATGATTAGCATCTCTAGAGACAGAAGGGAGGGTGCTAGGAGATTTAGAGCCACTGTTAGTCAAAAACGGGGAGACCGGGGGTGGGAGAGGGAGGGAATTCATGAATATGACTGAAACTCAGAGTCTAGCAGAGAAATCTTACAAAATGAGATGGTCTTACAGCAGGTCCCTGGTTTTAGAATCCAAGGACTAGAGGACTGACAAGTGGTGTGAAAGTTAACCTTGAGTGATTGGTGAAAATATTTGTAGGAGAAAAAAGGTAGTGAAGGTCTGTGCAGAATCCTAGATGTACATACAGGTATATATGTACACATACACGCACAATATGCATTAAACCTATCCTTTCATTGTAATATGCCAAATATATAAAATATAATGTATATGTATGTATTTTCACTTCACAGTCTTGGAAAGTTGCCTAGATCATTGCAAGATTAAGTAACTTACCCAGGATCACACAGCTAGGATGTATCGGAGATACACTTGAACCCATGTCTTCCTAATTGTAAAGCCTTTGTGTCAGCACTGCACAGAGGAGGCAGTGTGGTATAGTGGATAGTGAGTTTGCCTCAGAATCAGGAAAACCAACGTTCAAGACTTCCTCTGATACATACTAGCTGTGTGACCCTAGACAAGTTGCTTAACTTCTCAGGACAGATTCTTAGTTATGGAGAAGGTACAGAACTGCGCTGATAATTGGGAAATTCTCCCCTTTGAGAACTCCCTATGCCAATGAAGTCAAAAGCCTCTATTTGTAATTAAAAAGGATGCAGACTCTCTCTGTCTCTGTCTCTCTTGCTATCTCTCTGTTTCTCTACCTCTCTTCCCCCTCCCTTGATAAACATAGATGTATATATGCATATTACATGTGTATGCATAAACACAAAGGAGAAATATGCATATACCTATTTTCTGTATATACACACATTTCTGTGTATATATGTACACTTGTGGGAATAGATGTACAACTTTCCCAAGGAGAGGACAATATTAATATCTATTGGAATGAAATTACTCTTAGGTCATTTGACCACCTGCAAAGAGCCAAATAGAATCTATTCTCTTTATATATTTTCCTAGCAAAGTCTTTGGCCAGTGCAGTCTTGAAGAGGCTTCTCCCCTTCTTGAAAAATTACCATAAATTCATTTGCTCCTTTTGGGGAAAGAAAACCTGTATCATCTCTCTGGAGCTTCTTTAATGCTCTGACTTTTTCAGAAATAATTAATGATTGCAAAAAAAAAATGGATTAGCTAATTGCCTTGGTACCCAAAGATGCAGAATGTCCAGGCACACAGATTAATTAATAGATTAATATTTTCAAGTTCCGTTCGCAATTATTCACTTTGGTAATTAACACTTCTCTGTACTGTTCATTGCCTTCTAACTATTCCCACTCGTGGAATGGAGCTAGGGACCCCTGATCTAAGCCAAGTCACAACTTCAGTTACTTTATAAGGCCCACCTTATATTTTCTTCTTCACTCTGGCTTAGAGCAAAATGTGATCAAGATCAATTGAGGTAACCCTTTTAGACCCTCAAAAAGGATAGCATCATTTCAAGGTCTTATGATTCTGAAAACACTGTTCCCAAAGGAGAAAAAAACATAGAGTGGCACTCTAGCTTTGTTATATTCAAATGATTAATTCACTTTTATTTTACATGCATTAATCTTTTTTTTTTTGGCTGAATAAACTTTTTCATCTTTTCATGGATGTTAGTCCTTTTTCATAGATTTTTTTTGGCCTGGGCAAATTTTTACATAACTCTGCATAAGATTATATACACATACCCGCTCACACTGTGCACATGTGTGTGGCTCTCTTTTATTTTCCCTACAAGCCTCATACTACCAGATCTATATTTATTTTCCTCTCAATTATCTATATAGACTATCATCTTTAGCCTTGGGTTTTTATTCTGATGGTATTACCTATGTGTTCAGTCTCTTTTTCTTAAAGTAGTTGCTAGCTCCTAGTTGGAAAGGACACTGCTCTAATCCTCTCTGTAGTACCGTCCTAAGCACCTAATGTGCTCCTGGCATAGGGCAGGCTTCCTACATGCTTATGGACTCATTGGCTAATTGTTTGAAGGCTTTACTCAATAATAATAACATACATTTACATAGCACTACTAGTACTCTCATGCACATTACCTCAGTCCAACAACTATATAAGGAAGGAAATACGGTTATTATGACACCTTATGGATCAGGAAACTGGATGGCTCATAACATGGACAAGGCATGATTTGAACCCAGACCTTCTAACTCCAAGTCAAGGACATTTTCCAATACATGTTACTCATGGGAATCAATAGTCTTTCCCAATATTTCTTAAATTTATCCTGTTTCCATGATAAATACACAAATTCTATGAAAGTATTTTTGAGGTAAGTACATTTGATTCAGTTTTAAAGGATTAATTACACCAACTCCTCATAACAAATCTATTAAGACTTTACCATGAATCTCATGTTTCCATCTCCTCTCCCATCAGGTTTGGTCTAATAGAGTCTACCTAGGGAGAATTTCTCTTTGGAACATTTACTAATTTCTTTTTCTTGCACTATTGCAAGACAGTGACCAATGACCAAGAAGACTTAAGGCAATTGTTACCATGGTTTGTTTTTTGTTTAGTTGTCCTTTTTAGTGATGTTGAAAAATAACTCAAGTTTAACCCTGTAATGGCTCTACTTGCCTGAAATGACTCTACTTGCCACCTAGAAAATTTTCTTTGAAACAGTCAAGAAGGAAGCACGGATATCCATTGTCTCTGTTTCTATTTCATGTAGTACTAGAAAGGTTGACCACAGCCATAAGATAAGAAAAAAAATGAAGAAATAAGCACAGATAAAGAAGAAACAAAATTATCATATTTTCCAGATGATGTGATGGTATACTTAAAGAATTCCAGGAAATCAATTGAAAAATTAATTGAAATAATTCCCTCCCAGCTTGATTGATTTATTTTTTTTCTTTTGCTCACTGAAGGGGCCATTCCCTGATTACTTCTTAAGGAGACCTATTCACTGAATGGCTGTCACCTCACTCTAAGTGAGTACCTGAGGCAAAAAAGGCAGAAGTCTCCCATTGCATCCTGGGCCATCTCCAGTCATTCTAATGAATATCTGGTCACTGGATCCAGAGAGAAGTGAGGCTGGTGACCTTACACAGCCCTCTCTCACTCAAAACAAAGTCACGTGCAAGTCATGTCATCATTTCTCTGATGTCATGGTCTTCTTCGGCAACAAAGGATGAACACAGCAACCACAACTGAAATAATTAATAAGCAGTAAAACTGTAGGATAAGAAATTGATCCAAACAAACCATAAGCATTTCTATGTAAAACCGCTCGGTGAATCCTGAAGTCTTAGGCTGAACTAAGTAAGTAACTCTAATGGAAGTTACTAATGTGTCAAAGACAGAGGGAACATGTCACAATAGATTAAATACTTTGAGGCAGAAAGTCTCGGATTCAGATCTCTCCTGCAATGATACATATCACTTTATCCCTAAAGTAAAGCCGATAATACCTGTAACTGCCTACTTCAAAGTGTTGTTTAAGACTCAAAAAAAAAGATAATGTAGGCTTTATGGTATTATGAATATTCAGGGCAGCTAGGTAGTCCAGTGGATAGCCCCAGGAAGACCTGAATTCAAATTTGGCCTTGGACACTTAGTCATGTGACCCTGAGCGAGTCACTAAAACCTGTTTGCCACAGTTTTCTCATCTGTAAAATGAAATGGAGAAGGAAATAGGGTCACAAAAAGTTGGACATGACTGAACAACAAAAGACTTGAGGACCGGAAAAAACCAGAACCTGCCAAAGTTCATGTTCTACTTAGCTAAATAATTGATTTAAATTTCCAATAATTAAAAAAAAAATACTAGAAAATATATGCAAACTTGAAAGCGCCATATGAAGATCCTTAATTCTTCCTACTCTGTTTCTTTATAAACATAGGACACCAATTGTCCAAAACTCTCAGCTCCCTATTTGGAGGAGAGAGATGGCAGCACATTACTTGTGATGATTCTCTTATACACAGCTTGACATTCAGGAATTTTGTTTGAACATTGTGATTTAGGTCTTTTTGTGTCTTACGGCATCCATAGAAGCCTAACACCATAAATCTATAGGTGGAAGGCATTTTAGAGACCATCAGAACCAAATCCCCCATTTCATAGATGAGGAAACTGAGACCAAGAGGGGTTAGGTGATTTACCCAACATCACACAGGTAGTAAGCAGCAGAGATATGATTTAAAGTCACAGATTCTGACTCATAAACCTTAAAGCATTCTGGAAATGTATTGACCATGCTTCTCCCACTTGAGGCCTTTGACATTCCTTTACTGTCCTCAGTTTTTTTCTGTCTGTACAGTGATCATTGAGGCCCAAGGGCTTCTTGTAGGATGTAGTGGAGATTTTGTGACTTTAACCACCTTTGGTCCCACAAATCTCCATGATCATCTTATTTTTAATCAAAGCTGAGTGATAAATGTGACAAACCAACAAGTCCTGTGTGTAGAGAGTAGCAGCCTTAATTAACAATAGTAAAATGCATCAGAGAGACGAGAACTTATAGCCTGAGGCCCAGAGTCTGCATTCAGGCTCAGAACCTTCCTGACTGGGCAGATCCTTTTACCTTCTGAGCCTGTTTCGTCTTCTAGAAAATGAGAGGGTTTATTCCCTTTCAGCCTATCATTAGATTTTTTTTCTTGATGTAGGTGTATGGGGTGTTCAGGAGGACTAGCACCTCTGGTGTGAGGGTCAGCCTTTACATACCCTTTACAGGTATGCTGTACACCTTTGGTGTCCACCTGGTTCACCCATTTCTGATCTGTGGCTACAAGAAGCTATAGCATGTATAGCAGCCACATCCCAGTAAAAGCATTTGGGCAACCAGGCTAAACTGGCTGATGATAACCAATAGACCTTAACCCCGTCAGTGAGTTAGGGGGATGTCTACCCCAAGCATGTGAAGACTTCCCCAGGCAGAATGGGCAGATAGGAACCATTTGTTCCAACAGCCATAAAGGAGGCCAGAGTAGGCTTTTTGGAACACTCAGACCTTGGTCAGACATTGAGGATGCCAGTCATCCACCGTATCCCGGGCCATTGCCAATCATTGTGACTTTTGTCTGGATACTGGACTTTGATGACTCTGGAAAAGTAAGGCTGAGGACTTTGTGCCACTCTGCCTCACTTAAATCCAATTCACATGAGTCAAAACACCACCCTCTTCGAAAATGAAGGCGGATCAACAACAGATTTGATGAATTCAACAATTGATTGCTGAATTTTCTTATACTAAACATTCTCTTTCCCTAAGGTACTTTCCATTTTTTTGTGGAACTGGAGACCTTCTTTCTCTTTCCTTTCGGAGGTGTCAGAAGACAAAATTATAATGTAACCAAAATGTGAAAGAATTGGCATTATTTCTATCCTTGTCCATTCCCAATGACTTTTTACCTAGTTGGACCAAAAGGAAAAAAAATCCAATTTCCAAAGTATAACAATGAACCCAATTTCAGCACTTCTTAGAGGAACTAAAGTGACCATCTCTGTACTATTATAGGAATCTGGTTACTGAGCCCAAACAAGTCACCCATGCACCTGGGGCAAGATCTGAAAGTTAGATCTTCTGCATATTAATGACTGTCTTTCAATCTTTCTATAGCCTGAGCATTGGCAACTTGACATTATAAAATACTTATGTATAAGGAAAGGCAGACATCAAAAAAATGCCCCTGTAAAAATAACATTTAAAAGTACCCCTTTTTGTACATATATGTACACACAATGGCCAGTATACATTTTGTTCTCTAAGTGTCTAAGAACCCTTTCTACAACTGTTAATTACACAGTGCCCAGTATGTTCCAATAATATTTAAAAATTCCAAAAGGGATGTCTTTCTGAAATGGTCTTAGCTACCCTCCTACAAACCAAAAATGAGACTAGAATCATAGAACTAAAGTGGAAAGTAGAGTTCTCTTCTTTTTAACTATAGAGCTCATCCCTTTATCTTTTCTTTCTAGCTCTTGGAAGTTGGTCAAGGATATTTAGCAGATCAAGGGGAAATTAAGATGACTAACTAATCAAATGGTAAGGAGAGAATGTTATAGTCTCAAATGCAAATGTAATCCTAACTGTGCTAAATGGAATAAAGATTCTCAAATTCTCAGAAATGGCCTTCAAAAGTGAAGAAAAAGTGATTGATGTATATCTAAACTCAAAAGTTCAATATTCAACTGAATTCAAATTTAGTTTTAAACTCTTGTTTTTTGGTGGGTTTGTTTGTTTTTTTTTTTTTACCTTCAACTCTTGTCCTGAGAGGCAGTATATTATAGTGGATGTCCAGGAAATGGGTTCAGATCCAGCTTCTGAAATTTACAAGCTTCATCACCTTAGAGAAGCCATTTAATTCTCTGAACCTCAGGCAATTCCCTAAAAAAAACAACATACACTACAACTGGAGTTTAAGCTGTCTCAGCAGCGAGAGGTTTTCCACACAGACGAAATCACAGGTTGTTGATGTAAATTTTTGCTTACTTAGGTTTACTTTGTGTGGTTTTCTGATGGACCTGGAAAGATCATTGATGATAGCGAGCTGCAATTTATAAGCAATGAGGAACATTGACAATGTGCTGAACGCTTATACAGAGACTATACCAGGTTATGGATAAATCATTAGCACTTCCCTGAAGCTACAGAATTAAAGCTATTCCCAGACACCCTGATATTCTTTTCCAGAGGCAACTAGGTGTTAACAGTGGATAGAGCCCTGGTCCTGAAGCCCAGAAGACCTGAGTTCAAATGTGAAGTCCAACACATACTGTGTGTTTTCTATCTCTCCCAGTTACCCCAACTATAAAATGGGGATTATATTATCTCCTACTCCCAAAGTTGTTATGAGGATCAAGCAAGAGATGATTAATAAATGTTTGTTTCCTTCTTATCTTTGATGGCCTATTATATTTTTCCTAGAGGAATGGATGCTATGATATATTAAGAGAAATCTTTTCACTAAAATAGCTTCAACTGAAGTTGCTGAAAGAGAGGGAAAAAACTGAGGGGAATTTATCATCTGAACCTGGAAACAGGACTAGTCTGTCTGGGTCCTTTGATTCACGAGAAATTGCTTCCTCTTGCTAGATCTCCATTCACTTCATAACCAGGCAGCTTCCTTATTTGGGAACTCTTACAGCCTTAAAACCAGCAGTTTCACTACCTCTAATCTGTAGAAACACCTGAACTGTGAACAGAAGGAGAATAAAATAAACCTTCCACCCACTTCCCAAATCCAACTGACAGTCTAGGCCTTCCTTAGAGAGACACAACCCCAGTAAACTGAGTTCTTGAGACCACTCTGGGCATAGAAGGGGGTGCACACATGCCAACTGCCGGCTTGCCCTGCAACAGGACGCCTGCCTTAGTAAGGACTACTAAAGCTGTCCCTGCAAGACCTGCTTGCAAATCCAGCCAGGAAGAGCAGACTCCAGGAAAACATCGTGAGGTAAGAAGCAATTTTGCAACTGGGATTCAATCCAGCTTCCAGGTAAGACATTATTTAATTCATGTTTCTAAAGACAAATTATCCAGCTTAGATTTTTTTTTCCCTCTAGCTTTATATAAATTCAACCTGGAAACTAAAGTAACAAATGTCTAGCTGTGAGGGAGTTCTCAGATTGTAGTTCTTATCTCATGACTCCATCATAATTTTTAAAAGGTATAGAAAAATTGTCAGATTGTTAATAATGACGTCACTTTGACAAGAAAAAAGTGAGTCTCTTTACACATTAGGAAAAGGAATTAAAATAATGCGTGCTTAAGATAGCCTGATGTAATAGCTTCATGCCTACACAATTCATAGCTTTGGCTGAAATAATAATATTTGGTCTTTTCCCCCCTTCTACCTAAGAGTATCTCAGAATAAGTAGAAATGAGTTCTATACTTAGTTTCTATTTGTCCTAATGTCAAAATTCTCTTAATTTTCTTTTTTCCCCACTTAATATTTTTTTCCAATTACATATAAAAATCGTTTTCAATATTTGCTTTTATGATTGTCAGTTCCAAATTTTTTCTCCCTCCCCAAGACTGATGTAGGTTATACATGCACAATAATATTAAATGTATTTCCACATTAGTCATATTGTGAAAGAAGAATCAGGAAAAAAGGGGAAAACCACAGATTCTCTTAATTTTCACAATCAAGAGACTTTATTTTTATTTATTAACCATGTGGTAGGCATTACACAGAATCACTGAGTCACATGCATTAATTAAGAGTTTACTATGTGCCAAGCAATCAATTAAAGAGAATGCCCCCCCCTAACAGTTTATAATTAAAAATTCATATAATGTAAATGAATTTAAAATAAAAGCTTTTAAAGCTTATAATTAAAGATAGTTCTGATACAGGTGAGGCATAAAGGAAATGTAAGTGACTGAGGCCAGTTTTTAGAAAAACAAGAACTGAGGGATTAATGGGTCAAGATATGAACAAAGTAAAGGGTGGTTTTGTGTTTTGTTGTTAGAAAGCCAGGAAAGTTAAAGAGCCACATCAAAAAGTGAGCGGGGCCTGGGGCCCTTGGGCTGCTTTTCACTAATTAGGCACGGAAGGCTTTGTGCAGGAGTTGGTTTTTAAGGAGCTGCTTTATTTAAGGGAGTTGTTGGTGGAGAAGGGAAATCCAGTCTCAGAAGTGGGGAGGGGAGAAGGGGGAACCGTGGGAATGGGGGCGGGGATTATGATTAAAAGAAAGAGATTATGTAAGACTTTTCCTGAAATGAGGGAAGAGGTTGGGCTAGTCAAAATACTAAGGGGAATGAATAAATTGCCCGAGAAAGTACTCTGCAATATCCCTCCACTCCGCCGCCCCCTTTCTTCTTCTACATACTTTCTATGTGCCAAGCATTGTGCTAAGTAAGTACTTTGCAAGTACTATTTCATTCGATCCTCACAATCACCTGTTGTCCTGGTTTTACACTTGAGGAAACTGAGGCAGGCAGTGGTAAGGTGATTTTGCTCATGGTCATATAGCTGTTGATCGTTCGTTACTCATTTCAGTCATGTCTGCCTCTTCATGACCTCATTTGGGGTTTTCTTGGCAGAGATACTGGAGTGATTTGACATTTCCTTCTTCAGCTCATTTTATAGATGAGGAAACTGAGGCAAATAGGGTGAAGTAACTTGCCCAGAATCACACTACTAGTAAATGTTGGGGGCCAGATTTAAACTCAGAAAGGTAAGTCTTCCTGACTTCAAGTCTGGCACTCTCTCTACCTAGCTAGTAAGTGTCTGAGGCAGGATTTGAACTCAGTTTCCTGACTCCAGACAAAAGGCACAAACATCCATCTATTACAATGCCACCAGAGGATTCTTCCCAATGCACAGTCCTGTTCACATTAAACCCATCTATTCCAGTGCCTTCTGTGTGTGGCTTCCCATGGTGTCCCAGGTTCAGAACTAAATCCTGATCTCTAATGCAACCTGGCATTAACTATGTCTATTTTCCAAGGGCCATCCTCTCCTTATGGTTTGCCTTTTTGGGGGAAACAACTAGGTAGTGCAGTGGATAGAGCACTGGGCCTGGAGTCAGGAAGATCTAGATTCAAATCCAGCCTCCTACACTTGCTAGCTGTGTGACCCTGGGCAAGCCTTAGTTTCCTCATCTGTAAAACGGGGATACAGAATAGCACTTACCTCTCAGGGTTGTTGGGAGAATGAAATGAGATAATGATCCTAAAAGCATTTGGCACAGCTCCTGGCACAGAGTTAAGTGCTGTATTAATGTTGTTATGATTGTTAATTATTATTTTAGCTACATACAGAGAGACTCATCACTAGGAAGCAGGCGACTTGGTGACAATGCAAAATGCCTTCCAGTCCTCAAGGGTCCCCCTCCTGCTTCCCAAGTGACAGTGGCAGAGGGCAGAAAAGGGGACAAAGGAGGCTTAGAAAGACACACGTTTTAGACCATCTATAAATCGGAATTTAATTGATGATACTCTAAGTGTGAGATCCTTGTCCAGTGACCGGATGAGCAATGAGGGCACAGAGTGGGGTGGAGGGAACTGAAGCACATCCACCTTAACATTCTCACCCTAAATGAAAGTAAAAGATGAAAAAGGCAGTCAGCAGTTAAATGGGAGGGTGGCTTACAGGTTCACCTTGGAATAGCAAAGAAAGGAGAGATGGCATGCTTGAATGGGTTGGACATTGCCACTCAAGTCAGGAAGACCTGAGGTCAAATTCGACCTCATTCATCTAGCTTTGTTACCCTGAGTAACCATAACAGTAACATTTAGGTAGCGCTTTCCAAATACTACTTCATTTTTCTTCTCACAAAAGCCCTGGGAAATAGGTGCTATTGTTATTCTAATTTTATGAATATGAAAACTGAAGCAGATGGAGGTTAAGTAACCTCCCCAGGGTCACACAGCTAATAAATGTATGAAGTCAAATTTGAACTCAGTTCTTCCTGACTCCAGATCTAGCGCTCTATCCACTGCATCACATTCTCTAAGCCTCTGTTTCCTCATCTGTCAAATGAAATGACTGAATTCGATTGGACTTCCAGCTCCAAATCTATAATTGCCTGAGATGATGTTATTGTGAATCCAAAGGCAATGACAAACATCATTTCATGGGATATTTGATGACCTCATATTGTAATGCTTTCTGATGATTAGGAGCCAAAGTACCACCATGGAAATAATTGCAGCTTATGTACTAACATCTGTTGTAGGCAGGACATGTAGAGGCAAAGCAGCTCTACGAAGAATTAAATAAGACCCTCTCAGTTAAATCAGCTTATGCTTAGTGACTTGATTGCAAGGATAGGAATGGGTGAGGAAGACATATTGGAAAATATGGTTCAAGAATAAGCGAGACCAAAGATATGTAAGCAATACAAAGGTTTTACATCTAGATATCAGCTTCTACAAAAATGTAATCAAAAGATATTGGCCATGGAGAATAGCAAAGGACATCACAAAAATAAAATGAAGTTGATTATATTTTAACAGACAGGAAATAGCTCTTTATGGATTGAGTCATTCTTCAATCATTTCTATAGTCAGACTTTAAATGGTTTACAGCAAACACCAAAACTGGTATAAAACTAGAAGAAAGCATTTTTTAAAAATTGCAATGGTTAACAATTAAAACAATCCCAATTTGAGCTGCCTTAAGTTTTTTAACACTTAAAACTAGGAAAAGGACATTGAGGTCACTGATTTTAAATATTTCAAACTGACTACTGACCTACCTCCCTGGCTTCCCTTTTTTTTTTTTAACACATTTTCATATTAGCCATGTTGTGAACGAAGGAAAACAAAAGGAAAAAACCACACAAAAGAAAACAATACAACAAAACAATAAAAAAAGAGTAAGTAGCATGCTTCAATCTGCATTCAGACTCCACAGTTCTTTCTCTGGATGTGGATAGCATTTTCCATCATGAGTCTTTTGGAATTGTCTTAGATCATTTTATTACTGATTGGTCATCCAACAATGCTGCTGTTACTGTTGTGTAATGTTTTCCTGGGTCTGCTCACTTCACTCAGCAACAGTTCATGTAAGTCTTTCCAGGTTTTTCTGAAATCTGCTTGCCCATTATTTCTTATGGAGCAATAATATTC
>CM053770.1:47650409-47715442 GCA_028658325.1 Potorous gilbertii | reverse complement strand
GGATAGCATTTTCCATCATGAGTCTTTTGGAATTGTCTTAGATCATTTTATTACTGATTGGTCATCCAACAATGCTGCTGTTACTGTTGTGTAATGTTTTCCTGGGTCTGCTCACTTCACTCAGCAACAGTTCATGTAAGTCTTTCCAGGTTTTTCTGAAATCTGCTTGCCCATTATTTCTTATGGAGCAATAATATTCCACTATATTCATTTACCACAACTTATTCAGTCATTTCCCAATTAATGAACGTTTCCTCAATTTCCAATTTTTTTTCCATGGCAAAAAGAGCTGCTATAAATATTTTTGTTGATGTGTAGATTTTGTAGATGTCCTTTTCCCCTTTTTAGATCTCTTTGGGATACAGACCTGATAGTGGTATTACTGGATCAAAGAATATGCATTCTTTTAAAGCCCTTTGGGCGTACTTCCAAGCTGCTTTGCAGAATAGTTAGATCAGTTCACAACTCCACTAACAATGCATTTAGTGTTCCAATTTTCCCATATCGTCTCCATTTATCATTTTCCGTTTTTCTCACATTAGCCAATCTGATAGGTCATAGTTGTTTTAATTTGCATTTCTCTAATCAATAATGACAGAGCATTTTTTCATATAATTATAGATAGCTTTAATTTCTTCATTTAAAAATTGCCAGTTCATATCCTTTGATCATTTATCAATTATAGAATGACTTATATTCTCTATAGTTCTCTATATTTCTCTGTATATTTCAGAAATGAAGACTTTATCAGAGACACTGGCTACAGAAATTGTTTCCCAGCTCTCTGCTTCCCTCCTAATCTTGATTGCACTGACTTTGTTTGTGCAAAGCCTTTTTAATTTAATGTAATCAATATCATTCATTTTGCATTTCACAATGTTCTCTATCTCTTGTTTGACTTGATTTCCTTTAAATCCCAAGTAAAATCTCATACTTCAAAGGAAGCTTTCCCCAGTCCCTCTTAATTCCAGTGCCTTCCCTCTGTTGATTATCTCCTATTTATCCTGTATATAGCTTGCCTTGTATTTGTTTATTTGAATCTTGTCTCCTCTATTAGACTTTAAGTTCCTTGAGGTCAAGGAATATCTTTTTGTATCCTGAGCACTTAGGAACATGGTATTTAAAAAATGTTTATCAACTGATTGGTCGATCATCAAACAAGACCTTGAATCAAAATATAGTGCTAGACCATAGAGGTCCTTTGTTCAATCCATTTATCCTACCAGTAAAGAAACTGAGACTGAGATAGGGTAAGTGACTTGCTCCAGATTATACAACTCACACCTATCAGAGTTGAGATTCAAACCCAAGTCTTCTGACTTCAAATCCAGTATTTTTTCCACCCTATTTTTAATCAAAGGTTTTTATCCTTGTGTGTGTGTGTGTGTATGTGATGGATTCCTTTGGCAGTCAGCCTATGGATATGCCTTTCTCAGAATATTTTTTAAGGCATAAAGTAATATATACAGGATTCAAGAAACCAATTATATTGAAATGTGGGGATCAAAATATTTGATTAAAAAACACACACATCAAAAGATCCTGACTCGAAACTGCTGCCCTGGATTCTCAGTCGACTGTTCTATTCATTAAATTCTAGGCAACTGATACTAAGTGAATTTTACACTTCATATTTTTCTTCTTTAAAAATTGGCAGTGTATGTGTGGTCTTTGATGAACCACCATAATCGACTGGACCAGAATACTCCATTTCCCATTTGTTCAGGATTAACGGGAAGCCCTTGACATCCTTTTGCCCACACAAAGCACTTCACTTCACTCCCTCATAAACTAAACGCTTACCTCAGAGCTTCTGTCCCCTTTCTCTTTGTACTGAGCACAGCCCTTATCAGTATTTATTTGTGGCAGAAGAGATAGAATAAGATAAGAAAACCCTGCATTTCTCGAAGTTCCAAAGGTGTCCTCTTATTCTTCATTCATTACCTGGAATTTGGCCATTTTTCTGGAGATGTGAGAGGTTGTTGTTTGGGGTTTTTTTTTTATTTGTTTGTTTGTTTTGCTTTTTTTTTTTTTTTAACAAAATAGGCCTTTCATTTACACACACACACCTTTTTAAACCTTCACATTTGCAGAGTATTTTTTGTGCTCTGAGCTAAACCAAGGTAGAGAAGTCAGACATTACCTCATCTGGGTGTCAGTCACATGGGGTTCACTGTATTTACTTTCCTTTAAACACTCCCCAATCTGCTGTCACAGACTCTTTTCTGATCAATTATGCGGGGCCATTTGAACATACATCAGATCCTTTTCAAAGGCAAACTTATCACCGGATCTCACTTTGCCTCCATAATTCCTTGACCCCGGTGTAAGGAATACATCATGCATGAAATCTGAAATAATAGGATTTCTTTTTAAGTAATTAAATGTTTTCACTTTTTAAACGTAAGGATTACAAATGGAGACAGAGCCACCCAGAGCTTACCTGTGTGGGAACTCAATGCATCATTCATATAGAATAACATTTTAACAAGGTTACCCTATAGCTTCCCTTAGCTAGTGAGCTGTCATTAGGCCTAACAACTTCAGTTTGGTCTGGTTTTTGGAAAGTGAGTATTATTTGTACAAATGTTAACTTGATTTCATTGCTGGTTTCTTGACTGAAGGTGTCTGGAACAGGACTGCATGGGGGAGTTTTACATGAATGGGGTCCCAGAAATAGTTATGGTCACATAAAAATGTAATTCATGCTGGGATGGCAGCTTTCCAGCTGGGATCCAGGCATCCCCCAGTGACCCAGTGGGCTTGTGGGCTTGGTCTGAAGTCCGCTGCAATCAGGGACTGTGCATTCTCTCCCTTTCAATTCAATCACTGCTTTGTATTTTGCTTTGCCTTTGGGAGCCAGAACTCCTTAGAAATGTACTCTCATTCATTCCATCCCCTTGCTTTGTCAGTGTCTAGATGTTACTTGTCAGTACATGCTAACTTTCCTTTGTCTCTTTATATGCTACCATTTGCCTTTTTTTTCCCTCCCTCATATTCTTAAGGTAGACTTGAAAAAAAACTGACTGCTAAATTTATTTTAAAAGGCATTGAAAGCCTAAGGTGTTATCACTGTTGGCATAAATCACAAAAATGACCATGAAAGGCCAGTTAAACTGCAGTTAAGTCCCTTGCAGCTGGAGATAGATAGAGGGAGTGATTTATTTACCCCCACAGGTCTCCCTCTCCAAGCTGCTCCCCCATGCCCTCCCCCACTCACCAGGTCCGTTGCCTTGGCTGGTTCCACCATGAAAATCAGGTCTGTGTTCTCCAGATTTTGTTGTAGCAGGAAGACGACTGCTTTCCCTAGGAAGACTAACTAATCACTGTTCTTTATAATCATTGCAATATACAACTATTGTGGTGGGTGAAAGATGAAATGACTGAGGAGACAAAGGTTCGTGCTTCCAAACATATCAATTTATTAAGCAATGCATGCCAATTGCCCCCAAAAATCTGAGTATAGCCCTAAACTGAGTCTGGCATCCTACACATCCCCAGGTATTTTGAGACATTGGTGCATATATGTGTTTGTGGACATGTATATGTATATATTCATGTGTGTGTCTATTGTATGTATGTGTGTATGCATGTGTATATATACCCCATATACAATGATATATACATATAAACATATATGTGTGTATAAGTATATATGTGTACACACATGCATATACATACATATATTCAAATATGCACACATATAACTAACAATATATGTATATATGTACACAATATACATATATGCATACAGATACAATACATGTATATATATGCTCAAAACATAGCATACATGTATATACACAGTGTGAAATGTATTTTTATGTATAGATAGATATGTGTTGTACATATACATATGTGCATGTGTATATACACATATACATATATAATCAATATATTACATAATATGTATATACTATCTTATAATTTCATGTGACAGTTCTCTTCTACTCTCCCTAATCTTACATGTATGCTAAGGCACTTATAAAAAGTGAAAAATGAAATGTTATATAACAATCATCCTGGGAGGGTAATGTTCCCTAATTTCCAAACAGAGAAAACAAGGCACAGGAAGGTTAGGCATCTACCTTGACATCCCACTGTCACTTGTAATGTGAGGGCCGGGAAAGTGGGCACCTTCCGTGATCCCAGTTGCTGAGGAGGAAGATCTACAATAGACTTTCCTGCCTCCCTTTAGGCCAATAAGCAATATTAACTCAGAAATTAATGTTGCTATTACAATCCAATAATAAAGGTCACTTTCAGTAATGGGGAAAAGGACACATTTGCATATACTATTTGCAGTTTCATTGTCTAGAGCACACTGTCATAACTCCAGAGGCATCCCCACTCAGGACAATCGTGTGGGTCTTAGGAATGTTATCACTTTCCATGGTCCTGTATCATGTCACGGTTTAAAAAAATATGATTGTCAGTTCAAGACAGGTTTGCCTTACCAGAAATGCCATCGTCCATGAGGTTTCTCCTCTTTTATTCTTTCATTAAAGACATTCCTTACATAGACAATGAACTCTTTTCTTGTGACCTTATTCATATTTTTCATGCATCTTAATGTTAAAAGGGAGAGAGGAATAGGGTGTCTTGGGTTGGCATAAATTTGCCTAAAGAAGGGTAGATTTGCATTTTGAGTGCTCCATTTGTGGGTTTCTGTTGGCAGCTTACCTATCGTAGCCAAGAACCACCTGTTTTTTTGAAGCAGGTTTAAAGGTAAAGCAGTGAAGAATGTGCTGTGAACTCTTTGTCCTGTACAATTTTGGAGTAAAGTACATGTATATAAAGTAACTGTTGGACTTTAGGTTTTTGACTAAAAGCTTGATTTCTGTACACCTCCCGCTAACTTCATTTTGCTGCTTTTGTGACATTCGTCCCATGTTCCATCGCTTCAATGACAATAGCTTCCTGTGTTATGACAGTAACCATAGTGAACGTTTATGTAGCTCTTTAATATTTGTAAAGGAAGGCCTGAATCATGTGAGGCGGACTGTGGTGGGTGACTTTAGAGAGGAAATAGTCCGAGAGTCCCATGGGACAGGGCAGGCATAAATGGCTTACAATCTACATAATATCTGTATCTCATAACTAATTAACAATATCATTATGAATCATAATATCTAACATATGTGTGTATATATATGCATATATATGTGTGTATAAAATCCTTTAAGATTTACAAAGTGATTTACAAAACACTATCTCATTTGCTCCCTCACAACAAGCCTGGGACAAAAGTAATGTTATTCTTCTCATATTATACAGAAGGAAATGAATGCCCAGGGATAGTAAGTATCTGAAGCCTAATTTGAACTCAGCTCTTGCTGATTCCAGGTCCACTGGCCTTCCATTTGAAGTAGAGTACTTGCGAGTATGTGTCCATGTTCCACACAGAAGTGAAAATTTGGGAAAGACTGGTCTGCTGACCAGTAAGCATTTCCTCTAAGAAAAAAAATTTCCTTTCGTTATGGTTTGTTAGCAAAATTAGCTAAGAGGGATTGAGAGAGGAGGGAAAGTAAAAGGAGCCCTAATATGAATGGCAAAGAATTTTAAATGATTTTGCTTGTATAATAACTGTTACACTTGAAAATGAAATTTAAAGCTGTGTAATTATAACGATGAGGATTGGCCCTGGAGAGCAGAGAAAATGCACCCTCCTCCCCTCCTTTCAGGGGCGGAGGATTATGGGTGCAAAACTGCATATAATTATTTAGTCTTTGTTGATGCATTGCTTAGTTTCTCTGAACTGCTTTCTCTCTCTTGTTCTTTGTTACAAAGGAAGGCTCTCTGGACCAGGAAGAGAGGGGGATCAGATTTAGAAAGGAAGGTGTTATAAAAACAAAAGACGTCAATACAAATTTTAAAATGAAATGAAATATTGCCCTGCATCTGGTCTTACTTTTCAATCAACTTTGCACATCAGTTTTTAAGAACATCTGGCAACCTGCAAGAAACATCATCAGCCCCATCCATGCTGTCCTTTGCTCCAGTGACTACTACAGTCATGAGCATATATAGCTCAGAGAAGTGGTCTTAATTTGTACCTTCCTGCAGTCTCATTTATTTTCAGCCTGACCATTTCACTGAGTCATTTTTCATTTCCTGCTCAAGCTGGTGACAAAAGAGAGACAAATAGGTCACGGTAATTTAGCCCAAAAAGGGACTTTCAGACAGACAGTATTGGCAAACCCTAGCTGAGGGTAAAAAGAAAAGGTGCCTGAGGAGCAGTCTTCCCTAGCTAACCTCAAGAAGGGGACAACACAATTGGATGCAATTCTTTTGGGCAGAGAAGTCACTTCCTGCCGATGAGTCTTTGGATTCTATATGAAGAAATCTTTAAAACTGGATCATCACCCATTTTGCTATTTGCTGAAAAAGTGTGTGAACGACTTTTTAAAAAGTGATGATGACCATTTAATTTAGAATTGACTGGTTTAGAATTAGCTGCCTATATATTTTATTTCCATCAATTTAAGAAAAGAATGTAGTACATCTGGAAATCTTTCGATGGTAACATGTCATACATAGTGTCAGCTCAATAATGCATCCTTACGTACTGTTTGGAGAGACAGTTTTTGGCTTGGGTTTGGTGGCAAGGTTCAAACTGAAGACTAATGTCTTATGCCTAGAGTGTGGGGTGCTGACCATCACCTCGAAGAATCAGCCCAAATGATGCGACTTTGCAAAAGTCTATGAGTATTCAAACATCACCTTATGCTTGAATTGCAGGCAACAGTTTTGGGGATGGTTATCACTATGACACTTTTAGAGTATAATCAATCAATCCACCAAAAAGTATTTATTAGACACCAATTATGTGTCAGGCACTGGGTTAGGTGCTGAAGTCAGTGGGCTGCAGTGAAAAGAGCATTGGATCTGTAGTCTGATGACTGGGGTGAGGAAGAAAAGCTACCCAAGGAGCAGTCTTCCCTGGAGATCCACGAGAAGAGAGTAAGACCCCTCAATGTAATTCTTCTTGAAGAATTCAACCAGTCTAATGAGTCTTTCTTTCTCTGGTATTTACTACTTGTGTAACTTTGGCAAGTCATTTAACTTCCCAGGGACTCAGTTTCCTCATCTGCAAAATGAGACAGTCTGAGTAAGTGACCTATGAGTTTCCTTTCAGCATTAGCTCTATGATACTGTTATGACGTTGTTGTTCTTGAGTTGTTTCAGTTGTCTGATTCTTTGCAACCCCATTTGTGGTTTTCTTGGCAGAGATAATGGAGTAGTTTGCTGTTTACTTCAGCTCATTTTACAGATGAGGAAACTAAGATAAATGGTGAAGTGACTTGCCCAGGGTCACACAGCTAGTAAGTGTCTGCGGCCAGATTGAACTCAGGAAGATGAGTCTTTCAGGCTAGGCAGTCTATTCATGGTGCCACCTAGCTGCCCCATATTATTAGAAATTGTTTCACAAATGTGTTATGCTATGCAAAAACAGACACAATTATATGTATATATCATATACACACATATTTATCTATATAGATATTAATATCCATATATCTATATCTTAATCACTATATATCTATATCTTAGTCCTTCTGTGTTGTATGCTTGAATATATATCTGTGTATATCTATCATATAGATAATATATCAATAGATATAGATACTAATGCAAACGTAATTCAATAGATTTATGTACTAGATTCAGTCTTGTTCAGTTATTCAATGTTGCATGCATAATAGATATGTCTATTGATATTGTATATATGGTAGATAGAGAGCTCTAGATATATCTCAACCATGCAGCAAAGGATGACTGAATAAGACTGGACCTGGTACCTAAGTTAATTTCATTATGTTGGCATTAGGAATAAATCAGAAAGGAAATGATATACTCTGAAGAGACTAATATACAAGTATGACATAGCTTTATGATGCTGATTATTTCTTGAATGGTCAAACTTGATACTGACCAGTGTCCAGGCAGTAAAAAGAGTCCTATTACGAGTTTCAGAAAAAGGCATTCTGTATCTGGGTATTCCATTGTGTGATCCTGGGCAAATCACATATTTTCTGTGAGCCTCATTCAACAATATTTATCAAGTCCCTACTACGTATCAAGTGTTGAGGATAGAAAGAGCCGGCTGGCCATTAAGACTTATCCAAATGTAGTACTCTAATGAGGAATCCTTTCTTTTCCCCCAATCTTTCTTTTTTCCAGTCTTCCTTGCCATTATGAAGATATATGTACAGTTATATATATTTGTGTGTATATACATAGATACATACATATATGCATATATATACATACACACATATCTATCTGTGTCTGTCTGTCTATCTATCTAAAATCTCCTTGGGGTAGTAGGTTAGCACTGGCAGACCATCTTGAAAGGTTTTAGGACTTAGATATATATATATATGTATACTACTATGTATGTATAGAACATATATATACATATATTTACTACTGTGTATATATAGTACATATACATATATGCTACATGCATACACACATATATATACTACTCTGAAAAGTGACACTTAATGGATATTTTTCTAAGCAAGAAACACCCCTGCAAACAATAGCATATACTCTTCAGCTGGGATCCCATTTTTTCTGCCAACGTCACAGGATCACCTCTTGATTTGGTTGGTTTGGATGTGACTACAATCCTGAACAATGACTACACTGATGGATAACATATTGATGTCAGTAAATTTCTCACTTGAGGTTTGGGTTTCACATTGGGAAACATTGTGGAATACCAGCTATGTTGATAGACTTGGAGTCAGAAGACCCAGATTCAAATTCTGCCTCTGGCATTTCCTAGCTGTATGAGTAAGGGCAGGTCAGTTAATTCTTCTGCCTCTCACTTTCCTCAGCCATAAAATATGGATATAAGAGCATATCCCCAGCAGAGTTGTTGAAGGACCAAATGAGATAACTATAAACCATAAAGTCCTCTATAAATATGTTATTCTAAAAAGACCTACCAGATTCAGTAATCTATTTTTGGTGCCTCAGCTTGCAAAAGGTCACACTAACTCATTAGTTAATGATGAAACCAATACTCTGAACTATGTATTTGCCTAACACTTTGAAACAGAGAAATCCAGATCAGTAGGGGAAACCACAGGAATTGCCATTTTTCCAGGAGTGAGGTCAATTAGTTTGAATTCTATCTCTCTAGCTGCTAATACTCTCTCCCTCTCTAAGTTTTATAATAGCTATTTCTTAGTCTGAATGCTGTATTTCCCTAGTAGAATAAAAGCTCCTTGAGGGTAGGGAATATTTCATTTTGGGTTTGTGTCTTCTTTGTGTAATATGGTGCTTTGACCATAGTAGGTTGGCTCTGAGAGCATCAGGGTTGCAGAGATCCATCCCAGTGGGTTTGTTTCCTCCTCCCTGGTGAACACTCCACTCCCCAAACATGCTATTTTCCCCAGCTCATCAGAAGTTCAACCATTGAGAATACTTTGGCAGGCATATTTTTAATATGACAATCCTGACTTCCTCCTAAGAATGATCAAATAGCAAAGGACAGACAGATGCAGCCAGGGAAAATCTGCATGCCACGAAAGGGACTTTGTCCACTGACAGGAAGTGTGTCAGCTGTGAGCATTCCCCCAAATAATATGAAACAATATTCAAAAGAAGTTTTCAAGTTTGTTTTACTTCCCACCAAAAAAAAAAGGACCCAGTGACACTGACTCCCTTTCATAGGTGAGAACCTACACAGCCTGTGTTATTTAAAATATAAAATAGGGGGATTTTTGTACATTGCCAATGACAAAGTGCTTTGGCTAGATTCCCCGGAATTACCCATCACTCGGTTCTCTTTTCAGCCTTGAGGATGAGTCTTGAAACAAATACTGAATGTCAGAGATGGAGCTATTTCAGAAGTGACATGGGACTTCTCTGCCTCTGACAGGTTCTCCTGCCTAGGATGGAGGTGACAGGTTTGTCAAGAAATTAAGCTTTCTTCGAGGCTTTCTTGCCATTTTGAATTTGACAGTGAATTCACTTACTTGCTTTCTTCATCATGTATTTATCCATTTGCTTTACATACCAAGCTTCTGCTTTTAGGTTGCCCTCTTTCTTGCATTGCCCAGAATTATAGAACAAGGGGAAATAAAGTAACAGTGATTTGGGGAGTGACTTTCTACTTGTCAAGTTCTGACTACTCTCAAAGAGCCATTATATATGATGGGATTATTTGAGTCTCCTCCTCTTTCTCCTTCCTCCTTCCTTTTTCTCCTTTTTTCTCATCTTCCTTCTTTCTTTTCCTCTTCCTTCTTCCTTTTTCTTCTTTTACATCATCATCAATCAACCAATAAACATTTATTAAGTACCTACTATATGCCAGGCATGGCACTGAACACTAAGGATACAAAAAAAGGCAAAAGATAGTTTCTCAAGCTGCTTATAGTCCAAAGGGGGAAACAAGGAAACATATATACAAAGCAAGCTATATACAGGAAATAATTCACAGAAGGAAGGCAATGGAATTAAGAGGGGTTAGGGAAGGTTTCATGTAGAAGGTAGGATATTAGTTGGGACTTAAAGGACACCAAGGAGGTCAGTAGTTGGAGTGGAGAAGTGAGAACATTATAAGCATAGGGGACAGCCAGAGAAAAAGTGCGGAACTGAGAGGCCTTGTGTCTCATTCATGAAACTGCCAGGAAGCCAGGATCACTAGATCAAAAAGTATATGTCAGGGAGTAGGATGTCAGGAGTCTGGAGAGGTGGGACAGTGCTCAGAAGTTTAAGTCATTTGCCCAGATTCACACAGATAGGGTTATCACAGTGAGAGGCTGGATTTGAACTCAGGTCTTTCTGACTCCAGACTCAGAATACTATCTGTGTCACCTAGCTAAAATGCAACAAATTATTAGGTGTATGGTCATATAACTAGGACAATTACAATAGCATTCAATATTTCCATAGACCAGTGATCTAATCCATGTGGATATTTTCTCCAAATTTCACTCCAATAATGTATATCATTCCCCATCCTATCCTGTCCTTATCCTAGGTGATATCTGTCCATGTTTTCTCATTAATCTCCCCAAGGGAAGTTGCCTAATGTGATGAAGGCTTTCTTTGATGTCTCAGCACTAAGATCATAGAATTCAGAACTGAAGTGAACCTTAATGATCATCTAGTCATCCATTTCATTTTCCCTCTAGAGTACTAGAGAGTTAAGGTGATTTGCCTCAGAGAGTACAGAGATAATTAATGATCAATTCAGGATTGGAGCCCAAATTAAGACCTCCTTTTCTCTATGTTGCATGGATACCAGTGTAACACGTGGGCTGTCTCTTATCCTCACTCTAGCTATTTCATTGGCTCACCTCCCTACCTAATCATACTTTTCCTGAGTGACATCTTTCACCCAACATTTTACATGCAAATTTTTATTGGTAATGTGTGAAATCCTTCCACTCCCTCATTGACCATGTCATCAGAGACACTGGGTCAATAGCAAATAAAGTGTCTAACTGGTAATTGTAAGAGGACAACCTGGAGTAGTGGAGAGAAGGCAGAATTCTACCTCTGAGCCTATATCCAAATCTCTTTCTTTTGCATCATAGTCATGTCCCCTTTGTACCTCCTAAGGGAGATTCTATATCAAGGGTGTGTGGAGCGTTCAGGGAGAATTAGCATCTTTGGTGAGAGGGCTTGCTGAGCCCCTTTCAGGGCTGTCCAGTCACCCTTGGCATCCACCTGATTCACCCCAACTTTCACCTGTGGCTCCTAGAAGCTGTAGCACATACAGGAGCCACACCTTGTAACTTGTCTTGGCACATGGGCTAAATCAAGTTAGAGTAGCTCAAACTCCTTAGTGAGTTAGGGGTGTGCTTACCCCAAGCATGTGATGACTTCCCCTGACTGAATGGGCAGATAGGAACAATTTGTTCCCATGCTATGAAGGTGACTGAAGCAGGCATTGTGTAGTTCTTAGTGCTTGATCAGACATTGAAGATGCCAAAGTGATCCACTGCATCCTGGGCCATTGCCAGTCATCTTGACTTTTGCCTTGATATCGGACTTTGAAGATTGGAAGAGAGAGTGAAACTAATGACTTTGTGCAATTCTGCCTCACTTTAAATCCAATTCACATACAAGTCAAGACATCACCTTGGTGATTATCACCCTGTGACATCATTGGTCCTTTTTGAAAACAAAGGGCAAAGAATATCAGGGATTCTATAAGATTCTGTCCTGGAGGAACCTTGCAATTCTAAAATGTTGATGAAGATCACCCAACATATAACTGGGTTTCCCACTTACACATGAGTCATATTATTACTCAGAGATGACATTAGAGGCAGACAAAGCATGGTTGCCTAGGGCACAATATGGACCTTCAGCAATATTGTGAAGTGGGCAGAAGTCCTTTTCAACCCTCTACCTCCTCTGCTGAAAGTTGCAAACTATTTTCTTCCCTCTCCAGCACCTCCTTTTTTCAAGAGTGAACAGTATCTTCATAAACAACCCTCACTCTCTGATGCAGTAAAAACCACACTCTCCAGGAAGAATATAGGATACACCAGAAGAATTTAAGCATCTTGAAGGTAGGGATTGTTTTGTTTTTGTCTGTGACCTTAGCACCTGGCACAAGCCAAGCATCTAATAAATGTTTGTTGAATCAAATTGGACATAATACCAGTGATCCGCACACTAGTAATTGCTTCTCGAGTGATTGCATGTTTTGTCTTCTCTATAATTAAGGAATGAAAGGTTTTATTCCCTTTGAAAGGAATTTTGAGGATGGTGTATGGCAGGGGATCTTAACCTAGCCTCTTTGAACTTATTTTTAAAAGATATTTTGATAACTATATTTCAATATAATTCATTTCTTTTGACTTACATTTTATGCATTTAAAAACATTCTTTTGAGAAAAGATCCATAGACTTCAGCAGATGGTCAAAGGGGTCCATGATGTAAAAAAAAGACAAAAAAAAGGGGTCCATGATATAAAAAAAAAAAAAGAAAAAAAGACAAAAGACAAAAAATCCTTGTAGAGGCCTTCTCTCCATTCCACAGGTAACCAATGTTGTCTGGTACATGTAAGCATGGATTGTGTCTGGCTCAAAGTGAGTGTAAAGGGCACAACTGAGCTGCGTTCTGCTTCAGAGTAGAGCATAGAAAGGCAAAATATGTTCTGAATGTCCAGCTTATTCCTTACAAGGTGACCTTCCCAACAAGAGGAAGAAATAAGGAAACTGCTTTTTGTGCCTGTAATAATTCTCCAAGATGTAATGTTATTTTTTGGTCTCTCTTGATTGGTGACCCTATAGCAGCTTAGCTGGTTATGAGGTAGGAAATCAGAATTAATTTTCTGTTATCTAGAGACCAGTCTTATCCCTGCTCATACTTTCTATAAACATTGCCCCCTTTCTTCAGAATTCTAGTGGAATTCATTAAAGCTACATTTGGCATAGCCCAGGTTGAAGACTCTTTTCTTTTCTTTTTTTCCCCAAGAAACTTGTTAAGGGGAAATTCTAATTTAAGGCTTTCCCTTTTTCTCCCACAGGATGTTTTCACTTTGTGGTGTTTACATTTTTGGCTTACATTGAAAGACAACCAATTTAGCTTTAAGAAAAACAAAAACCCAAGTGTTCTCAGTCTCCCCCCACCCCCTTTCACTTTCCCCATCCCCTCCCCCAAGTTACCACTAAGAAATAATACTACATGTGTATGGGCTAAACCTGCAGTGCAAGTTTCTGTCTTTTTCTGTCCCTTCTGTTCTCACAGATCGTAAGAGCATTTTGCTCATGTGTGCTACAAAGGCAAGAGATGGAACCAGGTTAACTGAGGAACTCACTTCACCAAATAACTAGAAATCAAAGAAGTTTGGATTGGCTATTTTTAAAAATCTTTTCCGTATGTGTCAGCACATGGGTGGAACCGTCCACCCAGATTTCCATCCAAAAGGGGAGGGAGTGTTGGGTTCACTGGAGTAGGCGTATAGATAACCTTTCATACAGAATCTGAACTGGGAGAAGGAACTCCAGTTGAGATTTCTCATTCCTGCTGTCCTTTTTCATCTACAGTCTCCTTTCCCCTATCCTTCCTCCCCCCACCAAAATCTGAAAAAAATGAAACAGCCCAACTACAGAACTAATTCAAACTAAATTAAAACAATAAACAAATAGGAAAGACATAAACTAAAAAAAAAAAAGTAGAAAGAACTGTAAAAAGAAGATGAGGAATAAAACGTTCATTAAAAAACCTTAAAAATCACAGAAGACTAGGCAAATAAATTTATAGTGCTTTTTACCTTTGGGATTAAAGATTTTCAGCAGAATGATTTTTCTCATTTTAACTAGTTTTAATCAATGAATTATCATCAGCTTTATGGGAGTTAGACAGTTCAGTGGGTAAGAGAGCTGAACATAGAGTGCTAACTTCCAGTCCTGTCTCTTGCCTCAATTAATATCTCTCAGCATCATTTTCTTCATCTGTAAAATGGGGATAATAGAAACATGTATCTCAGAGTAGTACTGTGAGCACTAAATAGCATAACACAGGGATAGTGCTTTGCAAACCTTAAAACTCTTTAGACGTGTTAGTTATTCTTATTAAGTGCCCATTATGTATCAGACTCTGTGCTAGGCTTCATATTTGGTGTAAAGACAAAAAAAGCAAACAGCCTTTACCCTCAAGGAGTCTTTGTTCTGTCATGGAAGATTATGTGTGCATGTGTGCATGTATGTGATGCATGCATATACATGTATGGTACAGTAGAAAGGTCCCTGGTTCTGGAGTCAGAGGAGCTAAGATCAAGTCTTCCTTGTGTATTTACTATGTGACCTTATGCAAATCACTTAACCTCTTGAGGCTTTACTTTGTGCATGTGCAAAATGATGAGATGATCTCAAGGTCTATAATATTAGAGAGGGAGGGAGTTGGTGGGGCTGGGTTTGGGGCTGGTGCTGATGCGCTTTACAGAAAATGTGCCCAAATTGAATCTTGAAGCAAGTAAGGGATCCTAAGAGGCAAAGGTGAGAAAGGAGAGCATTTCAGGAATGGAAGACACACACCCAGAGCTAAGACACTGAGACAGGAGCTGAGACAATATCTATGAAGTATAGCAAGATCGCCACTTTGGCTGAACAGTACAGTACCAGAAAAGGCAAAATGTATAAGAGCGGTAATGATAGGTGGGAGTCAACCTCGTTCTCAGACATTTAGTTGTATGACTCTGGGCCAAGGCACTTAACCTATATCTTCCTCAGTTTCCTTCTCTGTAGAATGGGGATAACAGCATCTATCTCCCCGGGTTGCTATGAGAATCAAAGGAGATAATATTTGTAAAGTGCTTTGCAAAGCTCAGAATGTTGTGTAAATGCTAGCTGTTGTTGCTGTTGTACTCAGATTTAGTTTTTTCCCCTCAAACACAAAATGCCAAGCAAGCCAGAAAAACAAAAACTTAAATATTGAAAAGAAGGGGTATTTTTGGGAGGGATTCCACCATCTTCATACTTTGGACTGAAAGGGGCTAGGGGGGTAGGGACAGAGGGTGGCACTTAGGTATGTGGGTTTATGCTACTTCGATATGGTAATTTGATAGTATTATTTATCGTTTATTTTGGTGGAAAGTGAGCTACTTTTTTTCTTTTAAATGGAATTTTATTTTTTCAAATTATGTGCATTCTATATTTTAAATGACTATGATTTCCTTTTCTATAAATAGTAAATAATGACACCAATCATATGCATATTTATTCATGATTTCTTACAGCAGGATCTAAACTGCTTGAAGGAAGAGACTTCCTGCTTTTGTATCCTCAGTTCCCCAAATATAGCAGGTCCTAATCAAGGATATTGAATTCCTGATAGACCGTTTAGTTTGGTGTCCTTCTGACTTCTACCTCTACCTGTTATGTTCTGGTGAAACAAGAAGTCTCCTTCTAGCAAATGTTGCCTTTCTTCCACTCCTCAAAGGTTAAGGTTACTTGACTTGCTTTACCTGGAAATCAGCAAAGCAATGAATACAGTGGCTATTCAACAGAAGTGGCTGACAATGACATGAACCATACACAGACATCACAGTTGTCTTGACCTCTGTCTTGCCTCTGGACTTCGAGGACTCTGGATCAAAGTGTGAGGCTGACAACTTTGTGAAGTTCTGCCCCACTTGTATCCAATTCATGTGCAAGTCAAGACATTGCCCTCATGATATCATCGATTCTCTTTGAGAATGAAGGGTGAATAACACCAACAAAACGGCAGTGTGGAGAGAGCCTTTAGGAAAACCAGGTCGCATGGAAGGAGTATAGTAAGCTGGAAAGGACCTGTCATAGGTAAATTCCTTCATCTCTGGGTCTCAGTTTCCTCATCTGTAAAATGAGGAATTTGGATTAGATTAATTCCAAGGTCCCTCATTTCTAGATTTAGGATCTCATGAACCTATGACAAATGGACAATGTTGTTACAACATCCATTTTTCCATTCTGCAAGTTTCTTAATTTTATGAAATATTTAAATGCGACCATGGGGAAAACCAAGTTATAGATTAGAGTAGTTGTTGACTTACTTGAAACAAAGCATGTGGGCAGCACTAAAACAACCTAGGAAAATTCTCCAGAAAGACATCATCAGAAGAAAATTTGCAAAGCAAATACAAAGAAAATGTTGTAAAAAGCAATGAATACTGCTCTGGGTTATTATATGAACTCATTAATGCTATCTTCTTAAACATCTTCCTCCTTGCCTAGATATTCACTTTTGCCCCCTCTACACCCCAAATTGAGATGGTGCTTTGGAGTGTTAGAAAACCACTAAAGATGTCTAGATGAGAGCTTACTCCCTATGTCTATGAATGTATTATATCTTTGTTTGGGGGAGGAGGATTGTCATTGTTCTATCATTTTTAGTCATGCCTCACTCTTTGTAACCCCATTTGGGGTTTTCTTGGCAAGGATACTGGAGTGGTTTGCCATTTCCTTCTCCAGCTCATTTTACAGATGAGGAGACTGAGGCAAACAGGGATAAGTGAATTGCCCAGGGCCACATTTGCTACTAAGTGTCTGAGATGATTTTTGAACTCAGGTCCTCTTGACTCCTGCATTCAATCCATTGCACCACCTAGTTGTTATATTGTCTACTTTCCTTTTCAGAGTCTTTTTATGGAAGAGCAGAGAGGAGGGCTTCAAACTAGTGATTTCATCAGGCAGACTCCCTCCACTGATGCTTGGGGCATGAGGGGTACTCATGGTCACATAGATGGCATGTGTCAGAAGCAATATTTACATGTCTTTTTTTCTGACTGAAGCTAGCTCTCTATCCACTGCACCACACTGCCCTACCATTAGTTCTCCACAAAACTTAGTCCATTAATTGCATCAAGTTGTGTGAAATTCTATAACATTTATTGGATAGAAGTAAAGGCTATTATTCTAGGGTGGATTTTTTAAAATCAGGTGGTTCTAAATCAGTAGATAGGAAGACCCTTTATTCCTCTAAAAAAAATGAATTCTTATTTGCTGTTACTTTAACGAATCTTCTTTACAACCTAGCAGCAGACATAGGCCTAATTTTTAAAAGATATAGTACATTTTAAAGCAGTTTAAATCTACCTCATTTGGGGGGCAGATTTGCTTTCTATCCACATCAGAAAAATTGAATTACTATTTGACCTACCAAAGCTAATTAAAATAGATATTTATAAAGTCATATGGCAGTGAATGGTTTAAAATTCAACATGTGAATTAATGGACTTAAAAGACATTTTTTAAATGTTGTAGTTAATGGTCAACTGGTACTAGAAACATTAGGCATTTTAATTGTGCTATTTAAGTACAAGAAAAACAAGTCCCTTGTGTATTCTGGTTGTATCCTTTTCTTTCCTTTTTAAATTGTATTCTTTTCTTTAGCAATCTTTTCTCTTCAGCAATCAAAATAAATCATTTTTAACAAAATACATTTAAAATTTTTAGTTATGTTCAATTTGTTCATTTTGGGGGCATATATTTGTTTCAAGCAGGTCCACCCAAGAAATGTAAAATATTGGCTTATATATCTAACAAAAGTTCAGTCTTCATTTTCTTCTCCCTGTTTACTCATAGACTAGGAAGAAAGAGACATTAAAAAAAATTCTTTCCAAATAAGCTCCAGAAGCACCTCTGCAAACACCATTAATTGAGTTTCCAATACATGGATTATTGTGACTGATTCATAAAATTCTCCATGGTCTTAAACACCATATTATTTGAATTTATAATCCTTAGTTCATTTCTATACTTTTCAATTTTAAAGGGTCTTAAATTAAGCATTTTTAAAGTGTTATCTCTTTAAAATCATGACTCCCTCCCTCTACTCTTACAGCGTGTGTCAAGGGGCAAGTCCATTAATATTTGGGTCAGTTTTCATAGATGAGAATTTAGACTGGGTTTGGTGTTGAGAAGTTAGAAGGTATTGCTCTCACTGTTATTCCCCAACACTTGGAAATTTTCTTTCTTTGTGAGTAGAGTTCATCCTTCATTGTGCTTGGCTTTCTAGAACACACAAGAATGACATCAGCAGCTGTAGAGCAGACTGACTTTAGCTGGCATGAGAGTGGAATCCATTTGTACTTTGTTCACAGTGGGTCGATCTTTTACTTTTTTATGGCGGAAAGGATAAATAAGCCTTTGGGTTTCTTTGATGTAAAACGCAAAGGAAGCATTCAATTATAAAAGAAAAACAAGCAAATCGAAGTTTGTGGGGTGTAGTCTCTCTTTTACAAGGAGCTTAATGACAATTTCTGCTGTTTTAGTGGAGACTTGGAGAGTTAACTCTGTTACTTTTGTCTCCCAGAAATGTGGCTGAAAAAGAGATCTCTTTATCTTTTATGGTAGGGACAGCCAACTTTTTCACTTTGCCTTTCCTGCCAAAATGGTGTGGTGTGTGCATTAGCTTCAGCATTTCCTGAGAACTTTGTATTCCTGCTCTGGATTAGTAGTGTTCTGTAAATAAAAGTGAGTGGGCACAGGTTACATTTTACTTCCAACAGATGCTACCAAGTGGTTCAAAGCACAGTAGCTTCAGAAAACAGGATATCCTTGGACTATGAAGTTAATTTGTCCCATGTGCTGTCTAGAATACCAAAAAATTAATCGCTCCAGCTGATTTACTGCCAATATACGTTCTTTCTCTTCCATTCTCCCCTTATCCCCCAGTCTTTCTTTTTCTGGTGTGTCCTGTTAACAGGACATGATTTAAAGAACGTGTGCGTGTATGTGTGTTTATATTTATATATATATATATATATAATATGTGTACAATATATGTATACAATACACATATATATACAGATATATACATACATATATACACATATATACATACATATATAATATATACATACATATATAATACACATATACATACATATATACACATATACGTATGTGAATATCTGTGTTGTTGCTGTTTGGTTGATTAGTCACATTTGACTCTTTGAGACTCCATTTGGCGTTTTCTTGGCAAAGATACTAGTGTGGTTTGCCATTTTCTTTTCCAATTCATTTTACAGATGAGGCAATTGAGGCAAAAAGGGTTGAGTGACTTGCCAAGAGTCATACAGTTAATGTTTGAGGTCACATTTGAACTCAGATCTTCCTGACTCCCAGGCTGGCACTTTAACCACTGCGCCCCCTAGCACATATATATGTATGTATATCTCACATGTAAACATACATATGTGCATGTATATATGTGTATGTATAACTATGTATTTGATCGTGAAATGTTTGGTGTTGTTTGGTGGGTTTGCTGTTGAGAAGTACATCACAGGTTACAGGTAGTATCCTCTCACATTTCCATCTTTCTGGATATAGACACTCATCACCTGGCTGCTACAGTAGGCTCCTACATAGCCTCCTGGGTCTGCCTGACTCAAGTCTCTCTCCACTCAATCCATCCTCTCTTCAGCCAATAAAATTATTTTCCTAAGGTGCAGAGCCAATGTTGTCACCCTCTCCCATTACTGCAATCAATGAATATGATCAAATACAAAATGCTCTATTTGGCATTCTAAGTCCTTCAGAACCTAACCCTTTCCTAGCTTTCCACCTCACTTCCAGTTGTGCACCCTTCCATACAGTGACACTGGCCTTCTAGCTGTTTTACACACAAATCGCTTCATCTCTGCACTCTGGGCATTTCCTCTAGCTGTCTCCTGTGTCTGGAATGCTCCACCTCCTCAACTACCCCTATTGACTTCACTGGATTTCTTTAAGACTCAACTAAAATTCTTCGAAATCTCAGTCCCTCTTAATCTAGTGCTTTCCTAATCTTGATTAATTCCTATTTGTACTGTGTATAGCTTGCTTTGTGTATTTGTTGGCATGTTGTCTCCCCTATTTGATTGTAAGCTCCTTGAGAGAAGGGACTGTCTTTCACCTCTTTTTGTATCCCTAGTGCTTAGCATAGTATCCAACACCTTTGACTCAAGATGGATTCAGTAATTCATTCACTTTAATATCTTTTTTTTGTAGGAGACCAGATCTGTGATTGGTTCAGGGAAATTCTGGTGAGGATTTTCCCTCTACTGCAACTTCTAGTCTTAAAAAAGTTTTCTGAAGCACTGACTTTAAGTCACATTAAATGACTTTTCCAGAATCACATGGCCAAGATTTGAGCTCAGGTCTTCTGACTCTGAGGCTGGTTCTCCATCACTACTTCATATTTACCCCTCTTCTTTTTAGGCTTGTTTTTAATTCTTTAAAGGATCTGTGATTCCATCAAGGCGGGTACTCTGTCCCACAATAACAATGACTTTATGATTTTGTAAGCGTCCTAGTAAGTCACCCCTTTCAACTAAAATGGCCAGCCTTCTTGTGTTACACCTCTCCAAGGCTCATTCTTTGATAATGTAGCACATTGTCTGACCCACATTCAAAGCCTTTGGCAAAAGCTGTTAGAACTTAAGTCACTTATCTTAGACTTTGAAACTCCCAGGTTATCTCCATACCATGAGAGGTATTAGAATGACATTTTCCACATATATGTATAAAAATATGTAAATTTTAATGTATTTATTCATTCAAAAGTCACTTACTAAGCACTGCCTATGTTCATGACACAGTGATAGGTGTTGGGGGAGATTTAAAAATAAATAAATAAATGAATGAATGAATAAATAAAAAAATAAATAAAAAATTCAAAATTGGCATATATGACAAGTACACCAATAAAAAAGAAAATTCATAAAAATGGGATGATTTCACAAGAATTCTAAAGCACTTTCTCCAGGTTCTTAAGTAAAGGGAGTAGAAAATTCCTTCTATTTGCTATCTTTACTTAAGAAAACGGATTGTGTTTGGAAACTTGTAGCTTGCATTTTTGATTATTGGGAATTTTCTCTTACATGTAAAGGAAGAAGGATGTTGAAAGGGTTGATGAGAACACTGATGGTGGAGAAGGGAGAGAACTGCTCATTCCCTATCATGTAGTACTTGACCCATTTTTGGAGGATATGAAATATTGTATAATCAACACTGTTGGCTTATACTACCAAATATAATATCTTTTCATAGTCATAAGCTCATGACAATAAACTCAACAGGATTTTGTTTTCTCTATGTCTTTCATTCCATTGAGTGTTGATCAAGATGTGATCTAATGTGGGATATTGCTTGCAAAAACCTATCTATTCTCTTCTAATGCCCTCATCAAGGGTCCCCTCAATTTACAGGTAGATTATTCTCATGAAGGTATTCACCATTGTCACAGAAGATATCCAGCAAGAATCCAAGTCAGAGAAAAATTCCCAATAAGTCTTGAAGCCTTCTAAATGGCTGTTGTTTGTGAATGATACTGTAGTCCTTGCATCAAGTCCCAGATTATAACAGAGCCCCCTAAATGAGATCCATAATAAATCAAGAATACGGCCTACTGAGGGAAAACACAGCAAAAGCTAAGTGCTTGTTATACAGAGGATATCGATATGTTATTAGCTAAACAATCTATAGCATTTATCTAGCAGTACATGGCTTGGACAGATACTGCAAGTGGACCATAAGATGAATCCAGACGTGAACTGAAGATTGGGGTTTAATAGAGTCCCTTTAGGAAATATCAAAGTTCTTTTAATCATCCTTAACCTTCTCCCTGAATCTAAGGCTTATCCTTTTTTTAAATATCAGTATTATTCTGGTGGTATTGTATGGCTGAGAGATGTGTGAGACATTTAATACTGGAGTCTCTGAAGAAATAAAGATAAGGATTACTCAAAGAGCAAAGGACATGTTGTGCAGGATGTGACACATTACACACAAAGAATTAAGAAGTTATATGAAGCATGCCATTAAAGAAATGGGCTGCCTTGAAAGATGGCAGGTTCCCATTCACCCCCTCCCCACAACTTGCAGCAGAATCTGCATGACCATTGTTGGGTATGTTTTAGAAACTTGTTTGCTTTGGGATTCTTCTGGGGTTTCTTTTTGTAAATGGATTTTTCTATAATCTAACCTCAAAATCTGTGATTCTGTGACATGGGAATGAAAAAGAATAGCAAGGCATGTGGAAAAAGTGAGGATTAACTGATAGATAGCCTAAATGCTCCACTGGTGTCCTCATAATGTCAGAAGGAAGTGACGAAGGCCCCAATCACATTAAAGATCCCCATGAAGAACTACCAGAAGACTTTGGGCAAGAGTTGCATGAGTCACGTTCAAGTAGGTTGTGATCTGTGTCATTGGATGGAATACCTGCATGTAGGAGGTTACAGATCCTTTGGAGTATTGAAGTTTTGAAAGTAAGTAGACCTTATCTTAGTACTACTTCCTTCTCCAGGATCACTTTCCTACCTCTAGCTTACATTGGCAGGCTTGCTCTCCAGAACACAACTAGCTGTTTCCTTCAGGATCCTAGGGATAACTGTGAGAAACTGGGCAGCTAGTTTCTTAATACTATTGCTCATGAGCCCTCACCAGTGTGTTCCCCTTTCATTATCAGTGGATATTAATTAGTTAGCCAGAATTAATTAGCTTTAGAAACAACTATTTAGAAAGGTAGTAAGAACAGCTGATATTATAACATTTCCACATAAGCTGAGGATATACTCTCTAATAAATATATGCAGAGTCCAGGGGAAAGTGAATTCAAGTTTAGAGAGAATATTTGGCAAAGGGGTAGCTCCCAACTCCTAATAAGATGTGACTCATTTTCTTTTTTTGTAGTGTCTTTATGAATTTCTCTTAAAGTGGATGTTGTCCTTTTGTGGACCCTGACCTGAGGAGTCCCATCCCGACGTTGCCACTCACTAGCTGTGAGACCTTGGGCAAGTCACTTTGTATCTCCAGTCCTCAGTTTCCTCATATGTAAAATGAGGGAGGTTGGACTAGATGACCTCTTAGGTCACCTCAGAACCCTTTTGGTTCTAAGTCTATGGTTCTTTGATCCTGTTATCTTATAAAATATACCCTTACATGAGGCAGTGGAGAAGAGAAAGGGATAGTACCTTACTTTTATCAATAGAACTATAAGTGATAACAGTCTTGGTGAAACTATATTTGTCTATATGCTTGAAAAATTGTTCCTTTTAATATTTCCTATATTCCTGTATCATTATGTCACACTTGAACAAGACAACGAAGATTACAATCAACGTAATTACATTATGATCTTGCAAATAGTTTTAAAAATTTTGTATTAGCAAAATTTGACTTAGTTTCATCTACATTTATCAACACCATCTTTTTTTTCCACCTAAGATGAGAACATAGAATTTGTTCACAAAAAACACATTTCACAGAATATTGTAATCAAGTATCCTCAGAGGCCATATATTCCAACTTTTATCTGAATAATAATTCCTTTACACTATTCCCCACAAGTGATCATTTAGCCTTTGCTTAAATACCTCTGATAAGAAGGAACCCACCACCTAAGTCACCAATGACTACTTTTGGGAGCTGGCCATCCAACCATTTCCAAACCCAAATTATTTTAGTTTAATCCACATCTGTCCTCTACCTTTCCCATAAGAATAGCATGAGATATATTTTCAAGACTTCGCTAAAAATTTATGCAAGTTAAATCAATTGCATTCTCTGATTTACCAATCTAGTAATTCTATACAAAAGAATGTATTGTGTGAGTTCGTCCTTTGTCACTGAAGAACACCATGCCATCAGAGAACTAATGACATGACTTGCACTTGACTTTGTTTTTGAGTGAGGGAGAGCTGTGCAGGTCACCAACCTCACTTCTCCTCCAGAACCATCTGAATCCAGTGACCAGATATTCACCAAGATGACTGGAGATGACTCAGGATGAGTCAGTTGGGGTTAAGTGACTTGCCCAAGATCACACAGCTAGTGAGTTTCAGTGTCTGAGGTGAGGTTTGAACTCAGGTCCTCCTGACTCCTGCACTGGTGCTTTATCCTCTGCATGAGAGTACTCAAGGATGTACTGGCACCATCTCAAACTGGTCCAATAGTTAACTGGTGCTTTATCCACTACACTAGTGCAGTGGTTTAGCAGAAACATCTGCTAATTATTTTACAACTCTAGGATATAGTTCATCTGGACCTATTAATTTGAAGATGGCAATATGACCTGGCCTCAAATACTGGCTTTGATATTTATGAGAGAGATGTATGAGAGTACTCAAGGATGTACTGGCACTATCTCAAACTGGCTCAATTGTCAACTGTTAAATTTGAACGTGAGCACTGACACTTTGGAAATTTTCAAATACTACAATTCAGGACTTGGTTTATTGTTTTGTTGGTTTCCAGACTTGAGAAAGTGATAGGGAAACTGTTATTAATGAAAACCAAGCTTAAAAGTGTGTCACAGGTAGGTCTTCTTTTCAGTCACTTGTTAAACATTGACTAGCACACCCCTGTGTGTTCTGGATAGAATACTGTAGCTAGAATCTGAAGAGGCCTGGGGTCAAAATCTGTCTCTGACATTATTGATTGTTTAACCATAGGCAAGTCACTTAAACTCTCCAAGCTTCATTTTCTTATCTGTAAAATGGGGGTAGTAATGGTCATGGTACCCTACTTCATAGGGCAGTTGTCCCTTCAGTCTTTATACAGCTGCATAATGTTTGATGGAAAGAAAGGATGCTTTGGGATGTCCCGTGATGAGGAGTGGCTTTCATTATTTTGATTAACTGGTGGTAGTAAGTCCAAATCAAAGATTAGAATTATAGGACATAGGGAAAATGAGGTAGTACAGTGAATAGAACACCGAACCTGGAGTCAGGGAGGCCTGAGTTCAAATGTAGCCTTGGACAGTTAAGAGTGTGACTTTGGCAAGTCATTTAACCTCTGTTAAATGCCTCAGTTTCCTCATTTGCAAAATGGGGACTACCTTGGAGGTTTGTTGTAGGAATCAAATGAGTTAATAATTGTAAAGTGTTTAGCACAGTGATCAGCATATAATAAGCACTATATACAAGTTAGCTATTTTCTTCTTTAGTGGTAGTGAATCTAAATCAAAAATTAGGATTTTAGGATATAAAAGTAACTAGGTAATACACTGGATAGACAGTGGGCCAGGATTCAGAAAGATTAGAGTTCAAATTTGGCCTCAGACACATACTAGCTATGTCACTGGGCTAGTCAGTCACAGCCTCTATTTGCCTCAGTTTTGTCATCTGCAAAAAAGGTTTAATAATATCACCTACTTCCCAGGGTTGATCAAATGAAATAGTTGGAAACTGTTTAGTACAATGTCTGAACATAGCAAGTACTATATAAACATTGACTATTAGCTATCGGAGATAAAAAGGACCTCACAAAATAACCTGGTCTATTCAAACACACTTGCATTTGATACGTAAGGAAATAGATGATCCTTACTGTCCTTTCTTTCCCAAATACTGATTCTCATGGAAAACACCCAAACCAAGATGGTACAGAAAAGGGAGAAATTAAATGCCCAATTATTTTATATTATCTGCCAGGTCAATCTTCCTGGGAACCCATTTGGATACCTTGTTATGTGAATCTATGTTTATTTTCATATTTCTCTATTAGTATGGGTTATTAGTAAGGGATACTTAAAGCACAACTGCATGAAACTAGTCTTAATGCATTAAGATTAGCAGATTAACCAAATAGGTAAAAGCTTTGAAATTCAAGGAAATAATTTATCAATCTCCCGCTTTGTGCTTGGCATCATACTAAGTACTGGGGATATAAAGATGAAAAAAGAAAGGAAAGAAAGAAAGAAGGACCAGCAGAAAAAAGGAAGAAAGGATGGAAGGAAAGAAAGAAGAAAAAGGAAAATAGGAAGGAAGGAAGAAGGAAGGAAGGAAGAAAGAAGGACAAACAGAAAAAAGTAAGGAAGGATGGAAGGAAAGAAGAAAAAGAAAGAAGGAAGGAAAGAAAGAGTTGGTTTCAAGAAGCTTATATTCAACTAGGGGATATAACATGTGTGCACATAAATAAACAAATAAACACAGTCATAATGGGTAGAGAGTCTCAGAGTTAGGGAAACCTAGTTTAATCCTTGCCTCTGGCAAGTAATTACTATGTGACTCTAGGCAAGTCAGCCTCCCAGGAACTCAAGCAACTGAGACTATAAATTGCAGAAAAGGTGCAAAGAACCTGCATTTATAGAATTCGCTTATTAGGATATTCTACTCTAGTGAAATCATTGGTCCAATTCAAAGATAAAATTATACCCGCAATATACAAGATAACTGGGGAGGGGAACACTAGCAGCTGGGGACACCAGGAGGAAAGAGCATTCCTCTAGCCCTCAGGGGTGGGGAACCTGTGGCCTCGAGACCACACCTTGAGGCCATAGGTTCCCCCCTTTGGGTTTGGTACTTGGACTGAACTTCGAAGGAAACTAAGGATTTCTTGAGGTATAGGTAAGGAGGGAATTCATTCCAGCCTTGGGGAGGTGGGAAATGTTGTGTGTAAGGAAAACCAGGTAAGGCAATTTGGCTGAATTTCATAGTGGGTGAAGTTACATAAAGAATTTACTAAGCACTTACTATGTACCAAACAGTGGGAATACAAATCAAAGAAAAAGAAAGACAATTTCTGCCCTCACAAAGTTTACATCCTAATGGTGACAATGGTGACAGTGGTGACAACACATTGAAATAAATTGAAAAGATGTGAGGGGGGAGGGGTGGAGGAGAGGTGGAGAAAATATTCCCACTAAAGAAAGGTAGGGAGGTTGGCTGAGCTGCGTTTGAAGTGCACATGACTAGCTGGGTACTTTCTCAAGTGAAGGTTTCAGAGATGAACTAGCCAATTGGAGGAGAACATAAAGTTGGACACAAAGTGAGTATAAGGAGGCCTCTGGGATGGGGGATAAGGAGTTTGAAAGAGTAGTAATATGTTATAAATCTGGAAAAGCAGATGAGGCTAGGTTGTGAAGGGCTTTATCTACTTTTAAAAAGAGTTTGTATTTTATTCTAGAGGCAATAAATCCATAGATGGTTTTTAAACAGGAAGCATGGTTAAACACATATGTGTGCATTGATGAAATATTTCCATTATTGGGAATAGATACTAAAATTGTTGTAAAATACATTAACAAAAAAGAGCTATTTGTTCAAAATTTTCATAGCAGCATCACGTGCAATGGCAAATAAAGGCGGTGCGGGGCGTTGCTGGAAATGACCTAAATGGTGAATGATAGGGAAATGGTCAAATGAATGCTGGTACATTGATGGAATGGAATATTTTACACTGGAAATAAAACCAATAAGTAGGGAGAATACAATGAAATGTGGAAATACATTTATGAATAATGCAAAGCCAAATTTTTTTTTATAAAGTAGAAACAGGACAAAGTACACACTAACTGCAGCCATGTAAGAAGAAAACTGAATGAGAAAGAAAACACAATCCTAACAGGGACTTAGAAGTGATTGAAAAGTTCTGGTTATGTGTTGAGATCAATTTAATTCTGTTTAAAACCAAAGAAGTTTAATGTTGCATTGATTTTGACCATTATTTCTAAAGAATTACTTAGTATATTTTTGAAATTTGTGTACCATTGGACACAAAAGTTGAAACAAGGTGTGCAAAGAAGGATGGAATATATGGAATATAGATGGATGAGTTCAGTGCAACCCAATGCCAAAAAATAGGGAAGCATATATTCAGTTAATAGTAAATCAGTATACTATCTTTGCAAATGAAGGATGGCTCGTTTATATTTCTCTGTAGCTTACTCTTGGCTACAAACCATGCCACTCTGTGCAGAGTTTGAGGCTATCTTTGATGCTACTTCCTTGAGTTGTACAACATGGCTTCAACAGAGAATTTCCATCTTAGATCAGTGGTTTCCCTGACATTTTCCATCATTATTCCTCAGTAGTTATGATCCATGTGAAAGATTTCTCCAGATCATTAATAACTGAAGAAACAATACGTATTCTATTCCCACCTCTCATTATTCTTGATGATGTTGGAAGGATCATGAGAAAAGAGCTAATATTAATACACTGTTGGTGAAACCGAATTGTTTCAGTCATTCTGGAAAGCAATTTGGAATTATGCTAAAAAAAGTGATTGACATATTCACAGACTTTGACCCAGGGATCTCTCTTTTAAGCATATGTCCTCAAAAGATCAGCCACAAAAAATGTCTCATATATACCAAAATTTTGGTAGTCCCATTTTTTTTTGTGGTAGCAAGAAACTGAAAACAAAGTAGGTGCCCATGGATTGGGGAATGGTTAAAGAAATTTAGTACATGAATGTAAAGGCATATTGTTGAACCATAAAATTATAAATATGAAGAATTCATAGAAACATGGAAAGATATATGAAATGATTCAGACTGAAGTAGAACTAAGAAAAATACAGAATAACTGCAATGATATAAATGAAGGAAACAAAAAAATATTTATATATTAATTTTATATATATATCAAACTTGTCCCTAGAGAAGAGTTGAGAAAATGTTTTTGTGGCAAAGGTAGGGGACTATGTAGGTGTGTAGAATATTGAATAAACTGTCAGATACAATTAATGAGTTGGTTGATTTTTCTGTGTGTGTGTGTATGTGTGTGTAGAGGGATTGTTGCTTAAAGATCTTTGTTTCAAGAAAAGGTTTGTCAAGAAAGATAAAGATCAGGAATATATTCAGAAATTAATATGATGTAAAAACAGAAGGCATCAGTTTAAAAAATTAATTGATACTTTAATCATCTGAATAAACTGAACAAATTGCTGCAGCTCCTTGGGCTTCAATTTCTTAGAGGGGTGATAATAGTTATAGTACACCTGCCACACAGTATTACTGTGAAGAAAAGTACTTGGAAACATTACATAAACAGGAACTACAATTATTAAGTATGGTCCATAAATGTGATCGGTTCAAGAACTTAAGGTGATCTCCACAGGGGATCTAGGGATTGATTGCACGCCTACAGATGCCACTAGCATCACTAGGTATTTTTAGTTTGGCCTAGTTGTTGATGCTGTGTTGATACCACGCTCAGCTGTCAGCCTGCTGACAGATGTGCTCAAATTCTAGATCCTTATCTCCAATTGCTCCATCTGGTTGCATAAGGTCAAGACAGCAAAATTCAAAGACATTTTTCAGGTTTTGTGTTGACAGTGAAGATATGGAGCCATATACTGGGTTTTCTATAAAAAAGGTTGATATATGACCTTACTTTTTCTCAAACCTTAAAGTAAAAAAATACAATTCAATGCAATTGTATGTGAAAAGGGAGGAAGAAAAGAGAAGTGGTGAGGACAAGGGTGAGGGTGAGTGAGAATAAGACAAGGAGGAGAGGGAGAGGAAGAGGGCGGGAGAGAGAAGAAGAAGGGAGGGGAGAGAGATGGAGGAAGAGAAGAGAGTCTTTTTTCAGGCTAGGCATCCACATAGAATAATTTCAAAATGTCTGTCTCAAATATTTTATATTAACCTATGTTTTCTTGAGATGAATTTCTGTCAATAGCAGAGTTTCAAACAGACTTACAGATTTTTCTTTTTGTCTTTAAAGAACAGTATCATTCCTGACTTCTCTTTCCCATCCAACACCCCCAATCTCGTGGTAGAAGGACCAAGGTAGGGGTGAAAAAAAACAAAGAAAGCAGTAGTTGCTCCATTTCCTACTGAAGTTGTTTAACCCCACATTGTCCCACAATAGCTCTGATAACTGCAATTTATTTTCTTTAAATTGTTGATTTTCTGCCTTCCTGGCAATAATAAATGAAGGAAAGGTTTTTGAACATGGAGTCATTAGATCTGGGCTCAAATTCTGATGAAAAGTTTCTAGTTTTCAGAACCTGGGCAAAGTATTTCCCTTCTCAGAACCTAAGTTTCCTCAACTACACACACACACACACACACACACACACACACACACACACACACACACACACACTACCTGAAAGGGCTTATTGTGGGGTAAACAATTTTTAACCTAAAGGTTTAGTAAAAATTTAAGTTTTAAGAATAGATAGGCAAGATTTGACATCCTGCCCTGGCATATGACCCTAAAAGGACCATGCCTATCCTTTGAGTCAAGATCTTCACTGCCCCCAGGGGAGTCCTCAGGTGATATACAGAAAATATTGGTTATCAATCAAGACTGTGAAAGTTTTGGAAAGGTTTCTTATATCTCGCAGGCAGGTCAACCATTCCTGGCAGTTTCTAAATTGCTCTTTCTTGGTCCTGGACAATGTAGAGACATGATTTAGTTTCAGTGGAGAGCTAGAATACTCTGCCCTTTCTACTCATGAACCTCTTGCCCTATGCAAAGTTACCTCTTTGGGGGGGGGGGGTTACTAACTGATAGGTTAGTATCTTAAGTTGAACGCACGATGTTTTAACTGTTCCAGCTATCTTTAATTAAACTGCTATAGATGATTGTTTCTTGTATACTTGAGCTCTGATACAATTTAATTTTATATTTTATATTAAAAAATTCAACACTAACCCCCCCCCCCAATCCAGAATATTCTATCCCCAACAATACCAAAATCTACAGTCTTTTGGGCAGCATTCATATGATTAAAAAAGTCAAAGACTAGTAGCTGCTTATCCGTAAGACTAGCTAGGACGGAGGAAGAGGAACACTAAGAAAATTTCTTTGAAGGGCAACCATAGTACCCTTCAAAACCAGAGACCAGAGACCAGACCTATTCTGAGCCAGGTCTGGGAGATCACGGTCGCTGGGTATACCATCCTTCTAGAGCCGTCCTCTCTGGACCAATAGGATCGTGGGGGCCTTAGGTTTCTTTTTCAGTGCCTACCAGTCCTGGAATTTCCCCAACCTATCTGCCCAGTTATTTCCCCACCACCCTTCAGGCGCAGCTGATTCTATTTAGCTAGCGAGACCAGCATTAGGTCTTTTTGTTTCTGCTCTGAACTGCACCCAGAAAGAGGAACAGCCTGTTGCCGTCCACGTGGTAAGTTGAGCAAAGGTGCTGGGGTAATATCTACTCAGGTTAGAAGGGAGGGAGGGAAAAGGGACCATCTGTTCCCCGCTTCCTCGTCCCCCGATTCTCCTCCCATCTCAGGGTTTCCTCCGATGGAATTTCCAAAGTTTCGTACTACAAGTTACTACTTCCTTTACCCAAAGAGTGCCCCATAGAGACTCAATTTATCATCAAACTCCTGTAGGAAGCCCAGGAAGAATGCCTGTTTGGGACTCCGGGAGGGGTGTGTTTACCAGCCCCGACGGTCTGGGCTGTTTCCTCGTGCCAGCCCCGCAATCCTTTTTGCGGCGGCGTTCTCTTTTCTTGCAGAGGAAGAGGTACCTGAGAGTGGGGGCTCAAAGATGCCAAGCAACCTCCCTGGAAGGATAGGACACGCATACAAATCTCGAGCACACACACACACACACACACACACACACACACACACACATACACACACACACACACACACACTCACTCACACATCATGCGATCCCTCCCCCACCCTCCACAACTCAGAAAAGTATGAGCCTGTCTTGAACTCCTCTTAGAACTGTAAAAAGAGCAGCTACCAGATCAACTCCCGCTTAAAACAAATGCAATTTCCCTCCTTAAGGTGGATTGATCGCTCAAAAGTGAGTGAGATGATGCGTGTCTTGGCTCATCCCTCCTCGCCTTCCCCAGTGCCCCAGTTAAAGGGCACATCGGAGGGTTGGACCAGGTCTTGCTCTGGGTTACTGTTCATTAGCAGCAACGCTTAAGATTGGGGATGGTGGCTGCGGGAGTGCAAGGACAAGCCGTCTAGAGGGGTCAGAGTTACCCTACGCTTCTAGAAACCACTGCCACTAAGGCTTCATAACTCTTTCTGGAGAAACTGAATTTTCTCCTGTGGCCCCGAGGTCTGTGCTAACCCTACCCGCCTCGTCTGCTAAGAGAGTTTCCCCCAAACTTCGAAGGTCTTAGTAATTGCAACAAAATCGTAGGCTTGTCCTTCCCCCAACTGTCCCGTGTTCCCGGCTCCGTGAGTCTAACCCTCTGACTGACTCAGGACACAGCCACATGGTGCCGGATTGTGATCTAGAGGTGACCAGGATCCCTCTCTAGTAGAGCTAGGTAAACTGGCTGTGAAGTCACCGTCGCAGGTGCCTCACGTGGCCTCCACCGTCGAAAACGTCCTAGGATTTCCCGCTCCCCTTCCCACCAAATCCCTCTCCAGGAGGTCGCTTTTCCCGAACTCTTCCCCCGACTCTTTTAGAAGAGGTGGCAAGTAGGGTTCAGTGGATATAGTCTGGGTGGTGGCGGAGTCTGGGTTCAGAAACAGCCTGGGGAGAAGACGGCTAACGAAGGAGGTTAGAATGAAAGGCGTGGGGGGGTGGGGGTGGGGGGGGAGGTGGAGAGCATCAGCTCAAATACCTTTGTGTGTGACTTTAACACGCCCAATAATTCAGCATATGGTTTCCTTGTCTCGCTGGCTGAATACAAAGAATGACTCCGAGTCAAGGGATTCTCCCAACACCGAAACCAAATGATCCTTATTTAAGGGGTGCCTGAGTGGCAGGAGGATGGATTTTTGGTTGAATTGCAATTAAGGGGAGATAATTACGCCCTGAGCCGCTCAGTATATTAATATTTATAGCCTCGGGGCTAGGGAGAGGGTTTTTTTTCCTTTCTTTCATTTCTCTGGTTTCCCACTGTCAGTTTTGTTCCCAAGCCCCCGCCCACTCCGCATCCCCTTAATCCTCCCCTCCCGTGTACACACACACACACACACACACACACACACACACACACAATCCCCTCCCATGCTTTGGTTTGTTCAGCCAAGGATTTCTTGGATGACATAGGAAGGGAAAGTCTAGTGGGTTTACTAGGGGCATCTGAGTGCAGCCTTCGGGGTTTCTCTTAATTAAATGTGCTGTAATCATTGGGTAGATTGATCCCGCTTGAGAGACTGATCCCGCAGCAAGCGATTTGAGACCCAGTCGACGAATGCAAATGTTGGCTGAGTCCCAGGCTCTCTCGCCTGAGTGGGTAGGACCGATGGCTGCCCCCAACCACCTCCGACTATGCGCGCCTCACCTTCGGGCTTTCCTCAAGTCCCAGGATTTCACTTTATTAATTACACAAATATTGCATCGCCAGCAATATGCTTCCAATTCCCGTGACATACGTCCTAAGAAGTTGTTCCATAATTAGGCCTCTGTGTGATTGCTCCTTTCCTTCCTTCCTCCCTCCCTCCCTCCCTCCTTCTTCTTCTTCTTCTTCTCTCTCTCTCTCTCTCTCTCTCTCTCTGTCCCCTTCCCTCCCTTCCTCTGTCCCTCCATTCCTTCCTTCCTACCTTTATTTCTTTTGTTCTTCGTTTAAAAAATGTGAGGAAAGGAGATGGAAGTGAGAATGATCATAACTCGCATTCATAGGCTCACAGATCTGCAGCTGGAAGAAACAAAAATCTTATTTTACTGATGAAGAAACTGGGGCCTAGAAAGACAAAGTCGCGTGGTCCAGATAGGCAGGTAGGAAGAGGCAGAGCTGGGAATTTGACTCCCAGGTCAGGGCTGCCTTCCCCGAATAAGCCCTTTCCTCACATGCTGAGGTACAAAGGATACTCAGTCGTGGCCCCCGTGTATTTTGGAGGAAACCAAAACGGGAAAAGAGACTTGCCTCCCTTCCCACCCAGACCCGACAGCACGTCAATGTAAATGTTAGGGCCCGAACTGAAACCCAGACCCTCTGCCCGCAAACGAGCGAATTGACAAGATTTTCCACCTGGCGAGGATAGGGTGGCTAATCACGGCCCTCGCTTTACAGCGATTTGCAATGTAAAACAATTTTTCTTTTTAAAGTGCATCACGGAGAAAGGGCCTGTTCAGGGACTAGTCCTAGGCTATCTTGGACAGACGAGGGGCCAGGAGGCTGCTGCTGCTGAACGTGACCAGGCTTCAGGCCTTGGGGACAGAACCAAGGCAATTCAGTTTGCAAAGTGACGGAAGGAGCTTTCTAATCCTTTGCACACACGCGCATGAACCAGAGCGTGTATACACACACATACACACACACACACACACACACACACACACACACACACACGCATGCACCCACGCACGCACGCACTCCCCTCCTCACCAGCCTCTGACCCAATTTGGAGAAAGTCCATGAGCCCCTCTAACCCCGAGATTTGCAGGAGGCTCAGCCAGGAACGTTTCTCCTTTATGCTGCTATTTACTCATGCCCCTACCAGTCATTTGGAAACGTTTAACTGACGATTGCAATTTGTATTTCTTGCCATTCGTGATTTATGATACTATCCTCCCGCCCCCAGCCGAACAAAGGGCGGGGGGGGGGGGGTGGGGAGAAAGGAGGATGAAGGGACCAAGGCGAGACTGGACAGGAGGAGTAGGGCTGTACATATTGCCAATCAGGAACGGGGGCCTGGAAGCGTCCCCGCCTAGTTTCCCTCCATCCCCAACCTTTACTCTACCGCCCCTGCAGGGCCTCCCTACCCCCACTCTGCCCGTTGCCATGAGCAGCTCCTGGCGCTGATCAATTCTCATGTAATAAACCAGTGATTCCACAGGGAGCTCGGGCTCAGGGTTCCCATGGCAACCGTGACTATATACTCGAACCCTCCTATGTGTTCCGCGCTGCTGCGGGAGGCTGCGCTGGTCCATGGAGCGTCCCGATGCTGCAGTTGCCTCCACCGTCTCCCCCGTTGTCACTGCCGCAGCGTCCACAGTCACTGCTGGCTCCGTCGCTGTAGCTGCCACCCTCTTCTTCCTCTTGGTCCTCCTCCTCGTCGTCCTCATCTTCCTTCACACAGGTCCGCTGGCCAAGGATGTCTCGAGTCAACGGCTAACCAAGGAGGATCCGGCTCCGCTGAGATAGTCATCCTGCACAAAGGAAAGCTCACCCCTCCATCCTGCTTCCGTCAAAAGAATCTCTTTCCCAAGCTTCTGATGCAGCCGCAAATGACATCGCTCCTCACTGCGGCTCAATCTCTTTCGGCCGTGGGCCCCTTGTTAATGATAAAGGTACCTGGTTTAAGGCTCCGGCAAACAACGAATGACCAGGAAGACTATATTGAAGTGTGTTTACCGAGAGGAACAAGAAAAATTGAATTATATTGATTTTATTGATCGGCTATTATGTTCTATCTGAATGTGCAGACAAATAGCCCTGTAGGCATGTGTACAAATGTTCTTCATAATCCCTCTTGGGCAGTCACAGAGAAGAAAAAAATTGTAAAAAAGCTGGTTTGTGGCAGACTTGGCACAAAACACGAAAATGTCCTTAGCCAATGGTTCAAATAAAGCTTTACTGTGTGTAACTTACCAAAGGTGGAATTAAGGAAATGACTTGATTGAGGGATGGTGACTTATGATGATTGAAAATGACATATAGTAGAGTATTTTATTACTTTTCCATGTGATTGTCAGCCCTGCCTCGTTTGAGGGGGGGTGGGGGGGGAGAGAGAGAGAGAGAGAGAGAGAGAGAGAGAGAGAGAGAGAGAGAGAGAGAAGCATTTTGTTTATTATTTTACCCAGGATAATATGCTCAATGACAATACATAAAAACATTTCACTACTGTGGCAAACACAATTTATATACAGTGTGATTTATTGATTTCCTTATTTATCATTTTCAGTAATTCCCAGAAATGTTTTTAGATACCTGTCATATCACCCACTTTTGCACGAAAAACTAAATCCAGAACTCAAAATTTGTCAAACAAAAGGGGAACTGGTTTCTCAGATGTTTGTCATTAAAATGTATTTGTATGGATTTTTTTCAAATGTACATACAATTCAATTATTTTGAATGTTATTTTAAAAAAAAAACCTTCTTAGTTGACCTTTGAGGTTTAAAAACTTACTTAACATTTTCAATTTCTATTCCAGGGAAAGATTTATTCCTATAATGTTGTTTTAATAAGAGTTGTTGATCATTCTGTTCCACCATATTCTGCTGGAAACAACTTATACTGCTGATGGTTCCTTTTACCAGGATGTTTTCCCATCTACTGACAGTGAATTCTGGGAAAGATCCTTTATATATGCACCAGAGAAGGCATGAGTCCTGTATAGCTAAGGGAGACTGGCAGACTTATTTAGGTGACTCATCAATTTTATAAGCAATAGCTCAGAATCACAGACCTTAGAACTGAAAGGGATCATCCAGTTTATTTCTTTGTAATTTAAACTGACACAATGATGTAATGAAATTATTTATACACATTGACTGGAGGCATTTCAGAGTATGGAAGCATGTTGATAGACAACACCAGTTTAATTTTTTTCCAGGAGAATGATCAGCAAGAGCTTAAATCTGTGAGAAATTTAACATCTGATACAATCCACTCAAAGATGATTTTTAGTTTATGTCATCATGCTTGGAATCGATGCTGGAGGAAAAGGGGAAGAAAAAACCACCAAAGAAGACAGAAGTCACATCATCGGCCCAACTGACATCATGTTAGGAATTCTGTGGTAGATAAATAGTTAATGCTTTATTGGTGACCCTTGTTACTACTATCACATTTTGCCAATATATAATGTCCCCCTTTCATACTGAAAGAAGTATATTAGATGAGATATTCTTCTAATGAACGAACTAAAGTAAATGTACAAAATGTAACTACCTATCCACTTCTGTGACATTTTTATTTAAACCACAATCATCCAATTGTCTTCCATGATAGAAGGTAAACTTCTCTAGAGCTGAGATTATTTCATTTTTAAAAAATTTTTCATCACCAGCACCTAGCCCCAGTACCTGTCAACACAGCATTTATGTCCTTAATAAATAGTCTCTAGGATGAGAAACATAAGATGTTTGATGACTTGCCACAGAAGAGACAAAAACAAAAATTGAAGTTTAAAATTGAAACAATTAGTATTGGGTCAGGGTTGAGTGGGGGGCTCAAAGGGAATCAACTTTCCCCAAACATTCTTGGGACCTTGTTTTATAAAACTCCACATTGGGGTTCCTCTATAGGTAGAATTTTGCCTGTAGGATCCTAAATCAAGGGAAAGACAACAGCTAGTTATTCTAGCAGCTACTTTGGGAAGAAATGTTGGTTAATGTAACTGCAGTCTGGCCACGTTCATGCCAGTGAAATTCTGGCCCGAGTCAGACTTATCTTTCACAACCCACAAGTTAAAATCTAAGCCAACTGGGGTGAAAGACTGTTCAGAAGGTATGAGTAACAGCAAACAGATGGTTTTCATTTTTACCGAGGCAAGTGGAGAAGGTTCACCAGTCTGCATAATTTAACATAGAGTTAAATACTCGATATTTCAGTCATTTCTAAAGCACTGATCCCAACACAAATCAGCCCAGTATGAATAAATGCTGACTAGATTGACTATTCTTAAGGAGAGAATGTAACACTCTCAGCTTCTTGAAATTCCTCATTCCCTTCAAAGTTCAGCTTGGACACCAACCACTTCCTGTGTGAAGGCCTTCCTTGATTATTCATGTTCTTCCCATGCTGGAAATTACCTCGTACATATTTATCTATGTACATGGAAGCTCCTTCAGGGTACCGACTTATGTTTTTGTCCTTAGTACCCCAACCCTGCATATATTAGGCGTTTAATAAAGGCTTGCTGAAGGTTTCATAAATAACACCAAATTTTAAGTGATGCTGCCTTTTAATGAAGTCAATTTCCATCCTAACTATATGTAACTTACAATGTTTATGTGGCAAGCCACATGTGTTTGCATGTCTTTTCTGAATGGAGTTAATTCTGATCATCCACTCATCGCACATGTTTGGATTTATTGGATAGACTCAGCTATGGACTCTTGCTCTCTGATGGGAAAGTCTAGGAGATAAAATGGTCAACCTAGTAAACAAAATAAAAACAAAATGCTACTACAAATTGTGCAGCTACAGTGTGAAGGTTGACCCTCATCCTGTCAGAACTAGACAATTTTTTTTCTAAGTCTGACTCGGGCCAGAATTTCACTGGCATGAACGTGGCCAGACTGCAGTTACATTAACCACTTTATCTGGGCAGACATCAGCAGTCTGCTAGCACAGTTGATTATATGGCTAAAGAGGCCATACTCCCTGGCTTGATTCTCATGAGGGCCAGTTTAATTTCATTTCATCAGTTTTTGTCATGTGTCTATAACAGTCAGGGCACAGGGCTAGCTACTGTTAATCTTACTTTAGTTCTTGACACTGGTTTTGCAACCCAGCTGTGACTAACTAGCTCAGGATTCTGTGTCCATGCTCACAATTAAATTCAAGTCCATTGAAACCAAATTCATCACAACTAGTGAGAAAATGAACCAAAACTCCAGGCCTATAGATCAGTAATGTCATCTTATGTAAAGAGTTGCCCATTTTAGCAAACATGAGGACCAGCTTACCTAAATCTCCCAGAAGAGAATGTGGAACATATTTTAAATAGACCACATTTTAAGTAGATTCCACATGTGGATTTTTTAAGTGAAAAGTTTGAATTTTAAAAAAAATGAGCTAATTTGTTTTGTAGAAGGTAAAGCACTTTGCAAATCTGAGGCACCGTATGTTGCTATCACCTATTGTTACTTTTAGAATTCCTTCAGTTGAAGGAATTTTGTTACGAAAGTATTTTGTGTGTAAAGACAATGTACTTACTGGCGCAGTGTGATGTTGCAGACCAGTTCAGTTGGAAACTGAAAATACTCAGACAATAGGGAATAGGAAGGTATGCTAAGTCCTAGGAACAGTATATGTGGAGTTAGAGGGTCCCCTAAGGGAAATTCCAATGGTCTAGGGAGAAAGGGTCCATTTAAAAGAGCCATGCATCCAGAAAATGCCACAAAATGCTGTAAGGTAAATGGTAGATATTTTATATTATAGCATCCACCATCTCCCCTCCCTGCCTTGCCAAAAGTTTGCACATTCATCTGTTAGAGGGATTTCTTCTTCTGAGATGCACCTGTGGCTTTCACCTAAACATTAGTGGTAAAATGAAATTTACTTCACAGAAATGCATTTTCTCCCAGTCAAGTGGGCTGTAAAATAAAGGATGGTTTTATTTTATGTCCTCTGGTTCTATAGTCTCTGAAGAAGTGATATTGTATATTTTTCATCTCTGGACCTTTCTCATCCTTGCAATGTACTCCCTCCCTTCCTCTGCATCTCTTCTCTAAAGATGCATTTCAATTATTATCTTCTGCATAAAGTCTTTCCAAATCCCAACTGGGAATGTCTTTTCTCCCAGACTACCATGAATATGTTTGTATTTGTTACTTTATATTTATATTGTATATTTTCACATGTACTTGTTTTCTCCCCCATTAGAATACAACATCCTTGTGACTAAGGACTGTTCCATTGTGTGTGTGTGTGTGTGTGTGTGTGTGTGTGTGTGTGTGTACTTAATATTGCCAATGCCTAGCATGTAAAAGGAGTTTAATGAATGCTTCTGGTTGATTCAGATCACCAAGAGTGGTTTGCCTCAATTTGGGAAGTTCCATGATGATCCATATAATCAACTGAAGGGGGAAGAACAATAAAGGAGAGAGGCAGAAAGACAGAGACAAGCAGGGAGGGAGGGAGGAAAGGGAAGGGAAGGAGAAAGAAAGGGAGAGAGAAGGAGAAAATAGAAGGGAAAGAGGGGGAGAAAGAGAGAGGGAGGAAGGGAAAGGGAGACAGAAAAGCAAAGATAGATCAACAGAGGGAAGGAAGGAGACAGAGACAGGGAGGGAGAGAGAGGGGAAGGGAGGGAGAAAGAAAGGAAGAGGAGAGAAGAGAAGAAGGGAGATGAAGGGGAAGGGAGAATGAGAAAGGGAGGGAACAGGAGGTAGAGAAGAGAGAGGGAGAGAAGGGAAAAGGAAAGTGAGAGGGAGCAAGAGACAGTGTGACTTAGGTGATGGAGAACTGCCCTTGGAGCCAGAAAGACTTCAGTTCAGTTTGTCACATGCAAACTGTATGGCCCCAGACAAATGATAAGCTCTCAGTGCTAATCTTCAGAGAAAGTTGGCTATGTTCGTAAAGGGAGTTTCCTTATCTGAAAGTTCTCTTTTGTGAATGAAACCATATTCCTGTGATATACTTTAGTCCTGTTTTTTCCAGGCTCTGTTTCTTCCAGGATATCCTCCTCCCTCAATTCATGGTACTGTTAGCACTGTGTCTGTAAGCGAAATTAAAAGATGTAAGATAGAGAGATTCCATTTCAAGGAAACTAATTGCTTATGTCAATACAAATAACTAATAAATGTGTGACATTTGGGATCTTGTTCTGAAGACAAACTTAGGCTCTGCCCCTGTGATTCTCTTGAAAGAGAAACTTTTGTTAGGTTTAATTTGGATTTTGTTGCTTTTTTTTTTCAGCCAAAGGGAGGGTTTCTGGCCTTTGGTTTACTTGTGTTTTCCATCAGCCTTTGAGGCCCTCCTAAGTGTGGCCTGGAATATGAATCTAGGCAAGATGGAATGGCTAGGCCAGCTTTCCTGTCAGCTCCTCACTCTTTTCTCAGGTCTCTGGGTGGAATTCAAGCAGGGGCTGCTGCTTTTAGGCCTCAGAAGCTGAGGTGCCCGAAAAGCTGCTTCTAAAGAAAACAAGATTTTCAAAGTTACTTTTAAAGGAGAATCGGGTTTAATGGAGCAGGCAGTTTGTATTTGGAGACAATGGCATTTCACCAGTGTCCGTGGCTGCCAAACCAGGGAGCCCTCTCATACAAGAGTCCAGGGCGTGGCTGAGAATTGTACAGCTGCCCGGCTCTGGGGCTGCTTGTTTAAGTGGATCCTGCTACAGCACTTAACTCTTCTCATTCAAGCTCAAATTGTTTAAAATATATCCTGTGGAGGAGGAGAGGAGGAAAGGAAAAAATTCAGGGGTGAGAGGAGGGGTGGGTGGGAATGTTTCCAAAGCCTCTTGGTGATCTGCATTTTATGAGTCCTGCTTGACAAGCAATGTTGTATCAATAATATGCATTGAGTGCCAACTGTGTGCATTACCCTATTTGGGGTGTTAAAACAGCTGTTGAGTTTTCCCTTTTTAGCAATTAGTGAATTTCTTAGAAAACTTAATATCTCTGGCTGTATGTGCTGTTCACTGTCAACCTCCTTTTCAGTTTTCTTGAGCTAAAACAGTATGGGGGGATGAAATATTGAATGTTGCCTGGTTATGGGATGAAATGTGCAACACAGGGGAACAGAGATACTGAATGAATACATCCCTGACTATTTTCCCAGTGGGAAGCTAACATTTAAATATTTCTCTACGTTTCATTAACCTTTTCAATAGGCCTTTTGAGATGCATTAGTATAGTTCAGCTAGCTTCTATGGAAGCAGCTAGGTTGCCTAGTGGATAGACTACTAGATGTGGAGTTAAGAAGATGTGAGTTCAAACCTTGCCTCAGAGATTTAGTAGCTGTGTGATCTTAAAAAAGACACTTAACCTCTGCCTCTGTTTCCTTATCTGTAGAATAGGGATAATAACAGTATCTATTTCCCAGGGTCATGAGCTTAAAATGAGACGATCCTTGGAAAATTAGGGGCAGCTAGGTGGCGAAGGAGATAGAGCCTGGGTCTGGAGTCAGAAAGTCCTGAATTCAAATTTGGCCTCAGACTTTTGTTAGCTGTGTCACCCTGGAAAAGTCACTTAACCCTATTTGCCTCAATTCCTCATCTGTAAAATGCTACTCCAGTATCTTTGCCAAGAAAATCTCGTGAACTAAGTCCATGAAGTCACACTAAAAATAATAAAAACAAAACTTGAAAAAATATTTGCATTATATAAAAGCTAATTTATATAGAATTCAAATTGGAAGAGATTCCAGTAACCATGTGGTCCAACTTATAGGCAGTTAAGGACTATGTCTTACCCCCAGGCTCTGCTTGAAGTGAGAGAGGACCCACCACCATCAGTCCACTTTTAGATAATTCCATTTGTTAGGAAGCTTTCACTGACATCAACTCATAATTTTCTTCTTTGTAATTCTCTCCCATTACTCCTAGTTCTGTCTTCCGGGGACAGGAACAACCCTAACAGCGTTTCCACATGACAACCCTTCACATATTTGGAGATCATGAGGCCAACGCCAAGTGAAGGGATGCTAAAAGTCACCCTGAAGTCAGAGATTGAAATAAAATTCCAATTCCCTTATCCACAAACCTCATCTCACTACGTAGCCTGTTGAGACATAGCCCCTTTGAAACAAAGACCATTCTTTACTGTCCATTACCATTTCTCTTCTTCAGACAAAACACAGATGTGTAACCACAACACTTCCCATTTTTATAGTACACTATGCCTTGCAAAGCATTCTCCTTAAAATAACTGTGGCGTAGCACAGGCTTAACCATCCTCAGTTTGCAGGTGGAGAGACAGAGGATTAAATGACGCACCTGTATTCTCACAGCTACTCTGTAGGCAGCCTTCAGACCTCACCGTCCCTGATTCAGAGTCCAGTGTTCTATCCACTACATCATGTTGCCAGTGGGTAGACAAACTATATGAAACTTTCTATTTTCTGTTCGTTTAGCAAGCAAAAATAACACCAGTTAGACAGAATTCGAATTTTTTATTCCAAGTCCATGCATTTTGATTTGCTGTGTTTAATGAATATTGCTTTGCTTGAGCCATATAGGCTATATATATAGCCTAAAACAGGGGTCAGGCACATGTATGGAACTCTGCAAATGCTACTTACTGGTGGGAGTAGCTAGGAAGTCTCCTTCCAGGAAAGCAATGATGACATGTAATTGAAGCACCTTGGAGAGAGTGGAGCACATGTGGATTTCCTGTAACTGGTTGCAGATTGCCAACCACATAGTTAGGAGAAGCTTTTTCAACTGGCTGAAAAGGTGGAGCTCGAAGCACCTTCAAAAAGCGCTAGCAATCAGAGTATTGACTTCCTCCCTTTGGCTACTGACTCAGTTTCATTCCTTTGCTGACAGTGTCTTGGGAGAGACAATGAGGAGAGGTCCTCTGCTCGTTGAGGACCAGATGTGACCATGAAAGCAGATTTTGGTCTTCTTGTCTCATCATTTATTTTGGGGTTTTTTTGGGTTTTTTTTTTTTTTGAGGCAATCAGGTTTAAGTGACTTACTCCGGGTCACAGAGTTAGCAAGTGTCTGAGGCTGGATTTGAACTCAGGTCCTCCTGACTCTGGGGCTGGTGCGCTATCTAGTGTACCACCTAGCTACCCCTCATTGTTTATTCTTTACCATGTCCACCAAAGGCATTGGTTATTTCAATCTTGTCAGTTTTTAAAAGGTCAGGAGAGCAAGACTCTGAGATCCTGGTATGTCAGCATCCCATGAGTCCATGTTTTATAACCTGATTAGTGTAAATGACTCAAGGAACAAGGCTAGACTTTTGGGAATGGCCTTTGGGACCCAGCCCAGCAGTAGCTGACAAAAAGGCTCATCTGGAAGGCATGCTTTATGAATTTGGGAGGACAAATACTATATAGGGACCATGCTAAGAGTGAGCCCACTTTCCCCCAATGCCCAAGATGGGATAAGGAAGAGTATGCCTTTGAGGAGATTGAGGGAAATTTTGTACTTTAACTCTTGTGATATTTAGGCATTAATGAAGCTTCAAAATACTAAGACATTTGGGACGTCTAGTATTTGACGTAAATACCCAGTAAAAGCTAATTGATGTTAAGTATTCAGTAATGGAAGTGGAGTGTTAGACGTTGGCACTTAATAGAGGAAACATGCAATAAGGAAGAAATACCCCAAACCCTTCAGGGAACTTTAGGACCCTGGAAGGACAGAGGTAGATTCTTGAATCTGGGATAATGGGATAATATGTGTGTGTATGTGTGTGCATGCGTGCGTGTGTGTGTGTGTGTGTGTGTTCTCAGAAAATGTGTGGCTGCAATGGCAACATTTTCAGTACCTTCTGTGACAGTGAAGTGAAAACTGGGACAGAGACACAAGCTCAGGCCTCCAACATGGCAATCTCTAATACATATTAGGAAATAAAGCTGTCCTGTTTGCTAGAGAAGATAGTTTGATGGAATGGAGAGCTCCTCAGTATGGGTTCTCCTAGGCCTCCCCACCCTTCCCCTGGGCTATTGAAAATGACTAGCCAAAGCAATATTGGTCATGGCTGAGATTTTTCTTGTGACTTATACATGCAAAACATATTAATACTGACAGAAAATGACAACTTCAATTCTTCTTTTAGACTCTAATAATACATGCATGTAATTATAATTAACATCTAAAGGGTAGTTAGGTGGCATAGTAGACAGATCCCTGGACTTGGAGTCAGTAAGACCTAAATTTTAGTGTATTAAATGTATGTATTAAAGATACATTGGGCAAATTACCTAACCTGCTCAGATAGAAAGACTGAACAATTCTATTGGAGTATATTGTATATTGTCCATTCTTTCCTTCCAATATCATGTTCAATATTTTCCTCAAATCCTTGCTGACTCCATGACCTGAACAAGTCTTTCATCTCTCTAGGCTTAAATTTTCTCATATGTAAAATGGAGACAGTAATATCTCCTACCTCCCAGATTAAATAACACATGGAGAGTGTTATATTATGTCAATTCTAGCTGCATTATTATAGATGAACATATGAAGAACCCAGGGTCTTGGATGGACACACAACATAAACTGTCACAACAACAGGCAATTAATTTTTTCAAAGGAAGATTATCCACAATCAAATACAACATTTCTCAAAACCAGTGCAGAAGTGAGCAATTTCTTCAGTGAATTTGAACTGTCTTTTTGTTATCTACCTGAAGTAAAGCTAGAAAGGATCCTCAAAGTCGTCATCTTTAATTCCCTCATTCTACAGATAAAGAAATTGAGATGTAAAGAGGAAATGACTTGCCCGGGGTCATCCTGAGGCTAGATTTGAACTTAGGAAGATGAGTCTTCCTGACTCCAGATCTAGCAGTCTGTTCACTGTGCCACCTACTTGCCTGTGGCACCAGACAAGTAGAAATGGATTACTGGACCACCTATTGACTTAGAAAACCACAAATTAACATTATTTGTATTGCAATGCAGTATTTATTTATTTTGTTAAACATTTCCCAATTAGATTTTTATCTGGTTTGAGTGGCATTAGGGAGTTTTACAGGCAGTAAGTTTGATGCTTCTGGATCTTATCCACTGTACCCCTTAGCTGCCCTATGTAAAATCTCCTATTGCTACCTATGTAAACCTTGAGCAAACTTAACCTCCCTAGGCACCAGTTTCTTCATTTATAAAATGAAGGGACTGGACAATTGTGATCAAAGGTTTTTAACCTGCACATCATGATTTAAAAATATTCTGATAACTATTTTAATAGAATTGGGTTCCTTACATATTTTATGCGTTTGAAAATATTGTTCTTACAAGAGTCCATAGTCTTCACCAGACCCCCAGAGGGGTTGAGGACACACACAGAAAGGTTAAGAACCTCTGTCTTGGGAGAAGTCTAATGTCAATTGTTTTTAAAATCTGATACTAAATCTCCCTCTTTCACCCAGGCTGAAAGTGCTGTCTGTGGCTACTCACAGGCCTGATCTCACTACTAATCAGCATGAGAGCTTTGACCTGTTTCATTTCGGATGTGGGCTAGGTTACCCCTCCTTTGGCAGCTCGTTGCTGCTTCCTCCCATCCCCCACTCCCATGTTAGCACCAGACTTACTGAGGACATCCCATCAACTTTATCCTTAATGCATCTCAGCAATCCTGAATTCAAGGGATCCACCAGCACCAGCCTCCTCCAGGAGCAGGGATTATAAGTGTGCCCCATCATGCCCTGTCCCCATTTTCTAAATTCTAATTGGATCTATAAATTTGTGCAGGACATGATTTCCCTGGATAATTATCTCTTCCACATCAAGGGGCTTAGGTGCCCCCAATTTCTGGAAAATCTACATAAAATTTTTTGGCTCTCCACATACCAGAGAAGTCTGAATTATCATGATATTAAAAGATAAAATATTATATAATACTATACACATATTTTATGTATTTGCTATTTTCAGCATTACAAGGATCCAAGACAATTCTGAAGGACCTGTGATGAAAAATACCATCCATCTCTAGAGAAGGAACTGATGGAGTCTGAATGCAGATCAAAGCATACTTTTTACTTTTTTTATTTTTCTTTTTTTGGTCTGTGTCTTCTTTTACAACACGATTAACATGAAAACATGTTTTGCATGACCATACATGTATAGCCTATATAAAATTGCTTGCCTTTTCAATAGGGGTGAGAGGAGGTCAGGGAGGGAGGGAGAGAATTTGAACTCCATAATCAAAAAAAGAATGTTAAAAATTATTTTTTGTTTATGGTTTTACATGTAATTGGGGGAAAATATAAAATTTTAAAAATTTAAAATCTTAAAAATGTAAAAATTTACAAAGAAAAGCCCTCTCAATTCACATCCTGCCTTCTTTTGAATAATATGCCTCCTTCTCTGATGCCTTATTGTAGATTTAGGGGTGACCCTGTCTTCTCAACTTCTTTAAAGTCCTACTAAGCATCATCACTGGAAGTATTTTGAATCATTTTTTTTTCTGAGTGCATATGTAACTCAATCAATCAATGGGAATATAAGGGGTGGAATTTGGCTTTTGCTCTGTTTCCACATTAACTCTGTGTCCTTAGACATAGAACTAGGGGAAAATGAGTATAGAGTGTTGTTCAGGACTTAGTATGGTATGTGTAACAGGTGTATATGCCTTTTGCAGTCTAGAGATAAGCAGTTGGTTTGAAATCCTTGGTTTTGAGGAACAATCTTAAATTACCCATCATGCTTCTAATTGTAGAACTGTTTCTACTCGGTGCAAGATTTTCTGTCAAATAAACTCAGATTCTTACAAAGCATGCAATGGATTCATGACTCATAAAACTCCCAAGTTGCAGGCTAAATTTTCATCAGGCAGAACAACTTTGATTAGGAGCTAGGCAATAGACTTTTAAATTTTTGAATATATATTTTATGTAAAAATATGAATAAAAGAGGTTTTGATATAAAACAAAATAACTCTTTAAAAAATTGGTTTAGAAAGAAGAAGCTCAGGCTGAAAATTTCCTTTGGTGTCCCCTTTTGTCCCAGTTTTTCATGTAAAAACAATAAAATTAGAGTTTGTAGGTAATATCCAGCTTTTGTGTGAAAAACTAACTCTACAAGTCTTCCTGTGTCTCTCAAATGTCCAATTTCTTCTTTTCAGGCCAGGCAAGCATGGATTTATGTCAGCCCGCTGCAGCAATCTTGTTGCTACGGCAACTCTTCACCACATTAAGTGGTTGTGGAACCAAAGGTGGCAGCCGTTTTCTCAGCAGCCAGATCTGAACATCAAAGTGAGACCCCCTCCAATGGGTGATCCCTTCCTGCCACACCAGACAATTCTATTCTTGCCATCTCCTCTTATGAGGAGTGGGGGTTGAGACCATAATTAAAAAATAAACTCGATAATATTCCCAGGTCGATTCTCTATCAAACAATAAAGCAATAGAGGTCAACCATCCTCATCATTTTGTATCATTATCAAAATCATTTTTTGGGGTTCTTGCCAGACCTTCACAGCTACCACAGTGGGCTCAGGATGCACAGAATCCCCACTCTTCCTCACCCTGGGGCACATCCCCCTATTTTCCTGTTAGTGTTCCTGTAACAAATCATCCAGTAAGACTGGAGGTGGAGTGGGGTGGATCTTTTAGGAATAGACTGCATTTAGACAGGTAACAGTGTGAATTGGGCAACATATTAACTCTTTATGGATCCAATATGATGGCCAGCAGTTGATTGACAAGATCTCCTTATCAAGATGGCACGTTTCCAGTCAACATCTGTTTCACTCCTTTCATACCCTTTCTCAACATGTGTAACTGATCATTGGCAAGAAATGGAGCACAGTCCTAACTTCTTACATGTGGAGACTCTTTTCCATTGAGGCTCACAGCATCTTTATAGCATCTTAAAATGCAATTTAAAAATGTACACACTCCTTCAAGGCACTGCCAGAAGGCATTAAGTCCATCCCCCACCCCACCCCACCCCCACACCCACCACATCTTCAGGCAACTTTTACCTAAACCATCTCTACCATGACTTTTGATGATAAGATCAAAATGCATGATTTTAAAGAGCAGGGAAGAAGATGAATTCTCTCAGAATCTTTTGTATGATTTCATATTTATGACATGCACATAAGAGAAGCAGGAAATAAATACCACAAAGCTACTAAATCAGAAATTTGCAATTGTTTGGTCGTCCCCCAAGAACACTACACTGGTTTAATGTCCACATTTTCTTTTTTAGATCCAGATTTGCATGAATTTATATCAACCTGATGCAGAAACTGTGTGCCCTGAAGTGGTATATAAATGGCTCTCAGAAATTGTATTGCACAGTCAGGAGTTAACTTAGCACAATGGAAAGAATAGAAATGAAATAAATGTAGAAAATATTTAGCAAATTTTAAGTTATTAGATAAATATCATGTGAATTCAGATTTTCCTGACTCTAAGACTTGTTCTCTAAAAATAAATCAATGAATAGATTTCAGCTTTAGGAGTTCATGATCCATTTTACTCTCCCAATTGTAAGTATTCTCTGAGATTCTATCCTGGACACCTCTTCTCTTCTCTTCTCTTCTCTTCTCTTCTCTTCTCTTCTCTTCTCTTACCTTCTCTTCTTTCTGTCTCTGTGTCTCTGTCTCTGTCTCTGTCTCTCTGTCTCTCTGTGTCTCTGTCTCTCTCTCTCTCTGTCTCTCTCTCTCTCTCTCTCTCTCTCTCTCTCTCTCTTTCTCTCTCTCTCCTTGTCACTGAATAACTTCATCGGCTTCTTTGGGTTTAATTAGCATCTCTGTGGAGATGACTCCAGATCTCCCTCCACTCCCAGTCTTTGAACTTCAGATCCCCATCAACAGTTGCTTATTGAATGTTTCCAACTGGATGTCTCATATACACCTTAATCTCAACATGCCTAAAACAGATCTCTTTCCCCCTAAACTCCCTCTACTATTAAATTTCCCTATTTTTATCAAAGGTACCACCATCCTTTTATTCTCCCAAGTTCATGACTCCAGCATTATTCTGGATTCTCCCCTTTCCTTCACCCTTCTTATCCATCCCAATTGAATCCAATGTCAAATCTTGCCACTTCTAAGTTCACATCTTTCACATTGGAGCCCTTCTATCTGATAGCTAGGGCTTCATCATTTCTTGTCTAGATGACTGAAACAACCTTGCTGTTGATCTGCTTGTTTCAAGACCATAGACATTCCAGTTTGTCCTACACATTGCTACCAAAATGATTTTCCTTAAGGCAAAGCAGTGAAAACCATCTCTAGGATAGGGAGCAGAGAGGAGAAAGAAAAAAGGGAAAAAAAGAAATTTACATGATGACTTTAAAAGGACAGCAAGTTGTACAAAATAGATTTGCACTTTCATGTGCAATTATTTTTTTTATTATACTATGTTATGGGAATGCTTGTTTTATCTCAAAAATTAAAAATAAAATAAATAAAAATTGAAAAAAGTTTTTCTTTAAAGAAAAGATCTGGCAGTTCATCTTGTAATTCAATAAACTTCAGTGGCTCCCTATTGTTTCTAGGACTGAACAAAAAGTCCTGTGTCCTTTTAAAGTTCTTCATGGCATTGTTCCAACCTATCTTTTTCCTTATTGTATATTATTCCCCTTCCTACCTTCTTTAATTCAACCAAACTGACCTTATCTTTGCATTTTTCTTAAAATTTTATGAACCAAATGTTATGTCTGTGTGGTTGTGGGTGACAGTTTTGTCGGTGATAATGTTCAGTTTCTGGTACAGGATGTTGAATTCTCAAAGATAGTTTGTAAAAGATAATGAGTTTGTGGTATATAACTAGCAACCTGATCATGCCTTTCTGGGTATCCAACAGAGACTAAGTTTTTGAGACTGCAACTATCCATTGCAGTATTTTGATCGCTTCATTGCATAGTCTTCAATGACCAGAAAGTCTAGGATCTTAAAGATAACCTTTTTTGGAATTGTCTGGTGGCAATGATCTGATCCCTAAATCACATCATAAACCCTGCTGTTTCTGCAAACAAATCCCCATTATTTGGCCATTTTTATGAACATCTTTATCAATATATTATTAATTGAGTTCATGTGGATGTCCCCTATGAAGGACTTTATTGTTATTACTGAGTGCATTGGACTAAGAACTCTTGGATTCTTATTCTACCTCTGCTGTGGATTTTCTGAGTAACCTTAGACACAAACACCTTATCTTTGATAGCCTATAGCATTGTTTTGAGGATAACGTAGGTAAATGTAAAAAAAGCATTAAAAAGAATAAAGTGTATTTGCCTAAATCTAGATTATAAGCCAGTAACTTTCACTGGTTTTTTGGTTTTGTTTTTAAATTTTTCTTCTTTCCATTATCGCAGGGACTAATTTGCAATAATGTTGGCAGCTCATGCTTTGGGGACTTTCCAAATACCCAAGAACATTTCCATATTTTAATTCCTCTGCATTGACAGGAGGGACCAAGCTGCACATCTGGATTGGAGTACATTCCATTTGCCAAGCATCTTCAGGACTTCTATTAAATTAACTCATGTGTCCATCTTACTTCCTTTCTCAATCGCTTTGTGTCTGGGCTGAGCTCAAGATCTTGTTGGGCATGCTGTTAAATGTTTCTGCAAACTGCTTAGAAATTGTCCCCTGAATGCAGAATACCTGGGATTTTGCGCAGACAGTCAAGGCGACTGCTTAATTATGAGAGTAATGAGATGTTTATTTTGACTGAGTCAACATGGAGTTTTTTTATGTTTTCCTGACACTTGGTGCTGGCTGTAAGGAGCATCTAGCATCCTGTTTGGCATCAGGGATTAAAAACATTTTTAAAGTGACAGAAAGGCTGTGCTGGCATGGATTTTAATATATCTCACTAGCTCCTAGCAGGCTGTCTTTCATGAGGCTGCTTCTGTTCTCCAGTTTTTATTACTTCAGGTAGCAATGCTGACAATTGCAAAGGCAATTATGTTCACACAATCTCTTTTATTCCTAAAAAGAGAGGAATACAATATCCTGTCTTGGGTTTCCAGACTGTATGTAAGGCTTAGCTCATGCTAATTTCATTGACTGATTTAATATATATTCATTTCACTCAGTACACATGCTGAGATGCTGTGTGTACGCTCTTTGAATTTACATTCCAACGGACCAAGGAGATAAAGATGCTGCTGCTGATGAGTCTTGTGTCTATTTAAGTTTACACAGTGCTTTAATTGATATCATCTCATTTGATGAGATTACAACAATCCTGTGAACTAGCTGCTATTTTATTATCCCTATTTTACAGATGAGGAGATGCTGAGAAAGGTTAAGAGCCTTATTTGCCCAGAGTCCCACAGTTAGTATCTACGGTAAAATTTGAACTAGAGTCTTCCTGACTCAAAGCCAATGCTCTATCCACTACTCAACCTAGCTGCCTCCAAGTTCAACTTCTGAACTCTGGTTTTTGGATCTCACAGCATAATTCTCTGTATTTCATCCTTATGGTAACAGTAGCAACAAAGATTTTTAAAACAGGTATTTCAGTGACCTTGAAAGATAATTCAATCTAACCCCCTGATTCCAGAGAGCACCGTCCTTCTGGAAAATATATATTGGGCTAAGCACAGACGGGAGAGACAAAAATTAAATAACATAATGTTCTTGCTGTTGAGGGACTTTTAAAATTTAGCCTAATTTAATTGTATGTGTATTGGGGTACATAAATATTCATTTCCTACGAGGCAGCTAGGTGGCGCAGTGGAAAGGGCACTAAGCTCAGAAAGATTCACCTTTGTGTGTTCAAATCTGGTCTCAGATTCTCACTAGCAGTGTGACCCTGGGTGAGTCATTTAACTCAGTTCCTAATCTGTAAAATGAGCTGGAGAAGGAAAAGGCAAACCACTCTAGTATCTTTGACAAAAGAAAACAAACAAACCCAAATGGGGTCACGAAGAGTCAGACACAACTGAAAAATGACTCAAAAAAAAGATTATATACAAGGGATACAAAAGTATGAATGCCCTGCTTTCAAGGAGATTGCAATCTAATTGGAGGAAAGACAAGTACAAACATAACTATAATATAAGGAAGAATAAGATAAGTGAAAAGAAGAGGTCTAGAGAAATGGGCTATGAGAAATCTGAGGAGAGAGATCTGGAGGTTGATGGGATAAACGAATGGAGCAAGAAAGGTTTCCTGAATGAGGTAGCACCTGAGTTGGAACTTGAACAAGGAAGGGAAGGACATCAGCAGATGACTTAGAATAGTTCACTCCAGGTTTGGGTAAACAGCAGAGTCAAGAAAGGGCAGAACAAAAATGAATGATAAAGAGTGATCCAATTTAGCTGGAAATTGTGTGGAGAGTAGCATGTGATGAAACCAGAAAGATAGATTGGAGTCAGTGTATGAAGGCATTAAATGTATTAATACTATATTAACAATTAATATGTTAATTAATTAATGTAACTTATGTAAATTAATGTAACGTATGCATATAAAAAATGTAATGTATTAACAATTAATTAAAAACAATTAAATTCCAGGATCAAGAGTTTAAGCCTTATTTGGTAGGCTATCTAAGTAAGAAAGAGGGGTCCAGAGTGATATGAGAGATTCAAGCAGTGAATTATAAGATAGGTGGAAATCAGGAAATCTTCATAGATTATTAAAGGAGATTCCAAGTGGCAAAATTCCCTTTAAGCAACTTCTTTAAAAAATTATAATCTTAGACCTCAAATTTTTAGAAAAAAATGTTTAAAAAATCATTTTTACATGTAATTTGAAAAAAATAAAGTATAAAAACTTTTCAGAAAAAAATATAGGCTCAGAGAGATGTCTAGGGCATTGAAGTGTTAAGTCACTTTCAAGGCTCATACAACCAGTGTATATCAGAGGCAGAGCCTCAGGTCGAGATTTTGTCCATTAAGTTACACTTTCTCTCAGCTCAGTTATTAATACAATTAAATTATGAGGCCAGATGTGCATTCAATTATGTTAAACACCATGAGAAATTCAAAGAAAGAAGATATACTTCAAAAGAAATCTACAACACTGTTCCAACCTGCAAAGAGCAATTTATAATCTAGTTGTCAAAATAGAATTTATGCTCACGAAACAGAGCATCATACAACCATGCCAAATTGGGGAATAGAAAAGAAGAATGGCCCAGAGAAGAAAGACAAAGAAGGAGGGGCATAGTCCAGTATATCAGAGTAATCAGGGGAAGGCATCATAGAGAAGGTGAGATCTGAACTGGGCCTTAAAGTCTGATAGAGATACGGGTAAAGGGACAGGTTGGATGTAGAACTGAGCATGACCTTTACAGGAAACAATGAGAATTTCAGGATGATTGGAACATGTGGTTCACATGGGGCACAGCAAGAAAGAGTGAATGAAGGGGGTTGAGACTACAGAGAACCTTGAATATGAAGATAAGGAGTCCGGACTTAATCCAAAAGGTAATGGAGCGTTTTGTGGGGTCTAGATTGGGGGATGAATAACATGGTAAAAACATCCTTTTAGGAAAATGAATGCCAATGACTATTTTATTATTTTGGTCATATAAAGTAAAGAAATTAGGTTATAATGCAGGCCTATTTAAAACTGATTAGGTAGATCTCACGGACTCACGTAATCAAAGGTGTATATGTCAATATTAGGTCAAAAAACTGATGAACTACCAACACACCCAAACAGGAAATCTAATCAAAACAAAATCTTCTTCCTTTCCATCTTGACATTTGGTAAGAAAAGTTATTATTTTTATTTTAATAATAAATCATAAAGAAATTCATTTTAAAGCAATTCTTCGGTATTCTATTTTTACCATTTATTAAAGGTGGAAGCAAATTTGCATACTAATGAGATAGATGTGCTGGTTTTTTACATAAAGAATTAAATCTTGGTGGAATATATGGTACTGCAGGAGAAAGTTATTAATTATTGATAATTGAGAATGAGAGTAACTTTAATGATAACTCACATTTACATAGTACTCAAGGTCTGAAAAATACTTTCCATGCTTAATGTCATTTAATCTGCACAACTTTGTCCACTAGCACCATGTCACTTGTTTTCTGAAGATGTCGAAACCGAGACCCAGAGAGATTGCCTGAGATTCCAATCTAAAGTGTCCAGAAAAAGGATTGCCTATCTTTTGTAACCACCATCATCCTAAAAAATAAGAGTGTTAAAAGCCTGGTTTCATGTGATGCTGCCATCATGCAAAGACAATTAGAGGAGATGGGCATTGGTCTGGTGGGGAGAGACAGGGCTTATGCTGTAGAATAGAAATCAACATCACCTCTGGACTCATAAAAGCCATTGTAACAGAATTAAGACATAAAACCAACGCACCTGGAGAAATTATGGAATGGAAACTGACATGGAAACTGACAAAAGTATCAAGGGGAGTCCCAAGACTAAATAGAATGGGGGAAATGGGGAATTGTTAATTAATCCTGCACCTTGGTATGATAAGTTTCTATCTGAACTTCGTATGTTAAAGTTCCTAGAAGCAGATGCTCTATGTTCTCCTTTTTCTGCGTGTGCTGGGTACAAAGTGATAAATACACAATAAATATGAATAAATACTTAGTGGGTCCATTCTTTCTGTTTTCACTACTACCAGACTATTTCTTTTCTCCGGTTGTCTCAGTAAACATCAAGAAAACTTGGCAGCTGCTATTTTGTCATCTGCTTCGTGTCCTGGTCCCTCAAAACCATCTAGTCTACACCGAATTTTCAGCAGTCCCCTGCTCAGTTTTGCATGGCTTTATCTAAGTTTCTTTTGCTTCTTCTATTATGAAGGTGGATATATTTCCAGTGTCACTGCAGCTTTAAAAAGCACAGTGAAATCTGATTGAAAAGACACAAATTAGGCAAGAGAGAGGGGTAAAAGTGGTGGGTTTCTTTGAGGCCCACTACCTATATTTCGTTAAGCAAAGGTCTGGTATCCAGATCCATAATCAGAGTGGGTCAACCAGGATTCTGCCCCAGGGCATGAGAATCTACAGGGTTTGGGTAGTTGGCAGCCTAGAAACGACTGAATTTAGTATCTGGTTAGCAAGAATAAATGGTTAAACTGGGGGAGTTACGAGACAGCAGAGGCTTCTTCCTCCTAGGTGCTGTGTTATTGGGGAGTTACTTTGCAGCTCCCCCTACACTGAGCAATCTGTCTCCCAGAGTTTCTATCTATGGTGACTGGTATTCCCTGACTTCTGTCTCTGTCCCATTTCCCACTATTGAATTTGTCTTAAAAAGTTGATGCAAAGGCTTTTTTTTCTTATGAAGCTCACCCTGAGCATAAAAAATGCTAGTTGGTGAACAGTGGGTATTTCTAGAGCCTTGGGTACCTGGGCCAATGCTTTATTTCATGGTTGAAATGTCCATTGGCTTTTCAGGGCCTCCTCATCCACTGACCCTTATACACAGTGGGATCGCTCACCGAGGAAAGTACAGGTATACCACGAAGGAGGAGGGATTTCCACTGTGAATCCAAATCACTCCAAATCCCTGTTCTGGCCTTTAATCTCTGTTTTATTGCATGTGTCATGGCTGGTTATTGCTAAGGACTGGAAATCCACTTCTGTTTTAATGTTCTGCTGGCAGCAGGTGTGGAATATAGTCCCTCATCTCCCCCTAAGCCAGCTGAAGCATAGGATAAACCGTTCTGACCACATTGGGAGCCTTACCTACCTTTATTTTTTAACTTGGATTATTTCTTTACATTTTTGCCATGATTACTTTGACTACAACTTGTCTCCTGATCTGCTGCCAAGACCATACCTTGTTTGAGGAACAGTTACATATTGATACGCCTTCAGGATTGTGGGAAGAGACGGGTAGTCCAGGGAAGGAATATCCCATTTTTGTGAAGTGGCTGTCTTCCTCCCCTGTCTGATCTTATATATTACTAGCCTTCAGTCTTATAATGCCTTATTCTCCTCCGGATTTCCCGTCTTAATAAATAAAACCTGTGTAGGGAGTCAGCTTGACTAGAAAGAGGGGTTCACTCATCCTTGAAAGGCATAAAGTAAAAAAATATGGAAAAATGCTGTGGCAGCATGAGCAGACAACAGCATTTTAATTATGAATCTAATATATTTGTATCACAAAACCTGGCAATTTTAATGACAAAGTGCTGTGATTACACAAAGCATTTTTAGAAATAATAAACCTCTACTGAATACTTGCATGAACCATATTAAGATTCAATTTCAGTTTTCATTAGTAATGCCAAATAGCATGTGGTGGGTTGGTTATTTAAAAATGTATTAAATGTAAATTGATTTTGTGTTGTCAGAAATAATATTGAGCAACACTCTCCAGTCAGTGTACTGCTCTACCTTGTTCTGGTTGCCGTTCCTTATGTGCCTAATTACGGGAGATTTACATATCCCTTTAATTTTTACTGTTTGTTGTATTTATTGTCTCTTAGGCAGTGGACGTACTTTGCTTTGCACCAATCCTGGGTTCATACAATGAACAGGCCAGCGACAGCACCTGAGAGCCAAGAGAGGCTAGAGATGAGAGGTTCAAAAGCAACATTCAAAAAGACGGTCATTTAGCCAACATCCATTTGACTGACCTGTGCCCCAGGCCCATGAGCTATTGGGCCAGAGTTCTCACCCAAGTTGGCTCTCCCTGGAAACCATCGACACTCCTACTGCCATCCCTTGTCAAAGACAGGAAGAAAAGACAAACTATGCTGTCACCACCAACCCTTCCCCCCATGCTAAATGATTTTCTCTCTTCCCTATTCCTGAAAAAAAACAGTTTTCTTTAAAGGAAAACCAAGATTTAGAAGAAACTCATTTTCTTCTAAAGTCAGGTCAAGGCTCCCTAATCCTGAAATACCCACAGCAAGTGTAATTTTTCTGCTCATTAATAAGATACAATACCCGAGAATATTTACCACACATGAAAAGTAGGAGGAGACAGTAGAGACTCAGCTTGCTTTTTTTCTCTTCATTTTCTAAGAGCGCCATGACATCAGGGAGGTGATGCCATGATATGCAGGAGAATTGGATTTAAGTGAGGGAGGGCTGTGCATGCATGAAAAGTATCAAGACACAGCAGAGGCTCAGTCCTAGTAATCGATTGGGCGATGGAGCAAGTACCTCAGGTCCTGTGGTCTCAGGGTATGCCTCTGACCCAGATCGGTCAGGGTTGAGGGTAGCAGCTGAAAGCCATTAGGAGGGAAAGGAAAGAGGGAGAGAGAAGGAAAATGAAGGATGGTCTCATAATATATCTCTGATACCAATTCCTAAGATCCCTTGCTGTAAGCAATATCCTTTTCCCAAGCTTCCTGGGAAATCTCTTCGCATGGGAAGTTATAAACAATAAATGACAAGATCAGATTTTGCAGTTTCTCTAGTAATAACACCTCCCTTGCAGAGTTGTTTTTAAGATAAAATGGGATAACACATGAAGTGTTTTGGAAACATTAAAACTATATAAATGCCCGTTGGTATTGGTATATACCAAAGGGTATTATAATAATTGGTATCATTAGCAAATATTAGTACTATTAATATTCCTACTACTTTGGTCTCAGTTGTTTAGTGGGTATAGGGGCCAGAAGAATGGTTAGCTCTTCCTTTCATTGGGACCCTTTTCCATCTATTCTCTGCAATCCTTCAGTCCTTGGATTCAAGTTCATCCCGGGAAAAATAATCAGAGAAGAAGATAGCAATGTGGTTTAGTCATAGTTAGTAAAGTGCTGAAGAACTAAGTACTGAATTGAAACACACACTTTCTTTCTAATTGCAGTCCCATCATTGATTTGTGGATGATGGTCATTCATCATTGCCATCATCAGGGTCATAAGCAGCAGCAACACAAATGTGCCATGACAGCCAAAAAAACCCCTCATTCATCCAAGGCTGCATTAATTGAAACTGTACAGAACAAGAGAGGTGATTGTTAATTGATCAATCAATTAACAAGCATTTATTAAGCACTTATGTCAGGAACTGTCCCAAGCATTGGAGAAGTACAAAGACAAAAGCAAAATAGTCCCAAGCTATCAAGGATCAACTGAGAACACCAGTCTCTCCCTGTCTCAGGACCTCTTTTTTCTACTTTCCCATCAATCCAGGAGCAAAACCCTTACTCTTGATGTTTCAACACCATTGAGTTCCACACTGGCTACAATTGTACATTTCCATCCAATGCTTCTTACAACACATATTCTTCCACTTTCTCCCACATCCTTTCTGTTTCAGGACAAATGTATTTGAGGGCTGGATCTGCATGCTGTTCTTGCGTTAGGAAATTGTCCTTCTTGCAAAGGGAAAATTCTGAGAAAGGACTGACCATCATGGACTCTAGTGGTCATGGAAGGCTTCCTAGAAGTGGGACTTTCAGCTAAGTGGACAGTATAGATTTTTGCTAAGTGGAGAAGAATGAGTAGGGTACTCTAGGCTGGGAGAATGGCCTGTGCCAAAGTGGGGAGTCTGTTACACACAAGGGAAGTTTGAAGGATGTTAAGCAGACGGATCTGGTAAGACAAAATTATTCATACCATGATGCCTTGAAATTGAAAAGGTAGGTTGAAGTAGATAGGTTGAAATGCCAAGATTAGGAATTTAAACTTTATCCTATAGGAAATAGGGTTTAACAACCACTTTAAAAGTTAAAAATTGCTAAGTTCTAAATTACAGAACAATGAAACAAAAAGCCAATACAAGTAACAATTTCATCAAGTTTATCATGAAGTCTATTGGCTAGGTAAATTCTGTGGAGTTAGAAGATTAATAACAACACTCATTTTGAGGGCTAGTTATCTTATTTTACTTCTCTGTAGGTCTTTTTTGGTAGAGATATGATTTTGTATCCACAAATCTAAAGGCTTAATAAGTAGATTTTTCAAATAAAAAATGGACTATTGAAGAGTCTTTGTAACACAAAGAAATGGAGGAATCAATGGTGGATTTGAAACAGAAGGACCAGGATTTAAATCCTGGCTCAGTAATTTACTATCTTTGTGTTGTTGTAGTCATTTCCAACTCTTTGTGACCTCTCTTGGGGTTTTCCTGGCAAAGAAGATGGTGGTTTGCCATTTCCTTCTCCAACTCATTTTACAGATTAGGAAGCTGAGGCAAGCAGAATTAAGTGACTTGTCCCGGGCCACACAGCTAGTAAGTCTCAAAAGCTGGATTTGAACTCAGGTATTTCTGATTCCAAACCTGGTACTCTATCCACTGTGCCACCTAGCTTCCCCAACCTTGGGCAATTCAACTCAACAGACATTTATTGAATGCCAACTAGGTATGAGACACTCCAAGGTCTTGAAAAGGCAAACATAAAAAAGAAAACATCCATGCTCTCTGGGAACTTGTATCTTACCTGGCAAGTTAGTTAAGCCCTCTGGACCTCAGCTGCCTCATCTGCAACAGGAAGGGCTTGGATTCAGAGTCTCATTTCAGGTTGAAAGCCATATTCCTGAGATTCTGTGATCCTAAGTGTCAGTTATATACCAGGTGATTAATTAGTCATAGTTATTAATATCTTTAAGTCAAACACTAAGCACTCTTATAAATATCAAATCAGCGTTGCCAATGCCAGCGGGTCTGAAATGATATCATATTATCCAGTAACAGCCACTGAAGCTCAGAGCAGTGGAAATGAATATCTAGCTTCTTTTTAACGGCCTTCGTTAGCCTTGATATTTCAGAGAGTGTCAGTTACCCTCCACCGAAATGTAGTATCTGTGCAAAGATCCACCGGGTTGAGAATGGTCTTTCCACTAAGCACACATCACACATAGACTGTTAACGTGTAAGTGCCTCCCAGAGCCCAGCTGGCAACCCCTGCAAAACAGACTAGAAGGCAGTGGAAAACCCTAACCCACACTTGGGGAATAGACAGATTTGGTACCTAAAGCTGTGCTTTTCTGCCTGTTCAGACAAACCGCCCCAATCAATTTACAGATGTATTAACGGAAAGCTCAGAGCATGATTCCAGGCAGAATCCACTTCAAAGACCAAGTTCTAAGGGAAGATTTCTAACACCCTCCAGCTCCCTCCAGGATGGGGCCCCAGTTGTTAGGGATGGGATTGAAACTTTACTCAAATCTGGGAGATTATAAGGGAAATAATCACTTAAAACCAATCATTGGGTAAAGTAGAATGAATGCCTGAGGTCTGACCCACTTTGCCGGCGTGGAGGGTATTCAATTCAGCAAAGAAAGGTGCTTTGGTGACATGTTTTTAAAAAAGTTCATTCTACAAGGGAAGCCTGATGGGGGTGTTTAAAGATCTTTAAGTGAGGAGACCTGGGTGCAAGTCCTAACTCTGATACTTGCTGGCTATGTATCTTTGGGCAAGTATTTCCCCACTTGAGTCTCAGTTTACTCTTTGTTTAATGGAAACAATAATACTAACACTAACCACCCTCGTGGGGTTGTGGAAAGAAGAGGGCTTTAAGGTCTATAATATCCAATGCCACTACAAGCTGTTATTTCAGAACAGAGACAAGTAATGTCTCTAGTGTTATCATGTGGACCAAACTATGGAACAACACAGACAGGAATCATATAGGACAAACAAAGATGGATCACCTGGGATCTGAAAGAACGTTCAAGGCAGTCATGTCATGGATCCACTTGAGTTTTGAAGATTTTATATGGACCTTTTCCCTTGGCTTCCCAAGGCACATATTTCTGCTTTTGAAGGAACTACCCAGGGCTAATCAAAACCAGATGCTTAGATCCCCTTGTCAGTGTCATTCCTGCAGGTAGTCATGTGGAACTTAATATAGAAGTACCAGGGTTGAATTCTCCAAGACACTTCCACAGGTTGTAAGGAACTGGATTCTCAGGGATTGAGGGAATCAACTCAATTTTAGTGGGAGTCCTTTGTGGTGCTGTCAGAACTATGTAATCATCCAACAGTTTATAGATCATGGATCTTCCCCATGCCCATACTGCTTGGTACACTAAACAGAGTCCATAGGGGATATGAGATCTGGGGGCACCCCAATCAAACCTTGTCATTTTCACTCCCCACCCCCACCCCCCACTCTTTGGGAATTTTTCAGTCTGTCCAGTGGCACTTTTTCTCCATTGTGTCCAAGGAAGGTTATACAAAACAAAGACTATACCTTGAAACTAATTTGAGGAAATTAAAAAGAACTCACCAGCATGTCATAATTTGGACAATTTGTATTTTTCAATAGAAATGAGTTTGAATCCGGCTTCTGCCCCTTTTAACCTGTGTGACCCTGGGCAAGTCACTTAATACCATGCCTTAGTTTCCTCATCTATAAAATGGGGGGGTTGATGGTTAGACATCTGAGGTTGCTTCCAGTTCTAAATCTTTCATCCTATGAATTCTTTCATAACAAAGCTGGCCCAGTTTAGAGATTTTGGTAAACAATTATCGAATGCTCAAAGTGAGATATTGGAAAATAATTGACAAAAGCCCTAAACAACAAAAACTCATTGATGATGAGGGTCAGATTCTCATCCACTTTGAGATATCTTATACATGACCTAAATCAATAAACGTTGTCCCTATTCAGATTTTCATCGAACCGGAGAGGAAGAGAGATCTGATGTTTCATTCAGACACAGAATGTAGAAAGCAAGGCACATGCCTGGAGGACTTTCTTGAAGGAGTTATTTCTTATTAAATCCACATTTTCTTCTTACTATCTACGTGCCATCGTGTAGATCACTTAACCCTCTGGGACTCAGTTTACAGATCTGTGACATGATTTCTAAAGTCCCTGTCTATGATCCAGGGAACCAGCATGAATAAAATGATAGCAATTGGCGACAACTTAGAAGGTCTTCAATCAGCGGGATTATAACAATTTACATTTTTATATAGTTCATAATACACTTATGCAGTTATACAATCTATACAGATCAGGTAACACTAGTGTTCCCATTTTCTGAATAAAGACCAAAAAATGACTTGTCCAGGGTGTGTTGCCCAAGGGCAGCTAGGTGGTGCCATAGTGCACAGAGCCCCAGCCCTGGAATCAGGAAGACTTTTCTTTCTGAGTTCAAATCTGACCTCAGACACTTACTAGCTGTGTGACCCTGGGCAAGTCACTTAATCCTGTTTTCCTCAGTTTCCTCATTTGTAAAATGAACTGAAGAAGGAAATGACAAACCACTCCAGTGTCTTTGTCAAGAAAACCCTAAATGGAGTCATGAAAAGTTGGACAACAATATGTCTCCCAAGGCCAATGAATGACAAACCTGGAACTGTGACCTAGGTATTCTGAGTCTCTATCCATGGCTTTCACTAAAAAGAAGGTCTTCTGAGCAATTCATTCTTAGCTTAGACAAGAAAAAGAAGTCTTATTTCTCCCCAGGAAAACTGGGCTGATCTTCTGTTGGCTTATCTCTCTCTTCCCTGTGCTGTCCCTCCATGAAACTGGACACCACCAGGGGGGGCCCAGGACAAAGGAAAGGATAATTAACAAGCTAGTTACTTGGCCTCCAGCCATAGGAGCCTTGGCAACCTGAATATTTTAGCTGTCTGCAATCACATAGCACTCAACTTTCAATTGTTGATGCTAATGGAGGGGAACCGTAACATGGATATTCCAAAATAGCAGAGAATATTTTAAAAATGAATCACTCTGATTTGTCTTTGAAATTGATTTTATTTTTGCTTTCTTTTACTTCCCCCCCTACTCCTTTTTTGTTATTTTCTGCTTGGGCTAATAGTGAAATTGGCTTGTCTCCTCTGAGGAGACACCAGATGACAAGAATTAGTCTGAGTGGTGAAAGAAAACTGGCCTGGGATGCAGGCAGCTATTTTTTTTTTTTTTTGGTAGGTGATCTGCAAAGAGCCAGTCATGAAGGTATTCTACTCTGATTTAATAGAATGCTAGAGTTTCGGTGTTGGAAGCAATCTGAAAATGAGACCAGAGAAGTTAAGAGGTGAATAAGCATTTGAAGTACCTTGTCCTTGTGAGTAGAATGCTGGACTTGGTAAATTAGAAGGATGAAATTCAAACTCTGCCTCTGACACTTAGGAGCTATGTGATCACCCCCTGAACCGCAGTTTTCTCATCTGTAAAATGGGTATAACAATTCTCACGGTGATTCCATCACAGGTCTGTCACATCAATTGAGAAAATGTATATAAAATGCTTTGCACACTTTAAGACACCATTAAACATCAGCTGTTATTGATTTATGATCATTGTAAGTTATTTAATGTTCATCTAGATTTCATTCCTTCATTCCCAAGATTTTTCTTTGAGATTCAATAATCTCTTTTCGGTTATTTCCTATGAAGGTCTTGAGACCACAGGCATAGATTCCACTCAGGCACCTCCTTATAGTATTGGGGTATAGAACCAAAAGAGCGTTTTGAGAGAACTTGTAGGGATCCCCCTTTGCAAAATGTTTCTCAGTGGCCTAGATTTGAGAATTATTTTTTTACTTGGAAAGGTATCAAGAAAGAAGGTTAGTATTTGGATAAAGCATAGGAATAAACGTAAGAAAAATATTCATTTAACCTGAAATTGATTTGGGAGCATTTTAATGACTGAATATGAGAACCCTATTATTTTAAAAAATCAAATTACACACTTTTACCACTGTTTATCCAGCTTACATGCTGCAGGTTACAATAATTCATTCACTCCAGGTTTATAAGGTGTGACTACAAATTAACAAGTCGAATTCTACACATCTTACAAGAAAGTTAGTTTTATTTCTTTTTAGCCATGCTCCCTTGTATGCCGCACTGCAGACAAACTGAACCACACGCAGTTGCCCATCCTAAGTCTTCCCTTTCTGTCCTTCCTCATTCTATTTCCTAGGCCTGGAGTGTTTTATCTACGCTGTCTCTTGTGAGCTTCACAACATTTTTGTGAGGAAAGTAAATGCTATTATTGTTTTCCTTTTATGGATGAAAAATACCCTACTTCTACCAGAGTCAAGTGTCTGAAATAGAATTTGAATTCCTATTTTCCTAGATACTACATATATATACACATACATACATATATACACACATATATACACGCACATACAAATACACACACATATATGTGGTATATATATATATATATATATATAGTATATAACTATATAAGTAGCCTCTTGATAGTAAAAGCTAGTGTGATTTTTAAAAATATTTCATTTTATTTTAAAATTACGTTGTGATTTTAGGTTTCCAAAGTGCTTTATATTATCTTATTTGATCCCTGCAAAAATTCTTTATGGTATAAGCTATTATTTTTATTCATCTCATTTTACAAATAAGGAAACTGAGGCTGAAAGAAATTCACTGACTTGCCCACACATTTGGCAAATGTCTGCAATAGTATTCTCCATAATTTTTAAATTGTCTCTCCTGGATCTATTTTCCAGGTCAGTTGTTTTTCCAATGAGATATTTCACATTATGTTCCATTTTTCATTCTTTTGGTTTTATTTGTGATTTCTTGGTTTCTCATAAAGTCATTGGCCTCCATCTGCTCCATTCTAATTTTGAAAGAACTATTTTCTTCAGTGAGCTTTTGGACCTCCTTTTCCATTTGGCTAATTCTGCTTTTTAAAGCATTCTTCTCCTCATTGGCTTTTTGAATCTCTTTAGCCAATTGAGTTAGCCTATTTTTCAAGGTGTTATTTTCTTCAGGATTTTTTTGGGTCTCCTTTAGCAAGGTGTTGACCTGTTTTTCATGCTTTTCTTGCATCTCTCTCATTTCTCTTCCCAGTTTTTCCTCCACCTGTCTAACTTGATTTTCAAAATCCTTTTTGAGCTC
>CM053770.1:47632711-47649909 GCA_028658325.1 Potorous gilbertii | reverse complement strand
AGCTCCTGCCTGCTTTGGGAGCCCCAGTCCGCTGCTGCCTCACAAAGGGGCCTGAGTTATGGAGACACCCTGCTGCCCTCTCAGCCAGCCAAACAGGCTCTCTCACTGAGCTCTGCGCCTGTGGGTGGAGGGAACTGCAAGGCTGCTGGAGATTCCGTCCCCGATGCCTGCTCAGATCTGCTCCTCTTGGGGCCGCTAGCCCAAGGCAGGGCTGGGCTCTGCTCTGGGTCTGGTGGGCAACAGACCTTTGCTGTCAGTTTTTCTGGTCTCTCTGGAACAAAAATCTCCTCCATTCTGTTGTTCTGTGGCTTCCACTGCTCCAGAATTTGTTGGGAATTCTTCTTTGCAGGTATTTTATAGGCTGTGGTTTCGGAGCTAGTGTATGTGTGTCTTTCTGCTCCGCTATTTTGGCTCCTCCCTGCAACAGTATTCCAATATAGGTCTTCCTATTTGCAATTCCTAAACTCTCTCCCTAGTGCCATCTTGATGTCTCCTTTCCTATTCATCTTTTTATAATTCTGTTCAACCAATTTATATCGAGCAAAGAAATGTAACATGGAATAATTTTGTGCCATAAGAAATTACAAATATGATGGTTTCAGAAAAACCTGGAAAATCTTATATGAACTAGAAGAATATCGTCCATAGTAACGACAATATTGTAAGGATGATCAACTGTAAAAGACAACTTCTCTGATCAAGAAAATGACCCAAGACAATTCCAAAGGACCCATAATGAAAAATGCTATTTACCTCCAAAGAGATCACTCATGAGCTCTGAATGCAGATTGAAGCATACTTCTTTAAACTCTCTTTATTTTTATTGTTTTATTTTGTTTGTGGTTTTCTTTTACAGCTTGGAATAATATGGAAATATGCTTTGTTTGGCTTCACATGTATAATCAACATACAATTGCTTGTTTTCTCAAGAAAGGGATGAGAATTTGGAACTCAAAATTTAAAAAAAAAAGATTGCTAAAAATTTTAAATGTAACTGGGAAATGTTTAACGAAATATTTTAAAATAATTATTTGAAATTAAAAAGAATTATATGAAAGATTGAAGCAAGGCTAAGTGTCAGAGGATGAAGAAACACTTGTGGTTTCATCCTATAAAATTGCATCAAATGTTAAAAGTCAGAATAGTCAAGACTAACTGCATAGAAGAATTAAAATGAATGGGAGAAACCATGAACCATAACTAGGGAAGATAAAGGCAAAACAGGGTTTTTCTCTTTTGTTTTTATCTGTATTGTGAGAGAAAAGGAGGGATAGAGTTCTTGTTTGGGGGGAGAATGGGACAATGACTACTGATACCAGAGAGAAGGAAGAATTGCTTACTGCTCATTTTGCTTCTGGTCTCTCTGCCAAGAAGAATGACCTCTGCACTTGAAAGGACAGAATAGAAATTAATACCAGAGAGGCAATAACCAAGATTGGTGAGGATACAATAAGAGAAAACCTAACTGTCCTTCGTGAATTCAAGCCACTTGACCCAGGTGAACTGCACCCAATGCTACTGAAAGAGCAAAAAAAGAAAAACATGTGATTGCTTGACCATTATCATGATATTTGGAAGTGGAAAAGAAGGGAAAATTTCATCCCAATTTTCTTTTTTTCTTTTTTAAAATTAATTAATTTATTTGTTTTCAGTTTTGTACAATCACTTCCATATATCTATTTTCCCCCCTCCCTCTCTGAGACGGCATACAATCTTACATAGGTTTTACACATACATTCTTATTACATACATTTTCACCTTAGTCATGTTGCATAGAAGAATTAAAATGAATGGGAGAAACCATGAAAACAAAACAAAACATAACACAAGAGAAAATGGTCTGCTTTGTTCTATGATCCAATTTCACATTTCTTTCTCTGGATGTAGAAAGGATTTTGCCTTGAGTTCATTGGGAATTTTTTAGGTCCTTGCATTGCTGTGAAGGGTCAAGTCTACCAAAAAAATTCCTTTCATATTCCTTGTGGTTGCTGCTGTGTACAAAGTTTTCCTGGTTCTTCTCCTTTTACTCAGCATCAGTTCATATAGGTCCTTCCAGGCCTCTCTGAAGTCTTCCTGTTCATCATTTCTTATAGTGCAATAGTATTCCATTACATTCATATACTCCAATTTGTTCAGCCATTTCCCAATTGATGGCCTTTCTCTCGATTTCCAGTTCTTGGTCACCACAAAGAGAGCTGCTATAAATATTTTTGTACATGTGGGACCTTTTTTATGATCTCTTGGGGATATAGCCCTAGAAGGGATATTGCTGGGTCAAAGGGAATGCACATTTTTGTAGTCCTTTGGGCATGGTTCCAAATTGCTCTCCAGAATGGTTGGATTAGCTCACAGCTCCACCAGCAACGAATTCATGTTCCAACTCTCTCACATCTCCCAATTTTCAGAAATGGGAGATAAATGAATTGTGCAAACTAAAAAACAGTGAATTTGACTTTGATTCTGGAGAAATTCTAGGTCAGATAATTAAAGAGATGGTTGACAAACATTTAGAAAGAGGAACAATGATTGCAAAAGCCAGGCATGGCTTTGTCAAGAACAGGTCATGCCAGACTGACCTGATCTCTTTTTTTGATAGGATTACTAAATAAATAGATGAGATGAATACTGTGGTGAAAGTTTACTGAGATTTTAGCAAAGATTTTGGTAAATTATCTTATACCCTTCTTACAGAAAAGATGGAGGGATGAGTTAGATGGTAATACAATTAGATGGATTCATAATTTATTGGATGTCTAGACTTAAAGTACATCTACTAAATGGTTCAATATCAACATGGAAGGAGATCTGCAGTAGAATATGCCAGGGATCTATGCTTAACACTCTTCTATTTCACATTTTTATTAATAACATAGATAAAGGCATAGATGATACACTCATAAAATTTGCAGATGACACAAAAGTAGAGTAGTTAAAGTATTGGATCACAGAATTGGGATCTAAAAGGCTTGTGAAGGCTAGACTATTGAGCTGACTCTAATAAGACGGTATTCAGTAGGTATAAATGTAAAATCTTATTCTTGAAAGAAAATTAGCTACACAAATACAAGATGTGAAGGTATTGTTAGAGAGCAGATGTTTTAGAAAAAGTTCTGGGGGTCAATATGAATCAACGGTGTGAAGTGGTAGCCAAAAAAAATTAATGCAATCATGGATAGTGATAGTCCCAGCCTATTCTGCCCTCATCAGACATCATGGAGAGCACTGGGTTCAGTTCTGATTTAAGAAGAACATTCATAATTTTGGAGAGTGTCCAAAGGAGAGCAACCAGTATGGTGAAGGGTCCTGGTTCCATGTAATGTGAAAACCAGGAAAGAACTGGGCATGCTTAGTCTGGAGAAGATTCAGAGAGAACATGATAGCTGTCTTCAAGTACTTGAAGGGCTGACTGATGAAGGAAGCATTAGATTTGTTCCATGTGGTCTCCAAAGGAATAACTAGGAGAAGTTGCAAAAAAGACCAATTTTGGATTGAACTCAGGTGTAACTTCTATATACAATTATAGCTGTCAAATAGTGAAATAGATTGCTTTGTAAGGTGGCAGATTCTCCCTCTTTAGAAATCTTCCAACACAGGATGGATGACTATTTTTCAAGTATATTTTAGAGGGAGGATTGGATTAGGTAGCTCTGACAGTCCCTTCTGACTCTCAAACCCTGGGATTCTGGGATTTTATGAAACACCATCTCCTTAAGAAGATAGTATTTCTCTGTTCTTCCAGTTAATCATCATTTATTTATCTCCTTTCATATTTCACAGAGCCCTTGCTTCACCCCTCTCTTAAACTCTTTTTTGGCAAATAATATTTTATTTTTTCCAATTGTCTGTAAAGATAGTTTTTAACATTCATTTTAATAAGATTTTGAGTTTCAAATTTTTCTCCCTCCCATCCCCTTTCCTTAAGATGGAGGTTAGTTATCACTATTGTCCCCATTTCCCACTTAAGAAATACATACATACATATATATTTTTATATGTTTATATATACACGTTTATATGTATAAACGTGTATATATGTAAGTTATACATGTGCAATCACATGGACATATTTTCACAATAGTAGTGTGAAAAAAGGAATAGAACAAAAGGAAAACACACACACACACACAAAACAAAAACAAAGAAAGTAGAAAATTGTATGCTGTAATCTGCACATGTGGATAGCATTTTCAAACATGAATTTTTTGGAGTTGTTTTGGATCATGGTATTGCTGAGAAGAGTTAAGTCAATCATAGTTGATCTTTGCACAGTGAACTGCTGATGAACTTTTCAAGAATCATTTTTATTATACATGTTTAGGTATTGTATTTCCCTTAGGGACTTTCCAAGGTAGAAATGGAAGAAGAACAGGTACAATTCTCTGAATTCAGAAAAGACAGTATCCTATTCTCCAAGTCTCTGTAAATAATCAAGGGAACATGGAAACAATAACTGATTAGTTTGGGGCCAGTCTGATAAAACACATGGATTGCTTGAGAAGGACAATTGTGAGAGAACTCTTTGCATCAATCTTTGGATCTGCTTGGGTTTCTAATTTGCATAACCTAGGTCCTTGGTTAAGGGTGTCTAAGCAACTGATTTCTAAATGCTCTCACTGAAAATTAAACAACTGGCTTAAAAAAAAAACATATCCTAGGAAGTTTATTGAAGGATATAGGTACATTTGACTGTGTTTCAGATAAAAACATAACCAAGAACACGGTTAATGTGGTTTTCTTGAATATTTCCCTACGAGATGCATCTTTGTGTGTGTAGGTTGTGGAAGGCATCCTAATGACAATGTAAGCCATAACATTCCTGGATAACCTTCTGGGGTGGCAGTAGCACAAGAGAAGCCTATTACCTTCTCCATTCCATTTAGGAGGAAAAGCTCTCAAGATGGCTAGAGTATACACCTTGCCTAAGGGATCCCTAGACCTAGGTAATGGGTCTAGAAGCCTGACTGCCTGTGAACACTTTTTGCCAACCTCAATGTTCATTGTGCTTCAATTCCTCATTGTAAAAAAGATTGTGCCATGAGAAAAAAGTTTGAGAGTTACTTCTCAATGATGTACCTGGCCAGAGTTATAGCTGAGGTGGGAGTCATCAGGGTTTTGGGGATGCCAGAATTAGAGGGCATATTTCTTCTCTTCCATAGTTAGACTGCCATAGTCATCTCTTTATTTTGTAGTCCTCTGTCATGCCCTTCTCTCTTCCCAGAGCTTTTTAGGGAAGGTAAGACCCAGAGAATGAAGTCGCGGGCTAGGGAAGACATTATGAGCCAACCGATAGACTGATCCCTTTCTAAAACAATTACAGCAAAAGTTGGCCTCTTCTATGTGCATGCCACCTTTCCTTCACCCCCTTCAATATTCCACAAGTGGAATATTTACAAGTTATAACCATATACCTGACAAATAATCAGCTAGACTTTCTTTACAGACCAATGCTGAAGATCTATAGTGAATCCATTATCATGCAAAGCATTTCATTCCTTTTGGAAAGATCTAATTATTAGGAAGTTTTGACTTCTATAAATGAATTTGCCTATTTGCAACTTTTCCTTGGGGGCAACTAGTTGACACAGTGGATAGAGTGCCAAGCCTGGAGTCAAGAAGACCTGAATTCAAATGTGACCTCAGTCACTTACTAGATGTGTGATCCTAGGCAAGTAATTGAACTCTGTTTGACTCAGTTTCCTCATCTGTAAAATAATCTGGAGAAGGAAATGGCAAACAATTCTAGTATTTTTATCAAGAAAGCCCCAAAAGGGATCATGAAGAGTTGGACATGACTGAAAACAACTCAACCACAATGACAATTTTCCCTTATTAATACCAGTTTTACTTCTCTTTCCCTCATTTATATGGTAGAATACATCCAAAGGAAGACAGCAATGAGGGTCGTGAGACTTAAAACTATATTATGCAAGGCTCAGTTGAAGGACCAGAGGATGTTTAACTGAGAGGAAAGGAGACTCTGTAGGAAACATGGTTATCATAAGGTTTTCCAAGGTCTGGGGTGCAAAAGACAGAATTTGAAACAGGGAGTGGAAGGTAAAGAGAAGTTAATCTTAGCTTGATAAAAGCAAAAAATTCCCACCAATTAGTCCATGCTGGCCCCAGGTTGAACAAGTTACCCCAGAATGCAGTAAATTCTCTCTCAATTAGAGCAGGACTTCTTTTTAAAAAAAATTCAATTTATTTGTTTTAAGTTTTCAACAATCACCTCCATAAGTTTTAAATGTTTTCCTCCTCTCTCACTAAGATGGTATGTAATTTTATATGGGCTCTACACATACATTCTTATTAAACACACTTTCACCTTAGTCATGTTACACAGAAGAATTAAAATAAATGGGAGAAACCATGAGAAAAACCAAACCAAACCAAAATATAACACAAAAGAAAATGTCTGCTTCATTCTGATTCCATAGTTCTTTCTCTGGATGTGGATGGCATTTTGCCTCAAGAGTCTTTTGGGAATGTTTTAGGTCCTCACACTGCTGTGAAGGACTAACTCTATTATAAACAGTCCTAGCACACTGTGGCTGTTACTGTGTGTAATGTTCTCCTGGTTCTGAAAAGCAGGGTTTCTTAACCTGGGGTCCATGCACTTAAATTTTTCTTTTTGATAACTGTATTTTAATGTAGTTGGTTTCCTTTTTTAATCCTGTATACTTTATTTTGTAGATTTAAAAACATTATCTTGAGAAGGGAGGCATAGGTTTCACCACCAAAGAGATCCATGACACAAAATAAGCTAATTCTCTAGAGTTTTTCAAATGGAGACCAAATGACTACTTCCTGTGACTGTTGTTGAGGGAATTCCTGGTCACACCCCTTACAACTGATTTTAATTTGGAAGCTAAAAACTCCCCAAAGCATGGTTTAATGTTTAAAAAAAAAATTGACTTTGGAAAAAGCTAGCCTTAACCTTGTGCCACGTGAGACCTTTCCGTCTGCCCTGGGAGTGAGAAAGAAGCTACCCCAGCCCTCATACTAGTTAACTCTATCTTTTCACAATCCATTATTTGACTTCACTGGAAATAATGAAATATATCTAGCTGATACTTCCATAGATGGGGGGCCAACATGGCATCAAAGTCTGAGGTAATCTTCCTATTGGCATACCCTGAAGGGAACAGAAAAGGCCAATGAGAATACTAGTGGAAAGTGTGCTAGGATGTCCAGACAGGTTCTATGCATGCCTATGAACCCAACAAGAAGGCTATAATTCTTTGCATCGGTCCTCTTGGACACCTGGAATATTCTTCTTCCTCATTCCCACCTCTTAGCATTCTTGGTTTCTTTCAAAACTCAGAGCACCTAGGAGCAAAGGTAAACTTCACTTTGACATTTAAAGTTCTTCATAATCAGGCCCCTTCCTACTTTTCCAATGGTCTTAAACCTTAACTCTCATCCACACAAAGGCCATACTGACATTTCTCCTACTCCTCAATTGCAAGGCTCAATCTTTCATTTCCATGTCTTTGCATCCCCTGTATCTTGAATACTCTCTCCACAACCTTTGGGAGTCCCAGATTTGCTTCAAAATTCAGCTCAGGCACCACCTTCTACATGAAGTCTATCCTGATTGCCCCTCTACCCCAACTCCAGAGGCAGGTGCCCTCCACCTCAAAACTGCCTTGTATTCACTCGTACGTGTATGTTTACATACATATACATACACATACACATGTACATATACACATACATATAGATACATACCTATATATATATATAAAGAGAGAGATACACACAGACATATATATGTATTCTCTTTATATATGTTCATGTTGTCTCCTCTGGTAGGATAGAAATACCTTGAGGGCAGGATATTTTTTCACTTTTATTTTTGTATCCTCAGTACTTAGCACAGTGCTGGGTAAATCACAGTTGCTTAAAAAAGAAAGAATGTAAAGGCATTTATTTGCTTATTAAGTACTCACCATGTACAAAAAACTATGCTAAGCACTGAACATAGAAATAGAATAGTAAGACAGATGTTTGATGATCGGTGGTTATATAAAGTTGATTTATATAAAAATAGTTATATAAAAATCTCTCTAGGAATCTATGAGTACTAAAAGCATCTGGGGATAATGTCTAAGGAATTAACCAATTAATTAATGAATTGAATTCTCATTATGTGCAGGTTATTATAGTAGCTATTTTTTTTCCACAGCAGAGAAAGATAAGAAATGACCCCACTTTTCCAAAAGTTTCCAATCTTATTAGAAGAATAACTATATACAAATAAAAAAGATGATACAAAGAAATCATTGCTGAGTCACAAATGCTTGTTACAATGAACATAAGCATCCTTTCTGACTTCCCCATGTGAGCTCACATAAGGAAGTTAGGCTGAAGGTGTCTGAAGAGCCTTTGGCTAGGAAGTAGGGGGTGAAAAAAACAGCTCTCCTGCCTGGCTGTTCATTTGGAATGATGGAATCCATCAACAAACATTAATTAAGAGACTATCATGTGGTAGGTACTTCAAAGATGAAGGTGAAACTTTTTTGTATGTGATGGCAAAAAACAATGGAAGCTAGCCAGAATTCCATCAATTGAAAACTAGCTGAATTAGGTGCAGTAAGAGAATGCAATGGACTGTTATTGTGCTGTAAAAAAAGTGAGGAAATGCAGGAAGACATGGAAAGAATTATATGAATCAATGCCAAGGAAGGGAACAATTTATACTGTAACATCCATTTTTAAAAATAAATACAATTTTGAGGACTTTTATAAATTAATGAAGAATGACATGAAGAAAACCAGGAAAATAATTTCTGCAATAGTAATATTTGAAAAACAAACACCTTTGGAAACCATAAGAATTATGATTGCTACAATGGCCAGTCATTGTATTAGAGGATCGATGATGATCCATTCTAACCATTACAGCAAAGTGATGAAATTAGGGTGCAAAATGAGAGGTATATACACACATATGTGTATGTACACATACCTATGTATGTGTTTCTATGCAGCTATTGAGAGAATTTGTTATGCTTAATTATGCATTTTTATTACAAAATTTACTCCTAAATTTGTTTTTCTGTCTTTTTTGTTTTCAATGTGGTAGGGGATGGGAAGGAGAGAAAATAAACTTCTGCTTTTTTTAAAGATTGAGAGATAGGGGTTTCTATACACAGGAAACATTTTGTGCACTTTCAGATGAGGTGACTATATTATTTATTTTACCTATTTTACTTTGTTAGAAGAGACCTGTCACACAGTGAGGGCAATCAGTAATGTTTGTAATATAAAATCAAAATGTCATTTTAAGGAAAAATAGAATAGATAGAGTGTTCCCCCTATAGTCAGGTAGTTCTGAGTTCAAATCCTCTCACACACTTTCTAGCTGTGTAACCCTGGATAAGTCACTTGACCTATGTCTATTTCAATCTCCTCATATTGAAAATAGGGATTCCAGGGTCGTTATAACATTCAAATGATATCGTATTTATAAAGCACCTTGCAAACCTTTGAGTGCTTTATAAATGCTAGCTATTACTATTATTAGATACAAAGACAAAAGATAAACATTCCCTATTCTCAGGAAGTTTCTGCTGTGTTACGATGGGGGACAGGGAAAAAGTTTACAGGGAAGTTTCACAATAAACTTTCAGTTATTCACTCAATTCAAGAATCCTAGGGCCAAGTTTCACCACCATAGCCTTGTGGGTAATTCTTTCTTCTGCTCACAGACAAAGAGATCATGGGAAAGCCTACCTAAAATGCTTTACTGAACTCTGTCCTTCCACAGACACAAAGATGGAATAAACCTTTGGATGAGCAAAAAGGGAAACTAAGCAAAACGCCTTTGTTTAAGATGCCTCTGCTCTCTGTAATGCCTTCTTGGGTATCTGTATCACTGCTTTGGCTTTCAGTGGACAGAGTGCCAGGCCCAGAGTCAGAAAGACCTGAATTCAAATCTAGCCTTAGTCACTAGCTGTGTGATCCTGGGCAAGTCAGTTAACACAATTTGCCTCAGTTCCTTCCTCATCTGTAAAATAAGCTGGAGAAAGAAATGCAATCTGAATGTTCCTGGGAGGACAGAGCCCTGGGAGAAGAGGATCCACTGATCTTCCAAAGGCTAAAGTGCAGAGACAGGAAAGACTCATTCAACAGTCAAGATTGGCCAGATCATGGGCCTCATGTTATGGTACAAAGGGAGAAGAGACTGAAGAGGTAGGTTAGGGCAGATTATGTAAGGTCTAGCATTCCATGCTAACAATCTTAGACTTTATCAAGTAGGCAATGGAGAACCACTTTTTTTTTCAATCTGAAAAATGATAATAGCTCTTTTGAGAAATTAATCTGGTGGTAATTTATAGGAGGGATTGAAATGAGTAGGTATGGATTGGATAAGATGGCTACTGAAGTCCCCTCCCCAAATCTAAAAGTTTGATTCTGTGAGTGGACAACAGGAAGACCTGGTAGACACTTCCTATAGCTCATTCACTTGAGGCAACAAAATCTAGAGCCAGATGTTGAAGTAAAAGTAAAGAGGATAGGAGAGATACTGCAAAGAAACTCCTCTTAACCTTTTCATCTGGGCAAGATCACATACCTTCAGGAAGAGAAGTCACATTTCCTGAGAGTCCCAAACTGTTGCCTTTCTGAAATTTCAGAGATGTACACTTTCTGATCTATCACAGTATGAGAAATCCTGGACCTTTATCATTTAAGCATATCTCGGAAGCCTTTGCTCAGCAAGTTTCTTTTATTACTTGGCCGACACATCCCTTTATTTTTAACCCACTTTTCTGATGTATGATCCCTTAATGCCACTCAGAATGAGTATATACTTCAGATACAGTAGAGAGTAAGAAACATAGCCTTTCTTTTCCTACCAGTTTCTGGATTCTTACCAATTCACCAGTTTCAGAATTTAAATCAAACAGCATCTTAAATTTGTACCTTTTCCTTGCTGGGACAGTGATAATAGGCGTTAAGGCTGGAGCTTGTGTAGAAGAGCCATAACTCAAAAGACAAAGAAAGCTTTGCTCCAGGGCTTCAACAACCAGTTGGAAGCAGAGAGCTTCCTTACTTACTGGGAGAGTATACTTTCCCCCAGTAGTTATCACTCCTCAGCTTGTGGTCATCTAGTAGTCTGCAGCATAATTACCCCCTGAGTAGCCACCCTCAGGCATTTGTCAATGTGGCAGCCCTGTACAGGTATTCTCTCCCCACCCATGTCCTCAAAGGTGTCAGGGCAAGACCATGGGGGTGAAGGGCCACTCCCTTTCCCAGAATGTTCACACCTGTGGTTGTCCAGTCTTCAATAACCATCTCTTCACATCAATGGAATTACGTCTAGTTATGGTTCTGTTGTATAGGAAGGCAGGGGTCCATTACCTGTAGGAATTTTTTATATCCATATCTTCAGGACCATAGATTCATTTAAACATTTGCTATGTTATTAGCCACAGAAGTCTTGTCTTCCAGGATCTCATAAGTATTTGGAACTGATCCCAATTTTCCAAGAATTGTGTCATGTGGGATTTTATAGAATCATAGATTTGATCTGGAAAGGATATTAGAGCCAATAAGTTCCTCACTCCTTGTACAGATGGGGAAAAAAACTTGATCAGGATCAAACAGTAAGTATCCAAAGCAGGATCTGAATTCAGGTTTTTCAGTTCGTCCCTAGTTTGCCTCTAGTCTCCCTTCTTGTACTGTCACCTGATAGTCTGGAATGCAAGGCTCAAAGCACATTTGATTTTTTGTCACATAATAAATTTTCATCTAGTCTTCATTCCTTGACCTCTGTCTCTTTTGACACCAGCTTTTCCCTCATTTCCTATAGATGTGGGAGCTGGTCTTCAGGGGGGATTCTCAAATGTCTTCCTTTTTTGGTTGTTGGATGTTTTTCCTGTAGTCTGTCCCAAGAGAAAGCTGACTTTCCTTTAACTTTCAAGTTTGCCGAGAAGTCTGTAAAAAACTCTGGGATTTGATCTTCTGTCCAGGTATAACCTCAAGAGGTTTCTCAGGTAGCAGTTAAGGATTAGTAGAACCCCATGAGGTTGACATTGGGTTGGCTTGACTATATCTACCTCAGGGAAAGAAATCAGACACTGAACTAATTATATGCAGACAAGGAAAGATTTTTAAATGTCAAATTAGTTTACAACTGGGAATTATTTTGTATCCAAATTAAATTCTGATATTCCATGTATAAAATTGAGATGGTAGGTGTCTTAGCCGAGCAGGTTCATAAATACTGGATTACTCTGAGGAGTCCAGTTGGACTATACCCAGTGTGAAATTCATATGCTTTCTTATAACCAAGGACAATCATAACAGATGTGACTGGTGGACCAGAACTGAAATTTGGGGGCCACATGTTTCCCTCTCGTCCTGGGGCCCCTGATGCACATGGGACAATGGGGTTATGGGATCATGTGATTATAAAAGTTTCCCTTCCGGGTTATGGAGTCTGTCTGAGCGACTTCTCTCTGTTCCTCTCAGTTCTCCTTCTCGCTTCCTATTCTCCAGCCCTCCTTTCAAAGGTCAAGTCCAATGGTATAGTTCAGATTGTGACTAGTTTCAACTCACTTCCACAATTCAATAGTATTTTTAAAGGCCTACTATGTGCCAGGCATTGTATTAAACAGTGAGGACAGAACAATAAAAATTAAAACATTTCCTGCCCTCTATGAGCTTACATACTAAAAGGGTACACATGAATATAGATAAGTAAATACAAATATAACAAATAAAAAATAATTTGGGGGATGAGTTCTAAGAGTTGAGATCATGATGAATTTCATGTAGAGAGTGACACCATTTTAGTATTTAATGACCTAGAGCCAAGTGGGGAACCTGTGGCCAATATGGGTCCTTGGGTGTGGACTTTTGACTGAGCCCAAGTTTTACAGAATTGATCCTTTTATTAAGGAGATTAGGGGATTTATTCTGTGAAGTTTGAATTCAGCCAAAGGGCCACACTTGGGAACATAAAGGGCCATATGTGGCCTTGAGGCTTCAGGTTCCCCACCCCTAAGCTAAAGATTTCAAGAGGAGGGGGTGAATCATCTGAGATAGCCTGTGCAAAAACACAGACACTGGAGATGGAATGTTGTGTTTGGGCAGCAGTGAGTAAGCCAGTCTGGCTAGAAAGCAGAGTACATGATGGAAAATCATGAGGAATCAGCTTGGAAAGATAAGTGGGAGCCAAATTGTACAGGCATTTAAGTGCCAAAACAGAGAAATTGATGTTTTACCCTAAAACGAACTGGGAGCCACTGAACCTTCCTGAGCAAAGAAGGGACTGCTTGAGTGGGGTCTGTAGTTGATCAATATCAATTTGTCAGAGGTATGGAAGGCAGGTTAGAAAGAGGAGGCGTTCAATATAAAGAGAACAATGAGAAAACTCTTGGAAGGTGAGAACCAGAACCAATGCGGGCTTGGATTAGGTAACTTCATGATTTTACAGAAGAGGATAAATACAAGTGATGTTATGTAGGCAGAAATGACCGGCTGATTGGATGGGGTGGGAAAAGAGAGAGGAAAAATGATTCCTCCATTCTAAATGTCACAGATTAGAAGCATGGTGGTGTCCTTGACAGAAAAAGGGAAGTTAGGAAGAGGGATGAGCTTTTTGGGAGAGGGATTTAATATGATATTAAAGAGACATGGAGTACTCAAAACAAGGTAAATCCATAGTTTATCAAGAAGACATCATCCATGTCAAAACAAAGACCTTGTCTGGGCTAACCTTGTTAACAAGGAGTTAAAATTGTTGAAGGAATCTCCCAAGGGGACCTACCACCTTTTACACATAAATGATTCATCTTTCATATCTCTTTTCCCTTTTCCAGTGGCTAGGAGCTGTAAGAGGTAGGGTGTGTAAGAAGCAAAAGAAATTTGAGCAGAAACTTAAGATTAAATTGTCTGCCAAATCAAACAAAATAAAATGGCAAATTTAACGAACATTCCAAATTACATGAAACTTCATCAACAAAAATTGTGGTTGGAGGGGGAACGGTGAGAATAACATTTTCTTCCTAAAGAGATTACAGACAGATTGTAAAAAAAAGAATTAAATGTAAATTTAAAGGAATGTAAATGTAAATTTCCCAATGCTGGAACCCCAGTTAGTATCACCACACCTTGTTCCGTCTTCAAGATAAGAATGCTTGGCCAACCACAGTTTAACTTGTAGAACTTTGGACCCTGAAGCAGGGAAAGACAAGTTTCAGAATCCATTTATTGTTAAAGTTCTTGCTGATATTATGTCCTCCCTAACTCCCTTATCCGCCACTCATTTGGGATTGCAATTTATGATGTTTTAAAGGCAGTCACTTTATTTTGGATAAATTTAGTTCAGTTGTAATGTTAACAGAATGGATGTAGCCCTAAAAAGATGTTAAGAAATTAAATTTCTAGATGACAAATTTTATTTTCTATTATTTTTTTTATTAGACAGTTAATGATATATTCCCTGGGGAATATTTTGGTTCCAAACTATAATAAAACCACACTTATTTTTAAGCCTTACATTTAAATGGGAAAATTGATTTTCAGAATACATGTTAATGAAAATATTCAAAGAAGATGATAAGACACGAATACATAGGATCTCAAGATGTCTCCATGTTTGTTTTTTGGTAGTTGATTCACAACCCTCTGTCTCTCACCTTCCCCTCCCTCCTACCTCTATTTTAAGTAAAAAAAATAACAACACAGCTGCAAGGTGTAAAGGCAGATCATTAACAACAGCCTGCCTGAACCAGATACTGAACTGAAAAGGGCATTCAATTTCATCAATCCCTTTTCCCAACATCCTACCCCAGGAGAAAATGCAACTGCCTTGGTTGCTAAGCTTCTGTTTTCTAGCATTCTGAGGAAGTTGCTAGCTTTTAGAAAGGAATCGATTGACTTGGCCAAATGGAGGACAAGATGCAGAAACTCAAGTCTGGCAATGATTCAGACTGCAGCCGTAAATGAACAAAGCACATTTACAAGAACATATGGTCAAAGGGCATTGGAAAATTCTGTAAAGCAGGTTTTCCCAACTTTTTGGATGTGCATGTGTGTGCGTGTGTGTGTGTGTGTGTGTGTGTGTGTGTGAGAGAGAGAGAGAGAGAGAGAGAGAGAGAGAGACAGAGACAGAGACAGAGACAGAGAGAGAGAGATCTTGCCCAGGCTGCAAGTTCAGCAGCCCCTTGTGGGTTCCATCCCATCACTGATGGGTAGAAGAGTACCTTCTCTTTTTCCATCCCGGGTCAGTTCATCCCCCTTTCCTCCTTAGACAGCCTGGGGCCTGTCTGCTCCCCAACTAGGGCTCACCATATTGTTGCTGGACTTAGTGTGGACACCTGCTCCACATAGTAAAATGCAACTTGGAACTCCCAAGTTCAAACAATCCACTAGCCTCGATTTATTAAGTATTAGAGATTATAAACACACCACCACATCAGGAATTTATCAGAGTTATAGCAACTCTCTCTCACATTCACAAATATTGCAGTATTGTGATGAATTTCTGTTACCCCAAGGTTCTGCATAACAATTCATGTCTTCAGAGTTCAACTTAAAGTAGGGATTTTTAACTAGGAGTTCAGAGATCCCTTTTACGGGATCCATGAAAATCTTTATTTTCACCAATCTCTAATAGAAAATTAGTCTTTTCTTTGATTGTTTAAAATATTATTCTAAAATGGAGTTCATAGACTTTTCCAGACTTCCAAAGAGATCCATGACACAAAAAAAGGTTAAGAACCCCTAAGTTAGAGGAAAGTGAAACCAATCTTTGACACCCTCTTCCTCCCACCTTTTCTTACTCCTCTGACATCATTCTTCCCTTTTCTCTACATTCATTGTAAAGGAGCAATCCTACCCCGCCCCAAATTCCTGTGTGATCTTATTTCCAGTAGTTTAATCATTAAGCACTTATTTTTGTAATAGGAGGTAATGGGGGAAGAGAATAAGTATGTATAATACCTACTATGTGCCAAGAACTTTACAAATATTGTCTGGCTTTATTCTCACAACATCCCTTTGAGGTAACTGCTGTGACTATCCTCATTTTGCAGTTGAGGAAACTGAGGCAAACAAAGGTTAAAGTTAAGTGACTAGTGTATGAGATTGGATTTAAATTCAGGTCCCCTGGTGCCCGATTTCCCCGAGTTCCTCAGGTGCTTCTGTTCAGGCATTGCACTAAGTAGTCTGGACATGAATACAAAAGCCTGATAGTCCCTGACCTCAAGGAGCTTATATTCTTCATGTCTGAAGTTACTAAAAATTAGACAGAGGCTAGTGGATGGAGTGTTAGGCTTCAAGTTAGGAAGACATTCTTGGGTTCCATCTTTGACTCTTGCTATCTATGTGATCCTGAGTCTCAGGCAACTCCATAAGATGAAGTTTTAGACAACTTGGGATTTGAATTGTTGAAAGGAGTTTCCACATGGGAAATGAGCCACAATATCTGATCTTTCTATGCATTTTAAAGTTTACAATGCAATTTACAGACCATCACAGCAATATTGGAAAGAATAGTGGGTTTGGAGTCAGAGAAATGAGATTTAAATCTCTGCTCTTCTTACTAATGGAATGGTGCTTTTGGAGCCTCAGTTTCCTCATCTGTTAAATCTGGTAGCTCAGCCTGCTAATAACAATGGAGTTAGACTATTACAGCTCTAAGCCTATGATGCTATAATCACAGCAAATTATTAGTCATTTGGAATAGCATGAACTATAATAGATCAATACACAAATTTCCTTGCCTCATCTCTCTTTACTTACCCTCTTCCCTCTGTGATTCCAAATAATATTTCATTAGTATCCCTGTTTGGAATATCCTTGTATGTAAAATCCTTCTACTAATGCAGTTCTACAATTCTTCCATATTTTATCATCAGAAACTCTTGTCTGGGAGCACTCCCTGGTTAAGTAATTGACCCGGGGTACCATTTTTGTCAGAGACTTCAACCTAGGTCTTCCTAACTCCAAGATATGCCCTCTATTTGCTATGCCAAGTTGTCTTTAAAATAGTTGATCTAAAGAAAAAAAAAAAGTGCTGTGTTGATGTGTTAACTGTAGAGGGTTATGTAACCCCAACCTACCCTTCCCCTTCTTCCAGTAAGGAATGGGTTTTTCAATAGTGGCTTTCTAAAGATATCATCTATCCTTTGTTCTCTAACCCAGAGAAATAGCTGTAACAGTGAACATTTAGAAGCAGGTAGTAA
>CM053770.1:47613596-47632211 GCA_028658325.1 Potorous gilbertii | reverse complement strand
CATCGTTGCTATCTTTTGCTTTTTACATCACCTTCATTTTCAAATATGAAAATATGAGGGGGGGCGGGTTCCTTCCACTATTGATCCCCTGTTACAAAGAATTTAGTAAGAAAAAAATACAAAGCAATTTGCTTAGTATAACATTTCCACCAAGTCTACCACCAACTTATCTATTTATTTTTTTAAATTTTATTTTATTTTTAATTTATGAAATAAAATAAGCATTTTCATAACATAGTAGAATAAAAGAGATGATTACACATGAAACTTCAAATCTATTATGTACAATTTGCTATTTCTTTTAAATATATAGTAAATTATCATGTAAGTAAATTATCTGTAAATTTTCATCTCTTTCCTTCCCCCACCCCTGCCCTGGACATGGCTACCATTAACCACAAACAGGTATATCTATATCTATAGATATACATGATACATATATATACATACATATACATATATGAAATCATTCTATACATCTATCTGTCAGTTCTTTCTCTGGTTGTACATAGTATCTTCCTTCATAGATTTTCTATAGCTAATTTGGGGTATTTATAATTGTCAAAATGACTTAGTTGCTCAAAATTATTCTTAAAACAATATTGCTATTATTGTATACAACTTTGTTTTGGTTCTTCTCATTTTACCCTTCATTATTTCATACAAGGTTATCCATCTTTTTCTAAAATCAACAAGCTCATTATTTCTTAGGGAACAGTAGTACTCTGTCACAGTCACATACCAAAATTTATTTAGCCATTTCCCAATTGACAGGCATCCCCAATTTCCAGTTCTATGCCACCACAAAGAGCTGCTATAAATATTTTTGTACATATAGATCCTCTGCCTTTTTGCCCTTTATCTTTTTGGGATGCAGACCTAGTAGTGCTATTGCTGAGTTTACAGATAAGGAAACAGACTCAGAAAGGTTGGTGATGATTTGCCTAGTGACTTATGCAGAATTCAAACTGAGGTCTTCCTGATCACAAGTTGCCTGTATCCAGTCTGTCATCAGTCCCTGCTGTCACCACTCAAGCCTAGGTCCTTATTACCTGACTCCCAGATTATTGCAATAATCCCTTTTTTGAGTCTCATTCCTGAGCAATGCATTTTTGCTAGAGGAAGTCACACACCGTGTTAACGGGTCTCCCTCCAAATGAATGCTTTCTAATTTAGCTAGATCCTCATTGCTGCACAGCGATACTTTTTTAATCTCCTGCTGATTCCCCACTTATGCTGTCCCAGCTTGCCTCCCCCCATAAGTCTCTAACCACACATTTAACCCTCAGTTCTCCCAGCTGATAACCTTGTCTGCTCTACTGAGAAAATTAAGTCCATCCAAAGGGAATCCCTCACCATATCCTCAGACCTTCAAAAGCTCCCTATGTCATTTCAAATGCTTTCTTCCTCCCCCATAGTCCCAGAGGCAGGTGATCTTCCTCCTTGACAAAGCTAACCCTTCCCTGAAGCCCTGATCTCAACCCATCAACTTTGTCTCTGCCGGGATCTTGTTTCATCAAACATCTCCTCTATCTCAATGTCAATCTTGCGCTCTCCCTTCCTTCTCTATTCTCATCATCTCCCTCTGCACAGAAATGTGTTCAGGTTTCTTCCATCCTCAAAACAAATAAAAATCCTTTTCACCCAGAAACCCCTTCAACTCCATCATTTTCTTTCCCTTTCCTGTAAAACTTCTAGAAAGATGCTATACTCATCCCTTTTCTCTATCAGTTCTCTACACTCTGCCTTCTCTCCCCCTCCCCACTCTATTGAAATCATTGTGCTTCCTGCTTGTCAAATCCAAGAGCCTCCCATACAATAAAGTCTACTCAGTCTTTGGTCCCTTTACCTTTTTCTGCATCATTTGGCACTGTCCATCAGTCTATTCTCAATAGATGCCTTCGTCCTCCCTTGACCTCCATGACACTCCTTTCTCTCGGTGTTCCGTCAATTTCTCTGACTGATCCTCCTGGGTCCTGTTCACTTCTCCTTCCCTCTTGTGCATTCCCCACGACTCTTCCAGTTTTCCTCTTCTCTCCCAGCCTCTTATTTTAGATCATTCATCCATTTCCAAGGCTTCAGTTGTTGCTTCTGTGGGGAAGATTCCTGATCTACTTCTCTCTCCTTGATCTTTTCTCGAAGTTTCAATCCTTAGTATCCATCTGCTTTTTAAATACCTCCACTTAGATGTTCTATTATCTTAAACACATGTGAAAAGCAGAACTTACCTTTCTCCCAAACCTGCTCTCTTTCTAACTTGCCTGTTTCTGGTGGTGACACATTCATTCTTCAAGTCATCCAACCTTGAAATGCTAGTCATCTTTGAACATTCCCGCTCTCTTACTCTTACCCCACTCTCACACTGAATTACATATCTAAATTGATTTGGCAAGCCCTATTCATTCTTTCACAATTTCTCTTGTATCCATTCCCTCTTTTCCAAATCCTTTGCCATCCTCCCAGCTCAGTCTCAATGCTTCTCACCTGGACTACTGTCCATTGGGAGGCAATGTGGCATAGTGGGAAAAGGGCTGGATTTGGAGGCTGGGAATTTGGGTTTGATTCTTGACTCTGGTACTCACTACCTGTGTGACCTTAGGCAAGTAGCTTGATGTCTTTGAGCTTCAGCTTCCTGTGTTAGAACATGGTGGGCACTGGATGGCCCTAAGGTCCTCTCTAGTTCTAAGTTTATGATCCTATGAAGCCTCACAACTGGTGTCCTCCATTGTATCGCTTGTTTAATCCACCCTTTTCCCTAATACCAAAGTAATGTTTCTAACGTAAATAACTTCAAATGTCACTCCCATACTTAATATTCTTCAATTGCTTATGGAATAAAAGACAAATTTCTATCACACTATTCCAAGGAGTCTATAATATGGCTTTAACCCCTCCTTCCAGTCTTCTTTCATGTATTTCTCTGCATGCATTCTGTTTCTGACAAATTGGGCTACTATCTATTCCCTAAATTTGCCATGCATTTGTGTCTCCAGTTTGCCCTCCCTCCACATCTGCACCAGATGAAATCCTCTACATTCTATATCCTTTTAAGTACTAATTTCTCCATGAATCCTCCTCTAATACCTCAAGCTGGAAGTACCCTGTGCCTCTTCCCATCTCTTACATCTCATTTGTTTTCCAGCCACCCTATGGTAGACTGACTTCCATTTGTGTGTGTGTGTGTGTGTGCGTGTGTGTGCATGTGTCTCATTCCCCTGCTCAGCTGTTAGATTCTTGAGGACAAAAATGGTGTCTTCTTTAATCTTTGGATCCCTAGTGCTGATCACAGTTCCTAACGTATCATTAAGTGCTTAAAAATATTTCTGGAACAGAATGGAATTAGTTTACTGCTCCAGTGGACATCTCTGCCAGTATATCCTGACACATGTATAGAGTAGTATTCATCATCTTCCCTTCTCCTCATTCATCCTCTTTTTTCTTCCTTTTCTTTCTGTTAATGGCACCCTCATCTCAAGAGTTACCTTTTTCCCTCCTGTGCTACGCTGCCCATATCCAGTGAGTTGCAAGTCTCATTTATTTTACTTCCACAATATTTCTTGAATGGATTCCTTTTGCTTGTATGAAATGATGCAGAGTGAAATGAGCAGAACCTTGGGAACAATGTAGGTGACAACTTTATTAAAAAAAACCACCAACAACTTAAGGCCAGAAGAACTTTGACCAACACAATGACCAGCAACAATTCCCTAGGGCCAATGTTGTTATTCAGTCATGTTTGACTTTTGATGATCCCATTTGGGGTTTTCTTGGCAAAGATAGTGAAGTGGTTTACGTTTCCTTCTCTAGGTCATTTTACAGATAAGTAAACTGAGGAAAACAGGGTTAAAGTGATTTCCCCAAGAGTGTTGGAGGCTGGATTTGAACTCAGGTCTTCCTGACTCCAGGCCTAGTGCTCTGTCCACTGTGACACCTAGTTGAAGCATATTACCTACCTTCTGACAGAGAGTGGTGATAGATTCAAGGTGCAGAATAAAGTATACATTTTTAGATATGGTCAGTGCGCTGATTTCTTTGAATATGCATATTTGATATAGAGAGGTTTTTTTTCCTTTCATTCCATTTTTTGGGGGAGGCATGAATTGGAGTGAGTTATTTAATAGGATTAGCAAAATGAAAAAAAGAAGAAGAAAAGTAAGAAAGGATAGTCACTGAAGCATTTAAAATGTAAAGAAGAGAATAGAAAGTCAGTAGGAAACAGACAAGCAGGTCAGCTTTGAAAAATAACATGTTGAATTTATTATGTCCTTAAAAAGAAAAGCAAGCTGTAAGTAATAAAAATTTGTAACTTCTCATACAATTCTTTCTCCTGTTCTACTTTGTATATTGAGATGCCTGCCTCCTCTGGGGTCTATGTACAAAATAGAAAAGAAATTTTAAAAGAATAGCAAGAAAATTATTGATTCATTCTTTCCATTTACAGTGCTCCTACCCTAATTCAAACTTTCCCCAGATAGTCTCATGAGATTCCTAACTGACTTTCCCATCCTGAGTCTCTAGACTTTCCCCTCTCCATTTTTATCAGATAACTTTGTAAATATAAATATATAAATGTCACTTAATCAATTGCAAAAAGGAAGATTGTGGCATCTACTAACCATTGGCCAGTAAAATTAATATTAAAGGCATTGTTGGTAATGATTCAGAAGGGAAAATAGTAGTAATTGCTAGAATTTGTATGACTCTTTAGGCTTACATAGCACTTAGCTACCTTGTGAGTGTCTGAGGTCAGATTTGAAGAACTTAAGTTTTCCTGATTCTGGGTGCTGTGCTCTACACCCTACACCATCTAACTGCCTCCTTTGAGTCAGCATGTCTTCATCAAAAAACAGGCCATGCAATATTAATTTTATTTCTATTTCCTTCCAGAGTTACTAAACCAGTATAGAGGTTCTCAAATGTTTTGCTCTCAGGACACCTTTATACTCTTAAAAATTATTGAGAAGTCCCGCCCTAGAACTTTTATGTGGATTTTATATATAAATACATTGCCTATTTTATAATATGGTTATATATAGTATATACAACATATAGTGTATGTATAATATAGCATATATAATATATGGTGATATATTAATATAATATACTATATATTATATAATAGTAATATAGATTATAGTGTATATAATATGTATTGCATATACTATGTATCCTATTATATAGTATAGCATAACACTTCAATATAAAATATTTATCATGTCATATTAATTATGCTATTCATTAATTGTACCAAACATTATTATATATTAATATTTACCATATTAGAAATTAAAACATCTTGGTATTGTTATTAAAATAGCTTTGACTTAATGAATCCCCCTAAAAGGACCTCTGAGGGTTCATGGACCATACTTTGAAAACCACTGGACAAACAGATGAGTGGAATGCTATAAACATGGCATACGTAGATTTCAGCAAAGCATTTGACAAAGACCCTCATGCCCTCCATGTAGACAAGACCAAGACATATAGGCTAGACAACAGTGCAACTAGGTAAATTCAGAACTAATCAAATAATCAATCTACAAGTTAGTACTGAGTTGGTCAATGTCAACTTGAAGGAAGTCTCTAGTGGAGTACTTCAGGAATCTATTTCAGGCCCTGTGTTATGTAAATTGTTTGGATTTTGGTTTTTAAATCAAAGACTTGAGCAAAATAACATATGGAATTTTTTTGACCTGTTTATAAATGAGATGAAGCTTAGAGAGACCAAATATTTGATCGATAATTCAAAAAGATCTTTAGAGGATACTTAATGGAAGTAAATATAAAGCCTTACCCTTGAGTGAAAAGAATCTACTTTACAAAAATATGATGCCATCTACAATTATTTGATATTTATTAAGGACTGATACGCATAAAGCAATATTGTAGGCATTTGGAAACAAAGCCAAAAAGTGGACTAGCCCATGCCCCTGGAAAATGACATTCTTCTGGGGGTGGAAAGGGAAACACAATGTATACAAAAATGAGCAAAAATAATTCATACACGCATACATATACATATATACATATATACATATGAGTGCATACATACATATATATGTATATGTATGTATATATGTATAATTTGAGTAGGGAGAGAGCATAAACAACTGGGGTGGGTTAGGGAGTATTGGGAAGGACTTCCCATAGAAGAATTAAGCAGAATTTAGAAAGCAGCAAAAGAGCCTACAGGAAATTCTAAAAGGAAATTAAGGAACAGGAAGTGAATCCCAGACATAGGAGAAAGCCTGTATGAAAGCATGGAGATGAAAAATGGAATGTCAAGGTCAGGGAATGACTAGGAGGCCAGCTTGGCTAGAATGTAGATAACATGAATAGGGGCAATGGGAAATAAATCCGGAAAAGTCAGTGGGAGCTGGATGGTGGGAGAGGGGCTTCAAATGCCAGGCTGAGTAGTATGTATTTTATTCTAGAGTCAGTGGGGAGCCACAGAAGATGTTTGAGGAGGGGAGTAGGATGATCAGAACTATGTTTTAGGAAATTTAGTTGGCAGCTGTGTGGAGGATGGATTAGAGAGGGAAGAAATTGGAAAGAATTGTATCCCAAAGGTTTTTAAAGTTATGATCTGAAGGAAGGAAATGTAATGTAAGTTGAGTAGGAGTTAGTGGCTGATAAAAAAAATGCAGATAATAAAAGGTGGAGGGAAGGGGTCAAAAGAAATACCAAAAATGGGGAGGCGATTGAGCCACATCAATCCAGGGTTGAACTCAATTGAGGCCAGGACCTCAGCTGGAGGGGCCAAGGGGAGGCAGGGATGCTTCCTCTGACCAGACTAGATTGTGTCTTGTTATATTTTGGAATTAAAACCCAGGGAGCCTGGCTGCATTCAGGGTAGTACTGCCTTTCCCAAAGCCCTTCGGCCTTGTCAGTGATACTAAAACCACTTGACAGATTCCCCTCCTCTAAGTCTGGTAAGTTGAAACTTTTTTTCCTTCTTTCAGCCTGACTGGGGCAGGACTGAAGATTTATAGATGTTTTTATTCTCTTTGATCTGTAAACAGATGAACAGGAAATGACTGGAGAATTGTGACATTTTAGGTGAATGAGTCAACCATGAATGCATCCACTGAGGTTAACCAGTCCGATGATCTGAATCAGCAACATTTTCCACTTAGTCTAAATCGCACAACATATGCACTCAGTGAGGATTGGGGGGAGGGAAGGAGAGGAGAGTTGGTCACAGGGGAAACTATGGACATGTTTGTGGAACCAGTTCAGTCGTCTCTTCAAAGCATGCTCACTGTGAACGGTGGTCTCCCTGCCTGAACCCTGAGCTCCCAGTCTCCCCTCCACCATGGAGGTGATTCAAAATTCAGAGGTCATTCATTTATTTTAGATGGGGGAGAGGGAAGGTCAGTAGGAGGAGGAGAGAAGAGATTAACTCTATATATGTTTATTTATGTGTGTGTATATATTCATATATGTGTGTATGCATACACTATATATATACTCATATATGTATATTATATATATGCAGAGAGAGAGCAAGATATGTGTATATGTGTATGTGTGTATGTACAGTCCCTTCTCTAAGACGTAATGGAAGCTACATACGAGAAAGGACTATTTCATTTTTGCTTTTGTAACCTTATCACCTAGCACAATGAATACCACATAGCAGGTGCTTAATAAAACTCTGACCAGGTAGCTCAGACAGTGCTGGACTAGGAATGAAGAAAATAAGCATTTATTAAGCTCCTACTACGTGCTAAATATTTTATGGATCCTCACATCAATCCTGTGAAGTGCTACTATTGTGATTCCTATTTTACCATTGAGGAAACTGAGGTAGATGGAGGTTAAATAAATTGCTCAGGATCACACAGATAGGGAGTATCTGAGGCTGGATTTGAACTCACGTCTCAGGTCCAGAGCTTTATCTGTTGCAACACTTGGCTGCCTCTAGGAATCAAGAAAATCTGAGTTCCAGAAACACAATTGTCATTAATTTGATGGAAGCTGATTAAAACAGTCCCTTTTCCCTATAGAAAGTACTCTTAACCTGCATTCTTAAGCCCTTAGAGGTCCACAGATGGATTTGTAGGGGGATGTGAACTTGGAGAGCAAAAAATTACATCTTTATTTTAATATAACTAGTTTCCTTTTTAATTCTATGTATTTGATTTTATGCATTTAAAAATATTATTCTGAGAAGAGTTCTGTAGGCTTCACCAGACTGTCAAAGGGGTCTATGACTTGGACAAAGGAAGGAAGGAAGGAAGGAAGGAGGGAGGAGGGAGGGAAGGAAGAAACAAGTATTTATTAAGCACCTATTATATACCAGGCCTTGTGATAAGTGCTTTACAAATATCTCATTCGACACAGGATTTACTTTTTTTTAAATGCTAAGTGCAACTATTAATTTGTTTTTATTTTTTATTTATTAATTTATTTAATTTATTAATTATTAAATTATTATTTAATAATTTAATTTAATAAAGTGTTATTAATTATTAAATTATTTTTAAAAATTAGTTTATTAATTAATTTAAGTTGTCAAAGGCTATAACATACACCAAGAGTGGATATGAGAAAGAAATGCCAAATGTAAACTCCTAGTGGAGGGACAACAGGAAAACATCAGGTAGTACTGGACAGGAAAACAGAGCCAGCTGTGGTTGTGAAGGCTATAACGGAATTTCCATGAAGGGGAGATTTCAGTGGAGCAGCTTTGTTATGACTCCACCAGGCAGCGCCATCTTGTTTGTTGGGCCCCTGCTTCCTCTCTTTATCCCGTCATTCCCCCCACCCCCTCCCCCAAGGAGAAGTGGTTCTGGGGCAAATTGAAGTAGTCCCAGTGAGAGGGTGTGAAGGCTGGGAAAGCCCAGGAACCAACCTCCACTGCTTTCCTAGGTTGACATCAGGCTATAGGGTTACAATAATATTGGGCCTGCTTCCCCCAAACCAGGTAACAAGCCAAGACTGGGGCAGAAGAATGTATGGGGAAATAGAGAGCCTCTTGCCCTAATAGGGTGTCAGCAAAGGCTTTTTTTCTTTTCTACTCTTTGGTTTAGAACATATGCTGAGTTTGCCTTGGGGAGATAGAAAAGAAGAATCAGAAGTGTTGACATGGCTATTATTTATAGTCAGGGCCTACAATTTCATCAGTGTTAAGAACTATAAATTCCCTATCTAATAATGTAAACCTGCAAGGATTTAGACCTTTAGTGCTGGGCTTGGAGTAGGAAGGCCTAAGATGGAATACAGCCTTAGACGCTTAGTAGTTCTGTGACCCTGGCCAAGCTGCTTAACTTGTTTGCCTCAGTTTCCTCATCTATAAAATGGGCTAACAATAGCACCTAACCCCATGGTCGTTTTGAAGATGAAATGGAATAATACTTGTAAAGCACTTGACACAGTGCCTGGTATATGGAAAGCTCTTAATACATATTTCTTTCCTTCCTCCGTTCCTACTTCATAGAGTTGTTGTAAGAACCAAATGAGACATTTGTACTGTTAAAGTGCCACAAAAATGCCAGCGATTATTTATTGTCATAGAAAATTGTCAGAGGCCATTGAGAGCTTTGTCCAGGGTCACACAGCTAGGGCAGCAGAGGCAGGACTCAAGTCCAGGTTTCTTGATTCAAAACCATCCCTTTATCCACTAGGCTTTGCTGCTTCTCATTGTGAGAGAATAATAAGCTTGGAATCCACAGGGAAAGGAAAGTCCTATTCTTTGTGTCTTTTACCTTTTGTTATATAGCAGACACTGAATCTATACTTGAATGAATCAATGAATAAATGAATGAACTTCCAGCCTGTCATTTTTACTGCATTAGGCAATAGAATTTTAGTACTACAGGAAGAGGTAACAGAACTCTGGGAACCCATCAAGAACTTGGCAGTTCATCCACAGAATTATTGGTTGGTATGAGTACGGCTGCTGTAGTGATCACATCTGCTTTCAAGGAAATCTGTCTCACCCTGTGACTGTAGGAGCAGATGGCCTTGTCGAGGAGAACCTAAAGGGGCAACAGAAAGAGTTTGGATGAGGCATCCCAGAGCTACATACACAGATACAGGAGAGATAGCGAGAGAGAGAGAGACAGAGACAGAGACAGCGAGACAGAGAGAGAAAGAGAGAGACAGAGAGATAGACAGAAGAGAGAGACAGAGAGACAGAGACAGACAGAGACAGAGAGACAGAAAAAGAGAGATAAAGACAGAGATAGGTTGATTGATAGTGCTTAAAAAAACACATACCAGCAAATCCTGGCTAATAGACATGCCATCCTGCTATTTAATGAAATTAATTAAGTAATGAAACTTAGTAGTTAAATATCAATTATAGTGATAGCCAACATTTATATACTGTATGATTTATATAGAAACTTTTTGAACATTACCTCATACATACCAACATCTCCAAACCAATATTGAAAAATCAAACATATGGTCCTAGCAGAGAGCTCTATGGAAATCAAAGGCATTTTATATGTGTTAGTTGGAAAAATTGGAGTCCAGGAGACCTGCCCTTCTCTGGCATCAAAGTTAGTGAAAGGAGGAGTTCTTAACTTCTTTGTGTGTTATGGACCCTTTGGGCAGTCAATCTGGTGAAAGTTATCGAGTCTTTCTCTGCATCGTGTTTTTAACGTCATGTACAAAGAAAACCATGAATTATGTTGAAATATAATCATCAAAGTATTTTTTAAAATCAAATCATTGACCGCAAGTTAAGAACCTTTGCTGTACCATTTGGAACTGAGCCCCATTGTTATGAAACTCTATGTAGCAATTGAGCTAGAGATACTACCACTAGGTCTATATCTCCAAACAGATCAAAGAAAGACAAAAGGGATGTTTATGTGAATCAACAAATTTATTAAGCACCTATTATATACTGGGCACTATACTAAGAGCTGGGGATACAAAGAAAGGCAAAAAAAAAAAAGTTCCTGAGGTCAAGGAACTCCATCTGAATGGGGTTGGTTGTTGTCCTTCATTCTTGAAGAGATCCAAAATGACATCACCCTCTTGGGATTGAGTTACAGTGGGTCTGACTGTGGCTTGTCAGAGGAGTATGAGCTCAGAATGCTCTGCCACAGGTCGGGCACAAATAGTAGGGTAAACCACATGTAAACAATAATGTACAAACAAAATGTATACAGAGCACTTTTAGAGGAGGGATCAGATAATTTAGGGTTTTAAAAGCCAGGCAAAGGATTTTATACTTGACAAGAAGAAGGTACTGGAGTTTATTGGGTGGAAAAGAATTAGGGGAAAGCCTGATTCTAGGAACCTGTCAGTTCAAGTTTGATAATGGGATGAAATGAGGCACCTTAGGTCATTGAACAATTGATGAAAGGATGTTTACTGAGCCCTAACATAACAAGGATGTGAAACAAGGATACCTACTTTTTTAGAGACCCGACCTCCCTCATCTCCCTATGGAAATGAATCAGGCAGGTCCCAGGGTGGTGATTCTTGTACACTTCAGACATCTTGGGGCCTGATTCACTAATAGAGGTATGTTTTAGGCCCCTACCTGCTGAAAAAAGCAAATCAACACAGCCAGATGTCTCCAGGAAAGTACAATTAGGAAGGCATATTCCTTGTATGTAGAATAGGTGCTGATATCCTCTCCTTCAACCAAAACCTTATGCCCAGAGAAGAAATTTGCCTGAAAGCTTGGTGACCTGTATTCTATAGTGGACCTATCACGCATTTTGTTCCTCATTTTCCAGAAATCTAATAAAAAGATTTTTGGACATGGAGGCAGGAGACACCTACATTAAAATCCCACTTCTCTTTTCTCTGGCTGCCCCCTATGCCTGGAATGTTCTCTCTCCTCAACTCCACCAACTGACTTTCTGGGCTTCCTGTAAGTCCTATTGAAAATCCCGTCTTTCACAAGAAGCTTTATCCAATCCCTCTCAATTCCAGTGCCTTTTCTCTGTCAAGTGTTTTCTATTTATCCTGTATGTAGCTTACTTTGTATATATTTGTTTGTATGTTTTCTCTTTTATTAGATTTGTTTCCCAATGCATATAAAAGTTATGTTTACCCTATGTGTATTATTACATTAGTCTATTAAGGATGCACTGGAATTATGCCTAAAAAACAATGTACATACCTTAATTTAAAAATACTTGATTGCTTAAAAAAAAAAACAAAAACAAAAAAAACCTAACCATCATCTGAGCATTCAGCAAGTAGTAATCTTATTGCTGGTGGAGAGTCTTACCTCAATTTGATGTTGGTGGCTGCTGAGTGATCAGGGTGACGGTGGTTGAAGATTGCGATGGATGAAGTTTGCCACATGCATTGACTTCTTTTCACTTGAACACGTAGAGGTCATCGTACATCATTAATTGGCCTAATTTCAATATTGTGTTTCAGGGAATGGGGAAGCCCAAAGAGAGGGAGAGAGATAGGGAATGGCAGTTCGGTTGAAGCAATAGTTTGCTCAATGTATATTTCTTTGCATGTTGTGTCTCCCATTAGAATGTGAGGACAGGGACCAGTTTTTGCCACTTGTGTATCCCCAGTACCTGGCACAGGGCAGACCCTTAAAAAAACCTTTATTAGTGGATCAATTGATTTAACCTTTGGTATTATTTTTGTCTTCATATCCCCAATATCTAGTACAGTGCCTGACGTATATTAGGTGCTTAATAAATGCTTGTTGATTGTGTGTATCCAAACATGTTAGTAATAGCATGGTAAAGGTGGACTACAGCCCTTAGGTAGGTTTGATTCTAGAAGAACATCCTTGGTAAGAGGAAGGACATATATGATTAGCTATTATGATAGGACAGATACGTATTAGCACAAAATGCAACAAGGAAGTCTTCAAAACAAAAATATGGCATCTTCATTTTGTGAATTGATTTCCTTAAAGAAGTCCTGGGTTCAAATCCCAACTTACCATTGAGTACTTTTGTGACCTCTGGAAAGTCACTTTATATCTCAAGGGCTCCAGATTTCTCATCTATAAAATGAGGGGAATGAACTCAGAGCATATCTGAGATCCCTTCCTGATATAAATCTATGAGTCAATCTGTTAACAGGCATCTATAAGTGTTTACTGTATGTCAGACACTGTACTAAGAGCAAAGAATTCAAAGAGAGTTCATGTTCTAATGGAGAGACAACATAAATAATTAGGAACATGCAAAGTATAAACACTGTAAATGGAAAGTAATCTCAAAAGGAAGGCACCAGGAAAGAAGGATGGGTATAGAGAAGGGAAAATTTGAACCTAGCATTGAATGCCAATAAAGTCAGGAGGTAGAGATGAGGAAGAAGAATATTCCAGACTCAGGAAGGACATACAGTAAATAGACATTTCTTCCAGAGATGGAGTGTCATGTCCAAGGAACAAGAAGACCACCAGTGTTGCTGGATTATAGAGTGAATGGTGGGGAATGACAAGAGGAGACCAGGTTGATAGGATTTAAAAGTCAAATAGAAGTTTTTATACTTACACTTATTACTTATATTTTATAAAATTTATATTTGATCCTGGAGGAAACGAGAAGGTACCAGGATTTATTGAGTATATGGGTGACGTGGTCAGACTTGAACTTTAGAAAATTTCCTTTGACTCACATGAACTGATACAAAGTGAAGTAAGCAGAACCAGGAAAACATTGTACATAGTAACAGCAACATGGTGCAATGATCAACTATGATTGACAGCTCTTTTCAGCAATACAGTGATTCAAGACAATTCCAAAAGACTCATAATGGAAAATACAAACCAAATCCAGAGGAAGAATTATAAAGTCTGAATGCAGATCAAAGCATACGATTTTCACTTTCTTTTTCTTTTTATAGTTTTTTTCCTTTTGTTCTGTTTCTTCTTTCACAGTATGACTAATATGCAAATGTGTTTTACATGATTGTATCTATATAGCTCATATCAAATTGTTTACCATCTTAATGAAAATGGGGAGGAAAGGAGAAAATTTGGAACTCAAAATTTAATTTAAGAAATGAATGCTAAAATTGTCAAATTGTATTTACATGTAATTGGAAAAAATAAAACACTATTTAAAAGGGAAAAAGAAAATTCCTTTTGGCAGCTAAGTAGGATAGATTAGAATAGGAAGAGATCAACCTATTTCAATAGTCTTGGTGAGAGGAGATGAAGACACAGTACAGAGTGGCAGATGTGGCAGTGGAGAAAGGGGACACACATGAGAAATACTGGGGAGGAAGAAATGACAAGCTTACAAAATGAGCTTCTACATCAACCTGAAATATTGAATTCTCTGGACCAGAGCATGACAGCCAAATATCTCCTTATTTTTTAAAAGAGCAAAACTCACCCTTGGAAAACACTATTATCCATCATAAAGGAACTGACTTGCTGATAAATAAACTTGGAATAAATCTTAACACATCTCTTAGCATGTATATATCCTTTGACAATTAAAAAACCAAAATAGACACCTATTGCTAGGTAGAGACCAAATTCAGTTTTGAAATTGCAGTCTTTCTTTTGACTTATTAGTTACATCACCAATTGCATATAATTATAATTCTCATTTCAATTGATTTGAACAGGACAACAGCAAAGAGACCAACCAAATGAATAATTTTCCAAATAAGATATGGTGACCTTTATAGGCAGTATAATCTATAACCCTCAAGCCCCAACTTTTGCCCAAATTTATCTTAATCAGTATTGATCATTTGAAAATAGCACAGAAAAATCCTTCATTCTTTCAAGGTAAGAGTCTAAACTTGACATCTGAGATTGGAGATAACCCCACTCAGGAATTTAAGGTCAGAGCAATCAGGCAAAACATCAAACCCACTTTTCTTTTTTTTAAGCTAAATTTCTTTCTTTCTTGTCTTTTTTTTTTTAAGGGAAGAGATAGATAAGATGGTGGAGCATGTGTTTAGCACACTCAGCTGACATATAGAGGAAGAGATAGAAGATTTTTTTTCTTCTTAACTGAAGTTTTCAGTATCATTAACATTATTGAGTGACAGAAGTTATTTAACCTTTAACCCTGACTTAAATGACTTAACTTTTATAGCCCCAAGTAATACAAAATGAATCCACGATTGTGACTTAGTCCCATGGTTCACATAGTCCCATATTGATGAGGTTGTACCTAGCACAAGCAGCTGCAGATTTTTTCTTCAAGATTGATTTCCTATTTGCCTCCCTAAACTCTTTTTAAAAATTTATTAATGTCTTCTTTTACTTTGTAGTCATTTTGTAGTATGATTCCCCTTAACCCTCCAACAAACAAAACTCCCCATCTCTCTCTGAAAATGTGTCTAACATTCCACACCAAGAGACCCCAGTTTTTCCTCATCTGTTCTTTAGGACCAAGATTAATCATTCCAAGAAATGGGAATTTAGCTTCCTTTTAGCATAGCTTTCTTGTGTGACTCTAATCAATGTACCTATTATTCTCCTCCTTTAGTTTATTTCAATCTCCGTCTGTTGCTACAGGTCTTACCACATGTCTCTGAATTTCCAATATTCATCATTTCTTACAGCACAATAAAATTCAATGATACTTATACGTTGTGCCTTGGTGTGTTCAATCCTTCTCTCAATCCATGGCTTATTTTGTTTCTACCTTTTCCCTATTACAAAAAGTGCTACTATTGTTCATATGAGTGTATATGGGACCTTTCTAGCATTAAATGCCCAATAGTCTTCTCTATCTGTGTTGTAAAGTTACCCCATATGACCCCATCATGTGTGACTAAGAATCTCCCTATATTACATCCAATTCATTATAAACCTACATAATATTAGAAATTCATTAAGATGATGATTCTTAATCCATCTGCTAATGACTCTTCCTTGAAGCCAAATAAGCAGATGAAATAGTACAGAAACAAATCCCTAAATAAGACCTACTTTTCTTGTTGTTTTTGGTATTTTATATAACCAAAATAGCATAAGTGAGAAAAAAATCTAAAGTTGCCCTTGCAGAAAAGTGAAGAGGACCATATTTAAGTTAGACCATTTATAATGCAAGTGAGATTTAGTAGGTGTTTATATAAAATTTAGAATTTTGATTTAAAATTTTAATATAATAAAATTTAATACATTTATATAAAAAGTAAGGTAAAAAGCTTTCTCTGATGTAGCTGTCACTTATTTGAACATTTCATATCATAAGTGGTTAAATATTTAGGGGTAGAGAAAGATAAAGGTAGTTACTGGACCTGTGATTTCACTGGAATAAGGGATTCCCAAAAAAGGAAAGTCTTACAAAAGCAAGTCAACATCATCTCTACAGTTCAAATTCTTAGAGGGGTGCCTAGACTACCAATATAAAGCAACAGGGTGTAGTAAGTCTAGTGTTAGACTTGGAGTCACAAAGACCTGGGTTCAAAACCTGCCTCAGATACTAGCTATGTGACCTGGGCTAAGTCACTAACTGCTCTGTGACTGTTTCCCCATTTGTAAAATCGGGCTCATTGAGTTGTAAGGTTGTAAGTTTGCTTCTAGCTCTAAATCTGTGATTTTGTGTGTAGGACAAGAAGCCAGATCTTGTTGGCATGGAGGCCAGTCCGCTCTCCACTATAATGGGCTTTATCTAAGTATTTAAGACACCTTAAAGAGAAAAAGAATTGACTAAATAATTGTTCCATGGGATTGGAAGTTTCTATTTTTCTTTTCTGAGTCAGCTCTGTGGTGCAGTGGATAGCGCACTAGGCTTAAAATTCAGAAGTCTCATTTTCATGAGTTCAAATCTGGCCTCAGACACTTACTAGCTGTGTGACCCTAGGCAAATCATTTAACCTTGTTTGCCTCCGTTTTCTTATCTGTAAAACAAGCTAGAGAAGGAAATGCCAAACCATGCCATTATCTTTGCCAAGAAAACTCCAAAGTGGGATCACAAAGATTTGGACATGACTGAACAACAACATTTTTTCTCAATTATTTACAATTGAAGAAAGACTAAAATAACTGGCTCATGCAATCATAACTCAATATGTCAATACTCACCTGGTGGTAGTTACTTGATTTACAGATAAGATCCATAGGGGAGATGGTTAGTCTTTTAGGGTTATCCTTATACATCTAACTGGGTGGTACAATGGTTCTAATCCTGCTTCAGATATTTTGGGGGTATATGACCTTGGGTAAGTTATTTAATCTCTCTGTGTCTCAGTATCCTCATAGGTAAAATGAGAGAATTGAACTTGATGACTTCTAAAGCCCCTTCTAAGTAAGCCTATGACCTATATTGTCTATTAACAGATAGTAATTGTCACAGACAGGATAAGATGAAAAATAAGAAAAGAATTGAGGAAAGAGTATGAAAAAGAGACATGGGGTAAGTAACTATGAAAAGAAACTAAAGAGATTTGGGCTGAAATGAAGGGGTCCAAGAGCTGAAAATGGCAATGAGAGAATTGCCACTCTTTGGCAAAGACAAAAGACATTGAGGTTTCTCCTCCACAAAGGTCAAACTGAGATCTGGAAAAAGTAGGAGAATAAAAGTGAAAAATGAAGAGGAGGATTTCCAGTATTAGGAACCAGAAGAGAGGCTTGTGATTCATTACCTTAAGACATCTTCCCACCTATTCTACTATTAGAATATTCCTGAGAATGTTAGTTCCTTGAAAATGGTGTGTGTATTGCTTTACTGTATTTATATCTCTAAGGACCAACATATAGTAAGTGATTGATAAGTATTTACTCTACCTATCTCTCTGTCTGTCTGTCTGTCTGCCTATCTGCCTACCCACCTATCTATCTGTCTGCCTGTCTGTCTCTAGCTAGCTAGCTAGCTGACTACACCTGCTAGATATTTACAAACTGGTTACATCTTTCCTTTAATGATGGCTCCTATTTATTTGCTACCTTTTGGTTTATAAAGTCCTTTCCTCACAACCTCTCTGTGAAAAAGAGCTGAGATCAAGCTGAGATTATTCAAGCATTATTTGCCCCATTTTACCAGCAAGAAAATTGAGGCTTAGGGAGGTAGCTAGCTGAGCTTAGAAAAAGGGATAAAATTCAAGAGACCCTCTGGGGGTAGATGCAACAACACTTAGCAGTTGACAGGATAATGGAAGAGTTGAGCATGATTCCTAGGTTTTGAAACCAGGATGCTGAAGGATGGTGATGCCCTCAAAAGCAATAGGGGAATTAGAAGGAGGAAAGGAAGATAAATGAGCTCTGTTTGGGACATTCTGTGTTTGAGATGCCTATGGGGAAAACTGTACCAAAATGATAGTAGGTAGCACTGGGTAGAAGGAGAGGTGACAGGTCACAAAAGACAAATTTCATATATTTTTTTTTACTAAAATCAGCTTTATTCCTACAGATTATTTTATTTTTCTTTTCAAAATTTTTGTTTTGAAATATTTTGTCTTGACACATCCATTACTTTAAAACCAACAAGCATTCAGTAAGTAGTTACTACGTGCAAGGCAAGGACCTGGAGAATACAGTCAGTTCCTACCCTGAAGGAGCTTAAATTCTATTGGAGAATATAACTTGGAAAATAATAAGAATATACATAATCATTTGGAGGAGAAAGAGAATTCTGGGGTGGGGTAGGGGACCAGAAAGGTTTCCCATAGGGAGTAGTGGGTTTCTAATACGTAGTGATGAGAAAGGGGTATGTTCCAGGCATGGGGCATAGCCTATGGAAAAGAACA
>CM053770.1:47592184-47613096 GCA_028658325.1 Potorous gilbertii | reverse complement strand
TATATATAATCCTATATATGGACCTTCTGACAACCAGAACTGTCAAAGGATGAAATGAGCTGCCTTGGGAAGTAATGAGCTTTTCTTTCCTCAAGCTATCCAAGAAGAGGCTGGAAGATTACCTATCAGGTCTTCTGTAGCAGGGATGTACACATTAGGAAAGGTGTTCATGCAGATGGTTTCTGAGGTCATTCCCTCTATGAGAGTCTATAGTTCTAAAATAAGTGTGTCCACATACTACATGCTACATAAACAGAGCAGACAGAGAAAAAATAATAGAAAGCTTCTGGTCACTGACACAATTTCCAATCCTGAATTCTCCTACCCTACCCTGTTTCCCAGGAGCAGAGTGAGTAGCTTTAACACATCATAGTTGCTCAGTAAATACTAGTTGACTAATTGACTAGACACAAAAGAGGGAGGCAAATGGGGCAGAGGTGATTTTGCCTTACTGAAACCAGGAAGTGTACACCACACTTGAAGGTACATCTCTCTTTGCTAAGTGAGCTGCACCTTCGTAAAGCTGATGAGAGGTCATTTTCAAGTGTGATTTTCAAATACGTCATCACTGACCAGTACACTACCCAAGGACTTTGTGAATAGATTTCCAAAGGTCCATGAACAATATCAAAGATTTGTGATATCTGAGATTGAGGTATTTGTGATTTGATTTCATTTTTAATAGTTGTATTTAAAAATGATCAGTTTCCTTTATAGTCCTGTACATTTTATTTGGTGCATTCAAAAACATTATTATAGGAAGGGATCTATCCATCGTCTTTAACAGACTTTTTCCAGAGGAGTCTATAACACACAAAAGGTTAAGAATCCATGATCTAGTTTGACTCTTATTTTGCAGATAAGGAAACTGAGGCTTCCAGGGGTGGTTTAGTGGAGAGAGTGCTGGGTCTAGTGTCCGAAAGACCTGAGTTCAAATCCAGTCCCAGATATTTGCCAGTTATGTGACCCTGGGCAAGTCAGTTAATCTCTATTTGACTCAATTTCTTCAACTATAAAATGACAGAAATAACAGCATATACCTCACAGAGTTATTGTGAGGATCAGATTTATAAAATATGCCTATACATGGTAGGTGCTATATAAATGCATGTTCCCTTCTCTTCCCAAGGTTAGAGGATTATTTTTACATAACCCTCCTCCATATCTACCCCTCCCTCCAGGATTATTAACCTCTGTCCAGGTCACTTTATAGAACTCATATGACAATCTCTAAAACTCTCTCCACATGTTCTGAATCTGAATTTAAACCCATGCCCACCCAACAGCCTGAGAGTTTTATTTTCATTGTGATATTAATGGACACTTTGAAACCTTCTAATGCCTTTTTATTTTGCTTTAGAGGCAAATCTTGTACATATAAATGACTGTGAACAATATATCACATAGTAATTCCATTTGAGAGGTATTCTATGACTAGAAAAACAAGAAAAAAATTAATCCTAGTGACTACAAATTTCAAAGGAATAAATTGAGGATGTACTTATTTCAATTATGTAACAAGAGCTTTAACATTTGTAATCCATAAAAGTTTTCCGGTAAGTGGAAATTGTATCAATATGATCCTGCTTATATAAGAGGTTGATAGCTGTCCACCCTCTGCAGAAGTGTCTCTGAATATCCAGGGGAGTAATACCTGAAAAGAGAAAATTTCCTATTAGATCCTTGTGAATGCATTCAATGTGCCAGGTAGAAAAAGATTCATCCATATCAGGTGTATTTATCTGAAATGATTCCTTGAGTCAAACCTCAAATATACCCTCGAGAATTCTGCATAATTATTCTCCAGTAATGCTTTATGCATTATTTAAGAGGATATCAATGAACAGAACACTGTCTCAGAATAATGGCCAACTCCTACCAGATAAATGGCAAAATATTTAAGGAAATAAATGTCACAGCACGGAGGATATTTTCAAAGCAAGAGACTTTCTATCCAATGGTAGTGTTTTATTATAGCAACCTTATTGCTCTTATACCAAATGACAGATGTGACTAATCATTTTTTCTAGTGGATTTCTTTTCATAAGAGAGATGGTCCAGTGTACTATGGCTTATCAACTTGGCCATTATGATAAGCCTACAAATAATTCCCAACCCATACTTTAATTAAATTAGAGAGCAGTTCACCCCTAAAGCTCAAATATTTCTGGGAGTATACTTTGCTTCTAAGAAGCTGCTTTGGAATTAACTGAACTCATTTTAAAATTTTCCATTAATAAATAGTTGTCATGTACAAATGTTCTGAGATAAAAGGACTATAATAAATAACTAGTTTGCAAATTTCTCATCTCATAAACCCTATCAAATACATCATCTCTGTTAGGCAATTCTTGAATGAATCTAGAACACTATAAATTTATGCCTTCCTAGAGCTAATCTTATAACAGCATGATTTTTAAAAAATTAATGTATCAGGGAGCAGTCTGCCATTTTGTTTGTGATAAAATGGCTTTAGATGACATGAAAATATATATATATATATATATATGCACAGAAAACAGTGGTAAATAAAACTTTGCGCACACACTAGAAGATAAATCTGTGATAGGTACTTATTTTTTTTAAACAAGCATTTATTAAGTACCACTATGCGCCAAGCATTATACTGAGAGCTTTATTAATATTGTATTCTTTGATCTTTGTAAGCCCCATATGGCAGATGAGGAAACCGAGGCAGACAAAAAATCAAATGACTTGCCCAAAGTAACACAGCTAGTAAGTGTCTAAGGCAGGATTCGAACTCTGAGGCAGGTCTTCTTGATTCTAAGTCCTCTATTCTATAAACTTCCACACCTGACTGCATCCTAGAGTGAGGAAACTGAGAAAGACAGTCTCTTAGCTAGTAAGTGTCAGATGTTGGCTTTGAACTCAGGTTTTCTTAGCCTTCAAACCTCCACCCTGTCCACTGTTCCATCTCACCATCTTATCCTAGAAGTAGGAGACCGAGGAATATGAACAGTGAGAGATTGCAAAAAGTAGCTAGGTATTCAATACCCCCTTGAAAATAACCGCTATCCAAAAAAGGCAAGTTTTACCAAGTTATTTTCCCTAGATAAAACCTAAGCAGAGTGGTTATGCTTTGTTCTCTTTTTACCTTTCTCTAGCCTCAGATGTTTGACCCATTAAAAAAGTCACACAATTTACATTTGACTACTTTTTTTTTTTTTTACAATTTTTCAAGATAAGGTTAACAAAAACATCTCTACATTTTGTCAATAGACTGCCTGGAGGCATTCATTGTAAAAAGGTCTCCCCTGGGAAATGTAGCCTTAAAATCTTTCAATTCTTGAAGAATTTCCTTCAGCACTAGTACCCTTTGAAGTATTTACACTGAGAAATTTATAGCTTATATCTGACTGCTCTCTCCTTACACTGGGCACAGCATTTAAACTATACTCCCACCTCCTACACCCCATGTGTCTGTCAGGAGTAAGATCAATGGAAGAATTACAATAGATTTTTTTTTTAATGAGGAGGGGAGGAGATGGTGGGAAAAGATCTCTTTAACATTAAGAGTTCCCAATATGTAACCACAATTGATTGTTCAATTTTGAAAACATGTCCCATGTATCCTTAAACGATCTGCCATTTACTGTTCATGTGACCCAGTGAGTCTCCAGAATCTATAACAGGAAGGACAGTGTGGCTGGTAGCCTTATTTCTCACCTCTGTGGGCAGACAATACTATCAACATTACTTCGAACTTCGAACCATCATGTCAAGAACTTTGAGGAAATCAAAATTAGCCTACCAGGAAAAGATAGGAGCCTCTGCTTTTAAAACTTAAGAAAAAAATCCAAATCTAACAAAAGTCATCTTAAAGAAAGATTTATATAAATATAGACAAGTATATATTAAACATCTGATATGTTCTTAGCCAAAAAATAAAGCCAATAGGAAGACCATGAATATTTGAGTCATACCATTTGGTTATTCCACCAATATAATGTGGCCTTCAAATGTGATATTCCCATGTATGTTAATGTTTTTATTTTTAAAGCAAGGATTTCATCCATGGATAGTCACACCTTTCACCAATGAAGATTGGGAATTAACCCCCCACCACCTCAAGGAGTTGATCTTCATAAGTTCCTTCCTAAGTGACCAATTTCAAGGTAATGAGCTCTGTATTTCACCAGGCTGGCTTGAGTCAATGACAGATATAAAGTACTTTACAGTTCCTTTAATGCAAACCTTTCTGGTTTGATAGAATTGTCAAACTTTATACTCCACCAACATGGACTTTGAGAAACCAAGACTGGCTCCACATCATAAGTAGTCATGTGAATTGGTACTTTAGTAAAGAATACTCTCATAGATATTAGATCCTTGAGTAGAAGGAAAAAACAAGGGGGAATGTACTGAGGCCCATTCTTTTAAAGTTTTTTTTTCCTCTATCACTACCATTCCCTCTATTCCCAAACCAGCTATATCCTTTTAAGATGTCAGGAAAACTGGAATGCATGAATGAAGAATTTGTTAATCACTTACTATGTGCAAAGGATTGTGTTAAGTACTAGAGACACAAATAGAGAAAGTAAGACAGTTCATGTTCTCAAGGAATTTGCATTCTACTGAGGGGGACAACACATATGGAAGGTTTCAGCTGCAAGTCAAATGGAAAGGTCCCATGATCCTTAGGGTACAGAAGCTAAACAGATGGCAATGCTTCTCTAAATGTCATTTCCACTAATACAATAATAGAAGTTTTTGATGTTATACCATTTGACACTACATTCTGAAAACATTATGATTCAAAAGCTCTTCAATTTAGTGAACTGCACTATCTCCATCAGGGTATGATGGTAGATATGGTGGTTAAGATGGAATTCAGGGCTGATTCAAAATTTAAAAACTCTCAGCATAATTGACAATATCAATAACAATTACCACAAAAATCATATGATCATATGAATAGATGTAGAAAAAGCCTTTGACCAAATACAATGCCCTTTCTTATTAAAAACAAACAAACAAACAACCACTTCCACCACTAGAAAGCATAGAAATCAATGGAACCTTTTTTAAAATGATAAATAGTCTCTATCTAGCTATCAATTAGATAGTGTTGCAGTAGTTAGAGAGTGAGTTTGGAATCAGGAAGACCTGAGTTCAAATCCAGCCTCAGAAACTTTCTAACTGTGTAACTTTGGGCAAGTCACAACCTCTATTTGCCACTGAAGAAGGTAGTGGCAAATCACTCCAGTATCTTGCCAAGAAAACCCCATGTCCATGGAGTCAAGAGTTGGACGTGACTGAAACAACAAAATAACAAAAATCTATCTAAAAAAAGAGCAAGTATTATCTGTGATGGGGATAAAATTTAAGCTTTTCTAATAAGATCAGGAGTGAGGCACATATGTCCATTATCACAACTGTTATTTGATATTGTATATTGAATATTATAAGAATAAATATAGGAACAAAAGTAGGCAATGAGAAAACAACCCTTTGCAGATGATATAATGAGTGTATGAAGTAGTCAGGAGGATAGCACCTTTGGTATAAGGGTATGAAAAGCCATATTTGGTGCTATTCATCCACTTTTGGTGTCCATCAGATTTACCCAGCTCTTATCTGTGACTCTGAAAAGTGATACTATGTGCAGTGATCACACCCAGGCAAATTTTCTCAGTAGCTGGGCTGAGCCATATTGAGGGTAACCTCAAACTTTCTGGTGGGTTAGAAGGATGTCTACACCAAGCATGTGAAGACTTCCCCCAGTAGAATAGGTACATGAGAATAATCTGTTTCAACAGACATAAGGGTGGCTGAAGCAGGTACTGTGGACAGCACTTAGAGCTTAGTCAGACATTGAAGATGCCATGCTCATCCACTACATCACAGAACACCAGGCATCTTGATTTTTGTCTTGCTGTTGGACTTCAATAACTTAGAAAGAGAGAAAGAGATTGATGACTTTGTGCAACTCTACCTCACTTAAATCTAATCACATGCAAGACAACACCTATGATGGCATTAGTCCCCTCCAAAAATGAAAGACCAACAGCATACTTAGAGAACCCTAGAATATCAGTTCAAAAACTAATTAAAATAGTTAACAATTTCACCAAAGTTGCAGGATATAAAATAAACCCATATAAGCCATCAGCATTTCTATATTCTACCAACAAAACCCAGCAAGAAAAGATAGAAATAGTAATTCCATTTAAAATAACTGCAAACAATATAAAATACTTGGGAGTCTATTTGCCAAGACTAACCTAGAGATTGTATGAACACAACTACAAAACATTTTTCACACAAGTAAAGAAAGATCTAAACAATTGAGGAGATATTAATTGTTCATAGGTAGGCTGAGCCAATATAATAAAAATGACAAATCTGCCTAAGTTAACTTACTTATTCAGTGTCCTCCTAATCAAAATAATAAAGAATTATTTTATAGAGCTAGAAAATACTGACAAAACTCATCTGGGAGAACAAAATATCAAGAATATCAAGGGAATTAATGGAAAAATAAGAAAGGAAGCTTAGCAGTTTCAGATTTCAAACGATATTACAAAGTGGTAATCAAAACTATCGGTACTGGCTAAAAAGTAAAGTGGTGAATCAGGAGACTAGATTACATACACAATACACAGTAGTAAATAACTATAATAATCTGTGTTTGATAACCCAAAGATCTAAGTTTTTGAGGCATGAACTCAACATTGGACAAAAATTGCTGGGAAAACTAGAAAGTAATTTGGCAGGACCTAGGCATAGGCTGAAGGGGCAGCTAGGTGGAGCAGTGTGTAGAGCACCAGACCTGGAGTCAGGAAGATCTGAGTTCAGCGACAGCCTCAAACACTTACTAACTGTGGTGCCCAGGACAAGCCACTCAGCTCCTCATCTGTAAAATGGGGACACATTGGAGAAAGAAATGGAAAAGCCTTCCCATATCTTTGCCAAGAAAACCCTATGAACCCATGGGGTTATTTACATAAAGTTGGACACAACTGAACAATAACAAAGGCACAGACCAACATCTCCTACTTGATGTGAAGATAAGGTCAAAATGGACAAACAATTTATACATAAAGGGTGATATCAAAAGTAAATTAGGAGAGCATGGGAAAATGTAACTATCAAATATATGGATAAGGAAAAAGTTTATGATGAAACAAAATATAGATAGGATTGTGGGAAGTAAAATAGATAATTTTGATTACATGCAATTAAAAGACTTTTGCCCAAACAAAATGAATGCATTTAAATTTAGAAGGAAAATAGGAAACTGGAAGCAATAGGTTTCTCTGATAAAGGTCTCATTTCTCAAATATATAGGAAATTGAGCCAAATTTATATAAAAAAGTAAGAGCCATTCTCTGGTTGACAAATGGTCAAAGGGTACAAACAGGCAGTTTTTAGAGGAAGAAATCAAAGCTATCTATGATCTTATGAAAATCTAAATCTCTTCTGATTAGAGAAATGCAAATTAAACAATTCTGAGATACTACCTCACACCTATCAGATTGGCTAACATGATAGAAAAGGAAAATGACAAATGCTGGAGGGAATATAGAAAAATTGGTATACTAATGCACTGTTGGTGGCGTTGTCAATTAGTTCAGCCATCCTGGAGAACAATTTGGAACTGTGCCCAAAAGGCTATAAAACTGTGCATATCTGTAGACCCAGTAATACCACTTCTAGGGCTTTATCCCAAAGAGATCAAAGAAAATGGAAAATGATCCATTTGTACAAAAATATTTTTAGCAGTTCCTTTTCTGGTGGCAAAGAATTAGAAATTGAAGGGATAATTCGCAATTGGGGAATGACTGAACAAGTTGGAATATATGATTGTAAGGGAATACTGTTGTGCTGTAATAAATGACAAGTAGGAAGGTTTCAGAAAAACCCTAGAAGACTTACATGATCTCATGAAAAGTGAAGTGAGCAGAATCAGAAGAACATTGTGCACAGTAACAGCAATATTAAAAAGATGATCAACTGTGGATGATAACTTAGCTTCTCTGATCAAGGCAATGGTCCAAGACATTCCAAAAGACCCATGATTAAAATGCTATCCACTTCCACAGAGAGAACTGATGAACTGAATAAAGATTGAAGCATACTTTTTAAATGTTCTTTATTTTCATTACTTCATTCTGTTGGTATTTTTAAATTTTATTTTTGCAATATGGCTAATATGCATGACCATGCATATTATATGCATGATCCATGACTGAAATCAAAGTGCTTGTTTTTTCAAGGTTGGGGGAGAGAATTTAGAATTCCAAAAATTTTAAATGACTGTTTAAAAAATTGTATGTGTAATTGGGAAATATTTAATAAAAGAAATAAAAATAATTTAAAAAAAGAAATTCATTGAAAAACTAGAGTAAATGACTTTATCCATCCCAGATGTGAAGAAAAAGTCAACAAGAAGCCCATGAGCACTAAGAAAAGGACCACATGAGAAAAAACAACAACAATACAAATAAATAAGGTGAAATCTTCCCAGTGGAACCACAGACACCTATAGTCACAAGACTCATAAAGGTTTCCCTGAGAAAACCATAGGGTTATGAGAAACCCAGTAAGACTGGGAATGGAAGACTCAGTCCCATTCTGCCATGCTCAAGCCAAGGCACCTCAGGCCCAAGGAGTTCCAAGAAACCATAGGAGATCCCGAAGATCTTATTCTCCAATTATTCAGAGGGACCTAAAATCTACCTGCACTAGTAGCAAAAACATTCCCTGGTAATTGAGTGCATGAAGCAAGGTGGCCCAGGTTGAGGCCGAGCAGGACCAAACACCCATTTAATACCATCGGGGAGAACTAGGCATGGAGATAAGAACAAGCAGAAAAAGAGATTGATGATTTAAAGAATTACTATAGACACATATATACACAAATATTTAACCTAGACAAAGTAAATGACTACACAATGACTGGAAGCAGAGATTCAAAGAAAAAACTGAATTTTCCACAAGGTCCATAAGAATATCTAGAATAAGGAAAGTGAAACAAAATTATAAAATAAAAGCTCTGAAAGGAAGACTTGGAAGGAGAATAAAGACCTTAGAATATAAAGTGATAAACCTTGCCCAAGTAAAGGACTCTCTGAAAATGAGAACAGGCCAAACAGAAATCAACAAATCTATGTTAGCAAAAGAAATAATAGAACAAAATTAAAAGATTGAAAAAAACAGAATATAAAACATTGGCTATCAAAATGAAACTGGAAAATGGGTAAAATGGAAATAATTTAAGCATCATCAGATAGCCTGAAACCATTATTTTTCTTAAATCCTGGATATTATATTTTTTGGTAATTAATTTATTTTTAGTTTACGACATTCACTTCCATATGCTTTTGAGTTCCAAATTTTCTCCCCATCTCTCCCCTCCACTGGACCCAAGACAACATACATTCTGATTACCCCTTCCCCCAATCTCTCCTCCTTTCTATCACACCCCTCCCTTCTCTTTTCTCCTTCTCCTCTACTTTCTTATAGGGCAAGATAGATTTCTATACTCCATCGCCTGTATGTCTTATTTCCCAGTTGCATGTAAAAATAATTTTTAATATTCTTTTTAAAAATTTTGAGTTTCAATCTCTTTCCTCCCTCCTCAGCCACCCCCATTGAGAAGGCAAGCAATTCAATATAGGTAGTCATGCAAAACACTTCCACAACAGTCATGTTATGATAGACTAACTATAACTATATTTCCATCCATCTTATCCTGTTCCTCATTTGTTCTATTCTCTCTTTTGACCCTGCCCTCCTCAAAAATGTTTACTTCTAATTACCTCCTCCCATTTCCCCTCCTTTCGATCATCCTCCACCCTCCATTTATCCCCTATTCCCTTCTTTCCTGTAGGGTAAGATAGATTTTCATACCAAATTGAGTGCATGTTATTCCCTCTTTAAGCCAAATCCGATGAGTAAGTAAGGTTCTTTCCCTCTTACATCCCCCCTCTTCCCCTCCATTGAAAAAGCTTTTACTTGCCTCTTTTATGTGAGAGATAATTTACCCCATTCTTTTTCTAACTTTTTTCTCCCAATATATTCCTCTTTCACCCTTTAATTTTATTTTTAAGATTTTATCCCTTTATATTCAACTCCCCTCTGTCTATACATATATAATTCCTCCAACTACCCTAATTCTGAAAAAAAGTCTCAAGAGTTACAAATATTATCTTTCCACGTAGGGATGTAAACAGTTCAACTTTAGTAAGTCTCTTATAATTTCTCTTCCTTGTTTACCATGCTTCTATGCTTCTCAATTCTTGTGTTTGAAAGTCAAATTTTCTATTCAGCTCTCATCATCAAAAATGATTGAAAGTCTTCTATTTCATTAAATGATTATTTTTCCCCCTGAAGTATTAGACTCAGTTTTTCTGCGAGGTGATTCTTGGTTTTAATCATAGCTTTTTTGATCTCTGGAATAGCATATTCCAAGTCCTTTAATCCCTTAACGTAGAAGCTGCTAGATCTTGTGTTATCGTGATGGTGTTTTCACAATAATCAAATTGTTTCTTTCGGGCTTCTTCCAATATTTTCTCCTTGACCTGGGAGCTCTGGGATTTGGCTACAATATTCTTAGGAGTTTTCTTTTTGAAATCTCTTTCAGGAGGTGATTGGTGGATTCTTTCAATATCTATTTTATCCTCTACTTCTAGAATATCAGGGCAGTTTTCCTTGATTATTTCTTGAAAGATGATGTCTAGGTTCTTATTTTTTTGATCATGGCTTTCAGGTAGTCCAGTAATTTTTAAATTGTCTCTTCTGGATCTATTTTCCAGGTCAGTTATTTTCCCAGTGAGATATTTCACATCGTCTTCTATTTTTTCATCCTTTTTTTTTTGTTTTGTTTTATAATTTCTTGATTTTTCATAAAACTATTAGCTTCCATTTGCTCCATTCTAATTTTTAAGGAATTATTTTCTTTTTTCTTTCCTTCTTTTCTTTTTTTTTACATTTTCACTTTAGTCATAGTGCATAAAAGAACTAAAATGAATGGGAGAAACCATAAAAAAAAAACATAATACAAAAGAAAATGGTCTACTTCATTCTGCAATCCATAGTTCTTTCTCTGGATGTGGAAGGCATTTTGCCTCAAGTCCATTGGGAATTTTTTAGGTCCTTGCATTGCTGTGAAGGACTAAGTCTACCTCACACACTGTGGTTGTTACTGTGTACAAAGTTTTCCTGGTTGTGCTCCTTTCACTCAGCATCAGTTCATACAAGTTTTTCCAGGCCTCTCTGAAGTCTTCCTGTTCATCATTTCTCATAGCACAATAGTATTCCATTACAGTCATATACCACAACTTCTTCAGCCATTCCCTAATTGATGTAAAGAATTATTCTCTTCAGTGAGCTTTTAGACCTCCTTTTCCATTTGGCCAATTATACTTTTAAAAGTATTCTTCCCCTCCATGGGTTTTTGGATCTCTTTTGCCATTTTGGTTAGTCTATTTTTTAAGGTTTTATTTTCTTCAGCATTTTTTGGATCCCCTTTAGCAAGCAGTTACTTGTTCTTCATGGTTTTCTTGCTTCACTCTCATTTGTCTTCCCAAGTTTTCCCCTACTTCCTTTACTTGATTTTCAAAATCCTTTTGAACTCTTCCACGACCTGAGAACAACTCATATTTTTCTTGGAGGCTTTGGATGTAAGAGCTTTGACTTTGTTGTCTCCTTCTGGTTGTATATTTGATCTTCCTTGTCACCAAATAAGATTCTGTAGTCTGATGTTTTTTCCTAGTTTTGCTCATTTCCCCAGCCAATTACTTGACTTTTGAGATCTTTGTCAAGGTAATTCTCTGCTTCTAGTGGGGGGCTGACATGACTGTCAGCCACGAGATTCCCCACACAATCTGTGACTCTAGAGCTCCAGAAACAGGTGTCTCTGCTGTTGCCCCTGTGGCTGCAGCTGCTGCAGGTTCCTTCACTTCCTCCACTGCCCTGGGGCTGGGGCCGGACCACTCTACTCTCTCACACAGATCCTGACCTTCTAATTTGTCCTTGGCATTTTGTGGTCATGAAGTCTGGAAACAACCACAGGTGATAATGATTCAGTCCCCCCAAGGCCTCCTCAGGTTCCATCTGTGCCAATATGCAATCTGCTCCCAGACTAGCATGATAGATGCTTTCTTTCTACCTTCCAGGATGTTTTGGGCTGGAGATTTGCTTCACTCCATCAATATATGGGTTCTGCATCTCCAGAATTTGTTTAGAGTCATTTTTTACAGGTATTTGGCTGGATTTGGGGGGAGAACTCTAGCAAGTCCTTGCTTTTATTCCACCCCTCGAAGGTTCCCTGGACATTATAGTTCAAGAAACGAAAAAACAAAAACTACCTATTTGAATCAGTGGACAAGTAAAAATAGAAAGAATACACCAGTCCCATCCTGAAAGAAGGCCCCAAAGGAAAAGTTTCAGGAATGTCATAAACTATACCTAGAGTTTCCAGCTCAAAATAAAAAATATTCAAGCAACCAGAAAGAAATAACTCCAACAAGGAAGTAAAGTCAGGATCATACAAGAGCTGGCAGCGTTTACAATTGTGAATTGATCTTGGAATACAATACTACAAAAAACAAAAGATAAAGGCTTATAAGAAGGAATTACTTATCCTGTAGAGTTGAGTATAATCCTGAGGAAGAAAAATGGACCTTTAAGCATTCCTGACCAGAAAACAACTATCAAGTGAGTTGTTGTCCTTTGTCCTTGAAGAGGAACATGGCATCAGGAAGGTGATACCATGACTTGCACGTGAATTGGATTTAAGTGAGGGAGGCCTGTGCAAAGTCAGCAGCCTCACTCTCTCCTCCAGAGACATATAAAGTGAATAGACACTTTGAAACATAAATGAGTCAAAAGAAATAGAAAGGTAAACTTATTTGAACAATTTGAAGTGACTATACAATGAGGAAATGCTAATATTCTAATACTAAGAGAAGAAATGTGACCCTTTAGATCCATAATGTCTTCAAAGGGCATTGGGGGAATCATATAGGGGTTCTTTTCAGATGGTTTTAAGAGAGAAAAGAAAAGAGAGGATAAAGGAAATTACTATTGTAGAGAGGATGAAGAAGAGAGTAGAACTTGCTATTTTACATAATTAGGGTTCATGAGAAGAATAATATGTAAACTTGGAGCAAGGGCCAGGGACAGCAGGCATTAGATGAATTTTCCTCTTATCTGAACCAGCTAAGAATGGAAATGTTGCAAAAAATTAAAATTCACAATTGTTGAAGAGTTTGAGGGCAGATAGGCACTGTTGGGGGAATTAGAAATTGGTCTAGCCATCCTGGAAAGAAATTTGAAACCCCCAAAGTCATCAAATTTGGCATACTCTTTGAGCTAGCAATAGCACAACTGTATGTATTCTCCAAAGAAATCAAAGCAAAAAAGAAAAGGGACCCTTATGTACAAAAATATTTTAGCAGTCCTTTTTTTTTAGTGTAACAAAGAACTAGGGGTTGACCATTAATTAGATAACGATTAAACAAATTATGGTATGTGAATGAAATGCAACACTTTTGCATTATCTTAAGATAGTTTGCAAAATCTTAAGAAATGATGAAAAGGATCGTTTCAGAGAATCCTCAGAAGACTTGCAGGAAGAGATGTATAACAGAGTAACTGGAAAGAGAACAATTTAATCGCTATATTTATATAACACTTTAAGGGTTACAAAGTACTTTATAACTGTTACCTCATTTTAGACTTGCAACACCCTTGAAGGGTAAGTGCTGTTGTTATCCTTAATTTACAGATGAGGAAACAGAGGCACACAGAGGTTAAGTGATTTGCCCAATGGCACACAATCAGTAAGTATCTTGAAGCTGGCTTTTAACACAGGTCATCCTGACTCCACGTCCTGCACTCTATGCACCTAGTTGCCTCAGTGACAACATTGTAAAGAAAAAGAATTTTGAATGACTTCAGAACCCGGTCAAAGCAATAGTCAATCATAACTAGAGAAGACTGATGAAAAAGCATTCTCTCTACCTCCTGATGAGAGGTGATGAGCTCAAGATTCCACACTTTCACATCGAATTGTGAATGATTTTTAACGAAAACATTTTTGACAAACGAAAGGGTGAGAAAGGAAAGAGTTTCATATCCAGATCTCATGCAGCATATCAGATTCCCCAGTGGGAAGCAGTAAATAGAAAATATAAGTGTGAAAAGAGCATAACAATGTTGCCATTGTGAATAAGTAGTGGCCCATCTTTCCCACCTCACTATTTCTTCTGGGTAACAATTGTTAATATTGTTGATGTATTCTTGCAGAAGGGATCCAGGTTCTGCCTTTATCTCTTGAACCTTTTTAAGACCACCACTTGTAACAAAAAGTCGTCGTGCTTTGCTATCATGGGGCAGCACCTAAAAAAAAGAAGGAATAAAATTAAAACATAGGACCCTTGATCACTCTTAGGTCATTACCATTCCCAGTGTTCAGAAGGAAGTAAAAATAAAGCTAGAACCAAGATACCTTTGGTATAATGAGACCAGTCTTGCCAATAAGATTTTTCTTTTTAAAAAATATTTATATTTTATTAACTATTTCCCACATTTAAAAAATTAACATTCAATTAAAAAAAATTTTCAGTTCCAAATTTTTTCCTTCCTCCTTCCCTCACCCCTTGAGAAGACAATATATTGGTTATACATGTGAAGTGATATAAAACATATTTCCACATTTTGTTGGTAAGATTTTAAAATATTTCTCCCTGTTACATGTAAAAATAATTTTAGCATTAATTTAAAAAAAACTTTGAGTTCCAAATTTTCTCCCCTTCTCCCTCCCTGAGACAGTAGGCAATCTGATGTAAGTTATACATGTGTAATCATGCAAAACATATTTCCATATTAGTCATTTTGTGGAAGAAAACAAACCAAAGAAAGTTTTAAAAACCATAGTATACTCTGCTTTGCATTCAGACTCCATTATTTCTGTCTCTGGAGGAAGATAGCAGTTTTCCTCTTCAGTTCTTTGGGAGCGTCTTATATCATTGTATTTCTGAAACTACATAGTTGATCATTGTATAGTGTTGCTGTTACTATGTACAATGCTTTCCTGGTTCACTCTGCATCAATTCATGTAAGTCTTCCCAAGTTTCTCAGAATCCATCCTGCTCATCATTTCTTATAGCACAATAGTATTCCATCACAATCATATACCACAACTTGTTCAGCCATTCCCCAATTGATGGGCATCCCTCACTGATATGATTTTTAAAAGTTACTCCTTAAAAACAAATAAACAAAAAAGGAGCCTGGGAGCACTGCCTTTTTCAGGCCAACAGTAAGTTGCTAAATGTATAACAAATTGCTCCTGAAAAAAAGTCATATAACTCCAACTCTGCAGGAAAAATCAAATACAATATTTTTGTTCCTCTTTATAGGTTTCTTGTAAATTCACCTATTCTTGATTGTCTGCTTTTCACTGAAAGAAAATCTAGCCCTGGGATGAAGATGTCTGTTCCTATGATGTGCAGGCAGTGCACGGATATACGTATCCACCTGTGTGCTTTTTTCCCCAAGTCTCTTGAACAGAGTGCTTCATCAGTGACTCATCATGCAAAACTACCCATCTTCCTTCCACAACCCTACCAAGCAAAAAACCACAAAGTCATGTTTGACTCAGAACTGTCCTTTACTTTGTTCATGTATATGCCATTGACACATCTGACTGCTTTTTTACTTACCTTGCTTAAAGTCTCTACAACCAGTTGGATGGACAGCAGTAGAGCAAATCCCCACACCCATAGGGCACCTGCTTTGATTTCTACTGCAAAGCAGTTACCTACCAATACCTACTATTCTATCCTTTTTCTTGTCTCACTTTCCCTAATTATATGACCCATGTTTCCAGTTTAAAAATCAGTTACACATTTTAAGTATGTCAAACTCTATGGATTGGGCAGATTTGACAGACCACAACCATAAGGAACAATGAGCATCAACTGTCATGTGGAAGCCAATAAGACTGTCCTATCCTAAATGAGGAAAGAGGAAAGCATCCAGAACACGGGAAATGACTATTGTACTACATTGCCCCAGTCAGATCACATTTGGAGCTTTGTAATCAGGTTTGGGAACCACACTTTAAGGAGACTACAGTTACTTAAGATGATGAGGGGATTCAAGATAACACCATATAAGAAAAGGGTAAAGGCATTGGGCATGTTTAGCCTAGAGGAAAAAAATGAAAATCTTAGGAACTGATTGCTTTCGTGAAATATTTGGAGGACTACCATGAACAACTGAGCGATAAATGAACAATTAGACTCATTCTAATCTCTAAATTGATCTCAGAAGGCAGAAATGAAAACAATGCATAGGAGTCAGAAGGATGTAAATTTCAATTCAATGTGAGGGAAATGTTCCAAATATTGAACTAGGAATCAAGTTGGCTGCTTTAGGAGGTACTGAGTTCCCAAGCACTGAAGGCCTTCAAGGACAGAAGACTATGCTGGATTTTTTGTGATTCTTGGCTCTCTTCTTACCTGTCTTATTATTCTTTTCCAGTCTCTTTTGATGAATCATTGGCCAAATCCCTTGTCCAAACTGCAAATATGCTCTAAGACACTATTCTGGGTCTTCTGTAAATTCTTTGTCTCTATCAGCTCTGTGTCAGTCTGTCTAGCCTGTGCTAGAACTTGTCTCCCTCCTTCCCTCTCTCTCTCTCTGCCTCTCTCTCTCTCTCTCTCTCTCTCTCTCTCTCTCTCTCTCTCTCTCTCATTCTCTTTCCTTCTCTCTCTCCTAGTGGTTAAATAATCATGTCTATACATATAATCTATCTATCTCTTCATCTATCTATCTATATCTCTCAATATACTCTCAATCCATATCTAAACCTAGTTTCTATTCTGAAATCCAATATGTCTATGATGTCAATAGCACCATCATTACATCACCATATTCTTATTGGATTTCTTATTTCAAAAAAGATGTCCTTTACACATCTTCCACTCAATATGTCTAAAAAAATAACCTCATTATTTTTCATTCAAAATCCACCCCTCTTGCAAGCTTCCCTTTTTCTGTCAATACCACTATCCTTCTTATTGCGCAGGTTCAACATGTCAGAATCATTTTCAACCCAAGCCACTCAATCAACCAAGTCTTGCCAATTCTATACCCCTCCAACTTCTCCCATATTCATCCTCTTTTCCCCACTCATATGGCCATAACCCTCATTATCTGGGTGATTAGAAAAGCCTTTTTTGGTTATATCCTTTCAGCCACACTCCTCTATGTCATGAAATAGATGAGTTCAGGATAACTTATTGAGATCCAGCCTCAGACACTTACCAACTGTTTGATCCTGGGCAAGTTGCTTAACCTCTGTTTGCCTCATCTTCAACGACAAAATGGGGATCATAGCAACACCACCTTCCCAGGGTTGTTGTGAGGATTGGATGAGATATTTGTAAAACGCTAAGCACAGTTCCTGCCATGTAGAAATTAATAAATGCCGTTCCCTCCCCTACCTACATAAATGATTCCTTGAAATATTATCTTATCCTAATTGGTTTCCCTGGTTTGTCTCTTGCCTTTCTAATTCATCTTTCACACATTCTTAAAGCACAACTCTGTTTTATCACTCCCATGCGCAATAAACCCTAGTAGTTCCATATTATTTCTAGGATCAAGTACAAGCCCTCCCTTTGGTATTTCAAATCCTTTACAATGTGTCCCCAATCTACTTTCCTAGTCTTATTATGTATTCTCCCTTATATTATTTATATTATATATTATTTATTTATATTTAAATTATATTTATATATTCTATATAATCTATTATATATTCCTCTTCATGCACTCTTCAGATCTTCTTGCTATTTTTCACATGCAAAATTCCATCTCCTTGCTTTTACAGAGGCTGTTTATCATGTCTAGAATTCTCTCACTCTTTCCTTATGCCTCTCATCATAGATTCACTCATCTCTTTCAAAGCTCCACTCTAATGGTACCAGATGCTAAGTTGCCTTGTATTGTGTGTGTGTGTATGTGTGTGTGTGTGTATTGTAAAAAAGCTACTTACTTTGTATATGCTTATATGTGTACATCTTGTCTCCCCACCCCACCCCAAAGGAATGTAAGTGCATTGAGGGCAGGGATTGTTTTCATTTGTGACTTTATATCCCCAACACTGAGCCTGGAACGCAGAAAAAGAAGAAAAGCTTATGTTGTTTGTATGTGTACTCAATTCCTTGATAGACCTAGAAAATGTTAGAGTAACTTTGGTGAAAAGTATAGCAATGACTAAAGATTAATTTAGTGATCAGATATCAGTTTCACTTTTTTCTTCTATCCTTGTGTTGCATATTACACATATTTGACAGGTTACTGATTTTTAAAAATCCCTCAGTTTATGAAAATAAGTATTTATCCAGCCGAGGAAGCAAGTTGACACACTGAATCCTTTTTGGCTTCCAAGTGCAAGCAAAAAGAGACTTTGCTTACCTTACTGAACTGTCCAACCACATGTTTCAAAATGTTTGGAGGAGCATCATACAGGAATGGTTCAAGGGCTGGTAGATACGTGCATTTTTGGAGAATATTTTTAATAGCTTTTTTGCTCTGTTAAGGTAGAAAGTAAAACATAGACAATAAACAATAAATGAAATCTTGACAAGAATTCATGTCTTATATTCCTGGAATTTGAAAGTAAAATCAATTTCCTGGTCTAACCTGGAGTTGTGTTTCATTATAAAAAAAAAACCAAATATATAGAGAATCATGAGTTACATTGCATTAATTTAACATGAATCATCTGAATAATTTCCTTCTTGTTAAATTTTAAGCTCTATATCACAGTGAGCTCAAAATATCTGTAAGGAAAGAAATCTGTGAATTACAAGTGGCTTGCCCAAATGATCACTCCCCTGAAAACATTTCTAAATTATAAAGTTTTTCTATGCTAAAAACAAAATAGAAAGCCATCAACCATATCCCTGACAAGGTGAAGGATATGAGAAAATAGTAACTTAAAATTCCACAGAACAAGAGGATTATCAGTTGAGCAGGAGATCCTAAGCCCCCAATGTGGTAGAACTGACAAACACCTACAGTAAACCTCTCCTACCTTGCCATGTGCCTTAGCCTATATAGCCGAGGAACCAGCAGCCTCCAGCTCTGAGAACCACCAGGAGCTTCAGCATAGCCCCAGGTAGACAAGTATCCTCCAAAGACTGGACCTCCACAAACTTCAGTGTGGCCCCAGAGAAACACAGAAACACCCCACCATGTCTTAGCACACACTAAACACCACTATCAGATTCCAGCTCAGCACCAGGTAAACTGCCAGACCTCTATGACTTCTAGCAATGTCAGCAGCCTCCCACCCCACCCCCCTCAACACCACATTAGACATGAGGGTCCCATAGGGGTCCCAGGGCAACATCAGCACTGCACAAGGTAAACAGCCAGGACCTACAGTCAATGGAACAAGAAGCCTGAGACAGTACCCCTTCCACCCTGGATGGAGAAAGGAAAAAGGTCAAAATTTTAAAAAAAAGATGAGCAAAAACCAAAAAAAAAATTTGCCCATAGAAAGTTATCATGGTGACAGGGAAGAACAAGACACAAATTCAGAAGAGGACAGCAATGTCAAAACACTTATGGGCAAAACCCCAAAGAAAAATGGGAAATGGTCCCAGGCCCAGAAAGAACTCATGTAAGAGCTCAAAAAGGAGCTTAAAAACCATATAAGAGAGGTAGAAGAAAAATGGAAAAAGAAATGGGAGTGATGTAAGAGAATTATAAAAAAAAAGTCAACAGGTTGGAAAACAGATTTGAATTTTGAAAAGCTAGATGGGATAAAGATAAGAATATCTAGGATGAGAGGAGTTAAGAAAAATTTTATGAAGACCTAGAGACCTTTATCATCAATGTACCAAAAGAGGACAAGCTTATAATTCTGTGTGACTTTAATGCTAGAGTAGGCTCAGACTACAAGACTTGGCAAGGAGTCCTAGGGAGGAATAGAGTTGGAAACAGCAACAGCCATGGTCATTTACTGCTGAAGACTTGTGCATCACATGACCTTCTCATCACCAACACTGTCTTCTGTTTACCTAAATACAAGAAAACTTCATGGATACACCCTCACAGCAAACACTGACATCTAATAGATTATATGATTGTAAGGAGAAGAGACAGACAAGATGTGAGAATGACAAAGGCAATGTGTGGTGCAGAGTGCTGGACTGATCATAGACTTATCCTTTCCAACCTAAATATTCGCATTCATCAAAAGCACCACCCCCAGGCAAAATGCCTACCAGAAGAATTAATGTCAACAAATTAGAGCTCTTCTCTGAGTAGGAACTGTTTGCTGCTGACTTGGAGGGAAAGTTGAGCCAACATACAGTTGACAACAATGGAACAGAAAAGGAGCGAGCAGTTCTCAGAGATTTAGAGTACAGCACTGAATTTTCTCATCTGGGTCAGAACACTCACAAACACCAAGACTGGTTTGATGAAAATGAGGGGGAAATTCAGAAGCTGCTAAATGAAAAACATGATCTCCATAGGATTTGCCAGCAGGATAGTTCATCCACCTCTAAGAAGGCAGCATTTCATTCCATCAAAAACAAAGTAAAGCAAAGCTTAGAGAGATACAGGATCCCTGGTTCAGTAAGAAGGCAGATGAAATTCAGCTTTATGCTGATAATTACAATCCAAAGTGCTTTTATGATTCCCTGAAAGCTATTTATAGACCAAAAATTTATGGTGCTTCACAATTACTCAGTGCTGATGGAGCCACATTGATTAGTGATAAGGACATGATCCTAGAGAGATGGGTTGAACACTTCCATAGTGTTCTCAACAGACCATCATCAATCAATGCTGAGGCCATTGACCATTTACGTCAGGTTGAAGTCAATTCCTCCTTAGCTGAACTTCCAACTGAA
>CM053770.1:47537342-47592084 GCA_028658325.1 Potorous gilbertii | reverse complement strand
CACTGTCCATCTCTATAAGGGTAAAGTGAATAGGTTGTCCTGCGACAATCACAAGGCATCTCTCTCTTAGTCATTGCTGGCAAAATTCTTGCTAGAGTCCTCCTTAATAGGCTGATCCTTCACCTGGAAGATGGGTATATTACCTGAGAGCCAGTGTGGCTTCAGAAAGGATCGAAGAACAGTTGATATGGTGTTTGCTGCCCAACAACTCCAGGAGAAATGCCAGGAGCAGAACAGAGGTCTGTACGGAACATTTGTGGATCTGATCAAGGCTTTTGACACTGTTAGTTGTGAGGGTTTATGGAAAATTATGTCAAAATTTGGTTGCCTGGAGAAGTTCATCAATACTGCATGTCAGTTTCATGACAGAGGTTAAATATATTATCCATAGTCACACAGCTAGTAAGTGTCTGAGGCCATATTTGAACTCAGATTTCCTAACTCCAGGTTCGCTTGCTCTATCCACTACATCAACTAATTGAGACTCTATCCACTGATTTTAAATCAAAGATCACACTTACTGCATCAGCTATATCCTTCACTGTAATTCTCACAGGGTAAGGCCTGAGCAGTTGTTAAGTAGTCAACTCAGGTGTTACAGATTAGTGTGAACAGAACTGCCATCTGTCTGGGCAGCAGAGTAACTAGAAGGGCACCAGCCAGTCAAACTAGGATTCTCTTACTGACAGCCTGGAAATATGTTCAGAGGAAAAGCAAAGGGCTAAATCAGAATGCCCTACTTAAGGTGAATCCAGAAAATAAGACTAAGAAACCAGAACTAAGAAATCAAGAATAGAGGAATCAAAACTGTCCTCAGCAGGAATAATCTATATTCATGTTCCATATTGCCTGCAGCTCTGTTTGCCTGCTGTCCATGCCTAAATGCTGTCCCTGTCCACCTATTAGTATCTATGCCAGTACACGGACCATCTCCCAACAAGAACTTTGATGACATTGAGGGAAATTCTAGTCTCTTATCCAGACTAGACATCAAATGTCCATGTGGGTTGTCGGAAAGTTTTCTTTGTCTTTCTTTTGGAAGATAATATATTAGGCAAATATCTCTAGAGACATTTACATAAATCTCAACAAAAATAACCACCACCAACATATTCTTTTAATGTAGGCATAAGAAAAAATAATTGAGGAATCAATTCGTTATTTTAATTCATTCCTATTATAAAACTGAATCACTTATTGATCTTAAGTAAGGTATTTTCCATTATTTGAGGCAATTAGTAGCACTAAGTAAAATAAAATGCTTGAGTTTCATGGCAGAGTTATGGATTCAGCCATTATATTACCTTCTTATAACACCCATATTGAGGGATACCTTCTGTTGCCATAACAAATTGCAGTAGTGAAAAGAACACTGAGCCTTTTTTGTCAAAACTTGGAATAAGCATGTGCTACATATTTAGAAGCCCTGTTTTTACTTTTAAACAACCTACATGATATGAGCAGCAATTAATAACTTCAGCAAGTATAAATAATCAACATTAAATTATCAACATTTAATTAGCACTTGTTACCACTTCAGATGTTTTTGGCTTTGGTGAGATTTTTTTTTCATCACAAGAAGGGTGGGGAATAACAAAGTTATTAATTGATGTTCTCATTAATTTCCTGTAAAATACTTGAAAGTGGGAAAAAATGCTGCTGTCAGAAAATTTCTATGGGCTCTGAGGTCAGCCTAGTAGTCTAAGTGAGGCACGCTCTGGCTCCCAAAACAAGGGGGAAAATCCTTGAATATGACAGTGGATTAGCAGACCACAAAAATGCCCCAGAAGTAAATTCATAACTGAACTGGTAGCCTGAAAGAATTGATTCTGTCCAAATGGGATGACTGTCATGCTCAAAATTCAGATTTTTAAAAAAAGGAAATCATAACCATCCAAGTATTTCCAATGATGTAGATCTTATGTCACAGATGAAGTTTGTGGCTGATAGTATTCTTTAGTTTGCATCCAGGTTATTTGGTGTGAAATAGATATAAGAGCAAGAGTAAGACTGCTTAAAAATATACAAATTCTAAGACACTGCCTGATAACTCTTCTAGGATCAAAATCAATTAGAAAATGGTTACAGAAGTTGACATGCCTTGGGGACATAATGAACCACAGTTTGCCCTTATAATTTGAAACCTGAAAAAGATTAGCAAATGAGGAGCACAGTTAGATGGTTCACAACTCTCCTAGATAACAATTTTCCAGGCTGAACTGATGTCAAATCAAACAGACTTGAGTGGGCATTTAAAGATGTTTAAAACAACTCCTGATAGAGCCCAAGGGCCTTTAAAAAAAGAAAACAAATTAGTGATATAACCAAAACATTTCACTGGGCTTGTTGCCTTAGGAAGACTATTGGCAGAATGAATGACTAATGAAGATACTCCTTTTATAAAGAGTTTAATATGTGGCATAGTACTATCTTGGTGGGTTGTATACAAGAATTTTGAAAGATATAAATTAAAGTTACTGTCATCTCCCAAAGATGATTTATTTATCTTGATTCTCCTTCCTCCTCACCTCCATACTTGTCATCATTTTGTTTTTGAAGCAAAATGAGTGAAAAAGCCTGTTAAAAGTCTACCATAGGTCAATGCATTTTAACAGGTATTTATGAAGGGCCTGGTATGTACCAGGAGCTGAGCTTGGTGCTAGAGATACAAAGCAAAAACAAAGAGTGATCTGGCCCCTGAGAGCTTTGGCCTCAAAGAGTTTACATTCTGCTGGAGTCTACAACAAGTACTTAGGTAAATGAATATAATCTATTGAGAGAGAGAGAGAGAGAGAGAGAGAGACAAAGAGAGAGACAGAGAGAGAGAGAGAAAGAATGAATTAGATGGATAGACAGAGACAAGAGTCAGAGAGAAAGACAGAATAAGAGACAAAGAGAGAAATGAGACTAGAAAGGTAGGTTAGAGTCAGAGTGGGGAGATGGGAGAGGACATTAAATGCCCAGTTAAGGGTTTATATTTTATCCTAGAGGTAGTAGGAAACCACTGAAAGTTTTGTTAGCATAAATGTGACATATATCTTGTGCCAATTATTTTAGAAGCTAAGTGGGAAATGGATTGGAAAAGGGGGAAACATTTCAGTTCTGCCTCATACTTGGAATACTACAAAGTTATTCCACTCCTGGTTCAGGAGTGAGGAGAACTAGATAACTAGATGTGTGAAATGGACAGGTCATTTAACATCCCTAGTTAGGTCTTGACTTTCTCATCTGTCCAATGAGAGGGATCAGAATATTTCACAGTATCACCAAATCTCACAAGTTGTTCATTCAACTTTTATGTGAAAATTTTCCATGAGGAGTCTCCTCCTCCAATGGCAATCATTCCACTTACAGAAAGAGTTTATGGTTATAAAGTTTATCTCTCTATCAAATCAAAATCTTCCACTCTGTAACTTTCATTTATCCTTCCTAGTTCTGCCCTCTGAGGTCAGGCATAAACAAAGCATATGACAGTCTTTCAAGTACCTAAAAGATAGCTATAATATCTCCTCCAACTTTCTCTTCTGAATAATCACTCCTCATATATCATTGGTCTCAAGAACCTTCACCATTATGGCTGCCTCCTTCTGAATGCTCGCTTCCTTATCGGTCTCCTTAAAAAATTTAGTGCCCCAAAAGAAAAATAATATACCAGGTGTGGTCTGAGAAGGGCAGAGAATGGTTACAATGACTGTTCCCATAGTCCTAAACACTATCCTCTTTTAATACAGCGCATGACGACATCGGCTGGTAGCTTTTTTTAGCTGCCATATCACACAGTCAAAACATTGGGCCCATTAAAACCAAGAGATTTATTTCAGAATAGCATTATATTCATGTCTTATATTTTAAAAATTAATTTTTGAAGCCACATTAAGGTTTTATATTTTTCCTATCACATTTCATTTTAGTAGACTCAGTCCAACGTTCTAGCTGGTCAATATCACTTCAGTGCCTACTAGTGCCAAGGTTCCTGAGGGTAGGGACCATATCATTTTTTAAAACATCTTCTTGCTAAGCATAGTCCTCACCCATATTAGACTTTTAATAAATACATATTGAACATTGAGCAAATGGTCTATTCAATAAGGAACTTTTAAACTACTAAAGCAAATACAAAAACAAGTTTTACCATTTTACATTCCCATTATGACAAATTTTAATTTTGGTGATATTTTAGTAGAATATTACAATTTGCTTTTAAAATAGATGATCAACATAGGTTTACTGAATTTTAAAAAATATTTCATCCAAAAAATATGTCATCCCCCCAAATGCATGTAAAAATAATTTTAACATTTTTTTTTAAGTTTGGAGTGCCATATTCTATCTTTCCCTCCCTCCTCCCTTCTCTCCTTTCTGAGACAGTAAGCAATCTGATATAGTTTAAACATGAGCAACATCTGCTGTATTTTTAACCATGATTTGTTACATTTTGTGGACAAAACTTTCTAGATGAATATTTATTTTATAATGCTAGTTAATAGGTATACAACTTTGCAAATGATTTTTCAGAAATATATCTAACATGTAAACTGAGTTGTATATGCATTGAATTTGCCCACTGCTTTTTTTCTTATTTTTATTTTTAAATGCAGAAAGTAATGGATTTTCATTGAAGGAACCCTAAGATGACCTTCTTTCATTAGGCCGACAGAATACAAATCTTTTGGCCTATAGAACAGAGTGAAGTTTTACTCTTTCTGTCAAACTTTATATAACGTATTTATCAGGCCCCTTTCATTTTAGTTCCACAATAATAAAAAAAAATTTTAAAAGACATTAGATCTAGCATGGTGATCTGGGACATTAGGAAAGATTATGAGTAATGAGTGTTCATGCGTTTACCATTTGTGTTGAATTTCAAAGAGGAAGTATTGTCAAAATAAGAACTTTCATATAAACACAGGATGAACAAGGTCTTAGTTTATTTAAGAAAATATAAATGTGAATCAAGCAGTACCAAGTAAACAAGTTCCCAATTTTTAACAATGGTTATCAGTATTTCTAATGAATTAAGCAGATTTGTGCCAGACCATTGGTATTCTTGAATATAAAATCATGAAATAATTCAGGTAAAGACAAGATTACATATAATTTTAAAAGTTAACACAACATTGTGAATCATTTTTACTTTCCTGGCAATGGGCAAAATTAGCCAGTCCCTAGCCTACTTTGGACAGGCTTCAGAATGTCTTCACCTAGCCGGTGAATAATATTTCTAAAATCATGTCCATTTAGCTTTTAACTTTCAATTAGAAGCACTTAATTATGCAAACCAGATCGTAACTGTTCACTAACCATGCATAGCATTCATATAAAAAAATGTCAATATTTTAAAATTACCTATTTCTGAGCAACTGCAGTTAACAAATCTTCCTCCAACCACAATCACAAATTGTTAAGGCACCACAAGAGGAATTGACCATGCTTACTTTTATTTGAAGATCTTCTGAACTGTCTTGCGACATGTAGAGACTAAGTAGAATCGGCAAGGCATTTGTCATAGCCACAGCACGTGCATGCTCAGGAGTGTGTCTTCCAATCTGTCCTAAGGCCCAAGCAGCAGCCGCCTTAATATGATCTTCTGATTCTTCTGACAAGCAGACTGCCAACTGAGGCACTCCCTGCCGTGTGGATCAAAAGAGCAAGTGTTATGAATCTCGAGCAGGATTAAAGAGCCTTCTTTGGCTCTGAAACATTAGAAGAAATTATTTCAGTCTTGATCCTTTTCCCACTAAATGGCTCACTAGATGAGCATATCACAGGGGCTGTCATTTTTGGAGTCAATAAAATGGCTAGAACTAATTTACTTTAATTATCTGTAACAATCCAACTAAATGGAGAATAACTCGGCTAGATTCTTCAAATCAGCATTCATTTAATCAAACAGGCACCACAGACCAGAATGTGGATGAAATAAAAAGCTTTTAGGGTGATGAAGCCTGAAAATACTTAGGATTTCAAAACCTCTAGCTTTCCTTTGTTTTAAATAACCATTTTACTACCTTTAATTTAAATAAGCTGTCATTTTTCACAAAATAAAATAAATTTGAGGGTGCCTATACTCTGGAGTGATGATGTAGCTAACCACAATAGCTGGAATCCTACAAGGTAATTTAAGTTGTTCATAACAAGGTTTATTTTGTAATGAAAAAAATTATTCCCTGAATAGGATCAATTTTTAATATAATCTTGTATTATTTAAACCATCATGTTAACTCTTAAAAATATAAATAATTGCTGTACATCTGATGTATACTTAAATATTTTACTTTGAACCTTCAATTATTCTTTCTGTTCATAGCAGAAAGCTGGAAGACTCAATACGTTCATTAGTTTACACTCCTGAAGAAGACACAAATTGTCCTACTAGGATTCGCATGAAATCTTATTTTCAAGCCATTTCACAGCTGTACTTATTATCAACTTAAACTTATTACCACAGGGACCTATCCTTAGACACTGATGCTACTGGAGTGGAAGTTGAAATTCCTTTTGGTCCTAGACCTTTAGTTTACCCATTGGAATTAATTTAGTTTAAAAAAAAAACCTGCCAAGTCACCTAATTGGTTTCTTTTCTAAAAATTAAAGATATGGCTGCCAGTATGAAAGGTCACACTAGTCCTCAGATTGAGATCTCTACCCAGGGTGTCCACATTTCAGGGGTTAGTTGAGAGTATTATAAGGAAGCAAGAAGGAAGAAATCAGGAGTTCTTAGAATCAACTCCAAATCCTGTGGATTTTGTTGCTCTATCTTATAGGATTGTAGTGAGTTTTGAACAAGATATAGTTTTGTGTGTGTGCATGTGTGTGTGTGTATGTGTGAAAAGTGCTTTGGAAACTGTAAAAACAAGATAAAAATGTGAGATGTTGCTATTATCAGTTCACTTCACCAAGAAGGTGGTAGCAGAGACAGTGGTGACTCCAGCATTGTCTTTGTTGCTGTGGTTGGTTTTGCTCTCAGACAACCTAGACCTATTAGGCTAGAAAAGGGTAAGGTCACCTTGTACGTCTGAGAAGGGAAAAGTACAGGTCAAAGGCAATCTTCCCCTTTCCCACTCTTCCTATGTTTATGCCTTCTGGTTACCTAGGAAACAGGCAAAGCCATGAAACATTAATCCTATTGGCCCAGACATAATCCTCACCACCATCGCTACCACCATCAGCAGAGCAACACTATGTATGACCAGAGGCTTAAACTAACTTTCTCAACTTCCCCTGACATATTTCAGGTCCATCTGTGGGAAATGGAGCAGGAGGGTAAAATGTGGGCTTTTTAAAATGTAACTAATAGGAGTACTAAAAAGATAAGAAATGGACAAAAAACGGAAATGGAGTGAAAGGGAATCATGACTAGATGGCATATGAGGATAGATGGTGGATACAGAGAATGTTCTGAGGATTAGCAAGAGATTGAAAAATCCACATTTCTGTTCAAGCAGAGAAGCAGGTTTTCTACACTGATAAGAAGCCATACCTTAGGGGTCCTCATAGCCACCATGACTATTTAACTAACGTTTCCTTCCTTTAAAAGGTCAGTAGGGACAATAGTGAATCCAGACAATGCAAAAAAAAAAATAACTGAAGGGGCAAAATAGGTCTATAATATGCTTTACATTTCCTACTACCTTCCTTCTGTCAAGTCAATTTATATGGAGGAGAGGAAAGACAAATGAAGGCTACCTGAATGAACTCCTTTACCATGCCCTTCCCCAACTCCTGATCAAGGTAGGAAATTCCAAACTTGAAAAATAATGATGATTTTAACTTTGAACATGAATAGTGTAAGTTGTTAATGTAGAGAAATGTACTAATGGCATTTTTAAAAGCCCACTTAAAAAGCTCCCTGGTCATTCCAGGAGCTCATTAGTGAATCCATACAAGACAAAATACCCAAAACAAAGGATTTCAAATATACTTGATATTTACAGTTAATAAAAATCATTCAAATGAATGGATATTTTACTGTAACTAAGGAAACACTTTATTTAAGCTCATTGAAATGGAAACCTTATCTTGGCCCACACATTAAGGAAGTTATCTGAATATATGGCTAATAAAAGATGTATGTTCAGGCATTCTTTTATTCTGGTTACCCAATATACCATTTTACATATTTTATGCTACAAGGAGCACTATTAGTCTAAAGATCTTCTTGGAAGCTCATTGTAATTATAATAGGAAAATATGAAGAACTAACCTTGGAGATGATCACTGCCATGGCAAGGTTCTCAGAATGTGCAGCTACATAGCCAAGCATCATGATGCCAGGAAGCCTTATATTTCCTCTGCAGGAACCAATACAATCAATCACAGCAGCAACTCCTCCTGCATTAACTATTAGTTGGGAAAGCTGAAAGAAAAGGACCTATCTAGAAACATCAGGCAGAAGGCAGCATGGTCAGTTTATCTGGATTCATTCTTATGGTACCCCCCAATCATTGGTTATTTAGGATCCAAAAAGTATGCTTCTTTAGAAAATGTAAGTTTATTATCATGGCTTACTTCCAATGAAAGTAAAATTTAATCTATGAAAAAAATTTCATGAATTTCCTACACGTTTACTGAAGAAAATATCTAACTGTAACATTCCTGCTGCTTCAATGCAACAATATATACACACTGTGTAGCTTATTCTGTGGTTTAATTTTTCATACATTGATGGCACAACTTTTGTCCCTGTTATAATGGGTGTCAAAATTCTTCACCTAGACTGAGCCTAGGGCTAACTCATAACTAGCTAGCTCTTGAAACTAACAACCATAATGCGTGGGTATAAGGATGATTAATCATTGAGTAGAAAATACAATGTCACATAGGAAATATTCTAATCTAATTATCCTTCCTTTGCTAGTAACGATTTCTAAGTGATTTTATTTCGGTTATGAAGATTCTAGGTCAAGTTAAGATTCTTGGCAAGATGAAAAATATATACCTTAAAAGAATGAAGAGTGAAGAATACAAAGAATGTGGCTATTGCTAAAAATAAGCATAAAACTAGAAACAACTTCAGAGTCTGTTCAGTCTTTGCATCTTATTATTTCATATTTTCTATTCATGTAGAAGGCACCAGGAAGGAAATAGTGTCACTCTGTGTAACCTTTATACAAATACAGTGTCTATTATGCAAGGATCTCAAGTGATTCTAAAAAACTCTGCATATCTGCCTGAGAAAAGATCAAAAATGTGGTAAAGACTAGTATTCTCCTCACTCTGGAAATGGAGAAACCAAGGACAAGAGAATTGAAATGACTTGCCCAAAGTCATTTTAATAAAGAGTCTATGAAGGGAAGAACTTGAAACTTCTGACTCCAAGTCCATCAATCTAACCAACCAAGCATGCAATGGTGCCACAATCCTGAAGCTAATGTGCTGCTATTTTATTTACAAGACATTTGTAGAGATTTTTTTGGTTTATATTTTACCTCAGGTGTATGTTTTGCTATTTCTCTAATTAGAGTTGAAGCATTTTTCTTGACATATTCATCTTTGTCCTTTAAGCACGTAAGAACCACGGGGAAAATTTCTGCTTCGACAACCATTTCTGCCAGGTCCACCGAATGCTTTGCTATCTGACTAAGAGCAGAAAGCACTTGACGCTATTGAATAAGAATAATTATTTAGACTCTATTAGAGAGGATTTGCAAACAATTTTTTTTCACTTTCATGACTTCATAGGCTTTTCTTTTATAAACTTTTCCGAATAGACTTTCATAGTTTTGGGCATAAAGGAAAACATAAGCATATATTCATGTGTTTCATTCATATCCATATATTTTAACTAAGAATGCTCACTGGTTTTTTAAAGGAAAAGGTTTTTTTTTCCATTTACTCTACTAAAGTTTCATACAACAGTAAATGATCAAATAAAAATACTTTCAACTTAACAAAATTCCATAATTATGCAGCATCCAAAACAGAAATGTATGGCATATTTAGGTTATTGTTGCTAAAAACTGACCTTACAGGCCGAAGATTTTAATTTTGTCATAATACTTAAAACATCTCAAAGAATCCTACTTTTATTTTAATGTAAATATTAGTATTTTTAAACATTGAAAACATACAAGATGTCATTGTGCATGTGTAATCTACATAAAATTGCTTATTGTCTTAGGGAGAGGGCAAAAGAAGGAGGGAGGGAGAAGACGAACTCAGAATTTTAAAAAATGAAATGTTAAAATTGTTTTTTATATGTAATTGGTAAAAACAAGATATTATTCAAAAATATATACAAGGTATCATAGCAGTCTTACTATGACTTTTAACACTATGGTTTTTTAAGACACTGTATAAAGTATAACATTCATATCAATAAAAAATCACATTTAAAAAGTAATAAACTATAAAGAAAAGACAATGTTACTAACAGTACTATGATGTTCTGTATAAAACAAGAATTTGTGTTACTGGGAATGTTTTAATTGTTGATACTACTAACATGGATGCATTTGTGTTTCTTGCCATATTTCATTGTCACAGAGCGATTTTCCTAATTGTGACTCTATTTCTAAAAATGTATTTTAATGGATTGTTTTTACACATAAGAAGACCTATGCAAGGTAACATCTGTTTTCAATGAAACTTGACTGATACTTTTGAAATTTTAACAATTCAATTCATAAGAGATTTTTGTTTTCTAATATTAATAATGGATACTTTTGAGGGGGAGTTTAAAACACATTTTTAAAGTACCTTCAGTTTAGCATCAAGGTTCAGGATCATCTGTGCTAAGTGAGCAATAGCTCCTGCATCCACCACTGTCTGGGCTAACTCTGGAGAATGCTTTGAAATATCGCTGAGAGCTGAGGCAGCAATCCTTTTCAAAGCAATTTCTGGCTCCTGGATACAGAGTACTAAAAGGGGAACTGCTCCCGCATCCACCACAGCTTGCGACAGTTCTGTGGGTCCAAGAAAAGTAATTAAGTGAGTATGGGTGACTGACCCTTGTGCAAGCCATTTTTCACCCTGACAGATACAGCAAAGAAAAAAAGGGGAGGGTGAGCTACGCTGTCTCGACATCTGCATTTCAAATCAGCCCTCCTGGTTTTCATAAACCATGTGGACCAGTCCTGAGCTGAAAAGAATACAGGTCAATCGATGGACCTCCATTTACATGCACACATTTGAGGTAGATTAGGCTGAAATGGCTTGTTATTCTGCTTTTTTTTTTTTAAAGAGAGAGGGAGAGTAAGCAGATGTCAGCTGTTTAAGCCCTGACTATTTTGCGTTTATCAATAGGCAAGCATTTTATGCATGGTTTACAATAACAGAGAAAATTAAAGTACCAAAATTTGACCAACCATCCTAATTAGGCAGTATTTGTCCTATTTATGTAAGCAAACATTAACATGGATCATGTGTCAATTCAGTAAGAAAGGGTTTTTTTAAATTCCATTCCTTTCGGATCACTTATCAAACATGATTTTTGCTTTATAATGCAACACAAATGTCTCGTTACACTACATATTTAAGAATTTTGAAAACATGATTTCCTATTTAAAAACCATGTTCTATGATGTATCTAAATGCTAAACATTTAATTAATGTTACTGTTTAATCAGTTAATCTTTACCATGGTGAAGACCAGGAATCCAGGCAATATTTTAAGTAATTCATTAATTAATTAAGCAATTAAGTGAATGTCTCACTATAGGATATACTAATTAATGTGCATATTTAGTAACAACAGTTACAGAAACACCAGTTTTAAAATATTGAATAACTAGAGAAAGACCCACACAATCCATGTCATAAAACTTTGAAAAGTACCACAGAGTTGAAGTATCATTAGGATATTGTTCATATCAACATCGATATATAACTAAATTTTTAAATGTCTGTAATTTTTTTTAATGATAAAATAAAATTTCCTTTTAAAAAAAGTGTTACATCCTTCTTTCCAAAGTGGCCCCTCTCGTTTCCCTAGTTTTTATAGTGACACTACAACTTAAAACTATTATATTTCAGTGACGTGGCTTTTTCTTGAGCATTTTAATCAATATTTTTCATTTTAAAAGATGTGCTTAATTCTCTTATTTGAAAAAGGGGGGTGATGTGCTGCTAGTAAAACTTTACTTTTTCAGAAATGTAGAGATTACAGAAAACACCACTAGGCAGCTGCTGCTTGCCCCAACTTTGTGGTTTTCTCTAAATTATTTTAAGAGCACAGAAGCACTTAGTCTCTATCATGTGATATTTGCAATTTAGACAGGCTGTAGGAACTAAGTTATGGCTTGTGCATTACCTACATGACAAATGAAGAACTCAACGGTGTTTTTTTTTTAATTGCCTCACTTAGAAATGCATCGGTTGCTAACATGAAGGGATGTTAGCATGTAATTTTCTCCGAAACTAAAAGCAAGTAAAAGAAAAATAAAGATAGAAGACAAAGGCAATGACAGACTACTGGAGTATCGACTTAACAGTAAAACAGATCCCTGTGAGACAGCTTCAAAACGGCTACAGCAAGTGTCTGAAGACTGATGAGCAGACAGGTGATACTACCACTGGGCTGGAAAGATAGCTTATTGTATCTGTTCCCAATAATCACCTTTTGTAAAGCATGAGAGCAAGAGAACTGCATTGAAGGTTGAACTGTTTCTGTCTCTAATCCATTGAGTAACTTAATGTTTTCACTATATATGCAATTCAAATGACGTCTTATTGTCATATGTATATATATACACACACACACATACACGCATATATATTTAGCTAGGTCACATTAAAACTTACCATATATTATAAATTATGTTACATATATTATAATAAACATACACGTACAATGAACTGAACTCATTTGCTTTAAGGGAGCCCCCAGATTAACCCCTCAGCTCATGTTTCTCCTTTCAGATTATATTTATATTTTATTGACCAGTCTCACAATGCCCATATGTACATTCTCTTCCATGGCAAAATCATCAGGCTTACATCTACTCCTTCCCCAAATACTACAAAGTTCAAATCAAACTGCTACATGACTGCAAGTTTTGTGAAGGCAGGAATCTTGTCTTATCTTCCAATCTTCTCACATTAAGTTATTAAAAATGTTATTAAATTGTATATGTTATAAATAATAAAATGTTTTTAAATTGAATTCTTCTGATTGCTTTTAACCACTCAACTCACTCTGTCACCCTATGGAGCACACTTGACATGCATATAGTAATGCAAAAGGAGGCTAAACATGGGAGGTAGAGTCTTCAAGTTGTCTTTAAATATTTGGAGAACTATCCTAGAGTAGTGAAATTAGACTTAAGTCTGCAGAGATGCAGAGGACATAGCTAGGAGTAATGTGTAGACATTAAAAGGAGACAATTTTCAATTTCATATCAGGAAGGACATAGCATAAAATAGAAGGTATTATACTTACACATCTACTTCTATCAATTGATTTTGTGTTTATTGTTTAGACTCAGTTTCACTGGTTGGGAAATTCTAGGCATGAGAAATTCTTCTACTGATGAAAAAAAATATCTCTTCTCTAATTTCTATCCTTAGAGAACATGCCAAAGGCCTTGTGAGGTTATATGATGCTCCGAATCATGAAGCCAGTGGGAGTCAGAAAAGGAAATGGAGACTAAATCTTCTTGACTTGTAAAGCTAATCTCTATCCATTCTTCTGACAATTCTCAGACTTTTTGATCTCAGGACCCTTTTATATTCTTAAAAATTAAGGAACTCTCCCTCCAAAAGAACTTTTGTTTATGTGGATTATCTCTACCAGTATTAAAACACAGTACATTATAATGAAAATAGTTTTGACTTTATTGACCCCCTGAGAGAGACTCAGACATCCCTAGGAGTCCCTGAACTACACTTTGAAAATTTCTGCCCTATACCATTCTATTTCTTGCATGTGTAAAATTTATTGGTAGAGGCAGTATTGTGTCATAGAAAGAAGGCCAGCCTTGGAGTCAGGAAGAGCCAGACCCAAGTCTTTGCCCCTGTTACATATTAGACAATTACAAATGTCTGTGACTTTGTGTGTCAACTTCATCTTCACTCACCTCCTTTGTCTAATCAGTTGCCAAATCTTTTCATCTTCCCAAAATTAACTCTATTGGGTGTGTATATGTAATATATATGTGTTACATATATATTTTATATACATGTCATCTCTCCCACCTAGCCTCAAAGAAAGGGACTATCTAACTTTTGTATCTCTAGCATAATGCCTGCCACCCAGTAGGTGCTTATTAAATATTAATTAATTGATTGACCACAAACAAATCATTTAACCTCTCAGTTTCTCCAGGCAACTCTCTAAAACTGTAGGTTATAGATAAGCTTCCTGTCTACAGGAAAGATTTTCCAAATTAGAAATTCCTTAAACTGATCAAATTATAAATTTGAATCCACAAAACAAAATTCTTTTGTATTGTAGTATACATCCCTGGATCCTAGCAGTAAGAGTGTTGAATTTGGAGTCAAGATATCCTGAGTTCGAGTGTCAGGTCTGATACTTGTATGGTTACTTATCCATGAACAAGTCACTTAATTTACCCTCAGATCTCAGCTTCCATATTTGTAAAGGGGCCATGATAATTCTTGAGTTATGTCAAGATGTAACTATGTAACTATATAGGAAACTATGTAACTATGTAGGAAAACTCTTTGCAAACAAAATGCTATGTAAATGTGATAGTAATTATTCCTAATAATGACATTAATCTGAAAGTAGAAAGGGTTGCCTTGTGAGGTAGGGAAGGTCCCTTTATGAAAGGTGATCAAATGAAGGTTAGAAAACCACATCATATTTCATCAGTTTCCTATCTGACTCAGACTTTTAAGAGAAAAGAGTCATTCTTGGTTTTCAAGCATGTTCAAGCTTGGATGCCTTAGGCAAAAAAGCAGTAAATGATGAACTCATGAATAATGTTGGTAAAGATGTTAGGACATTTGTTATTTTAAATTATAGGTGAACCACCAGATTATTCCCTTTCAAAATGTAGCTTTTGTTCTTCAAAATGAAAAGCAGCAAGATGTAGTAGAAAGAGTCCTGGACATGTCATCAGAGCATCCAGACTCACCTCCCTGGTGACGCCCACTTTGAGGTTCCACTATTTAGGAAAGTCAATTCACCTTTGAACTTTAGTGACTCTTTATGTAAAGGAGCTATCATAATACTCATCCCACATTTACAGTGTCACTTGAAGGTTCAAATATGTTAATGTACATGAAGCACAAAGAATTCTATAAATGTAAAATGTTGTTATGATAGACTTCAAGATACAGAAATAAGGAAAGGAGTAGGAATATAAAATTTTATTCTATCAAGAAAAAACATTTTCATAGCATATGAGATCAGTGATATTTGGCTATTTCTTTTTTAAAAAAACAATCAAGAAAAATTGCATCTCCTGTGTGGACAAAACAGCTGAGAAGGCATTGTTAGTCACTTTTAGCTAATCTATTACTGATATAAAGCAGAAGTATTCTTTCTTCTTAGTTTTTCATCCTTTCCCTCATTCCCTTCAGTCATGTCCTTACTATATTACTGTGGTTTTTAAGGCTACCTTTGAGGGTATTATTATGTTTAAAAATTTTTTTAACTAACTTATTTTAATAATTGTACATTTTCAGTAATAAAGGCAAGTTATTTGAATGGCATCTCATTTACCCAGAAAGGATAGGAAATATAAAAGCTGCTGATTGCCTGCTTGCAGATAAGTGAACGTACAGTGTGCAGATTTGATACTACACCATGTGAGTAAAGGAATAACTGGCGCCTTTCTGCCCCATGAATGGCTCATTGTTGAACAGTGAAACTGAGCCAGCCTCCTCCGTGGAATGGTGACATCAGAAACAAAGATCAACTAATCACACTCCTCTTTTGTTTCCCTCACCTTTTTTTTAATCCTTTTGGTAACATCTACAATTCCTCTAGAAAATGTATGATGAAACTCATGCAGATACAGCTCTTTGAATATGAACGATAGAAAAACTTATGTCTTGAGTATTTTCCCTTCCCTTCCCTTCCTTTCCCTTCTCTTTCCTTCCAATATAGTTGCTGTCTAGAATTGTTTTCTTTAATACCATAAGGGTTGTACTGATCTTTTAGAATATCTGGGGAGCTTGTTAGAGCTCCATAGATTAACTTTTTTTTAAGTTCAAAAGCTCAATAGAAAATAAACTCATTGAGGGCAATTCCAATTCATTTCTGCATTTTGTATCCACCCTCTTCTCCTCCCCCAGAATTCACTAGACTGCCTTGAAATTATTCTTTGGTTGGCCATAATTTAAAATATAAATGAAAAAGATAAAAAGAGACCATATTGGCTCAGGCTCAGATTCCAAATATTTCTTTACTAGTAGAAAATTGATTCATGGTACCCTTGTGATAAAAAAAAAAAATTAGTATAGCTAGAGAGTTAAAAGGAAGGAAGACAGAAATGACACTCAAACTAGAGATGAAAAATGACTTTTATGATGATTGGAGGCATAAATACTAATTCGTCAGTCACACATTCTAACAAATTGCATGCTAGGGTCATTGGAAAGGGACTGACCCCATGTTGAATGAAAAGGAAGAAGTAATGCCTTTAAAGGGTATAATTGAGGAAACAAGGCAATTATTTTAAAAAACTGGTTTTGCCTTAAGTGTCTTCATAATGGCCTCAACTTTGCCCTTCAATCCTGGTGGTGGATACTTGGTCTAGAGTCCTTTCTCCACCTCCAACTCTTGGAGTCATGTTTCTGTAGCATCAGGTCAGATGAGGGGTCACTGTAGTTTTAAAGTAACCTGTTGAACAGGTGACTGTAGTTTTAAAGTAACAGTTATGGACAGATTTTTAAAAATTTGTATTATCATTGCTTTTTATTGTTAAATCATATTGCTTTAAAAAGAAAAACTCCCTGTTTCTAAATCCGTCTAAAGTTATGTTTAATTTTGATGTTTTTCCATTCATGAGTCAAGCTTTTCTTTGTACTTGAGTAGCTTACATCTGCCAATTAAAAGATGGGCCAGTTTTTGCATATGGCCTTAACATGTATAGACATCTAAAAATCTGGTCACCACTTAAAACCAGAAATTTCAAAATGCATTTGATTTTTTAAAGGTATAAACCCTAAAAAAAAAAAAACTAATTCTATTGTTTTTCCTTCACTTCCCAAATGAAAGCTATCATTTTTTTATTTAACAATGTATAGTGATATGATAACTAAATCAAAATTTACATAATTCACTGTAGCTTGAACATACCAGCCTCTTGTTCGATATTTAGACACAGTTGAGATTATGAAAAAAATTGCTTTGTATTTACTTAACCTTTCTTTTTCAGGGATTTAACTTTGTTTGAGATGATTGGTTTCATAGCAAGATGCCCCAGTTCCTTTAAAAGAGGTTGGTAAAATGCTATCACATTCACCTATTCTAAATCACAGCTGAGTGAGAAATTAGGATCACTTGGGGCAAATGCAATAACATTATAAACCACTCCCTCTACCCCCATTCCTTTATAAAACAGCCTGGAATTGCTCAAAAGGAAAGGAAAGAAGCCGAGATCATACCTAGTCTGGTTCTTAAGGTGGGAGAACTTAAAGGCAAATAACAAGAAATGCTAATTTGGTATTTAGTGTTGGGCTCCACTTTAACACAGCCCCCAAAAAGCAGACACAGAAAATAAATACCCTTAAAACCTCAACCCTCCAGTGCTGACAAAAGGAAAGATAATGTATGTAAGAGATAGAAAGTGAATACTTACTCGTATGGGCTGGAATGCCTCAGACGTACCTAATCTGCCTATATAAACGATGTAAAAAAGTATCTACCTTACAGTTTTATTTTAATTAGATACACAATCTCTATTTGATCTAAAAGAGCTTTTTTGTTCTAGGTATAATTCTCTATGGAATTTTCCCAAAATGAGGCCCACAGTGGGACTTCTCACTAGGAAGCAGATAAAAGTAGCTTAATAGATAAAGATTGCTGAGTATTAGCCAAATAGGCTCAATTGAAACAAAAAAATGAGAAGAGTCTTCATATAGCATGTGTATGTATGGAAATAATCAGTTCAAGCATTTTGTATTTCCTAGAGGGTAAAGGATCTCATCCTAGACTAACTCTTCCTCAAAATCTGTATTTAATTCATTTCTATTTATTGCTAAATGTACCTTTTTGATAGCTCTGCACAATATAGTCATAACTATAAGATAATCCTGGGTAGTACAGAATTAAATAGAATGAAAGCCAATGTTTCCCAAAGCTGTACTGGGGGCTGCTCAAAGAAAAAAAGTGATAACTGTAGGCAGACAGATACTGGAAACTTGCTCATTTCACAATCTATCAGCTGTGAACTATGTGTTTCATCTGCTACTGAAGTGACTACCAGATATTTGTGAAAATTGACCACCTTACTGAAAACTTGGCTTATTAGACTGTTCATTGAAAACAGTCAATCAGGTAATTCCAAGTTTAGTAAAGTACTATTATCAAGTCAAAAAGTATTTATTAAGTGCCTACTACGTGCAAGGTATTATGCTAAGCAAGGACTTACAAAGAAAAACAAAAAGCAGTTCCTGCTTTCAAGGAACCCACAGTCTCATGGCGAAAACATACAAATATTGCTGTATAAACATATATAAAAGATAAACTGCAGGCCATCAGTAAAGGGAAGGCACTAGGTATTAATGAGGGAGAATAAAGAAAGGCTTCTTACAGAAGGTGGAATTTTAGCTTGAATTTAAAGGAAGGAGCCCAGGAAACAGAGATAAGGAGGAATAAAATTCCAAACATGGGGTCCAGTAAAAAATCAGTGTCAGGAGATGGAGTGTCTTCTTTCAAGAATAGCACAGTAACACTTGATTGCAAACTACATGAGGTGGAGATGGGGGACAGTGAGTAATGAATGTATAAGAAGAGTGGTAAGGTAGGAAGAAGTTTTGAATGCCAGACAGAGAATTTTATATTTGATCCTGGAGGCAATAGGGAACCACTGATATTTGCTGATAGGGGGAAACAAGTTCAGACCCATGAATTAGGCAGATCAGTTTACCATTATGTGCACCTTTTTTATCTCCTTTACATTTTGCATTTTACATTCTTTTAGAAACACTGTACATATGTTCCCCAGGTTCTTTTTAAAAGGTAACATAACAGTGATATTCTTGTCTACAAAACTCATGTATCATGTGAATGCTTGTTCATCACATGCTGTTTATTAGAGATTGTAACAGAATCAAAATAACACAAACTGAAAAGGAAGTGACTGAGTAACACTGTCAGTAAGCCTTGTATTAAGTGGCTACTGATTGCAAGACAAATAACACTCCTCGTCTGCAGGAAGCTTACATTCAATCCACTGGAATGAGTAAGCAGAGAAGTAAATCCTAAAAGCCACACACCAGCTCATCTGAGAGAATGTACACAACAGGAGAATTGTGAAGGGCTTCCCATAGAAGGGGGTGTGTGACTGGAAGCTGGAATGAAACTAGGCATTCAAAGAGTCAGGGAAGGTGTATTCCAGGAAAGGTTTAAGGTTCAAGGAATAGCAAGGTGATCAGTTTGGTTAGATTATTGCAAAAGGGAAGAATGTAAAATAAGACTTTAAAAAAATAAACTGGAGTGAGACTGGGAAAGGCTAAGGCTTCAGAAGCTAAGTAGTTTGTACCTTATCCTGGAAGCAATAGGGGGCTACCTTTTAAAGAGGGCAAAGACTTGCCAGACTTGTACTTTCTAAGGATCATTTTGGCAGCTATGGAGAAGATTAAAGAAGGGAGAGACTGGAAGCAGGCAGTCCAATTAGGAGAGTAGTTGCAGGTTCTGGACTACACTGGTAATCATATGAGTGGAGAAAAGGGGATGGATGTGAGCTATTGAGAAAAATATAGAATCAAAAATATGTGGGAAATAATAGTAAATTGGGGCATGGGGTGAGAGAAGATAGCTTCAAACTTTTGAACCTGGATGACTAGAAGGTTGGGATGACATCAATAAAAACAGATGTTTGGGAAGGGGTTGAGTTTTGAAGGATTGATAATGGATTCTCTTTTGGACATAACTGAGCTGGAAGGGACCTTATAGATCCCTATTCTTACAGAAATGGAAATTATGGACAAGAGATGTTAAGTCCAAGTCACAAAGATAAACAAGTAGCAGGGCCAAGTTTCTAACTCCAAATCCAATAGTCTTTCCACTGTCATCATAAATCTTCTTTCATTTGAGGAGTAATCACCTGACTCTAAGCTCAGGACTTTATGTACTATGCCACCAAATTGCCCCTGGCCCTCTCTATATTATCAAAGCCATCATTTCCTTGTTGGAAGGCCATTTGAGACAAATTTATTTGGGTAGGGAGAGCTCAGAGGACATTCTAACAGGGTTGGGAGGTAGTTCAGAAGATAGTCATACCAAGTACGGAAGCAGTCATGGGAAAAAGGCAGCCTGTCCACCAGAGGATCCTATAGGAGCAGCTGCACACACCACTGGAGAACACCAAGACAAGGTATAGGGACAGCAACTGCTATAGGGCAAAAGTATGGCATACTTCAAGGGAACAAGTGAGAAAATCCACTGGGGAGGGGGAGAAAGCTAGACCAAAGTTTTGTTTTTGCAAGTTGCTGCTCTGGGAAGGGTTTCCTCTATTGTTGGGTTGTTGGTTTTTTTTTTAAACTAGATGCTCCACAATGTTCCTCAGTTCTTAACTTTCTGTAAGTGTGAATCTATAAGATATTATTGACAATATCCCTATCAAAAAATCTGCAAGAAAGTGATTTTGATGCTGTATCCTTCCAAATGTAAACTTTTCAGGCCAGATCTCATTGAGGTACTTCTAACAAAAGTATATCGAAAATTCCAAAAATTCACAGTAACCATTTACAACGCTGACAATCACCTAGGGCCATGTCACTGTGTATCAGCAAAGGCTCTATTGAATTACTATTGAATTTAAGCCTCATTCAGCTCAATAAATTCTGTCCCAGCACCAAAAGATGAGCAGGAAGCACAATTTGTTTCCATTTTACTTACCCTTGGTCATCAATACCTAGACTAGGAGAAGGAAAAGGAAAGGAAAAGCAATGATGAGATGAACCAAGTCAAGGGTTAGCTTTGGTTGGGTTTAAAATTTTATAATATAGTGATGTTATATATAATCGTACATATATATATATATACACATATAGCTTTGGTTGGGTTTAAAATTTTATAATATAGTGATGTTATATATAATCATACATAAATATATATAAATGTAGCCAATTTCATTTATATATGCCCCAAGATTAAAAAAAAAGAAAATCATATTTCTGTGTGCCTAAAGGTAAAAGGAAACAACAATATACTTCCTTGTACTTTTCCCCAATAAATAAACAGTAATCAGAAGTTTATCTTGAATCTGAAAAACACCATTCCTTAGATTAATAATATTTAAAGGGGCAGAAAAAGTAAAAAATTGTAGCCTAGTACCCCACCTCTCTCTGAAAAAATGGTAATTTCCAGACTCACTAGGCCTGGAATCAGAAAGACCTGAGCTCAGATACTACTATGACCCCTACATCCATTATATCTAATGCAGTCCTAGGGGGTGATCATATCTTAGAATTCTCCATCGCCTGAAACTATCCTAGCTCCATGATCTGGAACTCTGAAGTCTCCCATTTCTCCCACTGATCATAGTCTCTTACTCTACCTTTCTCATTGCCTACTCCAATCCTAGAAAAGCCACTTAATCTCTATTTGCCTCAGTTTCTTCAAAGGTAAAATGGGGATAGTGATAGTATGTATCTACATGCCAGAGCATCAAATGAGAACATATTTGTAACACGCTTAGCAGGGTCTGCACAAGCAGGCACTACATAGATATCACTGCTACTGTTCCCTTTCTACCAATTTAGTTAAATCCAAGCCCAGACTTTTATTCCTATGTTCCTCTGAGAAATGGGATGTTCAGAGGCTAGCACCTCCGGTGTGAGGACTGGTTGAGCCCTTTCAGGGCTGCTCATCCACCTTTGGTGTCCACTCAACTCTCACCTGTGGCTCCAAGAAGGTGTAGCATGCACAGCAGTCACGCTGGTAAACTGTCTCAGCAGACAGGCTATACCAGATTGAGGATAACCAACAGATCTCCAACCCCTAGTCGAATTACAAGGGTGTCTATTCTGAGCATGTGAAGATTCCCCCTGGTGGAATAGACAAATGAGAACATGTGCCAAGAGCCATGAAGCTGGCTGAAGCAGGTGCTGTGGAGCCCTTAGAGCTTGGTCAGATGTCGAAGATGCCAAGGTCATCCACTGCATCCCAGGCCACGGCCAGTCATCACGACTTTTGCCTTGCCACTGGACTTCAATAACTCTGGAAGACAGTGGGGCTGACAGCTTTATGCAGTTCTGCCTCACCTCAATCCAACTCACACATGAGTCGAGGCATCACCCTGTGATTTCATTGGCCATTTCCGAAAACAAAAACTACTGACCTTAAGACTTGAAAAAAATTCCATTTCCTTTTCTTGTCACTTTCCTCTTCCATCTGATATAAGCCTTTGATATTTGAATGTGTGTATGGAACAAAAAGTGTTTATAAATATTTTGAGGGGTTCCATTCTCCTCCTTTGTGCATCATTCTAGGACCGGTGTGGGGAACCTTAGGCTTCAAGGCCTGAGGGCACCTAGAGGTCCTTGGGTGCAGCCTTTTGACTGAGTCCAAGTTTTACAGAACAAATCCTTTTATCAAGGGAATTTGTTCTAAGAAGTTTGGATTCAAAGGGCCCCACTTGAGGACCTAGAGGGCCACGTGTGGCCTCGGGCCACAGGTTCCCCACCCCTGTTCTAGGAGATGGTGAAAGATTCAAATTGCTCTTCCTTTATAAACTATTCTATTGTGCTTGATCTCCAAGAATTATAGAACTTCAGAGCTATAAAAATCATTGTAGATAATCTAAACTCCTCATTTCACAAAGAGTACAATGTTTGGAAAGGGTAAGTGAATTGCCCAAGGTCACTTAGTTAGCAAGTAGCCGGAACTAGGATTAAAACCCAGCTCCTTGGATGCCAAATTCAATGCTTTCATTATACTATGCTGGTTTTCCTCTTGGTAACCATGGGGCAGAGGTAGTTCCTCCCTTTCTTTCTCCATTCCAAGAGCACAGAATGTAGTCAATGAAAAGTATTCAAAACATTTCACTACTGTTCCCCTCCACACTCAGCAAATACCAATGTTATCTCCCAATTTTATTAACTTTTATTTGGCTGACATGGTAATTTTCCATTTGATCTCTAAGACCTCATGGGACTTTAGTGAGTTTTGAAATCTGTCTATAAGGTGAGGAGTGTTCTCACATGGGGAAACGAACCACCAGGAATTAGAAACAGTGTTACTCAGCAGGATTTTCAGATACTCAGAACAGTTTGAAGAGAGAGAGAGAGAGAGAGAGAGAGAGAGAGAATCAGCAAATACTACAGACATTCCTTTGCACTCTAGGAAGGAAACACAGAGTCTCTTGGAAGGCTTGAAAACCTGCTCAATAGTTTCATTATATGCTGATGTGTGACCCAGAACACATCACTTTACTTCAGTTTTCCTCTCTATAATATGACAATGACATCCATTAGCAAAATTGGCACCCGAGTAAAGAAATATTATATAAATATATAAATATAAATATATCCCAGGGGATAAACACCACAATTCCAGCCTTCCTGTGGATCAGGCTGTCTTTCAAAGCAATTCAATTCACATAGAAATTTTTTGACTGTCCTCCCTCTTTTCACACATCTCTGGCCAAGCCATTCTTCTCATCCCTGTTTCTAATTCCATCGCTAGCCCCTGCCAGAGTCTACAGAGGAACATATGAAGTATTCCGTGTAGTTCCCCTCCCCCTCAAACGCTGCTGTGCCTATAAATAGTACCCAGATAGTGGAGAACTTGCCAAGACAGAAGCACCAGAGAAGCCAAGGAAGTTTCATAACACAGTCCCTCTGGTGCTCCCATCCCCAAAAAAGGCTAGAGCAGCTATAACCAGAATTATAAAGCTAGAGCTTAATTATTTCTTACACTTCCCTTATCCCACGTCCATTTCTGACCAACACAATCCACTCACTCTGGCATCTTCTCTCTAAAGCAGAAATACTGATAGAAATCAAAAGGAGTTTGGCCATTGATTGGGAGATAAAAGGAGACTGGAAAACTACTGGATTGTGGGAGAAGATAGCACATGGGTACAAGAAGCACCCACTCTGCAGAGATACTAATCACCACCTGTGCTATCTTCTCAGGAAGCTGATGTAAGCTTAAAAAGAATGACTGATAAATCTTCAGAATATTTTTACAAATTTTTTACAAATTTTACATTATATCACTTGACAGTTGGTGACAATCCTAAAAATTTAATGACTTGCACACATCATACAATGCTGGAAATAAAATGCAGAATTTCTGGTTTTCAAGCTTTTGGTTACCTTTTATTACTTGTAAGACCCATAAAAAGAAGTCACTGTAACAATATTTGTTTTTTCAAACATCAAGGGAAAGGCTTTAAGATAATATTCATTATTTCACTTCCCTGCTTAACGTCTACCTATTCTATTATTGTTTCCTATGTCTTCCTACTCAATTCAGTTCAATAAACATTAATTCTTCATTTTCTGTAGGTATGAGCTTTATTTGGTTAGCACTCCCCTTTTCTATCTGTGGTGTTTACAGCTGTGGATCCAACCATCTTCCTGCTATTATTAATGAGTAAGCAGAAAGGTCTGCATAAAATATCCCATCACAGACCCCCATGCACACCCTCCTGCTTTTTAAGAAGCCATTAAGAAGGAAATCAGATTATTTGGAGGCAAATCCTCTATCCATGCTGGGGTGAATGTGAATGATGTCCCTTTTTATCTTACCGAATAACAATTTCCTTGCCTTCTGAAAAAATCTATGCAGTAATCTCTTCTGGGAGCTTCTGGGTCCCAGACCCCTAACTACTGTGAAATATTGAAATTACAGTGGGAATTCCATGTGGGCGCCAGATTATAGTAGGAAATTGGAATGGGATCTCTAAGACAGAACCTATTTATGAGCTGTAATCATTTAGCCCCAGACCTCAACAGAGGGAGAAATCGAAGGGTTCTATCCAATGGGTGGCTGCCTGAAGATGCATCTGTGTGTTTTGACTATGTACTATAGACGTTACTTTCCCTCAAAGCTCTCTGGCACACTTTGAAACACTTAATTCTACTCTCTGCTTGGGATAACATCCATAGGCACACAAATACAAAACACACTGTAGAATATTCCATGTTGTTTTGAGCTGCCTTAACCACAACCTTAACATGTAACCCCTGTCGAGATCCCTCAATTTATTTGATCTAAATAAGCAACAAGTGGTCGTGCAGCTCTGCTGGAAACCATGCAGTGATAGAAAATTCCCTGTCCATGAAAGCCACATTGCATTTTTGGATTTTTTTTTTGGAAGGTCTAACTATTAGGGTGCTTCACTGTGTGCTGAGCAAAAGATTAATCTCCTTATTACTTTCCACCCATTAGCCTTAGTTCTGCCTTCTGGAGTGTCAAGCTGAATAAGTCAAATCACTTGTCGGGGATAAAACCTAAAACATCTTTTATTCCCCCGCCCCCACTCCCAGTCTTTTCTCTGAGCTAAATATTCTCAGTTCCTTCAACCAATCTTCACATGGTCCTTTCATAGCATCTGGTACATTTAAGGTACTTACTAAATTCTTTTGAATTTGATTGATTCAAGATTTAGCTTTTCTAAGCAGTGTGGAAATTGGAACTATACTGGTTGCTTGGGCCAGTTACTAGAAGGCCAGCCTAAAAAGACCAAGGCCTCCCATTGCATCCTGGGCCATCTCCAGTCATCCTGATAAATATCTGGTCACTGGGCCCAGATGGCTCAGGAGGAGAAAGTGAGGCTGGCACAGCCCTCCCTCACTCAAAACAAAGCCAAGTGTAAGTCATGTCACCATTTGTCTGATGTCATGGTCTTTGAAAATGAAGGACGAACCCAAGAACAATGTGGTACTTCTTAGTTCCTGCTTTCTCCCCATCACCTTCCTCTGAACCTGTCAATATCTTTTCTAAAATGTGGCACTCAGAACTAGATGAAATATACCAGGTAGAATAAGACCTGGTCAGAGTACAATGGGACTGTTACTTCCCTTCTGGACCTATTCTTCTTTAATCCAGCCCATGTTCAAATTTGCTTTCTTTTTTCTTTTTTTGGCTACCATAATAAACTGCTGGCTCAATTTGAGCTTAAAACTTATTAAAATTTCTAGCCTGTTTTCTAACCTTAATCACTTTCTGGACCTATGATTCTACTAATACATTAGGTTGTGAGTTCCCTGGGGGCATGGACTGTCTTTTGATTCTTTTTTATCCCCAGGGCTAAGCACAGTGCTTGGCACAAAGGAGGTACTTGAATGATTATTCACTATGACTAATACAGTCTAAGATCACTACTGCTGATCAAATTGCTGGCTTAGTTTGAGCTTGCAGTCCACTAAGACTCTTAGACCTTTTTTCACACAAATGACTGTCTAGCCACATCTCTCTCATTTGTACTTGCACATTTGGTTACAAATATACAAATTCAGCATTTCACATGTCCCCTGTTGGATACAGCCCTGTTATTCTGGCCATCAAAGTCATTGTGATTGTCATTCCAGATTGTCACTCAGTACATTATATCTTTCAGCATATCCTTCCCCGTTCCATGTCCACGGCTCAAAATTCATCAAGTTCTAGCCACACAATCTGCTCCCTCCGATTGTAATAGCAAGATCAGTAAGGAATTAGACATTATAGAGAAGAGTGGACTGTGGCTATCCCCTCTGGAGAGGTGAGGGAGAAGGTACTTAATGGTAGGATAGCCATAAGTGAAATGGCTTTTATTTCCTTTTCGGCCATTGACTATCCTTCCCTAACCCAGACCATGCTTCAGATTGGCAATGATAAAATAGTCTGTCTCCAGCACTCCTCCCACTTGTCCCAAAAACATCCAAAGCAGAACTGATATTTCCCCCTAAATCCATCATTCCTGCTCAAAAGATTTATTTTTATAGCTGGCTCCATCACTCTTCCATTCATTTGGGTCCGCAACTTTAGGATCCTCTTTGATTCTCTCCTATCCTTAACCCCTTACATTCACTCAACAATCACTCCACAGTGCTTCTCAGTCTCCACTGTGACTCCACTCACACATCCTTACCTGGACGACTGCAATAGCTTCCTGTGTTCTCCTGGCTTCCAGGCTCATCACTCCATAGCCTACCTTCCCTATTGCTCCCAAAGTGAAATGCTTAAAATATAAATCTAACAATTCATCCCTCCTTTTGCCCCCAAATCTCCAGATAAATTCCTCATTTATCCTAAAATAGAAATGTTAGCCTAGCATTTAAAGCCTTCAACCATTTGGTCCCACCTACTTTTCCAATATTCTTTAACATTACTGCCTTGCACAGTCATTTACCTGATAACTGTTTTTCATTTGCAAAATTCCATGTTTGGTCTCCATGTACAAGTGATCCCTATATCTGGAATGTGTTCTTTCTTTACCTTTATTCCTTACAATCTTGAGCTTCCTTAAAATACAGATCAGGTGCTACTCCATCGATGAGACTTCCTGATTCCCACCCCATTGACAGGTATCAGCATTGCCTTCCCCTAAAAATTACTTTGTACATAGTTTGCATTTGTTTGCCTATACAAATGTTGTCATACTCTTCCAATGGAAATGTAAGCTTCTTGAGGGCAGGTGATTTCATGTTTGTTTTTTTATCTCCATAAGTTAGCACAGTGACTGATACCCAGTCACCTAATAAATGTTAGTCAAATTGAATTAATTTAAATGCCCTTGGAAAATGCTATGGGCACTCAATTTATCTATCTCTTCCAAATCACAGAAAAAAGCATCGGAGTATAATATTAGATCCATTAAGCCAAGTAACTGGTATTAGTCAGCCAACTCCAAATCCACCTCTCTCTACATGGTCACAATTAAAAATCAATTTTTCCAACATATTATTTCCATAGCATTTTTCTGATAATAATCTTATCAAAGAAATAAATGAAATTAATCTGGAATGAATTGTTTGTAAAGAACCCATTTAGGCTCACAGTGATCACCAAAGTGATGCTTCTCTCACTATATGCTAGACATATTATAGGAGTCATCATGTCTAAAATCTAAACCTCTAGAATTTTTCAGAACCACCAATTAAGACTAATGAATGAGTGCCTCTCTACAGTAGCCAGTAAGTTTGATTGAGAATTCTAGTGCTGCTTGTGACATGCCAAATAGAAAAAAAAAATCCTCATTATAAGCCATCCTAAAAATCAACAACTTTTGAATAATATCTCTATTTCTTCCCCATCCTTTTCCCTTACCCCTCCCCCAAAATACTTTTGTTGACATAAGGACTGGAATGTATGGTGCAACTATATGATAACTTATTGTTCAATCATTTTTAGTCATGTCAGATTTTGTGACCCCATTTTGGGGTTTTCTTGGCAAAGATACCAGAATGGACTGTTATTTTCTTCTCCATTTTTTTTTTTTACAGATGAGAAAACTGAGGCAAATAGGGTTAAGTGACTAGCCCAGATTCACACAACTTGTAAGTGTCTGAGACCTGATTTGAATTGAAGAATATGAGTCTTCCCAACTCCAGCCCTGGAATTCTATGCCCTGTGCCATCTAGCTGAACCCATATGATATCTTATTATGTGTGAATAAATAATAAAATAGCATTTCTATTATCATCTGGTTGACTCAGCAATAACCAAACCAATTCTAGTTACGCAACATCTTTTTTTAAAAAAAAAGTTTTTCATTACCTCCATTATGTCTTGCAATGTACCCAAGTGCCCAGGCTGCTGCTTCCTTCACTCCAGGATCAAAATCTTCCAAGCATATAACCAATGTATCCAATGCTCCACAGTCAACTATTGCTTGTGCTAACTGAGGAGAATGTTTGCCAACTGCTCTTAACACAAATGCAGCTGCTTTCTTGTAGAAACGCTAAGAGAATACAGACATATTTTTTATTAGAATTTCTTGTTGGAAAATATAAAAATAATATAGTGAATTTGCTTTTCAGTGCTGCAAATAGAAGTAGCATGCAAAATAATTTTGATTATACATAAAGTTGTCCAACTAAAGCTAGCCTCAATCAAATAACTGAAGGGGAAAAATGTAAGTTTTTCTTATTACTTTTTAAGTTTGTGTTTTACTCTTTGCAAATGGATTGTGACATAAAACTTATTTCCAATATTTCAATAAGACAATGAAATTGTATTTCTCTGAAGAATATGAGAAGAAATTAACAGATTGCTTGCATGTGCAGATAAACTGTTAATTGATGTTAATGAGTTCATTTTGCTTGCCCTCACTCTCCCAGAGTATGATAAGCTTTTCGTTGGTACCACAGTAAACTTCCTGACACTCCCACATGATCTGAAAAAAAAATCATCTTCCAGGTGAACTGTCAACGTGCACAATCAAATAATTATGACAAAACATTGCAGTATAGTTAAACAAACACTAGATTTGGAGTCAGATAATCTAGTTCAAATCTTGGCTCTGTTATTTACTACCTAAATGACCTTGGACAAGACATTTATGCCCTTTGAGCCTCAGTTTCCTCATCTGTAAAATCAAGGAATTTGACTCAACGATATCTAATGTCCTTCACAGCTCTAAATCAGTAATCCTTTGAACTTTACAACCACAGTAAAGTTTAAATCTTTAAACTCCATTTTATACCTTCTACTATTAAATTGTTTAGAGAATGAGATAGGACTATTATTTTCTTTTGCTAATAATGGGTATTTTTTACAAAGAAAAAGATATCCAAATGACTTAAAGCAATTCTTTTTAAAAGTTGTCCTGCTTTTTCTTTTATGACTTGATATCTATGAATATTTTCTTTTCATAAATAAAGGTAGCCTTCAAGTGAGAAATATAGACTAGAACAAAATTAGAAAAATAAGCATTTTTAAATCTTTTCATTAAAAATGAAAATTGGTGGAGAAGATAATATTTCATTAAAAAACAATACCTGGTATCATAAAAAGTAGAGATAACAATGATAGTATTTTATTTCCTTCCTATGAGTAAAGGTGAATTGCAACCTTATTTCAGATTCAAAGTTTCTGTAATTTCCATATGGCCAAATGTTTCTAGGTTAAAGTGCATGAAAATATTGCCACTTACTTAAAGTTGAATTTACCTGAAAACTATAGATATGAAACTAAAAATGTGAAATGTGTATAAGTATTTTGAGATTTTTGTTGTTCAGTGACTTTTCAGTCATGTTTAATTCTGTGACCCTTTCTTGATAGCAAAAAAAATGAAAATATGGAAACCAAAATGTTTTGAGATGTTTTATGGAGTGTTCGAATTGATAACTGGATTTTCCATATAAATTCCCTAGATGATTATATTAATTGCATGACAAGTTAAATTTGAGGTATACTTGGTATAAGTGGAAGAATTTTTACTGGTTCTTTAGTGGAATGCATATTGAGGGCATTTTTTAAAAAGCTTCAAATGGAAGAGCATTGTTTAGTTTCTAACAACTTGGAAAGTGAGACTTGAAGATACATTTCATAACATGAGATTCAGTTCACTTGGTTTCAGTGTTTATATCTTGCAAGTGATAATTTTCAGAACAGAGGAGCATATAATTACACCCAAAATGCCCACACAGTTATGCTACCACATCCCCCTATTCATTTCTTTCCTTTTCCAGCATTTTTAATTTCCTTTTTGGCCCCTTTTACACAAAATTTCCCTCTGAAATGGAACTGGGGGAAATAGAACTGAGTCCCTCAGAAATATCACAGTTTGGACAAAATGGAAGACAGTGATAGATGATATTTCTGTTTTTCAATTCTTTCTGATCTTTCTCCTCTTACTTCTAGCTTAGCAAATTTCGGGGACGCAATGAGAACCACTATAATAAATTAAACCTCGTTAGCCCTTCCTCTCACATGAACGGGGAAATTAAGAGAGATAAAAATACCCTTCAGAGATCTTTTCATCTATATTTAGAAGGCATGTTTCATTGAAACCATTTCAGACAAATGAAGATCAACTCTTAAAGATACCTGGAGAAAATGATTTCTTAACCTCTATAATCATGCTTAACATGATTAACAAATCAGAGCCTCACGCTTGGGAAAACCCTCCATTGTTATGGAGACCAGGAGTCTAGGACTCATAGTGATCTAGAGATACATAGGGAGAAGATATGGGAAAAAGAGAGGGCACACTGTTATCTATTCCTCTGTTTTAGGTCTAAGACTCTCTTCTACAGCATCAGCAAGTAAAACTGCCATTGTTACTAATGAATGATAGGCTGCAAAGAGGCTGACTGTCTATGAACAACAGACGCTCCACCTATTCTTTGCACGTGTGGCTGCCATTCTGTGATATTTCCTCCCATCTTCCTCCCTCTTTTTCCCTACCTCTATGACTCTGATGGCCACTTTAATAAGACTACATGTTCCCCAGGCACATCATGCGATTGCTCCAAGCCTTCCAATACCCTTGGAAGAGTCAAAGTCATTTTTTCAATGCTCATTCTCAGGAAGTTCTACTTCACTAACTTCCTACAGCAATTTAAAACCATTTCCTCACAACACTCAATAGTAATGGAGAAAAACGACTCCCCATCCTCCAGTTGATGACCCTTCATATGCTTAAAGACAATTACTGACAGTCCAGAGGAGAGAAGGCTAAGTGGCGGTGACCTAAGAATTCTAATACCCTCCAACTTTCATCAACTCATTTTCCATATGCACTTGGACCCTCTGTAAACAGGACCTTAACATAAATATACATTGCTTATTTTAAAAGTAACAGTCCTTACATTCTGTTCAGCCAATGAATAAACGAGTTGCGGAAGAATGTCTCCCTTTACAACGGCCTCTGCCAGGTCATCGTTATAATTAGCCAGTCTCCCGAGAGCCAGGGCAGCAGTCTGCTGAATAGTTGGGACAACATCCAAGAGAAGTGGCCTCAGCAAAGACATTACACCTGAGTTACATTGGGAAAGAAGGGAATGAAAGTTCACAACATCAGCAAAAAAAAAAAAAAATTGTATGTTATCCTATAATATAGACACCTCTTGTTTGAAGGATAAAATTGATGTGTGTCGCCTGAAAACTAATGGCTATTTTCAAACTTCTAACTAACCATTTCTTAGTAGAATTATAGCCTCTTAGAATGAGAAACGGAACCAAACCTCCTTCCAACCCACCCTTTCCAAGTCCTTCTTGTCTTTCAAAAGCCTAGCTCAAATTCAGCCTCACTCCCCCTTCCCAATCCAGAACAAACTTTGTCCACTAGCTGTATGATCATAGGCAAGTCACTTCCTGAGTCTCAATTTCCTTATCTGTAAAATAGTGATAACAACCTACTTCATATGCTGTTTTTAGAGAAAGGTTTTATAAACCTTAAATAGCTACATAAATAGAAGTCAGTACTCCAACCCACACTGATCAGTACCTTCTCTGATTTTCGACAACATTTATGGTCTGTACCACACAATTAAATCCTAATTATATAGTTACTTACATTGTACTCTAATCGTCTTGTCTGTTAGTGTTTGTTTGTTTGTTTTTAAACAGATTTTAATATCCTTCTGGGGGAAAAACATGTCTTAACTTATTTTGTAGTCCACATAGCACCTAAGATAATACTGGGCACATACATTCAATAAATATTTGATTGGTGTAAAACAATGTGTGTTGCTTTGAGGGAGAAGGGAAACTGGGAAATTATTAATTAACATTTTATCATTGTAGTATTTTTCAGCTACATATATTAGCTTGTCTTCTTAACATTTTTGCAAAGGAGGTTGCTATTATTTCTGTTCATAAAGAATTCTATTTCCATTGATAACACCATCGTCCTCTCAACTTAACAAGTTCATTACACTCTGATTCACTTATTATATCAGAAGTCTACCATATGCAAAGCACTATCTTAGATCCTAAGATACAAAAATGAAATATGGCCAAATCTCCCCTCAAGGAGTTTATAAGATATTTCGGTGTAGGGCAAGAATTAGGCACATTCCGAATAATCAGAGTACAATGCAGATGTGAGAAGTTAAAACAATGTCCTCACAAAAGGCTATGCAAACTCTGAAGAGGTCACTGCCACCTAAATAGAAACCAAAGTTTCATGGAGGAAATCGCTCCTGAATTGGATCTTAAAGGAGAGAGAAGTTTTAGCAAGAAGAGATGGTAGGAAGATTATCCTACGTATGCAGGACACTCCAAGAGAAAAGATAGCTATATCTCAGATTCATGTTTATATGGATGAATCACATAGCTACTGTTTCCATGATTTCTAATTATTTCACTGTTTCATATAATTAATCCTTAATATGTGATTTTTATGTCTTGTTTCTCTCAATTACTTAGATCCTGGTGTGAATGTGGCCATCATTTTCAGAATGACTTCTCCACACACTGTTCCACTATCACAAGGAGATCAAAGAAAAAAGATGCTGACGGTTTGAAGTAAATCTATCACCACTTCTAGAATATCAGCTCAAAACACATACGGTTTCATTTTCATATATGAAGGGTTGCACATTTGTTACATAATCGAAAATAACTTTAGAAAAATAACTTTAGATCTCTGTCTGCATATCATATGAAGTAATTAGTGGTAAGGAATAATTCCTTCATTTTACAAATAAGGAAACTAAGGTCCACGGACAGGAAATGACATGTCCACAGCAAAAAAGCTAACAGCAGAGCTGGAATGCAAACCCAGGTGTTCAAGGCCACCTTTACTATTATATGGTTACCTAATTTCCACTTACGTTACAGATTTGAAACTCCCTAAGTTGAGAAATTCAAAGATAAGATAACCCCCCAAAACCATTCATTTACTTTTATCTTTATATAACACGTAGACAACTGTAATTAGATTACATTTTAATAAAAATACAAATATAAATAATCATTAAAAATTTTGACCTGGGATTCCACAATTCATGAAATCTAATCCAAAAAATAAAAATTATATTAATTCTTTAGGCTATTTGATATTTATAAATATACCAGAAATGGCAACCAGTTAATTAATGGTAGCTAACATTTATGTAACACTACATGTCGAACATTTTGCAACTGTTCTTTTATATTCACAACATCATTAGGGTGTAAATAGCTATCAATATTCCCATTTTACAGATGAGAAAACTGAGCTTAGGTGATTTTCTCCGAGTCACAGAATTAATAAGTATCTGAGATTCAACTTGAACTTAGATCATCCTGATTATCCACTGCACCACCTAGCTGCCCATAAAATCTGCAACACAGGATTCTAAAGTTCATGAAATTTAGTCAGAAAAATTAAAATAATATTAGCTCTTCAGGGTACCTTGGAAAACACCATAAATAGCAACTATTTATTGCCCATCAAACTAATGTCAGCTAAGAAAACAGCAACGCTATTATGAGAAAAAGTAACTAACATGAAATAAATGTTTATTCTTACAATATTCCCCTGAGTGTACTAAGACTATAGTTCGAACACAATAGCCATTAAGATTTTATGTGTGTCTAGTCAAAAGATATGCACATAAGTATGTATATATTGAGATAGATATAGATATATTCAGGATCCTTTGGAACTTTTTCTGATTATAACATGTGAAAAGTTTTTATTTGCAATTGCTGAATTTGCAATACTGACATATACCCCCCCAAAAAAGATCTTAAAATACAAAAGACAAATATATACTTTAGAATCAGCATTACTTTTGACTAAAGTTCAACTAACCTTATAGTTCAAAAAGCCTTATGAGAGACACTATTTAGTCCTGATAAAAATTAAATGGCTTTACTACAAAAATCCATGAGCTACTAGGGTATGGGAAGAGTCAGTAGAGTATTGTGAGAAAACACTGCCCTGGGAGTGACATGAGATCCAGTTCCTGTAGCTATATAATTAGAATAAATAACACAATAAATAAATCATTCTACCGGCGTGAGTTTCAACTTCCTCATCAATAACATGACCAGACTATCCAAAAGGTGCCTTCCAGGTCTAAAACTTCCATGATTCTGTAATTATTTGTATAGTTATTAAGAATATTGCCATCATTTACTCAAATGCCATCTTCTTTCTGAAACTTGGCTCTCCCCTTTATCTTTTCTATTTCCATGGATAGCACCATCATCTTCCCAATTAATCTAAACAAATAATTATAAAATGCCTGATCCAGGCACCAAAAATTCAAGGATACATAGAAATACAATTCATGCCCTCAGTGAGATTACAATCAATTTCATAGTTAATGATATCTTTTATTTCTCCATTGGAGAATGGAAGGGAGAAAGATGAAGAGAAAGGAGAAGCAGAAGGAGAGGGAGAGAAAGAGGGCAGAGAGAATATAAGAGATTGACAGGACCTTTGATCTAATTGATACAGGGAACTCCTACTTGAGGAAACTCACATTGACTGGTTGGGAAGGGTCAACTATTTCTCCCCTCAGAGGTCTATGAGATAATCCTAATAAGTTTTCTAGCACTATCATTCATATCCATCTGTGAGCTCCTCAGTGATTATCAATTTTAGCCAGTCAAGGTTGATTAACTTCTAGAAACTGGTATTTATTAAAGTGGTGCAATAAAAAACAGTTGGAACAAAAAAAATCTCTCAAAGGTCTGGGATACTATTGATAATTACACACAGGTGGGGAAGTAGACTCAAGCTCAGAGAGCCCCTATACCTATGCTGGGCTGCTAGATGGCTCAGCGGATAAAGGATCAGGCCTGAAGTCTGGAAGACTCACCTTACTGAGTTAAAATCTGACCTCAGACACTTGCTAGCTGGATGACCTGGACAAGTCACTTAACTTTGTTTGTATCAGTTTCTCATCTGTAAAATGAGCTGGAGAAGAAAATGGCAAACCACTCCATTATCTTTGACAAGAAAATCCCAACTGTGATCATGAATATTTGGATGTGACTGAATAACAAGAAAACATCCAAGGGGGTGACTCTCAGGCTCTCATTTATTAGAAATCCTTTTCTTCCCCTGTGGAACTCTCATCTTTCCCTTAGATGTAGCTCTCTTCTGGGCTCTGAGAGTCAATGTCTTAAGTTGCCTTCCCTTGGTGGATTGACTTTGTCCTTTTGTCCTCAGTGTGTGCCCCTGCTATGCTGCTAAAGGTATACTGTTAGCAAGAGAGAGAGAGAGAGAGAGAGACAGAGAGACAGAGAGAGAGAGAGAGAGAGACAGAGAGACAGAGACAGAGACAGAGAGAGAAACATAATTGTAGGCTGGTTCCTTTCACTACCACTCAGTTCATGCCCTGGAGGAATACTGGAATATACAAAGGCCTAGAGGTGTATCTGGTTTTGCTTTTGTTTTCAAAGAATTCCCACATCCCTTGTGTCAGATAATCTAATTTTATCCAATGATCGAACACTAACTCCCACTTCATTTATACTTTTGATTGAGTTTTTCATCTCTACCCTTATATATTGTGGATATTTCCCAAAATCTTAGTTATTAAAATTTAAAATTGCATCAAGATTTCTGGAACACTCTGTATTTGCGTTAATGCACTATATATTTTGGATACCAGATTTTAATCGGATATATTCAGTGCAAATATTTTTCTCAATTGAAAATTTCTCTTTTTGTACTTGCTGCATTAACTTTGTTCAAGCAAGAAAGTCTTAATTTTGTATAGTCAAAATTGCCTATTTGCTCTGTTATGGATTACCTCTATTATTTAGCTAAGAATTCCTGAACGGTTCTTCTTATGCTCCTCTAATTGCTTTTATACTATGACTTTTCTTATTTAAATAATTTTTTCCACTTGGAACTTATTGTGGTAAATGATGTAATATTCTGGTCTAAGTCTATTTTTTGTTGTTGCAAAAATAAGCTCCAGTTCTTATCAAATAAGGAATGCTTTCTGCCAGGAGTTAACACTCGGATTTATTGAACACTGTTGTTACTGATTTAGATTTTATATCTGACTCTTGCTTACCTAGCCTGTTCACTGATCCACTTTTCCTTTTTCTTTTTAAGCTAAATAACTTTGATGATTACTGTCTTATCATTTGAGATCTGAAGCTGTTATTTTGTATCACTCTCATTTTCATTATTTCTTTAGATATTCTAGATATTTTGATCTTAAGATAAATTTTCTTATTTTTTGGTCTAATCCTGTGTGAAAAAGCCCAGTAGTTTCATTGATATAGTATTAAACATATAAATTATTTCAGGAGGTACAATCATTTTTTTATATTGGCGTGGCCCATGCCTGTCTTCCATTATTTCTGTAAAGTGTGAGATACTCCAAAAACTTGACATCTGTACTGAGAAACCATGCTAATCTGCTCTGCATTATTTCAATTTTAAAATATGAATCACTAGAGCAAAAATTAATTTTTCCAATCTCATTTTACACTACTCCCTAAAATACACTGATTTGACTTCTCCAATGTCCCATTTTTGGTACCTCTTTCTGTCTATATTTTTTCATACTATTTTGTCTGTCAGAACCCTTCCTCTTTCCTTTCTTCAGAGCCATCATTTCCATTGAAACCTTCCTACTCTAATCACCTCTCCGCTAAAATGATCTCTCCCTCATAACACTATTACTACTATTACACTTTACCTGTCCTTTTCTCTTACATTTTCCGTATTATGCCTTGTCTGGTTATTTCTGTACATCTGAACCCTCCTACTAGATGGCAGACTCTTTGAAGGTATAATCTACCTCTTACTTAATCTTTTTATCCCTAGAACCTAGTCCAATTTCTTACATATACAAGGCATTTATGTTTGATGAGTTTTAGGTTAAATGGAAATAAGTGTGAGATTTTGTGTGGTAGCAAATAAAAAATGTAAACAAAGCGGGTGCCCCTCAATTCATGAATAGCTACACCAACTTCAGTTCATGAATATAGTAGAATATTGTTGCACTGAATGTAAATAAAAATGAGGAGGGAAAGCAAAGCCACAAGCATTTGCAAGGTAATAGTATTTATTAAGCACTTAATATGTACCAGGCACTGATTGTGTTAAGCACTGGGGATACAAATACAAGCAAAGAGATCATTCTTATCCTCAAAGATCTTACATTGTGAAGGTGGGAGATAACACAAAAAAGGGAGCTGAAAAGTGGGAGGTGGGGGGGAAAGTCCACCAACAGAGACCTAGTGAAAAGTCCAGAAATTCAGAAGCAGAACCATGAAGGGAATTAAAGGTGGCTGATCTGGGACCCTCCACAACCCCAGAAAGAACTCACCAATAGAAGAGGCTGGCATAGTGGAAGGATGTTCCAAGGTGAGGCAGCCCCAGGTGTTGAGGGAATTTCTAGCATAAGATTGTACCTGAGGCACAGCCCAAAAAATCAGAAGCAGAGATAGGAGAGAATAAAAATCATGGAAAGATTTGTGTGCAAAATGTCCAAATGTCAACTGAATATGTTTCTTGCCCCCCTCACCTTTGTTTTCTATTTCTTATTCCAGAAATGCTTTTAAAAATTTAGCATCAGATGACTTTTAATAACTTATTATGCAGAGGATCAAATCAGCTCTTTTAATAACTAAAAGATTGGTCTTCATCTATTTCCATATCATAAAACAGCTTTGAAATAAACATAACATCCAGATTTTTCCATCTAATGTTTTATAATAATAAAATGAAGATGTTTATCTGAACAACCAAAAGAAAAAAAAGCTGAAATCCAAGTAATGGAAAAATCAATGAAGTCCTGGAGAAGAAATAAGAAAACATATTTCTTTCCTTGCAGTGGAGAAGTATCGTATATGCTGTCACCTAAGATTTTTGTATCAGATATTTTGGTTTAATTTGCTGTTCTTTGTCATGGAGGAGGGTTCAGTGGACATGGGGCAAGGGAAGATGAATGGCAATGATTTAAAGGGGAAAAAAAGCATCAACAAAATTATTTTTAAAAAAAGAAATTCAACGATCTCAAAATGAGACGTAAACTTTATTGTTACATATTTATTTGTCTCTTTTAATAGCCAAACAATCCCTTGCAGCAGCAGCATCCTCTGCTCATAGATCTCATCTCTGGACCTTTCCATAAGCCATCCCACAAGGCTTTATAGCATCTTACCTTTTCCAATCCAACAACGTACCCTCTACTGTTCAAAAACCCTGGTATGGAAGAAAAGGCATGGAATAAGGAGTCAGTAGACCTGAATTCTAATCCTGGCTCTGCCACTTACTACATATAATTTAGGTGAGTCACTTTTAAAAAATCTTCAGTTTAATGGGGATTGGAATCATAGCATTTCGAAGTTGCTATGGATCTCAAGTCCAATGTATGACTTAAAATTAATTCCTTCTCCAACAATCTAACAAATAGTCACCCAGACTTTCTCTAAGACCTCCAATGAAAAGAAATCCACTATCTTTCCACTTTTGGAGAACCCTAATTGTTAGGAGATGTTTCCACACAGCAAGCCTAAATTTGTGTCAATGAAATTTCCAACTAATTCATTGTTGGTGGAGCTGTGAGTTCATCCAGCCATTCTGAAGAGCAGTTTGGAACCATGCCAAAAGGGCTACAAAAATGTGCATACCCTTTGACCTAGCAATATTGCTTCTAGACCTGTATCATAAAAATGGGAAAGGATCTCACATGTACAAAAATATGTATAGCAGCACTCTTTGTAGTGGCCAAAAACTGGAAATCAAGGGGATGCCCATCAATTGGGGAATGCCTGAATAAATTATGGTATATGAATGTAATGGAATACTATTGTGCTATAAGAAATGATGAACAGGAAGACTTCAGAGAGGCCTGGAAAGACTTATATGATCTGATGCTGAACGAAAGGAGCAGAACCAGGAGCACTTTGTGCACAGCAAAGATCAGTGTGCGAGAGTTTTTTTTGGTAGACTTGGAACTTCATAGCAATGCATGCAAGGACTTAAAAAAAAAAATCCCAATGGTCTTCTAAGGCAAAATGCCTTCCACACCCAGAGAAAGAACTATGGATGTCAATCACAGAATGTAGCAGATCATTTCTTTTGTGTGTGTACGTATTATATTTTGGTTTGTTATATGATTTATCTCATTTATTTTAGTTCTTCTACACAGCATGATTATAGTGAAAATGTATTTAATAGGAACGTATGTGTAGATCCTATATAAAATTGTATGCCATCTCGGGGAGGGAGTGGGGAGGTGTGGGGTAGGTAGGGGGAAAAAAATCTAAGTTTTATGGTAGTGATTGTAGAACACTAAAAATAAATAAAATTTAAAAAAAAAAAAGAAGAAGAAGTTTCCACTCATTGATCCTAGTTCTTCTCTCTGGGTCTAAACAGAAGAACTCAATTTGTTTTCTTCTGGCATTGGTCCGTCAAATACTAGAAGAAAGCAATTATGCTCCATCCCACCCCCACCACAAAATGGCTTTTTTCCAGGCTTAATTAACATCCCTAGTTCTTTCAAGTGATTCTCATGTAACATGAGACCCTTATCCATACTCTGGCTTGATTTATTTCCTAAAGTATGGTGCTTCAAACTGAATACAATATTTCAGACCTGCACAACCCTCCCTCACTCAAAACAAAGTCAAGTGCAAGTCATGTCATTATTTCTCTGATGGAAGTGGTCTTCTTCGGCAATGAAGGATGAAAACACACACACACGCACACACACACACACATACTTTGGAATATTTGGGAGGTGGTCTGACAATGGCAGAGAATAGTGAGATACTCACCTTGGTGCTGGTTGCTTTGACTTTTAAAATTCAGCCTAGGGTAGAATTACAGTTATCCATTCCACATGGAGGGGGTTAGGGGCATGGTGTTCCCCCCACCTGATCTGGAAAATCTAAGTAAAATGTTTGGGTCCTCCTTTCATACAAGAGAAAAAGTCCAAATTATTATGATATTAAAAGATAAAATATATTATTATACAATACTACACATATATTTTACGCATTTCTGAATTACTAAATGTTTTCTATATCTGCTGATCTTTGTGTCATTCTGCAAAACTTCCCCCAAATTCCTATTTAACTTCTTATGCTAACGCATGATACATCAAAATCTCAGTGGGGAAAGTCATGATGTGGAAGGGATAACTGCAGTTTCTTTGACTGTCGATGTCACACTGTTGACCCATATTGAGTTTTCCAGTATACTTAAAAAACAACTCAGATCTTTTCTCTTTTTTTAGATGAACCGCTTCTAGCCACACCTTCTTCATTTTGAATTTACAAAGTTATTTTTTTAATGGAAGACTTTTAATGTTTTTGTCATTTAATTTTCATCTTGTTCAGTTTAGCCTGATGGTCAATATGAATTGTCAAGGTCTTTTTGGATCTTGGCTCTATGAGATCACAATATCAGAATTCTAGATTTGGAAAGAACCCTAGAAGTCATCCAATCCAATGCTCTCATTTTACAGACAAGTAATTAAGCCCTAGAAACATTAAATAACTCTAGATTAAATGACTTGCCTAAGGTAGCACAAATATAACAAAGATTCAGATTCAGGTATTCTGATACCAAATTGAGTTATTTTTCTCCCACTATGTTGCCTAGCCAAGAGGGCCAAACTGAGATTCTTGGGACACTTCGTTGGAGACTTTTTTCCAAGTTGACCTTGAACAATTAATGATTGCTCCCTGGGTCCAGTTGCTCAGCTAGCTCTAAATCTAGCCTGTTATACTCATTTTGGCCATTTCTAACCACCCTTTGGACAGGAAGAAAATGAAAGACTTTATCAAATGCTCAGCTAAAATCTATGTAAATTGTATTGCAATATCCCCATGAGCAGCTTTCTTATGATGGCAAGTATTTTTCTATTCACCTCAGTAGTGATTCTATTCCTTTTTTGCTTCTCCTTTTTTCTGTAACAGTTAAAGAAAACTCTATCATCCTTAGTTTTCCTTTTCAGCCTCACCTCCTTCTGAGACTTAGCACTACAGACACTTTTCTTACAAGACTAATAATAATCCCTGCATTGCCTAACCCGTGGTGTCCTTATAAAGATCAAATGAGATAATGCATGTGAAAGTACGTCGTAAACTCAAAGTTCTATATAGAAGGAAGATAGCATTATTCTTTTAACCTGATTAATCAGCACAAGCAGCCTGAGGTTTTAACTCTCATAAGATTCTATAGCTACCTGCCTCCCACAGTGAATAAGAATCTATTACACTCAAAAAAGGACAAAAAGAAAAAACTGAAGACACATGGACAATTCAACAATATAAAATTTCTTACCTTATTTTCCTTTTGATCAATTAGCTACTTTTTCCCATTTGGAAATATTGTAACCTGCTGGAGGACAAGAACTCTGTCTACTCATTTGATGTCTTAATGAAGACATAAAATTAAAAATAATTCTATCAGACAAAAACAATTCTATGAACATTTATTCTATGCTCAATGATGCTCAAGAAATGTTTTACTGTCAAATAATAGACTTGATCATAGTCAAGGGTTACTGAAAATGCCCCTATTTTAAACCATATTTATCACGTTTATCACACATTTAAAAATAACAATAACGAAGAGGCTTAATAATAAACAATAATAATAGCCTACCTTTATGAAGCACTTTGAGATTTATACATATGATCTCACATAGCTTTCATAACAACTCTATGAGGTCAGTAACTTCAGGTATTATACCCATTATACAGATGAGGAAATGGAAGGTTAAACAGTTCAAATGGACTACATATACATACAGCTATTAAGTATTAGGGGTGAGATCCAAATCCACTCACTGCTACTTCCAGATGTTATACTCTTTCCATTATCCTGTACTGCCTCCCATAGTTGCATCCATTTATCTTAAATTAACACTTGATCCTACATTAAAATAAAAGGTTTTTCTTGGTTTTATTCCCAAATTCTCATTACAGGGACATTTTATGACCACACCAAGGTAATTTAGGTGGCAACTTGTAGGTAATTCCTTGACGTCTAAGAGAAAAGGCACTAGTTAGGGGTGTGTGTGTGTGTGTGTGTGTGTGTGTGTGTGCGCATACGCATGTGTTTACCTTTCCTTGTATCCCCCAAACCCTAGCATGGTGCCTGACATACAGTAGGTGTTTAATAAATGCTTATTGACTCAATTGTCCATCCATAGCCAATACACTTTTTTCTCCTTTGTTTTGAAACCATTCCCACACCCCAGTGCTTCCAAAGAGACCTCCCTTTCACCCTTATCCCCCCCCCTCTCTTCAATATCTTAAATTTCTCCTTCTCCATTGTTTTTAAATGTGATTATTGCACTTATCTTCAAAAACAACAAACCTTTCACTAACCTCATGTCCTACTTGGTTTTGTATTGTTGTTGACTGTTGTTGATAATGAAATGATCCCATTTGGGGTTTTTTTGCAAAGATACTGGAGTGGTTTTCTATTTCCTTCTCCAGCTCATTTTACATATGGGGAAACCAAGCAAGCAACATTATGTGACTTGCCCACGGTTACACAGCTAGTAAGGGTCTGAGGTGGGATTTGAACTCAGGAAGATTCTGATTCCCAGTCCCAGTGCTCCCTCCCTACCCTGTCTTTTATCCCCCAACTTTCACTCTCAAACTCCTTAAACAAATACACATCCATAATATTCCTCTCTATTCACTTTCTTTTTAACCTACTGCAGAATATTCTATTTCTGCCTCCAAAACTCTTAGGAAACCATCCTTTTTTAAGGTCACTAATAACTCAAGACCCTTCCAAAGCTTATTAGTTCTCGTGCTCCTTACTTTTCTTTGACATTTTATATTACTGATTACTCTTTTCCTTGGAACTCTTTTCATCTCTCTTTTCTTTCCTTTGATAGTTCCTCTTCTTGACCCCTTAATTTGGGGCTTGTCTTTAAACCAGTAGGCTTCCCTCTATAGTAGCCTCATCCTAATTGAGCTCCATCACTCAATTACTTACTTGGGTCCTCAAGATTCCTCTTTGTCTACAACTGAGGATTCACCTGCACTCTAATTCTCCGTTTCCAATTGTCTACATTGACCTGTTGTGAGATGCTATGTTTTGTTCAGCGTGTCTAAAATGGCTCCCTTCTCAATTTCAGAGGAACCTGGACACCACAGAGTTCAACCTCTTTATTTTCCAGATAAGGAAACAGAAATACAGAGAGATTAAGAGACTTGGGGAGGGAGGTGGTCAAATAGCTAGACATTTTGGAAGGGATATTTGAACCCCTGGACCTTCCCTACTAGGTCATCCTGCCTCTTTCTGTTCATTTCAATGGCATCACAGTTCTCCTAATCTCCCTAAGTTGAACACTTGACTCCCTCATTTATGTCTCATCACAAAGAATTCATAGACACAGCAGATATTAACTCCTGTAAGCCTGTTCCCTCAGACTGAAATGTCTGTCTTTATCTGCTTGTCTATCCAAACCCCACCCTAACCTTCAAAGTTCACCTGATCAAGTTCTCCTCCATTCTCATATCTGCTGACAACCATTCCCTTCTCTGAATTCTTACAATATTTATAATTTGTGTCACTCTGTTTACATAGGCTGTGGGTCCGTTATCCCCCAAAGGTTCATAGCCTCATACAAAATTATAAAATAGGGGGAAAATATGTCTTTCATACTTTCCTACCTCCCTTAACAAAAACACCCCCTTCTTCTTTTTCCTTCCTGATGACAATACCACTCCCCTTTCCCTTCCAGGTTCTCCTTACCCCACTCTAGAGCCCCAGACATCTCCTAGCCTCTATTTTCTTGCTCTCAGCTGGCTGTCTACTAATCTTCTACAAGGCGCTGTTTGCTAATAACATGTTTGCTGATAAGGACTGTCAAGGTGTTGTTTACTAATAATGTGTTAGCTGAGAAGGGCTTCCTTCAGCTATTCTTTTGAGGTGGTTTTCTGTTTTTTTCCCCCCAAGGTTTATTTGTTTTCTGATTATTATGTATCATGCCCTCTGTATAATTCTGTCTTGGTGCCTAATACCACCTTTAGGGCATCAGCATATCAGTCCAGGCACCCTGTTTTCAGAAGAACATTGACAAAGTGATGAAATGCAAAGCAAGGATATGGTACTTAAAGGATGCTTTCTCACTACCCAGTGAGGTAGGCACTAAAACTATTATTATATCCACCATAAAGCCGAGGAAACTGAAACTTGGCTTACCTATGCTCCCACAGAAAGTAAATAATGTTAGTGATAAAATATAAGCACAAGTCTACTGAATGTGAGTACACTGCTTTTTTCTGCTCTGCCTCTCTAGGATAATGGAAGACTAGAAACTACGGTATATGAGCACAATAGAATATCATCAAGGTCCTTGAGAGCAGGAACTGTTCATTTTTAGCATCTTTAGGTGCTAGTCGTAGCACCTAGCACATTCTAGTACATAGTAGGTGCTTTTTATAATTTGATTGAAGGAACCTGGGGTATTTCATTTGGAGAAGAGAAGTCTTAGGTAAAGGACACAGAAAGAGGGATTAGACCTGGTCTGTATTGCCCGGTCTGTATTGCCCCAAAGGGAAGAGCCAGAAGCAATGGGCACAAGAAAAGTTAGGTGGCCATCAGCTTTATGTAAGGAAAAGTTTCCTTATAGAATTGCCCCAAAGTGGAATATACTGCCTTGAGATAATATAAATTTCTGTCCCTGGAAATCTTCTCACAAAGGCTGAATAATCACTTGCCTGCATTTTTTTGTAAGAGAATTCCTATTCAAGTTAAGAGTTGGCCTAAAAGACCTCTAGTTGAGATCCCTTAAAATACTAGAGGCATCCAGGTGTTGAATAGAGCACTGGCCTCTCTCAAAACTCATTTTCCATGAGTTTGAATCTGGCTTCTGACACTTTCTAGCTGTTTGACCCTGTGCAAGTTACTTCACCCTATTTGCCTCAGTTTCTTCATCTGTAAAATGAGCTGGAGAAGGAAATGGCAAACCATTCCAATATCTCTGTCAAGAAAACTCCAAATGAGGTCACCAAGAATCAGACACAACACAGAAATGACTTGATGACAACAAAAATACTAAGCTTAAAGTCCATGATTGTGCATCTACTAAAGTTTATACAATTGCAGTCTGCAAAAGAAGAGGGAGCATCCACACAGATGAAATGATGGATCCTTGAAATAGTCTTGAAGACTGAAAAACTCTCATCCTAGAAGGACAGTCTCCCTTCACTTCCCTACTCCTACTGAGGGACTGAGTAAAAGAAAATAAGAATCGCATACCATTTTATTGTCCTGAAGAGATTTAACTACATCCCATGCTTCTTTAGCTCCACAGAACTTAGCCCAGTATTGGACACAACACACTAAAAACTTACACAAATGCTTTGACTAGGGAAATCTATTCTACTTCAAATTTAATTAATATAACCCAGCATGCTAGATGTGTGTGGTGTGTGTGCATAGCAGTCACTAAATAACTGTCATTCCAAGTTGTCATTTATTTGAGAAGATACTGACAAAGCCTTGCGTCTGTGTTTGTGTGGCCCATGTATGTCACTTATTATATGGCAAATGGTTTTGTAACAGTGATGCAATTTAGCCATATGCCCTTCTGAACTATTTCTGCTCCCTTTTTAAAGTGAAAAGATGACATTTTACAAAACTGTGATTCTACTCTTGATTTTTTTTTCCGAGCAGATGTAGAGAGCCTCTAGTCCATAGGTGGACTTTCTCCAGAGCCCAGGGGTGATATTACTATGATTACAACTGCTGCACTTGCTCAAGTCATCAGAAATTCCAATATTACCTTTTCGTTATATTTCCCCTTTTTCAAAGGGAACCATGTCCCACCCCCCACTGATGTGCTAATTACAACATGAATCTCTCACATGCTGCTAGAGTGCCTCATATGGTTTCTATCCTACATATATAGGAGAATCATCTTATAGTTTGTCTGAAATCAGAGCTGCAAAGAATTTCAAATCATCTCCTTTCTACCCAAGATTCCCATATGGATCCAATTTAGTAAACCATTAATTTTGTTCTTCTTGATTTGATGGGATTAATATAATATGTATTCTTGAGTTTTGTTTTAGGTGAGAATTACTTCCAGTTTTTCATTGCAATTTATAATAGTTAACCTCATCTGTAAAATGGATATAGTATCACTTAACACTACTACCATGCTCATGGAGCGGACTAGAGAAAGAACTCTAAACTTCAAGATGCTAGATAATGGGAATATTTAATAAATTTCTGGTTAAAATGATTATAGTAGGATGGTGGGAGCTATTTGGGGATAGCATACTGACCATCCTAACATAAGTACTTAGAAAGTGTGCCTTTATATATAGCAGGCTGTTGAAAAACATATGCCTGTTGACATTGCAAGCACATATGTACAACATTCTCTGTTTCTTATTTTTGTTACTTATTTAATCCTGCCTTAAAAATAGATTCCTTAATAATATATGTTTTCACTTACTTTGGCATCTCTTCAGGAAGTGATTTCCACTGTCATGCATCACTCAATTAAACTATCACTGAATATTCATTTAGTCTGCTAATAGTATTTCCAGGAAATTGGGTGCATTTCTATATCAGACATAGAAGCCAGGGAAGTGCCAGACTGTAGATGTTCCCATCCCCCCCATCCCAGAGCTCAGTTTAACGGTGCCTGAAATAACAGTAAGAATGTATTACAATAAGGGTGGATATAGAAAACCATGGTCCTATAGTCTTCCAGGGTTCCAAAAGTCCAATCCTCTAATGACTCTATTTCACAGGGTCCCAAAAGTTTAGGTTCTTTCTAGGACCACCCAGGGTTCTGATGATATTGTGAGATGTCACATAGATACCCTAAAGTCCAGTATAACAAAGCAATTAAAAGCCAAAGACTTCTCCAGCCTTTCAACAGTCTAGAAAATTACTATGTATATAGGCAATATTCTATATTTCTCTCGGAAGCCACAAGTTAGAAGTTATTTAATATAATTAGAGAATTAAGCTTAGGTATACTTTGTAAAGTGTAGGATTCTATATAAATGTGAGCAATCCATATGTTATCACGTATATTAATAATAATGAAGTATTATACTCGAGGAGGTATAGTACCATAGGCCAGAACTCAGCAATATTTCAAAGTAGATGCACCGTCTTATTTTTCTGCCTTCTAACGGCTCAAAGAGGGAATTGTGGAAGAGTGGCAAGAACTCTGGATGTGTTACTAGATGGCTGGCTTGAATACTGACTCTGCCACCTGGCTGTGTGACCTTGGGAAAGTCACCTCATCTCAAAGTGCCTCTGTTTCCTCATCTACAAAACCACATTAATCATACTTCCACTTTTTGCTTTAGATAGCTTCTTAGAGAAGCAAGCGAAATAATGTATATACAGTTCTTTCTAAATGTCATTTGTTAATAGTATCATTAGAACATATCCGGTGGTAGACAGAGATTTGGCATATGTTAACCAAACACTCTTCTTGGGAATAGGTCGGGAGAGTGTTGTTAATTCTTGCAGAGAATGGTCAAATGTTCTCACAAGCAGGAGAGAGAGAAGCATGAGGGTAGCCAACTGCCTGCTTGCCAGTGAAAATTAGCTTAACATATTTAGCATTAGTGCCAAAAGTTTCTGGCATCTACCATAGTCTACTGTGTTACACATTACAGTAACTGTTAATATAGTTATTTGATATCGTTATTTTGAATTCTTTTTGTGGTAGATCACAATTTCAAAATCTACTTCTATCTCCATCCCTTGAACAGGTCAGTTCAACCACATGGTCTTTGTAAGTGGCAGCCTTCCATAACTGCAAAAAATATTTCAGTAGTTATAGGACTTCTTTGCTAAATAGTTGGATATTTTGACATTCAAGTTATGTTTTCTCCAGAACTCACACAAATTATGTTTGTAATTATTATATGGGAAAATATCAAACTAGATTTTAGTGGAAATAATTTCCATATGGTCCTGTTTCTTAAAGCTGAATGAAATAAAATTTAAAAAATTAACATAGGTAAAGAGTTTACCCTTTCCTTTTTAATCTAAATTTTTAGTTGATAACATGAGTTATCTATATATAGTGCTTTTCTTCTAAGATAGAAGGCATAGACAGCCCCCTTGTTATTTTCTAAGAATTATTAACCTAAGGAGATTATCTAGGTTTTTATTTTCTTTTTCTATAGGCCAGAATACAAATAAGTGGCAAAAATGATTGATACTGTATTTTATTTTTGAAGTTTTTGAGTCAATGCCTAGCCCCAACTGACTTCTTATTTTTCTCTCTTTGCAAAAACCCAATTCATCTTACACCTGCCCTGCATCCCTAGGTCAGAAGGCAGTGTGGTGTATTGGGTAGAACACTAGGCTTTGAGTCTGAAAGACCTAGAATATTTTCAAATCCTAACTCAGATACTAACAAACTGTGTGACTCTAGCCAAGGCACACAAGCCTACAAAACCTACAAAAGCCAGGTGTGAAATTTCATAGATACAGGGATTTGGAATCATGAAGACCTGGGTTTGAATCTTGTCTCAGGCACTTAACTAGCTGCGACTCTGAACATTTCTGTTTCCTAATTTCCTCATCTGCAAAATGGGGATAATGATAGTACCTATCTATCTCACAGGATCATTGGAAGGATCCAAATGAGTTAACGTTCACAAAAGACTTTGCAGACTTTCAAGAACTGTAGAAATGATGGCTGCCATTATTGTTTCTACTATTTTATTTTCATTATTAATAACATCTACCTTATAGAGTTGCTACAAAGCAGCTTAGGCTCAGTGAAATATTGAATAAAATGGAAAAATATTTGTAAATTCCTTAGCAAGCGTCAAAGAATTATATAAATGTTAGTTATTAATAATATTAGTACTGATGTAGCAATATACCCATATTATCAATATTAATAGCCCTATTATTTATAATACTATTATTGATGTAGCAGCAACTATATCCATAATTTGAGCTTATAAGTTAGGTTCCATAGTGAGTGCCTAGCCTAAAGTTTAATCTACTGTATAGATCCACACTCCCAAAACTGTGACCCAAAAGCTCGTATCAGTGGACTTATCTTGAGTTGTCAATCAGTTGGCACAATTAGCTCAAAGTGAAGATTGTTACCAAAATGCATAGCCTGAATCACAGTAACAAAACATCATAAACCAGGGGCATTTCTCCCCAAAATACCCATCAGTGCAAAGAATGGATGACACATTGTGTATAGTATGGCAGAGAGTCAGACACTTGGTAAACTATAGGTAGCCAAGGCCAATCATACCATCAGTGCTTTCTGGGTCCCGATGTTCTTTCTTTTCTCATGATGTCCTCTTCATCCTTCCTTCTGAGTGCATCCTCTCTACTGGGCAAATTTCTTGACTCCCCCGGCCTACTAATCATCACCACTCAACTCTTAACTGTCAAGGCTAACTCTCAACTCCAGCTGAAATCTCAATGGATTCTCTGGTCCTGCATTCTGATGGGCACATCATCTCCTACCAATTTACTCCTTTACAAAGCATCATTGCAGGTGAAGAGAAAGAAATCTTCTCCTCCTTCTAGGCCTTGGAGTTGGTGCAAGGGAAAAGTCAAAGAATAATTGCTTCTTGAGAGCTGGGTACTTCTTCTATAGATTATTTTTAAAATAGTATTTTATTTTTTCCCAACTGCATGTCAAGATAATTTTTGCATCCCTTTTAACAAAATTTTGAGTTCCAAATTTTTATCCCTCCCCTCTTCCTAAAATAGTGGGCAATTTGGTATAAATTATACATGTGGTATCGTGTAAAACCTATCTTCCATAGACTATTGTCAACTCCAAACATTCTCACGTTTTCTGGATCTCTTTCTCTCTCTCCCTCTTTCTCTATTCTTCCCTTCCCTCTTCTCTCAGCTAACTCCCTAAGAGAGTATCTTGCTTTTTAAAGGTCACCATGGCCTTGGTTGATCCTTCAGCCAACCAATGACTAGACATCCTATCCTATAATGACAGCAAAAAGTTTACTGAAGAACTTAGTCACTTTTCCTGAAGAAATGTAAACACTGCTTTCCATTTTCTTTAAGAATTTAACATCTCATTGTCTCTATTACTTGATCCCTTACATCCTTTAATTTATTCAAATGTTCAGAGGGGAGGGGTGTAAGAAGTGTACAAAAACTCAATTTATCTATAGATCTCTTGACTGTATACAAGCACACACACACACACACCACACACATTTGCAACAAACACTCAGTGGGATGAAGTCTCAGAGGGAAGTAGAAAATTTTGCTGAAACAAGTGTGGCTTGGAATGAAAAAGCAACAATAAGAGAATTAAAAATTCTGAGGAGTTCTACAAGAAATGTGTATATGAATAGTCTAATATAGCCTAAAAACATTTTGGTGATCTAGCAGCTCAAACAATGTTATCTTTAAAATCTTTAAATAACATGAAAAAGAATGAACAGATAAGGAAGACATAAATGTAGTCATATCAACTCAACTAATAAATATTCATCAAACACTTTTCATATGCAAGATATTCTATATTAAATTTTTAAAAGTCAATATGTCATTCCCTGAGAGTTCCTAACATCTCACTGATCCATTAACTTCAATTCAACTCACATTTATTAAACTTAGCAAATGTGCAAGACAGGCACCGTACCAGCCTTTAGAGACAAGACAAAAGAATGGCAGACCTTGCCTTCAAGAAGTTTATATCCTCCTTATAGAGAAAAGGAACTTTTCTGGAGTAAATAAAATAAAAAAATGTCTCTAAGAATTGAGCCAAGATGGCAGAGAGAAGCCAGGAAGCTGTCTGAACTCTCCCTCGTTTCCCTCATAACAACTTTAAATTAAGCCTCTAAACAAATTCTGGAGTGACAGAACCCACAAAAACATAGTGAAACAATTTTCCAGCCCAAGGTAACTTAAGAGGACTTCAAGAAAGTTCTGTCTCACTTGAGTAAAAGGGGAACACAGCCCAGCACAGGAGGTATCTGGCCAAACCAGCAGGAGATTCTTAACCACAGGATAAATCAGTAACTGAGGCCCCTTGGTTCTGTCTCAGCAGGTCGGTGGTACTGCAGGACAGCTGTGAGGCCTTCAGCCCCAGTGTAGTTAAAAAATGGCTCTAAAGTCTCCCAAGGGCTCTCTAAAACTGACATTCTTGGAGTCAGTCCTTGGGTCCAAGAAATTCCTGAAAATATAGTCTCATTTAGAGATCTTCCCTGATATACCAATACATACAAGACATTTTAGAGGATCCCCAGTCTAATTTGGATCCATGCCATTAGTCAAATGTCAGGAATATATAGACTTGAGTAGAAAAGGTTTTTGCCAGCTTAGTGGTTTTCTGAAGTTAAACCAACTTCTTCCTATCCCACCTCGGTAGTGCTGATCCAAACTCTGGAGATGGTCCTTAGGTACTCCAGAGTATGGGAAACAATGAAATAATCCTTCCCCTGTGTTATTATTGACAGGTCGCCCTAATGTGGACAGCAAGGGAGGATCTCCTCGGGAAATCTTTAATCAAAAAGGCAACTATCTTTCTAGGGTGGTTTTAATGTAGTTCATCCAGGAACTGTTGCCACAAATTCAACATATCTACAACTAAACCATGTTTTACCCCATACTCTGGCTCCTCCTCTTAATTACCCTATTTTTGCCAATAATATAATCATTTTCCAACTCACATAAGCTTGAACCTAAGCCAACTGACTCACATCCCATACCTGTTATGTGGTAGTAATACTTTACATTCCTCTGTGAAATTCTATAAAAATAATGTCATTTACTCTTCTGATGTCCATACTAAGTCTCTCCATTGATGTGGTAGATCTCCAACTTTAACTTTTTGGAGGTAATGGCATTCAATGATTCACAACCATGTAGCACCATGATATGATATTATGTTTTATACAATAATATATAATATCAATATGTAAGTTTTTATTTAAAATATAGACTTCTGTTTTTCAAGGAGAAGCTCAGGGTCATTGAAAGTTCTGTCCAATTTCCTGAATCAACTCTCGCTACTCTTTCCTCCTGTATAATTCTGGACACCAGAATATGGTCTATTTACAGCATATGCTCACACTATATGTACTGATGGGGCCAATTCTTTAGGTTGCCCATTAAACTACAAATCATAATCTGGATTTTTTTTATCTGCTTGGTGTTTTTTTGGTTGGTTTGGTTTGATTTGGTTTCCCCATGTAGTTATGTCAAACTCTTTGGGGTAATTATAAATCTCTCTTAGGAAGCTCTGCACTATCTTTGGATTAGATGCCAATTATACATTATCATCCACAAACAGGCACATCGTGGACCCCACATGTGATCAGAATGGCATACCCAGAAAGAGGAGCATCTGGAGGACCTTACCATTTATTGGGATTCCCTTTTCTGTTCACCACTGACACAAGACACCCTCTGGGTGCAAGTACATTTGGTGACCATATATTTCCTTATTTTGTACTTCACCTGACATTACTAACAACAGGGTCAATGAAAACATTGACTCTGTGGCTGTTGCATCTTTGTATGATTTTGACAGATAATGAAAGATCCCCTTTTAGGAGAGCATGCAAGATAGAGTTTTGCTCTACCAAAATACCTGCCTTTTGATAATCAACAAAACAAAACTATCTAGTATTTTATTTGCAAATATTTTGTATTTACATGTATGCTTATATTTACTCTGTATCTGTACATACCTCCTATAACTGAGAAAAAGGATTACTTCATTTTGTCTTTGCATGTGCAGCCTGAGCCCGTATGACAGTCTCTTAATAAATGTGTGTAACTTGATTCATTGTTTGTTAAGTCTTGTAAGACTCTTCATAACCCATTTGAGGTTTGCTTAGCAAAGATGCCACTTCCTTCTTAAGCTCATCTTATATATGAGGAAACTGAGGCAAACAGGGTTAGGTGACTTGCCCAAGGTCTCACGCTAGAAAGTGTCTGAGGTCAGATTTGAACTCATAAAGATAAGTCTTCCAGACTCCAGGCCTAGCACTCTATGCACTATGGCGCCACCTAGCTACCCTGTGGACTGATTAGTCTGCTGTAAAATATCCTTTTTGAAAACCTTTGTTCCCTTCTCCTATTTTAGCCATCTCTTGTTAAAAAAAAAAATAGAGATAGGAAAGTAGGCTTATGGCTTTGTAGTTATTGGCATTTTTTTAGCAAACATTTGTCCATAATTTTGACATCTGAGGGTTTTTTTCTTTTTCCAATTTTTGATATCCACTGTCAGGTACTATGAAAACTGAGCCTCAACACTTTGAAAATTGTGTTGCCTCTTTGTGTAATTGATCTAGTTCAGATGCTTTTGCCATATTTATTTTCCTTCATGAAGTTTCACAAGTGGCCTATGATGTCAGCATCTAAATGTGATGGTTCTACCAGCATTAAAGGATAAACATTTGTGATAGAACTCTTTAAAGAGCTTTCCACTCTAAACAAAGTTTGGAACTTAAAACCATAAAACTCTTTTGTTTTATATTGTATTCTATTCAAATACAGATTATATCTACTCAACAAAATTACATTGAATTCTAAAATCTGCATATCATGCTGGAACACTTTTCAATACATCCCTACTGAATAGCCCCATCACAAAGAAAAATGTCAATTACCTTTCTTTTTTTATCCCATCCCCACATTTATAACATCTAAAAGGACTATTTAATGTTTGACATATTTCATATGTTATAAAACTTTATTTTATACAATTGAATTCAATCCAATTGTTGTACAATTTCCTTGAGATTATTTAATAAAACCAAAACCATTAAAGGTTGAACTTCGAAAGTACAATTTACAAATTTTCTGTCCTCCTTAATCTATTTACAAAATTTCATCACCTT
>CM053770.1:47486145-47536842 GCA_028658325.1 Potorous gilbertii | reverse complement strand
TTGACATATTTCATATGTTATAAAACTTTATTTTATACAATTGAATTCAATCCAATTGTTGTACAATTTCCTTGAGATTATTTAATAAAACCAAAACCATTAAAGGTTGAACTTCGAAAGTACAATTTACAAATTTTCTGTCCTCCTTAATCTATTTACAAAATTTCATCACCTTATACTTCTGCCTCATTGGCCTTTTTGTCTATTCTGGAGATCTGGAGAATATGACTTGAATAATCAAAGTTTTTCCTTTATTTATGTAAAATTACACTTAAAATATTTTTAAAATTTTCTCCAAAATAGGAAAAATCATTGCACAGAAAATAAACTTTCTGAATAGGAAAAATATCATAGGTTGTTAAATAAACAGGTTTGGACAAGAGTGTGTGTATGAAAGAGAGAAAATTTTTTTAAAGAACATTTCAATGTTTGAAAGTTTCAAAAACAAATGACCACATCAGGTTTAATATAAAAACCAAGGCAAGACTGGTCTGCTTAAAACAAACCTTTAAAAACCTGGTGAAACAGAGAAGAACAAACATGCAAGCAAAAGATAGACACTTCTGTCATATTTCTAATATCACTAAGAATAGAATGTTAAACAGGAAATGAGCTTCAAAAATTAAAATGCTATTTGTTGCCATAAATAATTCTGACTCAGATAAAGAAAAGTTATAATCTATGCTTATACATTTCTATAGCTTTGTAGAGTCTGTAGGCAATCTAGATGACTATCAAACTGCATTATCTTTGACAAAGCAAACAACATTTTCCAAAAGCCAATAAATACTTTACAGACAAATGTGAAATCCTTCCAAGTTAAGTGAATTTGGCCCAGAAAAAAGTAAGACACAGGTTAAACAATTCAACTTGGAATGTTTTATATTGCATGTTTTCATAAAATATTAATGTCTTCTCCTTGGCTTTTTTTCAAGACACTATAGGATGAAGAACCCTACTACTTAGTGTAAAAATAATGTCTTCGTTATTTTCAAATTGCAGGACTCATCAGTATAAATATTAAAAATTAAATGACATTGGTTAGATTTTACTGGTGTTGCTTTATTAATTGTTTTTTTTAAGTTTCATTGTCTTTGGATAATTAATACCATATAGAACAGATGCCAGTATATCTGAAAAACACTCTATAAAAGTTTACTGAGGGCAGTGAGAAAGGGGAGGAGTATGAAAGAAAATGACTTGGAAAAAGTTGTCACATCACAATATTCTTAATCACATTATTTTTATTTTATTCATTTTTTTACTCAAAAGTAATTGATTCAAAGTCAAGGGACAGCCAGGAATGACATCCTGCTCCATCATTACTGTTCAAATAAAGTAACCAGCTTTAAGATCCTGATAGAGTTCTTTAGCATTTGAGTTATTTAGAGTCAGAATTTCAGGTTCAGATTCTGCCTGTGGTATCACTTATTATCTCTGTGACTTCAGACAAGTCCCTTATTCTCTCTAAAATTCATTTTTCTCATTTATAAAATGAGGGTAACAGCCCTTGCACATCCCATGTCATAGGGCTGTTATGAGAAAAAGCATGCTACAAATATCAGCTGTTTCACAATTATTATGCCAAGTACAATGAATGGTTATGATTTTCCTTTATTTCTCCCCCCTACAGTACTTAGAATACAAACGAGACATTTAATAAATATTTGTTAATTTGGTTGTATTTATTTGGGCAGTCAACCCATATAAACTAGGCTGGCAGGTGAAATTACTTTATCCTAAAAGCAAGCTTCATTTTCCTTTATTTATTCATTCATTCATTCACTCATTCATTTATTTGTTTGCTTGTTTGTTTAGCAGAATTAGCCAAGTATTACCTCAATGCACCATGTTACCTTTAGGTAAACACAGGCTTTAAAAGTCCTAATGATATTTCCTTATTCCCATCCTCTATTACAAAATGTGTTCATCTGGTTTTCAATGTACTTTATTATTTTACTATGTTAAGTTTGATGCATAAAATGTGTAGTATCATTTTTAAAGGTATTCCCTACTTTCCCTCTAACAAGACCACAAATAAGTGCACAACTATTTACTCCATATTAGTAAGTGGTTTTAAAAGAATTCTCCTGAAGTTTTCATTAGTTCAAATCTGGAAGGACCACCAAACATTCACCTTGTATGCCAACATGCTAAGAAACATGTGCCTTGTTTTTCATTTTTTGTAAGAACTAACTACTCCTTGTTTCAGAAATTCCACACTAATGTACAACAGTACATTATCTTTACTGAAGTGGTTATCTGTTACTGATTATTTGGAGAGGAATAGTTGTAGGATTAGATGACAATAAAAAAATTCAAAGAACGAATTCAAAGATTCATTCTTCACAAACATATAAAATTAAAAAAGTAGTTTTGTTCACATGGTAATAAAGGAAGAAAGTTTTGCAGACTTTTAAGTAGTGACACTGGAGTTATTTTTATCCAAATATTTTTGAATATATATTATCAGGGCTTCCAGACTTAGTAGGATTATTACTATTAAGAGATTAATTACATGCACAAAGCCAAGTCACAAAGAAAGCAAAAATTCCAATTTAATTGTCATCAAATAAAGGATTTAAATTAAATTATAGGGAGAGTGACTAGATTTTTTATTTCATTGACAAAGGGAATGCCCAGATGAAGAAATTTCCTCTACCAATATAGATCTGTACCTTCTCTGAAACTTCTAGTCTCAGAAAGCTCAAGTGACTTGCCAGGGTCAAACAGTCAATAAACACAAGTAGTAGAACTTTGAACCAAGTCTTCCTCATACCTAAACCATCACACTTTCCAATATTCCACAGTGCTTCTCAATTAAAATACACTTATTACTAATAGCAGCTTCTTATATTTGTATAATGATTACTTTGGATTATTAAGTTCATTGCTCAAGGTCATGAAAATAGCATTATCCCCTTCTTAGAGAAATGGTTTCCCAAGGTCATACATTTATTAAGTTTTGAAGTTGGCATAATATGCAAGCATTCTACTTCATACTATTGCCTTTTACAGAAAGTTCAATGTTCTTTGTTCATTTCCAGAGTTGTCATACTGAAAATGTCAAAAATAGGAAAAAACACTTCTATCATGATACCTCAGTAGAAAATATGTAAGGAATTATTTAATAACTCTTTTCCTTGTTTAGATTTTAGTTCTAAATTATATCAATTTTATTTTTAAATCTCAACAAATCTGTGGATCTATTTAGTAAAAATAATTTAAAATGTTCATATAGTTTTAAATGAATTTTATTAGTATCTCCAAAAAATTATATAACTCTGAGACTCAAGTGACACTTGAAAATTGTTTAAATCCATACTACTTAAGTAAAAAAAATGTCATAAATTCAATAATATTGTCAACTAATCATGATAAAAGTTTCTATAACAAAGGCTTGGTTTTTTTTTTAAAAAGACTAATTAAGCAAATAAATATGAAATGTTTTCTTCACTAATTTTAAATTCAAAGTATTAACTTTGGCACTTGAAAACCATCTGTAGAAGATACATTTCAGGAAAACCTGAGAACATTCAAGGAATACAAGGAGCACAAGTCAATAATAACATTTCATTTCTAAACAGTAATTTTTCAAATTAATTTTATCCTTTATCAGCATAAGTAAATTCAATAAACATCCTGAATAGGTAAAAATTGACTTAGTTATTTGGTGTCATATTTGTCACAGATACACTGTAAATTCCTTGGCCTAACCATTTGGATTCATTAAACTCTGTAATAACCTATTAGACATCCTACCTCACATGTTTTTGAGACTGTAATAGCCAAAGGCAATCTACCTCTACTATAAGAGAAGCATTTAAAGGCAGTTATAGCATACCTCAAATGGTGTTAAGTATTTATTACTACCAACCTTATTTAAAATCATAATGTTCAATTACTTTCTTCTTCAGCCACTAGATACCACTTTGTTGTTTGCAAAATAAGATTATGCTAAAACGAGTGAATATTACAATTTCCATAATTAGTCTTCATTAGTAAGTAGCCATACCCAAAGGCTCTGGGTGTAACATTGAATAAAATGACTGAAAACTAAATTACATTCAAATAAGGCAACATGCGCTTGTAAAAATTTAAATCCGTCAGGTCAACAAACATTTATTGTGCAGACCTGCAGCCTGGAACTGTGAGGGATACAAAAGCAATAGAAGTTACTCCCCCACACACACCCCTGAGATCCCGTAGCAGCTTACAATATAGTTGGAGAAGCAAAGTTAACACACACAAGACAGGGAACAAAAGATTTTAATGCAGGACTCTCCAAGTCTTGCCTTCAGGTAACTTAATTGAGAACAAAAACCAAAAATCCTGGGGATAGAAGGAAGATATTTAAGAGGGGGTAGGGGAATGGTAACTATCTCCATCCTCAGAAATATATGGTGAATATAAAATTTCCAAAGCTTCTCACACTGTCAATTTTTTCTTCAACCTCTTTTCAGAAAAAAAAGAGAGTGTTTTAACTAGAAATATCCCTAAAAGAAATATGCATCTTTTTTAAACTAGAAGAGTCATCACTTAGGAAGAGCAAGGTGATGCCAAGTAAGGTTATCTTTAGTCTAGAAGACAAGCTTGTCTACTACCATGTTGTCACATAATTTCAATATCCAATAACCAAAACTTTTAAGGGAAGTCTATAGATTGTCTTGTGTAGTTTATAGTATTGAGGGCATGTGGGTTTCAAAATAGGGATATGGGAAAGGGAAAGGAAGATGGAATAGAGCCAGAATCTCACTAGACTTATTCATTTTTATATTTGAAATCTTTTGTAGTGAATGTCCGTTTGTCTGTGCCCTTTCTTTTTCTATAAAAATAGGAAAATAAACAAGAAGTCAAGTACTTTGGAATATCTTTTCTGTGGAAAGTCAAAAAATGATCAAAGGCAAAAAGACTGATAAGTCCAAATGTGTCCTAAGTATCTATCTGATCTGGATAATAGCTATTCCTTGAAATTGACTTCCAACCAGTCCTTATGGCCTTGAATCAACTTACAGAATTCCCTAATGCACCCAGGCCGAAATAAGTGATTTTGAAGGTCTGACTGGAAATTCCACCTCTCCACCTTTACCCAACCTAACGATTTTAAAACTCTCGAATGCCTCTATGTGTGCAAATTTTTGGACTAGGAGTTCCCTAAACCTAGTAGGGCAGAAGAATTGGGAAATGTTAGAGTCCATTTTCCAAACACAGAGTTCAGAAGGCAAGAGAAGCGGGGAGGGAGGGAAAGAGAGATGAGAGAGAGACAGAGAGGAGAGAGACAGAGAGAGAGGGAGCAAATTCAGTAATTAGTAAGTCGAGATAATAAGCAGAACAGGTAGATGGGGACCGATCCAGTCTCAAGATAGTAATCAGGGGAGAAGGTTTGAGAACTTTATGATGTAGTTAGTAACTGACCCGCATTTTGCAGTGTCTCGATGTTTTGAGGTCTGGTCGCCAATTCTGCCACCATCTGCACGAACTGAGTCCGAGCTTTCTGGTACTGTTCAAACACTGCAAGAGGGCAAGAGAAGAAAGTCTAGGAGTTGGGCATATAGGGGCACACGAGTACCTGAATACGGGACGCCTAGCCCTCTCTTTTTTCTCTTCGCCAATTTTTATCTTGCCCCAGCTCCCTTCCCCCGCCTCCTCTACTTTCCCCCCATACCTCCGTAGGCCATTCCAAACTTTTATCAATCTCTCACGGTCCCTCACCACAACTTTTCCCTATATCCATCCCAGTCCCTCCCCAACATTTTCCATGTTTCCAGTCCGTTCCCTCAAATTTTCCCTATCTCCACTCCAATTCCATCCCCCCCATTTTTTCCTATTGCCTTCTCCAGAGTCTCTCCCTCAACTTTTTCTTTCTCCTGTACAATCAGTCCCTCGCTTCACACTTTCCCTCCCCTGTCTCTCCCCGAAGGAAAAAAAACCTAAACTTTTTCTTACCCTACTCCCGAACTCCTCTCCATTATTTCTCTCACCCTTCCTTTACCTCCTTTTTTCTCTGAACGCGTTGCACAGGCCATGAATGCCAGAAAACATCACCCCCGCGCCCGCTCAGTGTCAGACTCTGCTCTTTTCTGTCCCGCAAATAGAAGCCCCTGGTGTGGGGCATACCTTGGAGCACCTGCCTCTGGCTCATAGTGCCTTTTCCTTCTCTTCACCGCCTGGAACCTAGGGTTCAACGGCTGCCAAGCTCCTCTTCTCGGAGACCCCAGGCTCTGCCCACTCAGCTCCAGACAGTGTGGACAAGTTTGTGTACCCCAGTCTCCGGGGCAACCCGCCGGAAACGGAATGAGTTGGGACCTAGGGCAAATCGGGGCCAGTATGGGCTCTGGCGTCACAGAGGAGACCTTCATTGGTTCTCCACCACGCCCGCGGTAAATCACAGGTGAGGAGCTCGCCCACCCACTTTCGGAGTGAAGTTTCCGCCCATTTCAGTATCCTAGAAGCATCTGCTCACCCCACCCTGGTCACTAGGAAGAAAAACAGCTTCATTCAAGGGGGAACTCCACTCTCTACCCTTTACGTAGCAAGTCATGACTGGAAAGACAAGGACTTCCCCCAAATCTGCCAGAATGAGTTAGGCAAAAGAGTGACCGAAGGAAATCAGTCACTGAGGAGTGTCCCTCCCTGCACTGAGAAAAGGGCGTGGATACTGAAGATTGCTTACAGTTAAAGAGTTTCCTGCAAAATAATCAAATTTAGCGGTGATTTCCTGAGTGCTGCATCCACATTAAACCAACCTTTTGGGAGGAGGAGAAGCCCCCTGTGCCTCCGAAAACACATATGAAGGCAGGTGACAAGTGACCTACAGCAACTATGCTCAATATAAAAGTTAGGGCAAGTGCAGCCGTCTTTCCACTCTGAACCAAGGGGATTTTCACACACGCCACTAAGCTATTTGACAATTGCTTTTTAAGAATTTGGAGTTCCATCTACCAATGCAAGTTGACACTTGTTCTTCAATTTATAGTCCTAGAAAGTTGACTAGGGGTGCTGAGAATTTAAGTGACTTGTTCCAGAGCATACAGCCAATATGTCAGAGATAGGACTTGAACCCACGTCATTATGACTCTGAGATCGGCTTCTTAAGTCAAGTTATCTCTCCAAATTTAAATGATAATTTAATGTTCAGGATCCCTTTCAAAATAGCAACTTTAATAAACCCAGTTCCTTGAAGGTCAAAGCAATCAGTCTATGTTCTTTTATAAACTGCATGGAAGGTTTTTCTTTTTTTCTTTTGAAGTGTTTGTCCGTTCCAAGGGAAAATAAAGACAAGACCAGAAAATGGAGTTCAATAAATACCTGGATTTCCATGACTTGCTCCTATTAACCTTGAAATTTACTATTTCCTCATTTTTTAATATTTCTTTTAAATCCTCACTTTGTATAACTTTTTGTAAAGGAAAAAATAAAAGGATTTGGGGAAGATGGAAAAGATCTAACCCCCTTTTTAAAGAGTCTTCAATTTTTTTGGCCAAGTGATTCTTATGTAAGACTTCCTTAGTTCAAATAATCTCAATTTTTATTTTTTTAACAAGAAAAAGATCTTAATCCAACCACCTGTAGATTGCCTTAACCCTCAAAACAATCTAGCAAATATTTTATTGAAAAGGTGAATTCTTAAAGCAAATAGTTCTTATAGTAACCATATATCCCCAGTGATAATTCTACTTCCTATGAAGTCTGTGTGTAGCCTTAGCTCTCTTTAAGTAATGGGGTATAGGAAGTCTTGAGATGTCTCTTGCTATAGAAAGGGAGTGTTCTTTTTTTTTCTTTCACCTTTTATATTTGGGATAAGTATGTTTTGAAGATCTTTGCTATCTCTTCTCTGACCTGAAGAAACACTGAGATTACATGCAGAACTCAAGAGACCATAGTAAGTGGACTGGCAATAGAAAACAGGGAAGGGGGTAAATGTGCTCAGCTGTGCACCTGCCACCCCCCAGAGCAGGTGCACTCCTCTCTTCTTTAGCTTCCCCAGTTTAGAATAGAGTGGTATACTGCATAACTAGTTTAAACAGCTCCCAGGCTTATGTTTCACAATGAAGCTCTTAACATCCCTAAGGAAACAGGCCCCTAAAAAAATCAAATTGCTCCTTGTTCCATATAGAGATGTAGGAGGGAAACAAGAACAGCAATGAATATAATAATTTAGGTTACAAAACAACCATTATTGTAATCCTATTTTCAGTTCCTTGTTGCATTCTGAAAGAGAAAAAAAAATATCCTCTTTAAAACTAAAACTTTCCATGTTTGGTTTCAGACCTTAAATAAATACTATGCTAGCTCAATGTATCATTTTGTTTTTAATACTTGCTTAGGAAAATATACAACTTCTACTTTAAAAATCCCTGAAGTTATTTAAAACTCTAAGAATGAAAATGCTTCCCATTACAACCATACCTCAAAAAAAAATAGGCTGCATTAAATGGAAAAGTCCTACAAAGTTGGAACTTTCAAGTTGAAAACAATAAAGCTTGTTAATATTTTAAAATTTCTACTATAGACTATAAGCATGACTGAAAAATGTCAATGTATTAAACTATTTCCCTAGGGAAAATGCATTATAGTGTTAATGGGCTATCTAACTTAAATTGGAAATACAAAAACACTTAAATTTTTCTGTTTATTCTGACCTTTAAAAAGGGCATATGAAGTTAAATAAAAAAAAAAACTTTACAATATGACTTGATCTCCATGTGTTTAAAAGTTTAAATGCTGGCAAATGCAAATGTAAAACAAAGCTATTTCATGTAGAGAATTTCTATGGTCAGGAAAGACTGTATTCAACAATAGTTAACTGTTAAAAGTTATATACCCTCTTGATTTTCAATTGACTACTTTCCACTATACTTAATTGTCTAAAAATATATGTTGTGCATATCTTTACAAACATATGTCACCTGACAGTTTAGTCAACAATGTAGGGAAATCAATTAACCCCCAGTAAATATAGGAGTACTTTAATACCAAAGAAAAAAAGTTTTGACAGTAAAATGTAGTTTACACATTTTATCACCTGCATAAGATTTAGGAAGAAATGTAACACAGGACCTAGGACTGTGCTTAACACAGAGTGGTGCTGAATAAATTGCTTGTTGATTAGTTGATTCTTGTTATATCAATTGATTTTTATTCCATATGTGTAATTTCATATGTATGTACTATATATGGAGTAAAATTCAACTGGTTGTACATATGTAAAATGTGAATTGAATAAGTACTACTACTTAGTATGACTACTGTCATACACTAAATAACCAATTTTCCCCAAAAAGGAATATTTCCATGAAAACTTGACTTTGAAGGATTCTGATCTTTACTGTTTTATTCCATTTAATTCATTTGCCTTTATTTGCAAAAGAAGGATGGAAATAAAAGCATAAAACCTTATTCACTTAATTAGCAAGCAATTATAAATCATCTCTCTCTTACTCTCAAAATGAGTTTAAAAAAAGGTCTTTTGGCTTATTGTCTTATGTGCTGCATATATCCCATGCAAAATTGTAGTAGCTTTTACATTAAGGGATTTTTTTTCTTTAGGTTTTTTAGGAAAGATTATTACCTAAGGACCTTGATATACTAAAAGTTTCAGCTTTTAAAATACAACTGTTTGTTGCTTTGTGCATAATTTAAATTACATTTTTAAATGGTGTATACTGTTTGGGCAGTGACATTTCTCAAAAGATCAAATGATTTAATCAACTTAGGAAAAATCAACTGAGTTGAAGTCGAGGCTGTGAAAATTTTAATCCACAGGTTAAAATTTTTTTAAATAAGCAAAGCTAAGTAATACAATAGCTTAGCTTTTAGATGGACATGCAATTGATAGTTATGTGTAAATATTTAAAGTCATGGTAAGGAAATATTTAGTTTGCCTCCCAAGAAGGATAAATATTTTTTAAGATAAGACCCACATAAGTCATAGCAGAGATTATCAGCAAATTAAGAATATACATATATAACAGTGAAATTAATGGTCCCAAATGTATCACAATTAGTGATGAGTGAACATGTGATTTAAACATGATCCAAACTGGATGTAATAGAAGTTTAGCATAAGTCTAAAACGTCAAGGTGCTCAGACATTTCATCTGAGAAGATTGCAGGCACCCAAATTGTGGATTTGTCAATGACTTTTTTTTTTTACCTAGTCCTTTATCGTTCAAAAGTTCTTACACAAAAGCAGAAGCTTAAAATATAAAGCTTACTTTCTTTTGTTAGGTGTAATAATCCCAATTAACAGATCATTAGATGGGGACAAATGTAGTTAACTAGGGATGAACAGATAGAGGAATGTACCTGTACAGATTTTTCTTTCAGGTTCTCTGGATTGAAGTCATTCTTTTCAACCTCCAAACAAGTCTATTTCACGTTTATCCCCAACCCGAAGATTTCGCTTGTAAAAGTCATTCTCTAGCACTAATCACTGGTGGAAATGTACTTGAGGTGCATTCACAGATGACAGCATGAAACGTGGTGATGTCTAAAGGGAACAGAAACTTTGCTCTGCACTCTTCAAAGGCAAACACTACCAAAACTCATGTGTTTCATTTTTTCCAAAGTCTGTTCCGAAATGCGAATGTGTATTTATGTGAATGTCGCCCTCCAAAAAAGTGTTTTAACTTCCTGTTAAAACTTAAACCCAAACCTTGCATCACCAGGTCGGAAAACATTGAGGTCATCTTAAACTTCTTTCCAAAAGAGGTCCCTTGTACACCATTCCATCCTGCCCCAACTTCATCCCGCCACTACTCCAGCCTCTTTTCTCGAAGACACACACACACACACACACACACACACACACACACACACACGCAGAGATAGAGGGTGTCTGAAAGACTCTGTGTGTGTGTGTCTGCGTGTGTGTGAAGGGAGTGTCGGAGGTAGGTAGGGAGTGAGCAGGGAAGAGGAGAGAAGATAGAAGGGAAGAGAAGGGAAGAGCAAGGAAGAGAAGGGAGGGGAGGGGAGACGAGAGGAGAGGAGAGCAGAGGAGAAGTCTAGCTTTAAAACCTGGGGACTGTTGGAAAATTTTCCAAAAAGTTTCAATATGTCTTCCTTGCTAGGCACTTTCCTTTTCCACCTGTTTATCTGCACAGGGAAAGAAAGTCAAAGCTGAAGATTACCAGTTCAAAAAATGTCTCAGGGCATGAGATAACTCTATCTCAGAGGCGAGGAACTTGCGGCCTCGAGGCCGCTTGTAGCCTTCTAGGTCCTCAAGTGCGGCCCTTTGACTTCATGTGACGGGGTTCCGTTAAAGGGCCGCACTTGAGGACCTAAAAGACACAGGCGGCCTCGAGGCCGCAGGTTCCCCACCCCTGCTCCTAGCCCATCAAGTCCTCATTGTTCTGAAGTCTCTAACAAATTCCCTACAAGTAAAGAGAATCAGTTCGGGCCTCTTTTGCCCATCTCTAAGTGCTTTCCTAAGCGCTTTGGTCTATGCCTAGAGTTATGTAAGAATTTCCCACTCCACACAGCATTCTCCCCCCACACACACATCCCCCCCTCCAGACTTCGGTAGCTGCTCGTCTAGCTGGAGGCCAGAGAGGGTCACTCTGCAGAACCAGTTGCGTCCTGGGGAGGGTGCGCTGGCAGCGGGGGATGGAGACTTCCCGCACCGGAGAAGGAGGGGGCCACCTAAGGGAATGCGTGTGCTTCTGGGCAGGAGTGGGCAGGAGGGGAACCTTGTAGATGGCGGCTCTGAGAGCCCAGGGGCAGCCAGCTGGGGCAGTTCCTGCTGTAGGAGGGCAGTTTCCCGGACCGGCTTTTCCCTCACACTCTACTCCCGGGCCCTTAGTCCCTTGGAGACAGGGGAAGAGGAGGAAGACCTTATTTTCCCTCTGCACTGTCCTTAACTTTCCCCTAGAGACGAAAATTTTTTCGAGGACTGGGAAGAGAAAATCGAGCGGAGGAAGGGGGGCGAGGGGCAGGAAGGACCAGGATTACGTTGTTGGAGACTGACTTTGGCTCCTTCAGGAAGGGCAGCAAAGTAGGGCCCAGGTAGGGGGTGGGGAGGAGAGGGCCCCGCTCCCCAGCGCAGGGAAATCGCGGTCATCCAAGGAAAAAACTGCACGGATTAGATGGCGTGGGGGAAAGCCAACCTGGCTGGGCCCGGGCCGCGGCCGCCAGGCAGCGTCAGTGCCAACTCCCGCTTGGATCGGCCCGGCCGCTGTCAGCTGGCTGGGCTCCGGGCGGCAGCAGCTCCCCCAGCTCTGGGGGGTTCGTGCTGGGGAGGAGCTGTGACTTTCCTCTTTCCTCCTAACTCTGCAGGTCTAGCGGGGCCCACAGAACTGAGGGGAGGAAAGGGGAGGGGGGAACCGGGCCAGGGCCAAAGAGAAGCACAGCCGTTACGGGGCATCCGTCCAGGGAGATGAGGGGTCTTGGGGGTCCCCTTCCCTCCGGACGGGCCGTCTTTGATTTCGAACCTTTGGAGGAGGCGGGGATTGGGGAAGAGAAAACAGCTCTGCCCAGGCCCGGCTTCCCCACCCCGGGCCTCCGGCTCAGGCTCAGGCCGCCCTCCTGGGGCGGAGAAAGACCTTGAGCGTGGCACTTCCGAAGGCGGCCTCCGGAAAGCCCCGGGCCGCTCGGGGGAAAAGGGAGGGGGGAGGCTCCCCGGGGGGCAGGTGCCTCCCCGGGCCTGGGAAACTCCGAGTCAGACCCTGCTGGGTGTTCCCGAAGTGTTTGGGCGAAGGGAAGCCGAGGTCCCGAGCAGCCGCCCCAGCAGAAGCCCCATGTTTGCTGCCCCGGAGGGGGACCGAGGTGCCAGCTCGAGCGGCCCCTTCTGCTGCCCGACTTCCCTTCCCCTTACTCTCCCCCTCCTCTTTCCCCCAAGCACCTGGTCCCAAAAGCTGAAGAAACCTGCCTTTGGGACCCGGGGACGGGGCGGGGAGAGAAGGGGTGCTGCGGAGGGTCTTGCTCTTCGGAAAAACAAGAGGTGCACTTGTTTAAAACAGCCAGTGGGTTGAGAGGAGTCACAGTCCTTCTCCAAAGGACGTAGCTCACCACTTCGAGCCTGCGGCCGAGGGAGGGAGGGAGGGAGGTGAGCCTAGGATCCTGCTCGTAAAGAAAAAGAAAGAGAGAGCCTTCTAGTGCTGTTCAGTGCGCATGTGCGGATCTTCAATATTTTATTTTTTTTTTTTTGGACGTGCGTTGCTACGTTGAGCCGCAAGTGAAAACTTCATTACTTAGTGAAGAATAATCGATTACCTCCTCTGTCTCCCGGAGAACTTATCTCCAGTGTGCAAAAGGAAAGCTTCTGAGCTTTCTACTTAATTCTATCTTCAAAAATGTCAAAAGAACATCAGGTACCAATGACTCTCCGCCTGTCCCTCCCATATCCGCCAGCCGTTTCCTTAACTCCTGCCTCAGAGAAATAGGCACGGTTCAAGTATTTCTAAAGGTAAACTAAGGTCTACTAGAACAGGCTTGTCTCTTTCTAAATATTTTTTTTTTTTTTTTTGCAGAAGGAATGCTTAACTGGGTAAGCTGTGATATCTCCAAAACATGAATTCCTTCCTCGACTATTCTTATTTCTAGCGACTACAGGGAAGGAAAATGGATAAAGAAATGTTGTGTGGATTAATTACTGCTCCACACTTCCCCAGCCCTATAACTGGAATTCAATTTTTAAAATGTTATTCCATTCCAAAGTCAACTTACACTGGTATTAAAAAGAATAAAGATGTGTAATTTCTCTTTGGGACAATATATAAGAAAAGACTGATAACTATGGCACAAAGGCTTTCAGAGGTCAGTGTGATGACTGACTTCACAGATTTTGGCTTACTCTAGTGGAAGGAAAGGATTATGGGTCTAGAAGTTGTCGTTTACCAAAGAAATGTATTGCTCTAGTTAGATAGTAGCTTAAAATGGGAAACCAAGGTTAAAGGTCTTAAGATGTGTTTTAATATTGAAGTCCCTGAAATGCATTTTCTTAATAGCAAGAAACATTTCTTTTTGCTATTAATCCTAAACAAATTGACTAGTGAATACATGCTTGTGCTTGAGGAGTATAACAAAAATACTAAAGATACATAATAGCAGTATGCAAAATTGAACCTTTTTCATTTTCAAGGAACCTTATTTTATTCATTTGACTTAATAATTGCTAAGCATGATATGAATGTATGACAAGGGAGAGATAGCACCAGGCTATTGCAATTAAGAGTAAATTCCTTGCTCTTGTTAGAGGATATTTTACAAATTTATCTTAGAACACCATTAAAGTTCAGGCTTCAGTGAATAGGTAATGTCAGTTGCTCACAGAAAACTTCAAAGTTCATTAAATGTACTTCTTCAATCATAATATTGAAAGTTTGCCTAAATTTAACTAATCTTCATAAGTTTAACTTGTGCTTATAGTAATACTTCTCTTAGTAGTAAGATGGACCACATAAAAGACTGAGCATCTCCAAAAGTCAACTATTTAAAGTTAAATGAATGCTAAATTAAGGAAGAGAGATGTTTAAGCTGGTGGCATCTCTTTAGAAAACCATGGGAGTCATCAAGCCAGGTGGAGAAGGAGAATCCTTGTTAAAGAAAAATATTTTGGGAAAATTGTCAAGATTCTAGTTACCACCTAGAAACAGCTGGTAAACACATTTTCCCAAGCTTACTCTGAGTTCTTCAGTTACCTTAGAAAACACACTGTGATGAATCATCTTAAAAGAAAAACATGCCTCATCAGCTAATTACTCACAACCTAAGTTAGCCTGGCTCATTAATGGCCAAAATGCTTTCTCAATGTCACCAAGCCTGACTGGAAAAATTCATTTGTATATATTTGTATATTTTGAAAATATGTTGTCTAAATCTAGGGTAGGTTTTATTTTAGGGAGGTTATTCTGGGATGGGGTTTGGGAAGGAGATTTTTTTTAAATCATGATATGAACCTAGAAAAATGTAACTGATTCTGATAAAAGCTGAGGGAATAAAAACTCACCTAGGGGATATGGAGTGCTTATCAGACCGAATTCCTTAGCTTTTGAGTCTTCAAAATAGAATAGAAAATCTGTAGCCTTAGGGCTGTAGATTCAAAAGCTGTAGAGTTTAAAATAAAACAATGCCATCAACCATTATTCAAGTCAATGATAATACTTTACTAGAACATGAGTCTACTTTGATCTTCAATTCCTTGAAAGACAGTCAGAAAATCCTTTAAACTTAGTCACAAACAAGTTGTTTAAGATTTCTCTCTTTCTTAGACTTTCTTTCTCTTTTTCCTTCCTAAAAGGGAGAAAAAAACTAACCATTTTTTAAGCTTTGCTTGTTATATGTGTCCATGGGAGGTATAATGCAACAAGGTGTTTATATCCCTGTAAGACAAAGCCAATTGTAATAACTTTCTTCTTTGAAGTAAATTGTGCTCTATTGTATGATCTTGACTTTTTATACTAATGGACCATTTAAAGAGTCATTGTTCATTTGGATGCATCACCACCTATGACAGAGCCACAGTAGTCATTCTCAACCAGTTTTGAAGATTCATTACATTTTTAAAAATATGTTTAAACTGTATCATGTGACTCCTAAGTGATGGATTTGCAATGCCCTGCACTAAGGACTAGACTCCTCCTGTTAATTAAACTTCAAATCAGTTTGCTTCATAGTTGGGTTTCATAGAAATCTAAAAATAACCTTAAAATTTTAAATCATTCCCAAGGAAATTTAACTCTTTGTTAACTTATTTTTGTGGAAAGGCAGGGTAACTTTGCTAAGTTGCTGGTCTTTCTGTAACATTTATTTCTGTACTCAGAATTCTGAAAGCATCTGTCATCTGTCAGACATGCTTCAGTTACACTGAACATAGACACTGAGTTTAAATGTAAACTTGTGGAAATTATATATGGAGGAAGATACTTGTGATGGATGGTTGAGGGAGAAGTGATTTAGCCCAAGTTACACTGGGATCTTAAAGATCTCAAAGCACCATATTGCTTTATTTTAAAATCATTTTATCAGATATCACTGACTGATAGTGTGTGGAATCTGCAGGCATCTTAGAAAAAATGGTGGGCTTGGAGAGGCAAACTTAGTTCTAATCCTACTGCTGGCATTTGCCGTGGAACCTGGTGTTAGCCTCAGTTGCTTCACTCTGTAAAATGAGGATAATTATCAAGGTGCCTACCTCGGAGTGATTTTGAGGGACAAATAAGATAATGCATGTAAAATGCTTTGGAAGCCTCCAATGTCTATATGAATGTCTATTTTTATTAGTCATTACTCTAAAATGACGAGAAAACGTTCCATAAGAGGGCATTAGTCATGTGTATGTGTCATTTATGGAACATTCTGTTATTTCTTAGGTAAAACATTTATAATGACTGTTAAACCATATGGAATCAATCGCTCTTTGTCTGACACCCTGATAACAATCAATTTCATTGCTTTCCAGGTAGCATGAATGTCATAATCAATAATTCGTAAAACCCCACAGAATTTGGGTGTAACTGAAGCTTAAATCAGTTTTTCTAAAATTAATGATAATACCACCAGGGCTCTCTGACACAAGGACAGAATAGAGCCTTTTTCCTTTAAATGACTCAAGGCATCATAAGCTATAGAAAAGGCAAGAAGCTCCCTAAGTGTTAATGTTAGTCATTGTACTCAAGGCATAATCACTCGGTTCACGGTGCTCAGTATGAATGAGATTTGTCAAAATCAGCTTGCTTGAGACAAAACAAGTACTTGCTGGCAATTGGGTCCTCTTCTCCATTTTGGGTCAAATGTGTGGTTGAGGCAGGAAGATAGAGAGACAGACAGAGGGAGAGACAGAGACAGAAAGAGAGAGAAGGAATGAAAGAAGGAAGGGGTGGAAAGAAGACCAAAAAAGCCACATTAATGAGAAAGAGGGTACGTAACTACAGTCCCGGTGCCACCAAACCAAGAGAAAGCCCCAGCTCCCCGGAGCAGTCGAAGACACATCGCTCTGCCTTTTGTGTCGATGCTCCATGAAAAGGGAGTTGGCGTTTTGACTTGACTCATTTCCCCGCTGCCCTTTTTATGTTGAATATCCAAATCTGCGCTCCCTATAGTAGGTAATTGTAAAGGAAACGCGACTGTCAGAGTAGCAAGGGCAAAGACCCCTGTGTGTGGCGATGACTAAATTACCCTTGGGTCCCGGACCTCGCCTGGCGCACACAGCGCCGCAGCTCTAACAGCTCCTCGCCCGCTCCTTTGTCTGCTGTTTTTCCCTTGCCTGAGCCGTTAGGGCTGGGTTTTGCGCAGAGATGAGGGGGCAAGGGGATGGGGTGGGAGCAGAAGGGAAAGCGGAGGGGATGCGCATCACCAAAAGCGTCAGAGCCTTCGACCGCGAGGTGTTGCAAGATCAGGCGGCAGTGGTTGCAGCCCGGGCTACAAATCGCCGTCGCATGGTTGCTATTGGCAACAAATCAGCAGAAGAGCCTGCAACCCTGCAGCACCTAGCGTGAAGGTGGCCGCGCCGAGAGCTAGAGAAGAAGCACGAGCGATCTGCGCCTCTGCGGTTGCCGCCTCCTTGGCCACTTTGAAGGCTTTGGGAGGGGCCGCAGCGTCCCCCAGCCCAGGCTAGGTCTTCTCCAGGATCCTCCGGCTGCAGAGGAGAGAAAATGGCCAAGGTCTGAGGTGTGAGATGCACCTCAGGCGTCAAATAATGGGTGTCGGCGGCCTCTGCAACATGGCCGCTCTGCGTGCCCAAGGAAGGGTTTGGTTCTCAGGCCTCACTCCAGTGGCTCCCGTCCAGAGAACCAATCTCCTTCCCTGGGTTGAGCTTCTGCCACCCTCATCCTCCTCGATTGAGACCTTTTGGAAACAAATGCATTACTTACTTAGGTCCCGACCCGGCTCTTGGCTCCACACCGCTTCCCGCCCCCACCTCACTCTCACCATTTAGGGATTTTGTTGGGAACCTACGGCAGTGCTGTTAGGGAAGGAACCCAAGAAACCTGAGAAGAGACGGGAAGGGCCCCGGGCCCCCGGGCCCCGTGCAGAAAGGGGTCCATCCCGGTCTCCAGTATCTTGGCTGCATCAAGGCAGAAATGAAAGCCCTCAAATCAGCAAGCTCACGCCTTGTCCTTTGACAATTCCTTTGAGATTCCTTGGCTATATTGCTCTTTTCGCGAATCTAGGGTAGAATTGTGACGGGGCATCTTAAGGAGTGTTTGGAGGAGGGTGAACTAGAAGGGAGAGTCAAAGTAAGAGTAGTGAGGAGAGGGGGAGAGAGAGAGAGAGAGAGAGAGAGAGAGAGAGAGAGAGAGAGAGAGATGTTCTTAATATTTCTTGGAAAGATAACAGGCAGCAGTACACCCTTCTAAGGAAATGAAGTGTTAGGAGATACCAGAAAAGAGGTAAGTTCTGGTGCCTCCCAGCAGAGGAAAAGTAAAAGAATACATAGCTCTTTGGAAGCGTGTGATTTCCAACTATGGTCCAAAATTGATATTTCCATCTACTAGAGAATGGGGGCTAGGACGGGGGTCGTCCCTTTCACCCTCCCATTCCTAACCAGATAGGTCCTGTTTGATTCGTTAGTTTCTCTATCAGAACTATTGAGTCCAGAGATGAAATCCTGCTGCGGACCCGAGTCTCTAGGTAGGCAAGGGTGGGCGGGGCTGGAAGGAAAAGGAGCATCTCTCGGTGGCTGCGTATTAATTATGGTGAACCGGAGTTTACAGAAGAGAAAAGTTAAAGGAAAATCTGATTTAAAAAAAAAAAACAGCATTTAAAAAAATAGACAACAGTGCGTCGGTGTATGAGGTGTAACATTGAGCTGCGTGGTAATGACCACTCCAACTATCAGCCACCAAATGGAGGCTTCTGTAGCCTGCTCCATGGAAAAAGAAACGTGCAGCCTTTGAGCATTTGCAGACTCTAGGCCTCTTTCCCTCTCCTTTTGTCCTGTCTCCTTCCAGTCTTTCTGCTCGCACTTTCAAGATAGGTGTGAGGTTGATGACTTGCTGCTTTGGGGAACCTGGTCATCCCAAGCGCCCCTACAATCTGGTCTGGTCGTCTAGTCTGAGCGTGAACTTGATGACGTTTATTTTGAAGATGTGTCGCCCTCCCTTGACCTCTCTATATCTCCACCCGTCCCCAATTCCATCTGTATACCCGGACATAGGAAAATCCAGAGTTTCTAGTACTTGCTGTGAAGTGGAATTCCTACCCGACGTAAATAGAAGATTAAAAGGAAAATTTGGGAGATTGAGATGTGAGAAGAGATGTATAGTATCTTCCTATTCGAAGTGCCAATTTGCGTTTGCCCAAGACATAAATCCAAGATTTGTCTTCCCCAGATTTAAAATTCCGACTGTTTAAATATACCCTTCCCCCCTCCCTTCGCACCTTTCTTACACCCATCATAATCTCGGGAATACGTCTTCTGAGCGCCTCTCTTATTCCCCTCCTAAGGAGCCAGTTTCCAGGCAAGTAGTCTCAGCTACATGAAACATGCCCGCAGACAGACTGCTTCTCCTACTACTCCCATCGCCGTCCCACAAAAGGACCAGGGAGGCAGTTAACATATAAAAAAATAAACAACTATTCCCCATTTACACCGCCAACAAACAAAAAAGAAAGAAAGACACTAAACTCCAAATGCCCAACTATCGAGGGGAAAAACAATTAGCAAAGAGGTTATGAGAGATCAGGACTGGAGATAGTTATTGGAGGGGGTGGGAATTGGGAATTTATGACAATTGGGAAGGGAGAGGATGAAGTATAGCAATGATCCAGCTTGATCGTCTACACTGCTACCCTGCTCCAGAAAAAATCTCTAAGCTCTCAGTTCTTAACTAGGAAAAGCCTGCTTTTGCGGGAAAAGGGCAAGATGCTTTTTCTGACGAGCTCTGACTTGATATATTGCGGCGGCTGGTGCCAGTCCCAACCTCCTTTCCCTCAAGATTTTGCAATTTTATTTCCATAACAAGACCTTCCTTCTCCTTCCGTCCCCGCGCAGCCCCTACCTCCCGCAAACCCACCCTGCCCTTTGGGGGTTAGGAAGAAGGAGGCCCGCCAGTCCCACTGGGCTCCCTGAGCGGGGCTCTTTTTTTTCTTTTCATCTCGGCGAGCAGATCTTAGCATGGAAACCTAGAAGGCTGCAGCAGCATGGAGCAAGGGGAAGGGGTTTGTAGGGGGGCTCTTCTGGCCCATTTCTTCTTGGTCTCCCTTCGACGTGGCGAGCGCTCGCAGGACGGGTGGAGGGAAGCTCTTTGTCGAAGCCCTCTACCTTGGAGAATCTCGCGCCCCGCGTCTCTGGCTGGTCCCAGCCCCGGCTTTTTCCGGACGACTTCGCTTTCCCACCTTCCAGCAGCAGATGCAGCCTTGTAGATTCCCTTTCAAATTTGGCGGGACCCGAATCGGAAGTTCCGAAGGCTACCAGGGAGTAGAGCAGCGCACGCGCAAAATGGCCTCTCCTGCTGCCTCCTCCTGCACCTCTGTGCAGGCTCAGCCCCCAGCCTTGAACGCTGGGCAGTGAGAGCCCCGCGAAGCCCAAGCGGAAACCCAAGGCGGCCGCCAGCACGGCCCTAGAGAACCTCCATCTGCGCTCCTGCGGACGATCTCGAGGATGAAAAGGAAAGGCAGGAGGGACAAGGGCAAAGGGGGCTGCTTTCGCCCCAAGGGTCCTCACTAGGCAAGGAACCCTCGCCCAGAAGGCGGACGCTGTCCGCTTTCCAGATTTCTTCTGTCCACGAGCACCACCCCCCCTGCCTCGCTCCTTCCACGCTTTCCCAGCTCCGCGCCCCCCCTCCCCCCAGGAGTTGGGAACGTTTCCACCGCACTCGGGGCTCTTCTCTCTCCCCAGGCTCTGACACTGCGACACTGGCTTCCTTCTCGTGCACGTAGCGAATTAATTCCTCCCAGTCCACACTGCTAGAATCCTCCCCTGCCCACAAGGGACGGACCGAGGTGTTTTCCAACTTTTGAAGAAACAGTTGGATATCTGAATTACACTCCCGGACTCGCTCCTTTGGAGATCTATCAGGTACAGAGAGAGACCCTGGTTTCATTGTGCGTTTGGTTCCCTAAGCACCATAAGGCTCCATCCCAGCAAATATTTCCTATCTCTCCGCGGCTCTTCACCAGCTGTGGGGGTCAAGGCTTCCTTGGTCGGACCATTGCCCAACTTTACAAGAAAGAATGGTATAGGAGAATCGTTTTCTCTTCCAGAGTACAGAGTTTGGATTGTCTTCGAAATCACTTTCTATCAAAAGACTGAATCTTGATAGTCAATAGGATCAAGGAGACACTTGAGACTTGGTTCATTACTGATAGATTCTTCTCTGGAGCAGAAGGTGAAGCCGTTAGAAGAGCACAAGAAAAAGGGGAAGGGACTATAGAAGTGCTGGGGGTGCGAAGGGGGGAGCAATTCTCCAATTGTATTTCGACCTCTTCATAAAACTCCCAAAGTAGTTCTTTGCCACCCATTCAGAGGTTGTTGGGTTTTCTTGACTTCCAGAGACTGAGGAGGACCCGAGGAAGGGAGAAAATGACAGGGAAGTCGCTCACATGGATACCCTTGAAAATGCACACGAAAGAAAGGAAATTTGGTACAAGTAAAATAAAAGGAAATCCGTTTCAAGAACCAAAAGAAGAAAAAACGTTAAAATATTAGCAACGGAAACAGGAAACACTCAATGAGTGAACCTTTTCTGAGAATTTCATCGTCAAAACTAGGCGATGTTACTAAGTTATTGCGTGAAGCACGAGTCATTGTCTACTTAAAATGTTCCTTTGCATCTTCCCAGGATGTCATTCAACATGAGAAAATGGAGATAACTTACATTCTTTGTAAAGAATCCCGTTTTTCTGACTATCCAAGAATTGTACTGGTATCTATAGTGGTAAAATTCGGAATTACAAAAGTTTATTTTGTCAGAGGAATTCAAGTAAGTTTTATAACTGGTAAGGATTGTAGAGATCATTTGGTCCAAGCTCCTAAGATGAGAAACCAAGGCAGAGAGAGGTTTAAAACTCTTGTCAATAGTAACACAAGTAGTTAGTGGGGAAGTCTGGACTAGAATATTTAAAGGTTCAAGTTTCTTAGTACAGGTGTGCTTTCCACTTTACCTTGTTTCATCTTCTATGTGATTTTTTTTTTGAGAGCGAATAGTGAAATGCTGGAAAATCTCAATCCTAAGAAAATGAGCTGTTTTGTGAAATTTCAAAGTCCTTGACAAGAAAATTATCTTTTAATAGCATTTTTCACCCAAAACAACCCTTGGCAACCAAAACTAGGGAGCAAAGTCAAAGTAAACTCCCCACCTCTCATTTCAGATTCAGGGGAAGGAAAAAGATGTAATATTTGATTGTTCCTTCTTTAAATGTATGAAAAGAAAATCTGCCCTCTAATGAAGTCCAGTATTTTTTTTCTTCTTAAAATTTCAGTAAAACAAAGGTTGGCTACCATATTGAGATACGTTCTAAAAATAAAAACATTCTCTCAAATGGTTATGGTAATCCAATTTAAACATCAAACTTTTTTCAGATCCCCAGGATGCCAGTGGCAACTTCCATGGACATTTTCATACAGGAAAGGTTCAAAGACATCAAAAAAGACTTTTCCTGGCCTGTACCAAAATATGGGAAACATTGATGTGTATTGAAAGTTGTAGCTGATTTACCAAAATTCCAGACCCTGGGAAAGAAGGTTCAAGACATCATTGAAACTAGGTTTGCTTCTTGTTCTTTTTTTGTTGTTTTTGTAAATCAAGTCTCTTACTTTCTCAAGCACCCACATGGACCCAAAGACTAGAATGAGAGGTCTGATAAATCAATGGCTTTTTCTCCCTACACAGTTCACTTATGTAGTAGGATAGTCAATATTTTAAAAAATACTTACAATGTGCTATGCCAATGTATAACTGATTAGATGTCTGATTGTTTATAAAATAACTCATTTCTTTCATTCAATCCTTTTCTATGAGGTAAACATAAATAGGCTTCTTCTACCCAATAATTTAATCGACATTTTGCTTTATGGTATGGAATTGCTAGAATATTTTCAGAAGAAAAACTCTCAAGCCTTCCAGCTAACTTTTCAAGGATCTTCTATTTTGTCTGCAAAGATCACCATGAGAAATTAGCATCATTTTGATGTGGATCTCCATGGGGCTTTTTTGTTTTGTTTTGAGCTAGTTTATCAAAAGTTTTACATCACAATGGTCATAACCAGAATCCAGTGGTTCTAGGGGAGGGCAAGTCATAGGGATATTACCCTCATTTTATTAAGTAACTGAGAATATGGAAAGTTTAACTGAAACAGCCCTTTGAAATTTCGGCAAATTTCATGATTCAGGGGTAAACTAAGCATGGTTTTTGGAGAGGGAGGAATAGAAGATTTCTCTCCATCATTCTTGTTATTCACATAGATGGGGTAAATAGTAATATTAGTAAAGTTAGATTTTATATTTCTAAACTGACTTCCAAATAAAATGCTAAACAGAATTACCAAACCTATCTTAATTAGTACATTAATGTGTAAATTGAAGTTTAGAGTTCCACTTTGTCCTTTCTATTAATTCAGATTTGTATACACCAAATGAAGTTGTGTCAAGACAGTAATTAACTGGCACTATTTAGACTCTTGAAAAAATATATATATATTTTGTTTCTTTAACAATATCAATACCCAAAACATAAAAATCATTGAAACCTACATTTATTGTCTGTTTTCCTTAGTTGTTCTAGTTAACATACAAAGTTTGGAGAGCAGAGGGAGACAAGAAAAAAATTGCTCCTATCAGAACTGGATAAAAATGTTAATTTAACTCAAGAATTATGTGTGGAATAGACACATACGTTCTATGGAGGTAAAAAAAATTGCTTTTTAAAAAATCATACTGCTTGTAAGTTCCACTTTTCAAGAGACAAAGTTACTCTATGTTGTTTTTGAATCACTTCTCATCCGTTGCAAACTTTCCAGAAAAGGAACCAGTTTGTTATTTTTATGTATTGTATTATTAAATGAAGTACTTTGTTAGTTTCTCAATGAATAATCTGTTTATTGGCTTCTTTTTGCCAATCAGTTATAAATGAAAGATATTTCTATCTCTACAACCAGAAATGTAATCGTCCTCAGTCATATTATAAAGTTAGGTGAAAATAAAATCTATATAGTTAGTGACTTCATGGAAGTTCTTTAGTCACTGAAACTTTAAAGAAGGCAGCAAAAAGAACTACTTATATGCAAAAGTAATGATTTAATGACTATAAGCAAGACAGAGCAATAGAATTGTGCTTCTTTTGCAGACTGGAGACAATGAAATGTTTAGCTACAATTTCCCATACAAACATGAAACAATATCCATATAGAATAAACACCCTCACAAATGTGTAACTGATGGGTGATGAACACACACAAAGTTCGACCAAAGCAAAGCACAAACTGAAAACAATTGGGGCAGTTCATACTTTAAATTTAACATGCTCTTTCTACTTAAAATCCATACCGTCAGGAGCTTAAAAGTCACTCCTATTTACAGATATTTAAAGGGAAGGCATTTGTCTTTGGAAATGACGTACCTGTTAAATTTGAAATTACTACTGTACCATATGTTAAAATGAATTTAGGTATAATGCCTTCATCCAGCAATTGGTCAATTCCTTAAAATTTCTACTATGTGTTTATATCTATACTGATTCAACGTGCTTCTTTAAGAGCACGATAATTCCATCACACCCAATAATAAAATTGAAATAAAATGAACAAATCATTTTCATATTCCTTGGTTACGGAGTTCTTTTTCCTTCACTGCAATACAGTTTGAAAAGTAAAAATGTATATTATTAAAAAGCAAACATCATAATAGTTTGCCAATTGCTTTCAAAGTAGCTGAATTTGGAATTTGATATCCACAATAAAAATGTTCTCTGCTGATAAGCAAGGCTCCAACATAGGATATCTGCAAGGGTCGAACCAGTTTGGAAAATTTAACAATCATATTTGAGTGCATGAAACACAATATTTTCTTTATAGTATTTATAAATATATCATACAATACTGTTTCCTGTTATGTCATATACCAATATGGCATTGTACAACAAGCATAATGCCATCTGATTCTTACAAAAGCGAATCATTTAAACAAGTCAGTAAAATAAACGGTAGTACCCGCTTTAGGTATACAGATTGTAAAACTGAAGTTTACTTTCCTTTGATCGGTTCTGCAAAGCAATGGAGAAGTAAAAATGAAACAGAAGAATCAAAATGGCTAATATGTAAGAAATTGTTATTCACAGTGACATGGCTACATAGAATGCAACATTCTATGCATATTCTTTCCGTTTTGTTGATTTTCAAGATGAAAAGCACTTGTTTTCTACAGATTCACAAAACAGCATAACAAGAACAATTGAAGAAAATGTGATGTAGGCGTTAGTTGAGATTAACAAACTATGTCCCAATCCTTATATCCAATGCAGAAGATTCCCAAGTCCCCACGACAGGCTGTAAAAAAACCATTTCACAACTTTCCTAGCACAGAGAAAAAAAATCTTGCCTGCTCCTCAGAAATCAATTCTTTACAGGAACAATCTTTCATTGCAATTAACGTCCATATGAATGTCACAACTAGTCCATCTTTTATAGCCAAATTCGATGTCACTACAAAAGAAAGCAAATTGGACGATAGTCACATGTATTAGCATCTATAAAGCTGTAATGGCATGAAGATATCTATATAAATCAGGGTTTCATTTTTTTTTTTTTGGACAGTCTGAGGGGTCAGCCAGACGAAGTTGCTGAAGAGCCATTTACTGATGTTTTCCGAGGTCTGTTAGCAAAGGAAGATTGGTGGTTACTGCTAGGACTGCTGCTGGTTCCGTTCATAGTACTGGAGATATGTGGAAACTGAGGATGAGGAGACTGAACTGGGGTACTGGGACTAGGCAAACATGAAGAGGTGGAGGGAATACCTCCTGCTGGGCTGTTGGCCTTATCACTCCCAGAGTCACTTTCCATTTCTCCACTATTATTTAAGCCATCTCTCTGGTGGCTGATCTTCATCCTTTTACAAGTAGGGCGAACTCTGTATTTCAAAGGAAGAGGTCCATTCTATAAAGTAAATAGATTAAGTCAGTCATAAATCTTTTAAATATTATTGCCAACCACAGTCTCTTATTATTTGATTAGATATTTACCCTTCTCCAAGTGTAAATGTAGGCAATATCCATTAGTGTATAATAATCCTTTAAAGGCTCCTCTTCATACATTACATCAATCTGAGATAGAAATTATTCAGTTAATACTGTAATAAATAATAACAAAATGAAACTATATTTTTCTTCACACAAGAAAAATTCTCAAACTAAAACTAGTACTTCAAAGAACATTTATTCTGAAAATGAACCATGAATTTTTTTTCCAACTTTATATCATGGGAAAATATTTCTTTTTAAAAGGAGAATAAGGTTTTTTCATGAGAATTTCATGCTAGTACAAATTTAGGAGAAGCATCTTTGATACTGTATTATAAAGTACCTCAATAACCAAAAATTTAAGGCACTATGAATGTTTAGCTGTTTCTACTCTTGGTTCAGAATTCAAGCTAAAAAAAGAAAGGCAGCAACAGACTTTAAGTTAACAGAAGATGAAACATACAAAGGTTGTAAAGAAAATCAGTACCTGGAAAGTATTAGGTATGTCCATTTTACTTCTGAGAAACTTTCTTAGATGCATCACTGTCATTGCTGCTGGGCAGCGTAAATATCTTTTATCATTCACCTGAGAGTATATGTAGGAAAGTTACTTTTTTCATTTCCAGGACTATAACCTTTTAAAAATGTTTAATTTGGAGCATATAGACAGAAAAAGATAGCAACAAATAATATTATGTAATTCAAATTTTAAAGAATTCCTTGATAGGTAACCTTGTATGAAATACTGCAATATTTAGAATGTCAGTGAAACTCAAATTATAATTATTTGATCATGCATGTATCAAATGAGTTACAGTATTCTGTAAATCCATAAACTATCTCTAAAATGGATTATAACTCTTAATTATCAACCTCAAGTAATTAATTGCAATTAGTAATAATTTTTTATTTGCTATTACATGCTACTGAAAATATCCAAAGAATAAAATAATCAGACTCTCTCATATGAAGTCTAAAAAAAGTCACAATTTTTCTTCTGCACAAGTTTTTACATAACATAGATTATACCTCCTCCTTAGATTTCTCTTTGTCCTTATTTATTTTCCGATCCAACCTAAGGAAAGGAAATTATAAGGATAATTAAAATAATATAGCTAATAAGAAACAAACTAGCAAAAACAGATTTCCCACCAGTGGAACTTACCTGTTCTGGTCAAAAAATTCAATGGATAAGCTTATTATCTCATCATCAGTGATAATTCTCTTATCTTCATCTGCAACTTCTCCCCTGTCTTCATTAGAGCCATTGGCAGCTAGATGGAAATTGTTATTTATTTAATAAAAAGGTTATACACAAAAAACAAAAGAATGGAAATTGTCATATGGTTTCAATTTGGGGTGGGTTTTGTTTTGCTTTGCTTTTTCTTTTAAGTCTTTAGCATGTAGTAGGTGAAGGTAAAAATACTGGAAATAGGTTGTTGCTTTTTAAAAATCACATAATTCAGTTTTTTTTTAAGGTAAAATTAGAAGAACTTGCCATCAGCAGAAGGATGAGCAGCATAAAAATCCCTTCTTCTTTTCATTTCATCTGAAAAAAATGTAAATATTATTTTTTATCTGGCATAATACTTAAAAATTACAAGACAGTCTATTGAATTCATCTCTACATTTTGTTACTCACTTTTGAAAAGGCCTGGAACTAATTTGTATACAATATCTTGAAGAGTTTTATCTGACCTGAAAAAATAAAACAGTAAAATAAACCACAAATTAAACATAGTAATAGGTGTAAACTATGATTTTCTCCCCCCGTCCTTTGATTCATAGTTTTTACTGCACTGTGACATTGTTTGGAACAAGACAAATATACGAAAAAGATTAATTCTCAGAACAAAATGTGTAAGACAATACATAATAGATACAACAGATAATAGAACTCTAAAACTAGCACAATACTTTTTACTTTAAAATATGACAAAATATTTCATATTTGTAAATGATCTCTAGTTTCTTCTGCATTTTGTATACACAAAAAATAGACTCTTTAAAATTTACTAATAATTCCCTGAATGAACAGGCAGAGTACAGAGGAAATGTGGAACCAACTACATTTTTATAATTTAATATTAGTCTTTCAAAGTTACATTCATGCTGCAACAAAAATGCAACATGTCAAAATTGTGTTAAAAAGATATTATGAAAAGTCAAAATCTTTTTAATATTATACTTTAAAAATAGAATATTTCTGTCTTAATTCTAACACTATCAAAGAGCATTAATGACATTTTACCCATCATTGAAGAGCAAGTTTTCTACCAAGAGAAAAAGGTCTTAATCAATAGATCTGAATTGCCACAAAGCACACTTGTAAGGAATTCATACCTTATATTCAGGAGTGGCCTGGTTTTGTGAACTTGGACATCGCAGATAGGACAATACTTGCTGGTCTCCAGGTAACGTACAATACATGTTTTACAGACTAGAAGTAGAAAGAAATAAGATTTTTTTTTTGGTTAGTTTTAGAAGTTTGAGAGTGAAATAGTGCAGCTAGAGGTAAACTACAGCACAGGTACAGGTTCAAATAAACTTAAATGCCAAACTTAATAATATTTAAATGACCTGAATTAGCATCAATTAACATTTACAGAAGATTTGCATATTGCATGCTTATCTTCATGTAGTAAGAAAGCGCTCCTAATCCTCTACCTAGATGCCCCCAGAGATACCAGATCATCTTTCCCCAAACTTTGAAAGGATTATTCTTTCATTTACGTCTAACATAGTCAGCTGGGGGTGTTAGAAGGGAAATACAGAGAGCACAAGGAACCACAACAGGCTGAATCTGGGTACTTACAGGAATGTAGACACTCTATGATAGTTGTGGCATCAATGAAGTATCCTCCACAAAGCACACACATTAAATGAGGGTTTAGCTCAGTGATTTTGATTCTGGTTGTTCGATGCATTTTTGCTTAATAAGAAGAGGTCCTGCAAAATACAACAGTGACCGTAATTCACGGTGGGGTTTTCTCCAAAATCCTTACACTATGGAAATGCTACGCACAGACGCACAGACGCACAGACACACAGACACCGACACACAGCCACATACACAACGTCAACGCCAGAATTAATGAAATCAGAAAACAAAGCATCAGGTGAACTGTAATGATGGTCCAAAGGACTGTGCTCGTCAGCCCGAATCCACGCCCAGCCCAAGTTTGCTCCAGCCTTTCGAGGTCATCCCGGAGGCTGGAGAGATCGCATGGGCGGCAGAAGGGCCCCCGCACTCGCCCCTCAACTACAAGGTTTTGTTCCAACCCTTCCGGCCGAACGCGGGAAAGGTATTCCCGGATTGATTACAGGTACTTCCGACGAGTCGCAGGTCCCGGAGCCAACCGCCTGCTTCCCGGGGATGGGTGGGGTGGGTGGCGGCCGCGGGCCGGCTCCGCTTGGCTCACCTCCTCCTGTCCTCCGAGGTTGTGGACGCAGCCGGCCCGAGGAGCCACAACTTGCACATTTCTAGGCTACACAAAAGGGAAAACAAATCCGGCTCTCTCCGCATCACTGGCATTTCCGGAGCCCAGCCGCCTCCCTCGCCGCTTGAGACGCACCTCGAGCCGAGCTCCCGGGCTGGGGCCCGAGCCCGGGCGGGCCGGGAGCGGAGCCTTCCCCGAGTCCTCCTTCACTCCCGAAGCGGACACGGGGGGTAGGGGATGTGGAAGAGGCGGATCCCGGCGCCTCTGTCTCTGTCTCGCTCCGGATTCGGAACTAGCCTCTATCGGGGTTTCCATAGCAACTTACACTTACACTTGGCATCCGGCCACCGCTGCAACACACAGCCCGAGCCCCAGAGAAGAGCCGGGTGTGCGGGGAAGCCCGGGCTGGGCTGCGGGGGGAGGGGAGCGAGCCGCGAAGACCGGGGGGAGGGGCTCCAACGGGAGTTGGGAGGGGGTGCGGGGCGCGAAGCCCGGTGCGGGCGGGGGAGGAAGGTTCCAAGTCGGTGCTGGGAGGCAGTGCCGGGTTTGGGGCGCGGGCTGGAAGCGAACAAGGGCTTCTCTTGAGCTTCGGGGACCGTGTGAGCTAGCGGCGGAGCCTGGGCAAGGGGAAAGCAAGCCGTGGCCACTCCCGGCCATTTCGGACACTCTCGGGGGCCTCTTTCCACGTCGACTCGATGCAAGAAGCTTGCTTCGGATCTAGACTCTCTCAGTCTCTCCTGTGAGCGAATCGCCAGGGCAAAATTTTCACGAAGGGATTTTTTTCCCCCAAGAATTGCCAACTGTGCACTTAGCCCCAAACCTTCTGAGCTCAACTTGCAGAGATGTTTATTGAGCTGAATTTCTTTAAAGCTCCCTCCTCTAAAATTAAATTCTCCTGCAGATCTGAATGAACCGTAAAAAAAGTTGGGGAAGACTGGAAACTGAAATCGGCTCGGGGGAGGGAGGGGGTGGAGGTGGGAAATGCGCTGGATTATTTGAACAAACCGAGTATGAAAGCAAGAGAAACGACTTTAAACAGTAGGATGGTGACAATATGCAAAGGACCATGTGACCAGCCCATTCCCAACGTTAAATCAACACCTTGTCAACACGGGGTAGCGACAGGAGTGAAAAACAAATGTCATTTTCTCAGCCTGCAGCTCACAGCAAGCTCTGTAAGATGAAATGACATTACCAACAGATACATTATAGAGAAATCACAGGGAAGGACTGCTAGGTACGAAACACCAACTGGCAATCCAGTAAATCAAACGGCTGCATGTCCTCCAAAAATGCCTTTCTTACCCCCACTCCCCTTTTTATTTCAGACCTCAACCGGAGCACACAGGCTCAGTTGTCCTGACACATCTTCTGAAAGTTGCCTTGACTAGAAACGTGTGAATTTGTGAAACTCACGACATGATGTAACAGTTATTCTAATTTTCTTCAGATTTGGATACATAACACAGAAACATAATACAACACACCTCGATGTCTAATGTCTTTGACTACTGGCCAACCTACCAAGAAAGAGCTAAAAAGGCTTTTGTTGAAGCGACCACAACTCCACTGATGACAAATAAGAAAGCTCCATTTACTATACTACACAACTATCTTTCCGAGATATATAAAAGAAAACTCTTAACATACTGAACACACCAAATCATACGTGCAAGTTACATCTCAAAGAATTAGGTGGTAAAGCAAGGTATACATTTCACTGTATCTTGAGTATAAAGATCGCCTCAGTGACCTCCAAAACGAAATTTCCTTTATACATCTGGCAGGTTCTTCTCCAGAAAGTTAAAGTCCAAAAGGCTGCATTTCACCTTGTAAAAGTATATCACAATGATTCTTTCATCAATCATTAAATTTATGAAGCGATTCTAATGCGAAAAGCTGGCTTCAGTTCTCAGATATCTTATGAACAACTAACTCCTCTCAAATCTCTATTCATAAACTGAACAATCAAATAGCTACAGAGGAACATCTCTGCTGATTGGCTTAAGAAGTATCCCAAGTGTAAGCTCTAGACCCAAATCTTTGGAAAAACCCTAAATCATGCTTTTAAATTCATACAATCTCCCTCTATATACCAAGAGATTAGCCTCAGATCGGATAATAGTTGTGACATTGCTAAACATTACATTGTTAGTTATCTAAGATTTCAGCTCCTTTTCCTACTCTCCTTTTTGAAAGTGCAGGAAAACCAATGAAGACCTTGAGTATGGTCCTTTTATAACTTAAACACGATTTTAGGAATAGCTTCTCTGTCCTAGAGAAGTTGATAACATGTGAATAACTCAGTTCCAACACAGAAACTGTCAATTAAGCAAGAAAAAGTGCACCACAATGGTAAAAATACACAATGGTAAAAACTTGCCATTATAACACACTCAGCCAGGGCTGTCAGCTTTGTTAGAGGCCTGACACCAGTTATGTCAAAATGAAGGAAAACAGAAGCAAGTTCTTATGTTAACAATCAGCTTGGCTATTTGCAATCTAAGAAATGCAAATGAACTCCATCCCAGGAGTTTGTAGCTCTATATATGTATGGGGAAAGTAGGGGTTAACCGAACTCTTAGGACAGTTTTGCCAATTTGGTCGCTTAACAGACAACCAAGAAGTTGAAGGTAATAATTGCTCTACCATGTACAGCTGAAAACGTAATGAAAATGTAATTTCCATTCAACAATGGAGTGTTTTTATTCAGCTTTAAGTACACTTTTAATAAGTGTAGTTTGACCCAGCACAATCATACTGCAGTAAAGATAGAAGAGAAAAAAGAAGTTAAATATACAGAAGTTGATAATTATGGTCATAAAATTAAGTGCTTGTCCAATGTAATCAGTCACCATCTGAAAGAAACTCAACTGTTAAAGCACTGTTATGGCATGACCTAGTACAGGTGAAATATTGGGATGCTTTAAGTAATTCAAATTCCAATCTGCCTTGGTAGAAAAAGAGTACAATGCCATACCTTTGCAGAACTTCTTTGGTCCTAAGGGTCCTCTCTATAAAATATAGACTCAACCACTCCTGAAATCGTATAAAACATCTGTTCACACTTGGATGTATATAAATATCCTTGGAGTTTTCCAGACTTTGTGGAGTTAAGTACTTAGTTTCCAAGTATTGAGCCAGAACCATTAAACTCACTAAAATTCTCGATGACTTTTAGAATTATCAGCATCTCTTAACTGCTTTTCTTCCAATTATTCATCATAAATTGCTGGGAAAAGCATCTATCTCAGTATTAGCTTGTCAAGGCCAAATGATAACTTACACATATGCCATCAACTTTATAGTACCCCTCTCCTGTACAACCCTATGACCTATACAAGTATCAAGTAAACATTGTAATACTTCCAAGCCTTTAGCAAGACAAAGTTCTAAGTGTACCCCCGCACTGGAGTTTAGAAAGAAAAAGTAGCTATGGTGGTGGGGGGGAGCGCGAGAAGAGGTGGGGGGGGAAGAAAACCTTACACATGCTAACACCCAGTCATCATCTTCGCTCCAAAAGAGCTCCCAATATGAAACTCTCCATTTCTCGGTGATCACAATCCAGCTGATTTTAAAAGAGAACTTCTTTTAAAACTGACCCCCAGGTAGTATCACCGTAAAAACTTTCCCATTTTAAGCACAAATGCAAGAGACATTGGAAACAACTGGGAACCGCCATCTTAACAAGCCATCCAATTTCATACAAGTGTTTGTCCAACTTAAGTTAATAACATTTTTGTTTGAACTCTTTCCAGCGTAACACCCACCTTGGCGGGATCGCTGCCCCCCACATACTTCATCCCTATAATATGGGGATGTTCTGTGGATGTTTAAACACCTCAAAATACATTTCTTTGGGAGAGGAGGGAAACCACTTGACCCAGGCAGCTCCCGATTTCAGGAACCGGTCCCCGTTTAATCAAAATCTGTCTCTCAACAAAGGGCGCTGCGTCCAGGGGAGCTGCAAAGGCTGGAAATAGAAATATTCTTCTCGGGGGCCATGTGCATCGGGAGGTTTTAGAGGGGAGCTCCGGGGAGGAAGGAACTAAAATGTGAGGATGTTCGTGCGTCTCTGAACTGAAGTAGGTGGAGGCGACCGAGGCAGAGAGCCTGGTGCTGGGGTTGGCGGTGGGTTGGGAAGCCTGGGTCTCGGGCGGTGGGTGCCGCGCGTGTGTGTGCGCGGTGTGTGTGGGTCTCGGTGTGCGTGTGTGTCTGTGTGGTCGAAGCCCAGACTGTCAGAGCTTTCTCCATACGGAGCCGGGGAAGGGAGAGGGAGAGGAGAGAGGGAGCGAGAGGGAGCGAGAGCGAGAAAGAGAGAGGGGGGGCACCTCGGCTCCCCTTCCAGGCACCCAAAGCGGCCCCAAAGCCCGGAGCAGCCCCCTCCGCCACCCGCCCACGGCCCACCAGGCGCCTCCCTGGATACATACCCGGAAAAAGGATCCGGCGAGGGACGATCGGGGCGGCCGAAAAAGACAATGAAAGTTAAAAGTCGTTCAGCAGAAAATGAATGCGAGCCAAGCGGCCATCTTGAAGCGAGCTGCAGACGCTGCTGTCAATGGGCAAGGAGCGGAGGAGAGAGGAGCTGCTGCCGCCGCCGCCGCCGCCGCCGCTGCTCGCTCAGCTCATGCTAGTTCCCAGAGCCCCCGATCCTCCTCCTCCTCCTCCCTCCTCCCTCCTCCTCCTCCTCCGGCTGCTCCTCCTGCTCCTGCTCGGCTCGGGCTCCTCTCCGAGGGGGGAGCGGGGGAGGGCGGGAGGGATGGGAGTGGGGACGATTAGATTATTCTGCGGGGTGGGGAGGTGTTTCTAATCCCGACCGGGGCTCCCGCTCCGACGTCCCCATTGTCTCTCCCCTTCTCTGCCTTTATTATGAAGATGGTTATTTCATAGTTGTTGGGGAGGGAGGTGTGCAGCGAGGAGCGGGCGGGCGGGCTGGGGGCGGTGTGTGTGTGTGCGAGTGTGTGTGCGAGTGTGTGTGTGTGTGTGTGTGAGTGCGTGTGTGGAGCCGAGCGGGCGTGGGGGGGCGGGAGGAGGAAGGATGAAGACTGGGGGGAGGGGGCAAGGGGAGGAGGGTGGAAAAAAATGCACCGTTGAAGGGAGAGTGGAAACTGACACCGGCCCCAAAATGGCTCGGAGTCCGCCCGCCCCCTCCCCCGCAGCCCCCTCCCCCTCGGGTCACGTGCTCCCCTCATTCCTTAAGGGCGGCCTGGGAATTAGTGTCGGTGTAGTCGGGGCCCCGCGGCCGCCGCCGCCGCCGCCGGCCTCCCCCCGCCTGCCCCCTCCCGCTCCTCCTCCCCTCCCCCTCTCCACCACCCCTCGGCCTCCTCCTCCTCCCCCTCCCTCCCTCGCACTCTGCGCGGCGGCGGCGCTGGCTGGCTCTGGCTGCTGCTGCCGGGAGACATTTCTCCACGCTCGCCACCCGCTCCGGGTGCGCAGCCCGCTCGGGCCCCGCACACCGCAGCTCGCCGACCCCTTCTCCCCACTCCCCGGGGCCCCGCGAGCCCACAGACACCGTCTCCCGCCCAGGAAAGTGCCCGGTCCCCGCCACGCCTCCCAGGGCGCGGGCTGAGGCCCGGCCCGGCCCGTGGGGGCCCAGCCGCCCCAAGGGCACCGCCTCCCCGGGATCAGCGGCCCGCACCCCGCAGGGGGCTGCGAGAGGAATGCGGGAGGGGGGTCCCTTGGTCCCCTGGCCCGGTGCGCACGCGCAGAACGGTCGTTCCCCTCACGACCAGAGCTCCCTCGCGGGGGGCCCTCGCAGGGCGGGGGTCGAGGAGGGGGCGGGGTCCGAGGCGCGCGGTCAAATTTCCCGCTCTGAATCCGGTCCATTGGAAGCCAAGGGGGGATGTCCAATCCCCCCCCCCACCTCCCCGTCACCTCCAGGGGCACCTCGGGCTGGGTTGGCTTTGGGCAGACATGGCCTTGGGGTGAAGGGTCCACCGGGGTCAGCCCCCACTCGAGGGCTGCTTGAGGGCTTTTTTCTCCCCGGGGGTGGAGGCTGAGGAGGAGGATCCTGGATGTTGGGGGCACCGTCCTCGAGGTGCCCGAGTCCCCCGAGTGCCCTCCATCGCTGGGGGGAGTGGAGAGCCGGACATAGACTCCGATGAGGCTTCCGTCCTTCCCCTTTTATTTAACATTGAACTCGGCAGAACGGGACTAATTAACGTCGTATCCTCCTAGCCAAGGGGGTGGGGGAGGCATCCTGGACAAGAAAAAGCTAAACCCCGAATCCGCCTTCGGTTTGTGAACATGAGTATCTCAGTTTATTGGAGCACATAACTTGGGGAAAGTAAGAAAATAACGAGGAGGAGAGGGGCCGGGGAGGACATAAAGACAGGGTAAATGAACAGAGCGCTTCAAAAAAGCAGACAACGGCATTACTGCCTTCACTTCTATTGGGATCAGGTAAAAAAGTTAGGTTCGTAAGTTTCACACGTTCAAGACGAATTTATACAACTTCTACTAAAAAGGGAGGGATTCGACTCGCAGAAGGGACTGACGGCTTGCCCGAAGGACCGGGAGCGCTGGGCTTCCTCTTGACCCTAGCAGACTGGGAACGTCTTTCCATCACATTTGGGCTGCTCTTTCCAGGCTTTTAGCGGCATCTTTAAGCTTTCCCACTAAATCCTAAAATATGTACACGATGTCATAGTTTTAGGATAGAAACATAAAGACTGTTATGATCAGAGATGGGAGGGGGGAAAAGGAGAGCCGGCAAAAGCACTTTCTAAAAAAGTCCGAAATTCATTGAACTCAGCATTTAACAAATTACTACCAGTTAAATATTTTTAAAGGCACCTTCATTTTCCCATGACTTAAGGTTCAAACTGGTTATCTGCTTTTGGAGTAAAATACAAGCTTTTAGTAAGAATCTTCTACGGTTGACAGAATGGCAGGACACATCAAGATGAGATTTCTCAAAGTTATTTTTTACAAATGGACATACACACCCCTTCTCCAAAGATAAAGATCTAATGAATGGTTACAGGAAGAGCAATTCAGTATAAGAAATCTTTGAAAAACTGTCAATTGCATCAAATTTTCAACCAATGAACCTTATTTTCTCAAGTAGTAAGAGGAAAAATAAGCTGTCATGACTGAATAGATCTACCAGGGAAATGTGTCCTTTGCATTTCCCAATCTTCCCTTGGTTTTTAGGAAAACATTTTAGCTCCTTTTCCACTCAGTGTACAAAAGATTCTAAATAAGTTCAAGAAGATGCAAAAGGACTTTTGGAAGTAATGCACTAGCGAATCCAACTTAATTTTGCTTTCTTTTGTCACCTAAATCTCAGTTGTGAATAAAAAGCAAATGTGGGAAAAGGGGAGGAGAGTAAGCAATACAGAAACAACTTTTTTATGGCAAGGTTAAAAAAATAATTGGCAGTTTCCAGGTCTACAAGTAAAGGGAAGTCAATTTTGTAAATCATACTTTTACAAGTTTTCCCACCTGTTCACCAAATTCATATTTGACTTTTTGATTGCTGAGGAATAGTTTGTTTTTTTTTAAATATCTAACACCTCAATAAGTTTAAATACCATACCTGTAATTGCTCCATAGTGCAATTAAAGCTAATGTCAGGGTGGGATCTAGAGTCCTCATTCTGGGGAAGAGAAAAAAATGTCAATTAAAACAGAAGCTTTCAACTTCACTGATCTACATAAATGAGAAAAACAATAAATATGAATAATACCTCAACATTTAAGGTCACCAAATATGATGGTCGATACAGTCTGTGAAGTTGATTGGTCTAAAACAACAAATATTTATCAGCCCTCACTTAAAATTAGGAAAACTTCCCACAAACCCTTTCCTAAAGTATGCCAAACATTACCTTAATCTGATATTCCAAACGCCAGGAAACATCAGTTATAAGGAGAGGACATCTGCCAATACTGCAAAGTACAATGATACTCCATATATAATATTTCCTGAAAAACCTGTCTTTCCTTTACACAAGGATGATATTCATCCACTGTCCCAATTCTAATATGTATGTTTCAAATTCTTAAACTTCACCATAAAGTTATAAAATTAAGGAAGAGGGCAGCTTATGGCAAAAATGTTTAATGAACTTTATCTTAATAAACATTAACTTAAATTCAATTGTTTCCCTTCCCTGTAGCCCTTTTTCATTAGGTCAGGATCTCTGTTTTTGTCCTGTGTTTGTTTCAGAAACCATTCCCACGAGCAAGTAAAAAGTAACTCAGCTTGATATGATATTCACTACATACCTTCCCAGTAGGATCTCCAGAGAATTCTTGCTTTTCTATTAAAACAAAAAATAAAACATGTCTTTGCAAACTTAACAAGAAGAGAAAATATTAACTGATAATGAAAGTAAGTTGAATGCTACTATAACCTGATATTCAGTGCAAAAGAGTTCTATTCTTTCTCTGTCAAATTTACAGTCTTCTAGACATGTGCTGAAGAAAGAGAAATCAGAGTTTAGTTTTGAAATTTAAATGGATACAACCCACCTATTGAAAAAAAAAAGATGTTAACTAAAATAAACTATACCTCAGAGTTGACTTGTCAGCTTTCTGCTTTCCTGCCTCCAGTATACAAATTGCAAGTGCTGCATGACTGTGTTTTAACACCAAAGGATCAATATGTTTCAGGTCTGGATGATCTAAAATAAATTAATTACTGATGATACATGTGAAATTTTTAATGGTATATTCTAAAAGAGGCACCACCATTGTTAGAAAAATAACCTTTTGTCATCAATAGGTTTATTTAAAATAATGCAACACATAGGGAAGTAAATAAAGTCAGAAAAATAACAGAAGACAAGGTCAACTGCAAAGCAGTAAAACAACTTTATGATTATTGCCATGGATAGTTTCAATTAAATAACTCCTTGCTTTCTTTTGCTTTAATTTCCTTATTGAAGGACATAAACAAAAAGTTATGTAGAAAAAAGTTCATTTCTACAGTGACCACCGGAAAAAGGAAAACATTAAGATGTGTTGAGTGATCAGAAAATGTATAAGCGGTTTTTCCCTTTAAAAAATTTAATACTGTACTTTAAGAATAAAGTTCTTTTAAAAAAAAGGAAAATAAAACTAATTTAATACATTTCCCCCAGAGGATATTAATACAGGTTAGGTTTTGGTGGCAGTGTATTTATAGACTTACAACTCTGAGATACATAATATATCTATTCGATCAACTTCAGCTTTTGTACTTTAAAAAAACCAAACAGCTGATTAATTCAAAAGCTCAGGGAAACAGTACAAAGTAGACAGCCTTCCGCGTCCCCCTCCCCCAGCATCCTTTGCATTTATGCCATGACCTAAAATCACCTGCTTCACACCAGCCCCAAACAGTACAAGTAGGTACTGCACTCCCGCAACCGTAGACAGGGTTGTACTAGGTTCACCTCCTGGGTCCCTGTCGCTGCAAAAAGGACTGTTAACTACGTGTCGTTCCCAGGCGTCGAGATCATGTGTAACATACTAAAACGAAACCGTGCAGGCTGGGCTGCGGAAGCTGCAGGAGGCACCGGGCGGGTCACTCCCCCCACCCCCGCCCCCGCCCCCGCCCCGGGCAGTGTGTCTGTGCCTGGGACACACTCTCCGTCCCCGGTCTCCTCTTCGGACTCGTGCTGTGGCTGGACCCAGGGTTTCTTCAGCCCAGCTCCGGGGTCGCGACTGGCGGGGAGGCGACCGGATGAAGCCCAACTGTCAAAACAGCCCAGCTCGCGCACCGCTGAAAACCTGCTCCTTAGGCCACAAACGAGCCCCGGACGCAGGAGGGTTTTTGCACCGGAACAAAGAGCCCGGGAGGGGAAGCGGCGCCAGGCGCAGAAGTCGTTGGTTGAGGGCAGGTGCCGACCGGGGTCGGCGCGGCGAGGGCTCGGGGGCCCGGGCCGAGGCCGGCCGGAGCGGGCTGAAGGCAGCGCCCGGCCCCGGCGCCTCCGCCTCGGGCGCCCGCCGCCTGCCCGCTGCCTGCCCGCCTCGCTCGCGCTCCTCGCCGGCCCCCGGGGGCCGGAGGCAGCGGCTTACCTAGCACGGCCTCATCGGCCCGGGCTTCCAGCAGGCTCCGGAAGGCCGCCCGCAGGAGAAGCGCGAAGGCGGCGAGGTCGAAGCAGCCGGGATCGGCCAGCATCTGGCAGCCTCTCTGCACATAGTCGGAGAGCTCCATTGTGAGCGCCGGGTGACCTTCGACACGCGCACCACGTGACACGCGCCGGCGGCTCAGCTGATCCCGCCCACGAGCCGCTCGAGCCGCGGCGGCGGCGGCCGGGAGGAGGCGGCGGAGGCGGCCGCGCGGCCCCAGGGGCGGCAGGGGCGGCCGCCGCCGAGGCCGAGGGGGCCTCGGGAGCCGGGGCAGGGCGCCCCGCGTGGACGGACGCCTCCCAGACTTTGACGAGGGCCGTCCTCCCGCCGGCCCCGGCTCTTCCGCGGGCGGCGGCCCGGCCTGGGGCAGCCGCGGGCCGGGGACTCGGCCGGCGACGATCCGGCTCCCGCACGGCCCGGCGGGAACAAAGCGGCGGCCGGCTCCTGCGGCGCCCTGCGCCCTAGCCCTCGCTCTGATACATTATTCATGGCTTGGCCGGACTCTCGGCGTCTTCCTCGAGCTCCGGCGACGCTGCCCAGTTCAGCCCGGCGCGCCGGTCCCCGGCTCCGGACGCTGTCCCCCGAAGGCTGCGGCCGCGGCTCCGCCGAGAGCCGGCTACTGGCGGCTGTCCTGACCCCAGCCGCTCTCCTTAGACTCTTCACCAGCAAAGCCGCCTTTCCGCGTCAAGCTTTCTGTTTTTGGCCCAGAACCCAGAAGCAGTGTTGTAGGAATGAGAATGTTAAGTAACCCGGTTTATTCAGTTTGAATAGGAACTTAAATAAAGGAGTCTCAGGTAACGTCGCAGGTCCTGGGGCAAAGGTGGGGTCTTCCAGTCCGGGATGAGTCATATTGGAAATGGACTTATTAGTCAATTTTAGTTGGCCACGTGCGTTTGTTGTCATTTGCCTATTCAATTTTTTAAAATGAATTCTACGTTTTAAGAACCTACGGTGTACAGCTGAACTTAGTGACAGACTTGCAAATTGAATAAGTATATACCACACTAAAAGGAATCATTCAGGTCTGATAGAAGAAGGCATTGACGATTCACCTCAAAAGGAGACTTTTCCCCAAGGTCTTTGGGAAATATCCATTGTCACCTCCACCCCTCCAACGTCATTGGTACCTTGACCCCAAATTTATTCTGCCTCACTACTCTCCTTTTTCTCTGTCTCCTAACTCTCTTTGTCTGTAGCTCTCTGTCTCTGTGGCTCTTGTCTCTCAGTCTCTCTGGTTCTGTCTTTCTTTTGCTAGGTCTCTTTCTGGTCCTCTATATCTGTCTTTTCCTGTCTTTCTATTTGCCTATCTCTTACGTGTACAAATACAGTGAGGAAAGATGATGTGTAAGAGATTACAATGTAGAATTTCAAAGTGCCAAAGTTTGGTTCTTAAATATGAATTCATAAGGAATCAGAAATATTTTGGAAGCAAAGACTACGTACATGTAAAATAATACTGAACTCCAGTTATTTCTATTACAGAAACTTTGTTTCCCAACTGAAGTGGTACCTATCAGTACTGTTACTAGAATCTGAACTGGTAGTTTAAGCATTTCTCTGATGTCTTTTAAAAGGTTCATTTTATCTATGCCCTAGATATTGTTATAGTTATAAAGAGGGAGAGATAAATAAAATCAAATGAATGGAGGTGTGTAGGCACGAAAGTCAAGAATGATAGCTTATCCTTTTAACCTTTCTCACATATGCAAGTACTTCCTACAACTGGATATGTGTCCTTTTCTACCTAAATGTATTCGTGTGTTAGGCCCAAATGCTGCTAGGATTTCCAGGGTTGGCTCACATATATTTGAATAAGGGTGTTTTCTCAGCATCTCTCTACTACTACTGTCCAGTGTTCCTTTGACGCAGGAGAGGATAACATGTAAACATAGAACAAGTTTTTGGAGGCAAATAACCACTGCAAAAACAGGTTCATTAAAATGGGCAGTTATCTAGATGTAAGGTACTCTTGTGTATCATTGCATCAGGACCCCCAGTCAATTTATACATGTACTCTCAAGAAAAATTACCTATGAAGCAATTCTGAAAGGGGTGGGTGGGGGGAGAGGAATGCTTTTTCTTATTTGCTGTCATTGAAATCTAGAAGTGGGAATTTTATTCTTTTTTTAACTTCTTTGAGGCTGATAGTAAAAACAATAATTTTGGCCTTAAAAGGCCCATTTTTCACTTCAATGATTTAAAAACAGCCTACCAATTTAAAGTATCATCTTTACTAAAAGAATCAGTGTTGCCATCTTTTTTATTGTAACATAAATGAACTTGCAATGAAAGCATTAAGGTAGACAATGCTGATAAATATTTGGTTTTCTTATTGAAAGATCTGAAAGATACTTAAGATTCCTATTTTCTAAACAATGTTCTAAAATGTAACTTAAATGTATCTTCTGAGTTGTTACTTTAGAATTTCTTAGAAAATAACCTGTCACTCTCTACTAATATGCTTAAGAAATAGGCCAGTGCTTTTATGGAATCTATTTGGAAAGCTGTTCCCAGAGGCCTCATTCTTACATTTTTTATTTTGTTATGTGAACATAAACTCTTTTTTTTTAAAACTCTAGTCTAGACTTTCTAAATTCATCTCTTGCTTTATTCTCAAAATTCTGAAGAAAAATATGCCTTGTTTTGAAGATTTCAGTGACATAAAAGTTGTACATTTTGTGAATTGGCATAATTTCAAGTGATGCTTTGTTTACATGAATAATCATTTATTAGTATGATGAAATGCTAGTGAACATTACATGGATGTTAGTTGTTTTAATACACTTTTAGTATTAATTTATCATTCATCCTCATTCATGAGTATTGGGCCTTTTTTCTAGTTAGAATGGAATAAAAGAAAGGCCATGTATTACCTGTTAGCAAATTAACTTCAAAAATTTATAGACACCTTTTCTAATGAAATTTAAAATATGAATTTTTTTTCTTTCCATTAATGTTAGTGATCTAATTGACATATGCCTAAATCCAAGAACCATCTTCCCATTCAGTCTGCTTTTTCTCTATTTTCCTCCACTGCTAATTTGGAAGTCTATATTATTGTATATGCAAGCACAATTTACTACTATGAAGATAATTGTAATTCCCATCCCATCCCCCCCTCCAAAAAAGAGAGAATGGTAGTGAATAGTTAGTTGCTTTATTCATGGACTTTTGACAAAATAGATCAAATTCCACTGGAAAGCTATCTAAGACAATAGTACATTTCTTTTATTGTATCACAGACTCTTAAAATTAATGGATCATACACTGGAACTGGGAAATAGTTTTCTTATGAAATTTACTGTGATGAGAGCAAAAATAAGACTTTGCAAAATTTTAACTATATGCTTAATGGGTCTTATTTGGAAATAGTAACATATATTGCCAAATAAACCAAGGTGAAGGTGAAAAAAGGAGAAACATCTAAACTAACTAAATCTGTATGTAGATACGTATTTAAGAAGACAGATACGTATTAAAGAACAGTTCGTATGTATAATCTAAGTACTAATAATTGTCTAGTTGTTATTGCTTTAAAATTAGCGTGAGTGAAGGATTAAAATATACACTCTATTTTGTATGTTGTCACAGAGTTATATTCCTTCTGTGTATTGATTTTTCTATAGAATTCAAAATTTTGAAATGCATTTTGTGCTCTAACCTATAGAGAAGTAAAAGTCAAATAATCTTACTAAGGGTTACAGAGTTCTTCAGAGGAAAAAGAGGAGTCAAAGTACTTCCCAAAAATTTTAGAAAAATTCATTTATTATGCATACATTTATAGCATGTAAGTTAATATTCCTTTTCTTAAACCAATGAGATTGCATAATAAAATATACTCTTAAGGAATTATTTCTCTACTAGTCATTTTTAAAACTGCAGCCTTCATGGAATCAAATTGTCATGAAATATTTAAACATGAACATTTAAAATTTAAGTATGAAAACATTAAAAAAAAAACCCTAGAAAAACAATAAGTAAAATCATGTCTTTTAAAAAACTCATTAACCTTGGAATGTTAAAATATAATCTCAGGAAAAATCACTTTAAAAATGTAAATCATATATCATTCCTTGAAGATCAGCCAACTGTGACTTTGATAAACCATTTCAGAAAGGAATTCCATTCTCAGGGGATTTCCATGGAAAAATATATGATATTCTTTAAGAATGAATTTGGGAATTGTCATCAGGGTAATGCTGTCAATGTGAGTTGGGCTGACTGAATTATTTGGAATATACTTTGTTATCAAGAGCATTTGTGTGCTAAAAAATGAGGGAACCAAAACACTGCTCATTATATTAATAGTTATTTTTAGAACTTTTACCTTGGCACTATAGTTCAACTGACAAATCTTTAGTTGGAAAAATGAATTTTGCATGTATCAAGAAATCATCTGCCATTCAGAGCTACACTCTTGATATACCAGAACTACTTTAGGAGGAAGAAATATGCCAGAATTCTTTGAAAAAAAACATTTGATTTCACACAGTAAATTCAAAGCCTGCTTCACTAAAATGTTGTGATCTTAAACTGGGATAAAAGGGATTTGGGTCTCTTTTGAGCTTTTACCTCTTACTATAAAGTGATAATATCACTCGTATGAAGTAATAAATATCAATGAATTTTTTTTAAAAGATGAATATGGAATGGGAAAGTTACAAAAAGATACAACAAAGGATAAGGGCAAATTAGAAAAATAATGGCATCAAAAAAGAAAAAAAGGAAAAGTTAAGAGTGTTAATTCAACATATTGTATAGAATGGACAAAGAATGAGTCATATTTTATGCCTTGGAATTTTTATGTATTCATAAAGTAAGTGAAAATACTTGATATTGAAATTGAAATATATATACATAGAGAGAAGTTCACAAAATATTTGGGAAAGCTACATTTTAATATTTATTTTTTGTTTTTAGTCAGAGCAGTTTATTCCTTAAATCTTATGACAGTACAGGTGAAATGAAGTGCTTTCAGATTTGCAAGACCATCCAATGATCTCTATTGCTACAAAGAGTCCATTCAGACATCAAAAAAAGGTTTCTCCTTGATTGGAAGTTGGTTGCTGTTGTTTTAATTCTTCTAGTAATTATTGTAGCTTTCTACTTCATTCGCCTTTGGAAAACACAGACAAATTAATTTTTGATTGGCTATAGCAGGACTTCAAGTAAAAGCTTTATTTTGATACAGGCACACATAGTACCATTAAAATGCATTTAAATTTATAACACAAATTTCTGACACTAATATACAAAATAAATTCCATAAGATTTATGTCAATACCTTAAATGATACTTCTTTGCCATAACAAACCTTTTTTTTGGTTATTCTTAATTCAAATTAATGTTCCAAATGGGGTAGTAGGCCTACTTTCTAAGTGGTCTTGAACTCCTATTTTGAACTTGAAAGTACAGAATGATAAAAACTAGATTCTCTTCTTTTGGATACTGAATCCCTGTCTAACAGTGAGTATCACTGTATTCCATATATCACAAAAAAAGGAATTTTGATGAGAAATTCAACCGCCTCATCTAATGCCAGTCCAGAAGAAGAGTGAAGAATGAAATTTTACTCATAGATTGAATGTAAAAGTGTGAATTATAATAAAATCATCATATTTTAAATAGCTACCTGACTAAATAACGTTTTTAGAATTTTATTTTTTCATCCATGAAACAACCATATTCATATTACTTCAAACAATGCAATCTTGCAAAATAAAATGGAAGCTTAAACCAAAAAGGCAAAGGGAGCATTTTTATGGATGAACCCAAATAATTGGAATTGACAAATGCTTTGAAAATGACTTATGAAAAGAAATTTCATCCATATTCATTTCTGAAATGAGACATTTTTGTATTAATAAGATATTCAAATAAGTTACATTGTATGACTGGGGTAATTTTAATAGTATGCATTGCTAATCCTCATCAATTTCAATGGTAGCAGTTATGCTTTTTACTTAACTGGAATAACAACTGAAACTAAATTTAGCATTTCAAAAATATTCCTTCTGAGAGCTCATTTGGCAAATCAGATGGAAAAAGAGTTTAAGACTTGGCTATAACCTTTTTATCAAGCATATAGGCTATGTCTATATAGCTGGTTTGAAGTGTAAACTTGAAGCAGTTTTATGGATAATTCTGGCTTCGAAACCTGATTTGTTTCCTCAACTAAGTAATTACCCAACTCTTCATTTTTTCTTTACAGATTCAGCCATATGTTAATGGCTTTGGTCATTTTCTATATAACCTGAAGATCTGCCTTAATTAGCTTTTTCATTCTTTGAGTAGGGCCACATAAGACAATTGTATCAGCAACTGTGAAGGCAATTAAACAAATAACAACCAAAATCCTTTCATTTAAAGTTTTTTATTAACCTCATCTATGTGTTTTTTTAAGCTTCTGTTGTGAGCATTCTAGAGTATGGTACAGAAAAATATAATTGGTCAAAAGATAACATTTTGAACTGTTACTTATAAGGTAATTAATGTCTACACATGAATAAATATTTCAGGCAGTGAAAGAGTATTCATCTAGATTCTGTAAAGTTATTTCAATTTAATGCTATAGTGAATAAATAACGATCCAAATTTATTGTGAAAGGGAGCATGATGAATTATTTGGCTAGTTGAGATGGTAAAGCAGCAAAATCGCGGCCTTAGTTATCAATTTCTTTAAATCATTCAAACAAACCTGATTAACAATACATTTCCTCTCCTTTTGTGCTATGTGTTATGCATAAAGAAAAGATGCCTGAGCTATTTAGACTGTATTCCTAATCCAAATTCATGTTACAATTAATTTCTCACCCTCAATTAAGTTGGTATCATGTAGTTGTGGACTATGTCCAAGCAGAAGTTTGGAGGCAAGAAAGAGGATAGAGGAAAATGTATTTAGAAGGAAAACAGTAAAAGATCTAGATTTCCTCTTTTTAAAATATATTTATCATGTAACTTCAGAATGATACAAAATTTTAAATGAGGCCTATTATAGAAATGTAATAGTAAACAGTAACACAAGAAAGATCATTTTTTGGGATAAAAATTCTAGCTTTAAGTGAAAATATTATTTGTAAAATGAAAACCAAAATATTTTTTCAGATAAAGGGAATTAATACAGAGATTTTGCTTTTATTTTGTAAGGTGTTTCTATAGATAGTTAACATTTTTTACCTTTCCAAAGAAACTTTCTTGCTAATATTGCCCATATATAGAAATACAGAACTGATCCCTGCCTGATGACTGAAGTTCTAATAGAAAAATAAATCACATACTGTTTTTACAGACTTGTGGAATTCTTTAGACTAGTTATTAAAACATTTTCAAGACCTGAGAGAAGCATTTTCCAAGTAGCTCCTTGACATTGACCTTCATTTCACTTCCTTTATAATCTTCTTTCACTGAAGTTTCTCAGGTCCCAACTTTGTGACTGGTGGATTTAGTAACTAATACTTCCTATGATTACAAGTGTAATCATAAGAGGCTGTTATAATGATAGTCTGTCATATTAAAATTGGGGATGACTATAAAAGAGGAATCATTTTGCTGGTCAACATTCTAGTAGGCCATAAAGTAGGATACTTTATTCTTTGAGTATGATTTAAAAAATTACCAGAAGATTGGTATTAAAGGCTAAAGAGGCTGAATCATTTTATTCATGAAGCATGATTTGTTTAAAGTACCCTCATTTCATTAAAAGACTCTTTAAACAAATCTCAGCAAAAACAGTAAGTTGAATTTTTTTACAGTTTTGAAAGGTGACTCCTAGCATGTTTATTTTAGAATTTTTTCCATAGAAGTTTCATCGGAATTTCATGCAAAGTTCTATCATTGATGCAGCACAACCAGAAAAATAAGTGTTAGAATCTGTAGTATTAGAATCAAAGTACAGCATCCTCAGGTGGAAACAATCATATATAAAAGATGTTTGAAGGTTCCTATGAATAATTCTTTTAGAAAATACAAGATTTTAAAGACAAATTTACAGATTATTGTTTTAAAATGGGATAAAATGGGTAATCAGTTTCTGTAACAAATATCTTACATTTAAAAAAGGCAAACTAGTTTGACAGATGGAGAGATATTTTCTACCTCCACACTGAAGTATATTTTAAAATAAATTAGGAAATTTATATAAACTTACTATAAAATAAATTCTGTAATGCTAATTTCCATAAGTAGTATGACACCTTATGTAAGTCTGTCAAATACATTATTTTAAACTCTAGTTTTCCTCAAATTTAGCTATTTACAGATCCTAAAGGTATATTTATTGTATTAATTTTCATTATATAATGTCTCAAAAGTTTTAACACAGTTTTAAACTCTACTAACACTGCATTTCATAGCAAAATAATTCATATATAATTTAAATTTTGTTCACTACCCTCCTCGTTCACTATAGTAGTTTTTCATTTTTATGTGTGGAAGATTCAATATTTGTAGTTTTACTTATAATTTTTAAAATGAATCTTCCATTCTTTGCAAAGGAAAGTTAATGCTGAAGTAGTAAGAGAATTTTGGACTTTAAGAACTATATAGAATTTTGCCTGTCTTATAAAAAGGAAAACATACCCAAACAAAAAAAATAGATCCTGAATTTTCTTTTAAAGTACTTGTACTTCTCATTTTTATTCATGGGAAATTGTTTACATTAAAGAATGTACATTATGACAAATTAGTGACTTAAGAGGAAAAAAGTAGATAATGTTATCCAGATAGGAGATTCTTAGAAGCTTAGGCATTTTTGTGCCTGAATTTCAGCTATTTCACATAATGCAGAAACATCTGCCACCCTCATTTTGATAATCCAAGTTGTAAATAGCTCACAAAATGATGAAGAAAGTGGGAAGATTTTTAAAAGTCATTAGTGAAAATACTACCATACCCTTATACCCAAACTCAACTGGTGTGAGAAAAAAAGCCAAACTCTAAGGCATTTTAATCATAACTGACATTTATAGAGCATTTTAAAGTTTGCAAAGCACTTTACAACCATTTTATCGTTTAAGCCTCACAGACACCCTGTGAGGGAGATACTTTGACACTTGAATGGGTCTGTGATCTTATAGATGTCGGCACTCCCTCCAGTGATACAATTTGTAGCCCATCTATGCTTGACTGTCCTATACGACTCTTGTCCATGTCTTGCCATAAATTTTCCCCAAGGAATCCACCCAACATCCTAAAGACTTTCCTCTTCAGTCACTTGACACTATGTGGACACTATGAAGTACATGCACTGACCAATCATTTATCCTTGGCTTTTGTTTCACAACTGGTTTGTCTTTTATTCCTCACATGTCCCTGTGGTGATCATCTTTATTTTCCTTCTTCTACACATGTAGAATCTATGGTATTCAGCTTTCTTACTGATGGTGACACAATCAATTGGTCAACAAGATTTATTAGGCATGTACTATGTGCCAGGCATTGTGCTGGTTGCTGAGGATAAAAGTACTAAAAAAAAGAAAAAGAAAAACAAAAGGACAGGAAAGGAAGATAAAAAGAAAGAAACAATCTCTCCTCACAAGGAACTTACATTGCATTGGGGAGGAGACAACAAGTACATATATAGATATGTGCAGCACAAGTATAAAGTTAATAAAAACAAGTACATACAGAATACACAGTGATTTAGGAAGGAGGGCTTGAGTGGTTGAGATCAGAAAAAGTTTCATGCAGAAAGTGGTGCCTAAGCTCCATCTTAAAGAAATAGGGAGACTGTATGAAACATTTTCACCAGGAGAAAGTACATTTGAAGCATAAAAGAACTATTAGTGGTTAAATATTTGAAGCAGAGAAACCTGTTAGGAGGCTATTGCAATAATCTAGGTGAGAGATGATTAGGTCCTGAACTAAGGTGAGAGCTGCATAAGTGGAAAAGAGTTGAAGGCAAGAAATGTTATGAAGGTAAAAATGATTGATGGATTTGTTATGCCTACTTTACCATTGAACAAGTTTAGGGAGATTTAAGTGTCTTGCTCATAGTCACGTAACTAATAAGACAGCATGGTATAGTAGAAAGAGCTACTTGACTTGGAGCTAGGAAAACTAAGTTTAAATCATTTCTCAGTCACTATGTGACTACAGGCAAGTCATACCTCTCTGTGCCTTGGTTTCCTCAACTGTAAGTAGACAAGGTTAGATTCAATGGCCTCTAAGATACCTTCTACCTCTAAACCTATGATCTCACTCTTAAAGGTGGAATCTGAACCTGTCTTCTTGAGTTCCTGACTCCAAAGTCATCATATAATTGTGTCTATGATTGTTAATGGCAGATCACTTTGGGGCAGATATGGATGATTTTAAGGTGAGATACTTAGATTGTTAATAGAATTGTAAACTCGGAGGTTTCTAAAGACAGTTTGGATTTCTTTTGGGGGGAGTCTGGGTTCTATCATATCATTTGAGTTGGTGAGTTGGGCTGATGGATTTAGTGACCTGTCAGGGTCCTTATGGTTCTATGATAACATGATAACTAGAAAGAAGTCAAGAAATAATTAGGTCTGTAGTTTCAACTCTACCATTAAGTGGCTATGTGACCTGGGCCAATTGTTTAAGGTATCTTGACCTTACTTTCTTTATCCATAAAACGAATAAATTAGCAATTAGCTAATTTTTCATAGCAGTATAATTCTTCATTTCAAACAAAACTGTAGTAGTAAAATCTAAAATGATTTAAATGTATTCTATTAATATGCCAAATAACATAAGATGAATTATTTTTAATAACCTCAAATAATCAAATGAATCTCATTCTTAAATTCAAATACAATTCAAATTCAGTGTTAATGTTATCTCCCCAAAATGAAGAACCCCTCCATGCCTATTCATCTCTCTGACTCTTTCCCACATCCTCCTATAAATTTTGCCCAGGGGTCAACTCAATATACTAGAGATCTTCCTTGCTTTCTTGTGACATTACAAGGATACCAGCGGAACACACAGACTATCCATCATTTATCTTCCCCCCTCCCCACTACATAAAAAAACCCATCTTCTTTTTCACTCATATGTTTCTCAGATGACCCCTTTTACCTCAGGTCTTCTTTGTAATACTTTGTAATATAATACAGACA